>CM068831.1:56495826-57213326 GCA_028554795.2 Sinohyriopsis cumingii
GAAACTATGGCTTAGATGAAACCTGACCCAGTATCACCATTTGCATTACTAGTCACATGACTTCACAAATCTCAAATGACAACATTGGAATGGAAGTCCAATAGTCACATGATATCAACAACAAACTACTTTATAGATATAATGTTATTGTGCAGAAATTCAATTATATTAAATTAAAGTCAGATACTTTTTGCAAAAACCAGCAATCTGGCCAGTCTGATTCATCAAGCAGAGAGCACATGTCAACATGGTAGTCATGTGATACAACAAAACTCCAGTTGTTGTTCTCTGAATATATAAATATGGAGAATTTTATGTTCTTTCATTTTTGTATTTTTATTATAACCAGTATACAACTTTCATTTAATATTTTTTTATTTTTTTTCTCAACAACATTTGAAAATGTGGGTTGTTAGATTTGTGTACTCATGCCACTAGCAATGCAAATCGTGAGTACCAGATCACATTTCATCAATGAAGAAGTTTGATCTTGTCTTTCAGCAGATTAAAGGCATAGCGATTTTAATACTCACAATTTCTAAGAAAATAAGTAATTTTCATATTGACTTCATGCATGTATCACTCAATCTAACAATGTTTCAAGTTTGCTAGGCCATCTGGTAAGCGGCTATGCTTTGCCACCAACATGTTGGCCTCTTGTGATGCTAGACTGGTTTTCATACCTTCCATGTAAGGAAAGACATGGATCTTAAGCTGACTTTGAAAATAAAAGTCTACTAGACGAATCTAATCCACTGGGCATTTGTAGTGACTCAGCGTATATGTTTACTGCAAGCAACCAAATGATCCATGCTGTACCCTCCAAATATTCTGGTCAGAACTTAATAAATTTAACTCAAGATCAGTTTAGTTATGACTCAATTATGTAATTGTTTTGGGCGTCAAGTGGTGGTGGAAAATTCCTGTGTTTTTCCTGACTTTCATCAATATTTGCGAAATTCAAGAACTTCTCACAGTCGGGAAAAAATTATCATTTCTGCCGACGTTTTCCCGGTAGCGTGGGGACTCTATTCTCATAGAAAACTTACCCAGTTACATCAACATAAGGATATATACCTGATACCTCCCAAATCCAGCCCTACTATACATGTATGAAAATTCACTTTTTCTGTCTATTCATGTAGACAAGGAGCAATAACTCTTGTCCATTACCTCCGAATGCCACCACCAGATATTGCTAGTTTTTAAGGTGAGCAATATACCAATGAAGATCTTTGCATGTCTGGGTGACTGTGAGTATTTTCAAGAAATTTGACTGGGTAAGTATTCTCAAAAAAATATAATTTACATACAAAATTTGATTTCTCCCTTAAATAAATTCCCCAAAATGACTGGGATCACCTATTCATTCTGGAGAAATATGGTGATCCAACAAAACTGGAATTGAAGGAGTATGATGCCTACCAGTCGGATATATGCAGGTGGTGGGTTTGGCAGGTCAATGTACAGAGTTAGGAGGCTTGGAAATGGAGAAACTTGGTTCCTTGCCTCCCCTTGAAAGGTTTCCTCTAAACTGGTTAGGTTGTTGCCTCTTGACAATAGGCTGGGATCTGAATTTAATGTTTGCCAGAAAGAATTCCTTTTTCCTGGACCACTTATTTCCCCTCCAATGTGGCAGTGGCAAACTGGTCTTAAAAGCCTGTGTAGATTGGGCGGCAAGTTCCTGAGCTGCCTGCCTCCATACCTCTTCTATTTTCCCCCAAAGAGTAATGGCGAGGCAAACAGGGTGAACGCTAATCCCAGGGTACAATGTGGCTTGAATGACATGGAGCTGGAGCACAAACTGTGTCACATCATATCAGGGCAAATTTGGCAGAAGCAGTCAGCTCATTGGCTATGGAATAGTAAGCTGCCCTGTTAATGGCCTAAGCAATTTGGGCTGTTACCTCCAAAGGTCATTTATTGCTCAATTATTCTGCAAGTCAGAAAATCACAAATGAAACCAAGTCTAGCATCTAAGACATGGCAACAATGTTTTGAACCAACTTTGAAGTGGCCAGAAATACATTCTGGTCCACTTCATAAAATAGTGGGGACAACATATGAACTACTGTTAGATTCTTATCAAGAGCAGGGAGGTCAGTATGGATGGCATCAGATTGGGTTATATACCATTAGATGAGAACAATGCTAGTACCTGACTTTCAGAAAAGAAAGCCTTTGCATTCCCTGGATTGGCATTTTCTTACTGACAGACAATCATTAATTTCCCTAAATTTGGCTGACTGGAAAAGCAGATGGAAGGACAGAGTCTCTTCACACTTTTCAAGATCTACCAATGCTTTGCAGGGCAGTAGGGTGTGGAGGGCATTCTGAAGCCATCAACACCTTGTATATTTCTTAAACTGTAGCCTTGAAACTTAACTTAGTCTGCTCCATGGTTAGATCTGAGTAAGGTAGTTTTGTAGGAGTATTGTCATACTCACTATGTGCTTATCATCCTGTACTGGTTTGGTTTGCATATCCAGATAAACCAAACACAGCAGCATAGATGACTCAATGCCGTCACCTCTGTAGGTCAGGTCTAATAGATGCACGTGTCATGCCAGGACAGACAGCTGTTTTACTGGTAGTTAGTTCGTAACAGTGATAGCCGTGCTGAATGATGTTTTCACTAAAATCTGTCATAATATAGACAACATGTATTTCACAATAGCATCTTGTATACATGCTCGAAATAGACAAAGTCTGAGAATGTGACAAGTTCACCCAAAACTGGAAAAATATATAAAGAGATGTACACAAGATAAATGATTAATACACACAATAAATCCAAATTCCTGGGTGGATGGCTAATCCTGACACTGTTGAAAGGAATCACATGCAAAGTTGACAGTATGAAAGTGAAGGAAAAAAATTAGCATCATCTGGTGACAGCAATGGGAGGTAATGAGCAATAGTTATGGCCCTTTGTCTATATGAGCTAGAAAAGATTAATCTTCACAGCACGCTGTCTATTTTTTCTTTATGACTTGTACATGAGACTTGTACTGAACACCATTTTCAGAATCAAAATCACCCACTGGTATCTCCATTAACACCTTCCCATCTCTAATAATCTGATATACTTCATAAAGTTATTGTCTTCATTACTATCATCAGCCAGTATTGAACTATGGTGGCAGGGTCCAGTTTCGTAAATTGGCCCCTGGCAAATTTCTTAACTTAAGGCTATGGTGTGAGTTTTTCAGCTATTATTGTTTACTATTTATAGATATGAATATATTTGTGAACTAGGTGTTTCGGGCTTGTGTTGTTCTTGAAATTGATGTTAGGCATGTACACTTTCCATAGTTGCTCTGCAGTATGTTGATAGTGAAATACTAATAGTCAGCTAGGAAGAAGAGCTAGCCTCCCATAGCAGTAGACATGTGGGTTCAAGGCAAATAGAGTATCTCAAAAACGGCTTGGATGACAACTATTCTGAATTGCATCAAACTATTTAGTAGACAATGTTTTTCAAAATTTTCATCCTGGGAAAGAGCTTGCGTTTGCACTGTGAGCACCACATGCTGTCAAAAATGGCCTTTGGATGTGAAAAATGCATGTATAAAATAGGGGTTGGGGTGCATAAACTTCTTCTGCTATGAACTGCCATTGACTTCTCTGGTCAAGTGAATACTATTCTTATGCTTTGTTTTAATATAGGTATCTAAAAATATGGACCTTTTTGACCTCACTTGTGTATTTGATTTTTTATGATTTTTTTATACTAGGTCACTGATTGCGATATTAAATTTGTATATAAAAACTGGCCCCTGCCCCCATGATGTGAATCAGCCATTTTGGATTTTCTAGGTATCCTGCATTTTAAACACGCATTTGTAAAATTTTGTTGATGCAAGGATCAAACTATGACCTAATGGTTGTTCCATGGCATTATGTGCAAATCAAATTTAGTTTAACAACCATTCATATCAAGCTGAAAAGCCCACATATATAAATAGTTGTCTTCCCAAAAAATAGATATCGCAACAAGCACTATGACAATCTACTGCTGCGACTAACATCACAAAAAAGGACTGTAATGGTATATTTTTTAAAAATAAATTACTACACCAAATCAATTTTTATGCATAACTTTCAACTGATTTGCATGAATTCTCGAGCACCACTGCAATCCAAGAGTTCTAATTTGTACAAAATTTTATGTGATCCATGTGCCCTGGCAACATCTGTTTAAATACTTAATGGAACAATTAATTATCGCTTTTGGACTTAGTTTCTCTATTGCTTTGCCAATACTTCCTGTTTGTCATGCAGCAAATAAGCTCCATTAAGTTCTGATTGGTGGTTATTATTTACACTAGACAAGAACAAACAATAACCACCAATGAGAAAACAATGTCACATATTTCACAGCATGACACCAGTTTAGATTTCAAATTCGACAAAAAGTAGACAAACTACAAATCAATAAAGAAACATCACATAAAAGTGGTTGATACATGATGAGTAATGTATTTGATATATATGTGGAGCGCATTTTGAATGTTCCCTTTATGCTGAAGAAGCTGTTAGGATAAATTAATTAGCATGGAATGGGTGGGGCAATATTACAACTTAATCACTTTGTGTTAATTCGTAGAAGCAAATGAGTGTTGCCAAGTCTTATTTATTTTTATTTAATTTATAAAATAACAAGGCAACTAGTACTTACAAACAACTGCTGAAGATTAAAATAACTTGCATATGGTAAGTATCATTTTGTATCGATTTTCCACCTCTTGTATCAATATGTGTATTGGTACAGCAAAAAATTATTGATGCACTGATATATCGATGAATCATTTCACCCCATACTTTTTAGATACATGTACTTTCTCAGTTGCTGATGAGGTCAATTCAAGACAAAAACAGAACATCACTTTGGCCCTGGGAAGTCAACCTAGCATGCACTGATCTCATTTTCCTGCTAAAATATACATGTGTATTGTATTGAGTAGGATTGCTTAGGTTCAAGATAACACTGCACCTGCAAGGTCGTGTATTATTTTATTTTGAAGTCATTTATTCCTGGTAACTTATCCTGAGTGCAAAATTGATGAGTTGTTGATTGATCACCTGTTCTGGATATATCTCAGTCAATGATAGGCACTTGCTTATATTTAAATGGATTGGTATTTAAGCAGAATATGAGATGTACTTTCAGTAGCTTAAGAATCAATGTACAGTAAGCAGTAAGTGTACATATGCAAACAATACTAAGGTGGAACAGATATTTACAAGAATAAATCAAAATATACACTAGATATTCCTTGAAAAATACTTTCCATGATTAATAACTGCTACCTTGTGATGGACAAACATTATTTGAGCATATATAGCAGTTAGTTAGGTCTATATAACAGTTACAAGAAGACACTTTCTAAACATGTTTCATGTTAGTATCATCCTAAAGAGTCTGTACTGTGACATACTATTGTCACAGTAAATATTAAGATTCATTGATGATTTTGAGTCACCTCTACTGTTTAAGGCTTTTCTGGATTTAATAATGGCAGTCACAGCTTACGGCAGATAGGCACCAGTGTACAAATTTAAAAGCTCTACAAGTCAGGATGGTTTCTGTCAAATTCTATTGAGCAGCATATGATGAATCATTATGATTTTCTATTTTTAGTAACTGCTTCCATATTAAATGGTTAATCAGCATCATTTCTCAAATATTTTTTATAGAATTAGTCATTTAAAGGTTTTTCTGTATGTAGTAATGGTAGCAATATAAAGATTGGGATTCAGCATCATTTATATAAAGCTAAAAACTATTCATGCCAGAATGCTTTGTGTAAAAAGATTCACCTTCTGTTAAGCAGGTTTTGAGTTGTCTAAGTATTAATTCAAGTATTAGCAATGATGACAATATTTTAAATCAGATCAACATCATCTGCAAAAATATAAAAACCTTTTCTTATCAGAATGCTTTCTATCAAATTTGGTGAAATTCTGTTGAGTGGTTTTTGAGAGGAAGTCATTCAAACATTTTATATTTTCAGCAATGACAGCAACATCGGATGGCATACAAGCATTATTTGCATAAAACTTAAAGTACTTTAGAATGTAACCTGTATGCTTTTTGTCAAATTTGGTAAAATTCTGTTTGACATTTTTTTAATATGAGAATTCATTAAAAGTTTTTCCTATATTTGTAATAGCATCATTTTATGCAAATTTGAAATCCTATATGCCAAAATGATCTCTGTTAAATTTATCCAAACTTTGTCTTGGGTATTTTTTTATAATCTGACTGACAATGGCTATCACAAGATAAGCAATGCAAATCAGACACAGGGCCTAACATATGTCCATATGGCCACTATGGTCACATGACCTTAAAAAAAAAAACTCTTATCTTGATCTTTTTAATGGATAAATCGATAATCTGATTTTGTGTGACAAGTTGATTATGATTTGATGATGCATAGAAGGAATAGAAATACTTTAACCAGATATTTAATACTGAACTTCTGGATGTACAGACAGTCACTGCAACCACTATATCTCAAATCTTGCAACATTTGTGGGGGTAAAACAAAATATAAAACAATTTGTGTTAAGCATACTCATATAAGATTTTTCTCACCAGGACCAATAAACACTCATTACTATTATTTACATCTATGGAAACATTCAAAATAAAAAGATCTGATTCAAGAATGTTTGCTACACAAATATATTATATATGGCTAGTATGGATAACAATATCAACTAAAACTGACATTCTATCACACTTACTTTGACCTCTTTAACCTCTTTCCTCAGGTCTTGCAGTGCTTTTGCAGCATGTGCTGCACAGAAGTTGGTATCATCCCCTGATGCTTTGGCCTTTATCTCCACTAATCCACGATCTAGTGTAATAGCCAGACTTTTCAGTTTCACAAAAAAGCTAGCACTCTCATCAATCATGGCCATATCTGTGCCTCCTGAAACAATAAAGATTTCAGCTTGGAATCAGGACAAATGGGAGAATAACTAAAAAATGTCATTGATAGACTACATTTTAATGTATTTCTAATATAACTGCCCACAAAACTCCAGCAATCTTCTCAATTGCCAAGTTTTTAAAACTATTCTATTGCTTTTCAAAGAAAAGAAAGGAATTATATAATAGTGTGTATGGATAAATAGTGTTGCACAACTCCAAATCACTTTAAGGAAATAAGCATCCAACTCTGTGATATGACTTAAATGGTACCATACCTATTTATGTGCACTGCAGTTTTAGAATTCTGATCTATCCCCAAGGTTATGCTCCCATTATTGATAGCCAAAATAGATTTTCCTTGATGAATACCAAATCTATTTTGGCTACTGCTTTTCCTTGGGGATTTTGTGTTGGCTGTTCAAAAGATAAAAAGAGACATGCATGCTGATTATCAACAAATAATTTGAGTAATTTTGCCTACTATGAGAAATGTGTTTAGTGACAACCTACCATGATGGTTATTGCTGGGGGGAGGGGTCTTTTTACATGCATCATGCATCTGTATAATGGAGGATTGAAAAGATAATGAAAGTGGATAATGAATGTAGTTTTTAAAATGACCTCAAAACAGTTACCACATTAAACCTTAACTGATGTATAATTATGACTGCAGATTCAAAAGAATAATTTATTTTTTAAAATGCATTGCCAATGGGTTTTTTAAGTGGCTGTAATGTGGCCTGGGTTGATTGTTATGTAAAACAAATTAATACATTCAGAGTAACATATTCAGGGAAAATGTTCAATTCTATAATTACACTGGTCAACAGTGAAATCATTACTGACTTGAAAAGGCCCTAATCTGTAGTATTTTGGTGTGCCGAACACGAATATAACCGTGAAAAATTTGTATTGGCTCTCGTTTTGAAGATATTCATATACCTCATTTTCTATGTTTCACTGTGTAAATTTCTCCAGTAGGACTGCAGCAACATCCGGAATAATGATGTAACATTGCATAATACCATCATGCTCACATCATCCACAGTTGATTGCATCATTTTCTGATGCAATGCAATACTAATGCCATGCGGCTGCTGAAGTAAGTTGACGTCAGCAGTGTACTATACATGTGTAGGCCTATTATACTAATGCCAGGCGGCTGCTGAAGCTGACGTAAGCAGTGTACTATATAAAGCCCAATCAGATAGGTTCAGCATTTAAAATATTTTAGACGTTGTGCGAGACAGTTCAAGCTACTGTTACATAAAACTTATTATTTTATCCATTTACGTACAATAAAGAACAGTAATGCCTCGAAAGTGTGTTAATACCGCGGACAATTTTTGCTATATTTGTGGGGAAGTGACATTTGCCAACCAGAAGAAAAGTATCAATTCTCAAGTGAAGAAGGCATATCATCTTTACTTCGGATGCAAGGTTGGTGACCAAGACAAGCCTTGGGCTCCGCATATATGCTGTGCTACATGTACAACACAGCTTTCACAGTGGTTGAATTGCAAAAGGTCATCAATGCTGTTTGCAGTCCCAATGGTGTGGAGAGAGCCAAGCAACCACCTAAATGACTGTTACTTCTGCTTGGTTCCTCCTCTTTCCGGCGGAATAACGAAGCAAAAGAAGTCGAGAATAGTCTACCCAAACATTCCGTCTGCATTGAGACCAGTTCCACATGGTGAGGGACTTCCTATTCCAGAACCTCCAGCAGAATATTCTCTTGATTCATCTGACGAAGACAAAGGTGAGTCGACCTGTTCTTCTCCTGGTCCATCAGCATGCAGTGATCCAGATTTTCACTGTGGTGCATCATCAACCCCACACAGAATAACACAGGAAGAACTAAATGACCTGATTCGTGATTTGGACTTATCAAAGAACAATGCAGAATTGCTAGGATCAAGACTCCAACAATGGAATCTTCTAGAAGAAGATGTCACAATTACTGCATATCGAAAGCGCCACCAGCAATTGGAGCCTTTCTTCAGAAAGGAAAGTAATCTGATATTCTGTTCCGATATTGAGGGCCTCATGAATGCTTTAAAAATCACTCATGACCCACAAGAATGGAGACTATTTGTGGACTCTTCGAAACTGAGTCTCAAGGCTGTGCTTTTGCACAATGGAAACATTCTTCCATCTATTCCAGTAGCGTATGCTGTCCACATGAAAGAGACATACGATAACTTAAGGCAGCTACTGAATTCCATTGAGTATAACAAGTACAGCTGGCACCTCTGTGGTGATTTGAAGGTAGTTGCCCTTTTAATGGGACTGCAGCAAGGATATACAAAATACATGTGTTTCTTATGCGAGTGGGATAGCCGAGCAAGGGAAATGCACTACATGAGGAAGGAATGGACTCACAGGCAGAATGTAGCCATTGGAGAGAAGAATATCCAACACCCAGCTCTGGTTGAGGCTCAGAAAATCTTGCTACCACCCCTTCACATCAAACTAGGTTTGATGAAGAACTTCGTGAAAGCCATTGACCGGACTTTGCCAGCATTCCGATACCTGCATGAAAAATTCCCTCGACTCAGCGAAGCAAAGATTAAAGAGGGAGTTTTTGTGGGTCCTCAGATTCGAGAGCTTTTCAAAGATGACCGGTTCAACAACTTGCTGGAAGGTGACGCGAAACAAGCATGGAATGCTTTTCGCCTAGTTTCTACAAACTTCCTCGGAAATGTTAGGGCAGAAAACTATAAGGAACTAGTAGAAGACATGTTGATGAAGTATAAGAAACTTGGCTGCAATATGTCTCTAAAGATTCACTTCCTTCATTCCCATTTGGATTTCTTTCCTAGCAACTGTGGTATTGTTAGTGATGAACACGGCGAACGTTTTCATCAAGATATCGCAACAATGGAACAAAGATACCAGAGAAAATGGTCCACTACAATGCTGGCTGACTGCTGCTGGACACTCCTCAGAGATGCTCCGGAACAGCTGTACAAGAGACAGGCGAAGAAATCTAAGATGTAGTCAATGACTTGATTTTTTATAGGTAGGCTATTAACAGTTGACCTTTTACTATTGGAATGCATTTCGTTATGTAAACATTAATTTCTTGCAGATTACAAAAAAACTAGAGCCAATTTTGCAATTTGACTGTCATATTCGTGTTCAGCACATAAAAATTGATAAGAATTGACTAATTTTATTTCAGTAACATGACTTTTGTAAAAATTTGTTGTCCAGTGTTATGTGAGTTTGCATGATTTTGAACTTTTCATTGGAACAAGAAGCGTATTATCAGACTATGATACAATCCAGCACAATTCCTGAAATCTGTCCCTTATAAAAGCCTATATAAAAGTTTATATATTTTGAAGATTCAATCCAAATTTATTTGCCTATAACAATGCAATTTTTTTCCATTTTATTTCCTTTTCACACACAATTCTTTTCTCAACGTATGAAAAGCAATACTTTGAAAATATAAATTTCATCTTGGGATGTAATTCTATATAAAAAATAATTAAAATGCCAAGCAATGAGATTTCCATTAAGTCTACATGAATATCAATATAATATTCATGTGCATCCAATGTAATTGCACGAAACTAAAGTACAAGTACAATCTGTTTAAATATGGTGTTCTATATGTATTATATAACATGTCTGTAAATGGATTACTGTGACACATACAAAGGTATCTCATCATTGCAACTTTATTCTTACATCTTGTGATCCAAATAAATTGTGATCCGATAGGCTTTGTATCACAATGAGTGAAGATGGTTCTTTGTTTCTATATGACAGAGACAAAATTCAGCAATTTTCATGCCAATCTGTTTGTAGAACCTGACTTTAAATTTTGATGTTTAGGTGAAGCTTTAGTCAAAAAAGAAAAGTTACGAAATAGTAAATGAAATATACAGACCCATACTCATTTCAAAGATGTATACATTTATTTTGAATTTAAATATTTACAATGTTTATATCCATATCTACACAATTTAATTTAAATCCCATGACAGATGGAAGATTTGTCACTGTGACAATTACCATGCTAATATTATCTTTGTAAGTGAAGCATCTGCATCCATATCAAGGAAACAATACTAGTACATAGTATCAATAAAATCCTGTACTTCGTCAGTATTGTGTCTCTCATCTTTACTCTTATAAGATGCTGTAGTTGCTTTTGTACTCCTTGATTTGACACATTTGTCAGTGAATACAAAGATGTCACTGGTTATGAAACTTACAAGCGTAGAACCAGGGATCACAACGTACCATATACACTAACATATTAGCACATCATTAAATGAAACTAAAGGAGACCGAAAGTAAATACCATGCAGCATATGTCTAAAAACAAATTCAAAATAAATATGTTGATTAGAAGACAGGTTTATTTGCCGTAAGATTCAGACCTTGGAAAACGGGTGGGACGGAATGGGGACTCTCCACAGAGAAATTATTAAAATCAAAACACACAAGATAGTCAATTAAGTCCTAGTCATTTCCCTAAGTTTTCAATCACAAGGCACTTGATTTCTTAAATGCTAAGCTCATGAGTACAGAATCATCACTACTGACTGGCATTTGATAATGGAGATTATGCCATTATAATTTCCAAAAAGAAATGTCAATATGTCTTAACACTTCATTTATATTTATCCCTCTTTGATGAATGCTGGTATGTACTATTTTTTTAATATAATATAAGACTAATATCTGATGATCTGTATGTACAAAAAAAGGACAAAGTTATTGTAACAATATCAGTCAGTTTAATGTACATTCTACTGAAAATAGCTGGTATGGTACCTTGTTTTGACACGCTGAATTTCAAGACTACTCTCACTCCCTATCCTCACCAATTTAGCCCTCTTCTGGATGAAGACAGAAATAACTTCACCAAAAATGTTAAAGTCCAGCAATGTGATCACTGTTTTATGCACAAAAAAATGTTAGTACAAAAAATAACTATGATTTTATAGATCAAATGTCTGCAGAAAATAAAAGGGTATGAAATATGACATAAATTACAATAAATTATTTTAACTCACAATATATTTTCCTTATTTTCAAAGCTGGAGAAACCATCAGGAAAAGAGAATGACCTTTAGAACATGCTTCAAGTTACTGACATTTATAAATTAAGATATATTCTTAGGAAAGTAAAGTCAAATCTGATAAAATTGATGAACAGATGAATTTACAAATAAATTACAATAGTATGAAACAGATATGAAATGAACGGACAAAATACAATTATATTATATTACACTGTATATATTATATTATATTATATTATATTATATTCCTGACAAGTCCCATCACAAACACCCATGCAGTGGGTGAAGGGGGATAAAAGGTTAAACTTACCCATCATGCTAGATTGTGTAAGTGTACTATGTGATTTTGTACCCAAGGGTTGGGCATTTTCATTTAAAATCACTTATCCATTTCACTCATTCATGATAACTTTCACTAATTTTTATTTTACTGTGCAATATGAAGAAACACCAGCAATAAACTGGTTTGCAAAAAGTTGATGTTATTTATAATAGTTCATTATTAAACATAAATTATAACAACAAATTGAATAAATGAATACCTAAGTCCAAGCCACTAGCCAAGTTAAACTTGAAAGATTCAAATTTTATTTGTCTAATTCAATTTTTCATTGTTTTGGATAATTGGACAAATGTCCAGTCCTATGACTGGTTCTATTCCGAAAACTGCTGTAAGCAATATTCCTGATTGTACGGAAACAGTAAAAACACAATACTCTATCTGAGGAGTATTCAAAGTACTAAATGGGCAGCATATTTAATTCAACCAAATGAACTAAAACATAAAGAAATTTAAAGTAATCAAACTAATTTAATTTTAGGCACTCGGTCCATAACTGAATATTGCTGCCCCTGTATGCATAGTTCATGTTTTATGATGGTGCATTTCATCAATACAGACTATTCCTGTGGAACAAGTTTTACATGTTCTCTGCATGTTTTAATTTATGCTACTTAATCACTATGGGAACAATCACTCCAATACTGTCATACAATAAAAGAGACCCTAGACTATTCATCGTCAAAAATCCATTTCACACATTATAACAAAACATGATTAATGTCTTGAAGGTTCATCCTTAGTTTGTTATCACAAGTTTGAGTTTTGCAGTGTTCACAAAATACCCCATCAAATTTTTAAAAATGCAAACACTACCAAAATAAAAAGTAAAAACCTAATTTATTAAAGTCTTATCTAAAGCTCAAGTCATTTGTTGTACAAAAGTTAATTTGAATGATGTGCATATGTACGCCACCCCCTCACACACCCAAAATTAATATTGATGAACGTTGCTAAACTTGGACACCTGTCCTGTTTAGGTTTTTAACTGCTATCACAAATAATGATGAATCAATAGATGGAGCTGTAAGCACTGCAAAAGGTATCTTGCTAAATGGAATATGAAACACGTAATCAAATTCTTAACATTCTAAATTCATACTTTCAGAAACAAATATTTTAAACAAAGTTAATTTTATCTATTTTGATGTATTGTATTGTTAACATCATGTACACTATAAGATCATAAATGTCATCATACTGACACTATCACCTGAGATTAAATCAAAACCTCTCCTCTCATGAAAACCATCAGCATGGATGTGTTGATAAAGGACCTGTCTATAAAGGATCTTGTCAACAAAGGACACTCAATGGACCACACCATTTTGACCTTTTTGGACATGTAGACTTTATATAAATGTTCATTCAACTCAAACTAGCGTGTGACAAATTTCAGTGTTTGAGTGAATTTTTCAGTTATTCGTGCAATTGGGATATTGTGTTCCTCTTTAATGAAAAATTGGATTCTGCTGACAATACTGCTGACTTTATTTGTTAAAAATCTAGAAGTTTGTTATATTGGGGTAGGGGGACATGCCCATTGTTCTCATTCTTCAATGCTAATAAATGCCTATCAGAGGGAAAACAGACTGTATTCAAATTGTGATTACTTAGTTTTGTGTTCCAAGGGTCAAAATAATGATATCCAGGAAGCAACCTTTCACATTAACAAATTTAGATTGTTAACACCAGCAACTTTTATACTTTTATAACAGCTGGCTGAGTAAGAGTTTTATTTTGGGCAAGTAAAATTCTGTAGTGTTGGTCTGACTGGGCAAGTGGGCTTTTTATAGTACTGGTCTGACTGGGCAAGTAAAATTTTGCAGTATTGGTCTGATTGGGCAAGTGGGCTTGTTAAAAAGATTTTTCAATCTCTGATCATAGTTAAATATACAAGTATTATAAATAAAATGGGTTCATAAATACTCTCCATTATAATCATTTGTCCTTTATAAGGACACATCTCCTACAGAAAGATGTGTCTCTTATAGAAGGTTTCTTCCCAGACTGACATCTATAAATTTATATGCAGATATTATGACTAGAAAGTTGAAAGACAAATGTTCATGGGGAAAAACAATAGTTAATGGAATGATAAATGCTTCTTAATTTTTACAAATAAAGTAAAAGGTGCGGTAAAAGTAAATACATAATAACCAATTATTGAATGTAAATATCCTTATAATATGGCCTTTTACTTTCTTGAAAAGGTCAAAGTTTTTGTTTATCCTTATGACACTACCAATTTTGAGACCCTTGACCATCTATTTATATCATAAAATTATGTTCAGAAACAGGGTACAACCAATGAATTCAGCTATAATCAATAAACATAGCAAAAACATATTAAGAGATCTTTACATCAAATGTATGTATATTGAGCAGCTCATGACAAATGTACACACCTTTGCAAGCATTACTTGTTACAGTTGACTACAGTAGCAACTCACACATGCACCTGGTCTGAGAGGATGATAACAGATTAGAAATAGGATTATCAGTCGCTGACAAACTTGGTAAGTGCAGGTCTATCAACTTTTTTCCATGTTTACATAGCTTTATATGCCTCCTTACCTTCTTAGAGAAAAGCGGCAGTGACATGTTTCATTATTTGGATAAGCTAATGAGTTTGCATCAGTTTCTTTCTATCCTGCAATATGCATATCTATACATGTGAGAGAACCAGGATTTCAAACAAGTAGATTTAACATTTTCATCTGTACATTGATTACTAAACCAATAGATGGGGAGGGGACAAAAATTTTACATTTCGAGGGTGGGGGGCCTGAGTGGACTAGTGGTCAAAAGAGCTCACCATTATAGATCACTGCCATCTCACCTCTGTCTGCGTGGGTTTGTCTCGGATTCAGCCATTGTGAACATGTGAGAAAGCTTGCCAGTTGCTTCTTGTGGGTTGGTGGTTCTTTCCGGGGAGTTTCCCAGGTTCTTCCTCCACCTGTTATACTGGCCTCCATGTATATCCTATCTTGTGCTGAAAAATGGCATCAAACCCTACAACAACAACAGCATATCAAAGAAAAAACAAGTGCATTTTTTGCCATAATATTCATTATCTTCATACTAAAAGTAAACAGCAAGTTTTAAATATAAATCGGAATCAGGTTCTGATGGAAAATTAATTAATATGAGTCAGTATATTGCCAATTAATGAAAAAGGAAAACTTGTTTATCTTATAGTTCACTGCAAAGATTTTTTAAAATAAAATCCAACAGCAACTGCAGTTCCTTCACACAATCAGCCTGGTGGCCACTAATGACATTTGTTGTATTTATTAATCTGCACACTTAACAGGCTCTCAGCAGTTCTCCGATCCAGACTACCCCATGAATCACTTTGCATTTTGTGAAGAATGGATAATGTTCACTCTATCTGCATCAGAATGTTATAATGACAGGACAGTCATGCTCAGGATGCAAAGAGGTTCTGACTTTAGTTTTCCTGGGGGCCACGGAACACTGACATCTCACCTTTGTCAGAATAGGTTGTTGTTGTTGTTGTTTTAGGGTTTAATGCCATCTTTTTAGCACATGATAGGCTATACATGGCGGCCAGTATAACTGGTGGAGGAAGACCCTTGGAAAACCCAGGGAAGAACCACCGACCCATGAGAAGCTACTGGCAGGCTTTCCCACATATCCACACTAGCCGAGCCTTGGACTCGAACCCACGCAGACAGAGGTGAGATGGCAGTGATCCGGAACAGTGAGCGCTTTAGACCACTTGGCCACTCGGGGCACCCTCAGAATAGGTTTGAGTCACAGGTTCAGCCACTGTGGGTACGTAAGAAAGGTAGCCAGTAGCTTATCATGGGTTGGTGGTTCTTTCCGGGTTCTTCCTCCACCATTTATACTGGCTGCCATATATAGCCTATCTTGTTCTGAAAAATGGCCGTTAAACCCCATAACAATAACAACAAAAACAGTTTTCCTGTTTGCTGGGATTATATGGTTGTGGACTGCTCCCTAATACACCTCCAAGTTCTGTTCACCCTTTGTAGGAAGTTCATGACTTATAATTTAGATGTATTCCTCAGTATTATACTCAAGGGCTTCAATCTCCTCATGGCTCAGATCCAAAACTCTGTTTGCATGTTTCACCACTGTAAACATTTAAAAAAGGATTTTTTTAGGCTTGAAATAAATAGTAATAAAAATATACATAATGTACTTATGCTTGTAATATTTTTGAATAATTTTATCACAACTTTAAAATTAATTATCTTGTAATGTGTTTTTAAATGATTTATTTTATATAGGGGCTTGAACTTAATTCATGTATGAAAACTTCAGTGCATGAAATACAAATAATGCTTACATTTGGATCACATAATGTAAACTCAATACCTATGCTACTTGCCTGCACACACTTATGCTCTGATGTACAAACATTATGAACTTCAACTTGTAATATTTCTTAGCCAGTGGAATTTTATATGAACTGAACAAAAATGTAAGAGCTGTCCTTAAATATTCCTCTTAAAAACATCTTGAACAACATAATAAAAATTAAACAAAACAAAAAGTAAAAATTACCTACTCTAGTGTGCATGTCCAAATCCTTTTTTATGGTCAGTCTCCATTTTATTTCCCCTCCATAAAAGATTGGCTGATTTTCATCAAAGACTCAGGACACATCATGAATGATTACATAGCACCTCAAAAACAATCCCACATTCGGCCTTAAACTCTCAAAATGTCAGCAATAAGGCAATCAATCAACTGCTTGATGTGTTCACATGTTTGTACTTTAACAATTCTAATTCTATTTGCAACGCTCTGCATGATCACACAAATCTTTGTACTGGTGGAACACTTCCTGTCCCCAGTAGATTGGTCCTGGCTGGTTTCTCAAATGTGTTAGAATGCATACAAATATAATGTTATGATTTTACATTCAAATTTATTGAAAATTCTTTTATTTTTCAAAAGTTGTAGATTTCAGCATGAAATGGTATGTGCAGTAGACAGTCTTTGAAAAGGCATTTTAGGCCTACTGCGGGTAGAATCACATACATATCTACTGAAGCAGAGTCTAGTTTTGAGTATTTATTATAAATGAAGATGAGAAGTTAAAGTTGCAAAGGGTAAGGAATAAGTAGATCTTATCTTCCTAGCTACCTGATCTGCATTTCAAAATAAAAAATAGGTGTATGACTTCAGTTTTGATGTTTTAGCCATTCACAAACAATATACATATGCACCAAAAAATGACAGAAAAATAGTTCTGATGAACAGCAATGGATTCTCATCTATCACTAAACTGGAATCTCCAATCACCAAAATGGATCTTGTAAATCACTGCAATGGATTTGTAAAACATCAAACACAAATCTGAATTTACAAAATTTAACTTTAAAATCAGCAAAATTGTGGGTTTCAATCACCAAAATGAATGTTCATTTTTCCAAAATGCATTCTGAAATAACTCATTGAGTTTAAATAATTGGAAACCGAGTCTCACTTTATCAATAAAGACTCCCAAAGTTGCATTACTTACTGAAACAAATGTGTCACTAAATCGCCAAAAACATATAATCACAGAAATGGATTCTACCAAAAATGAAATACAGTTGTATATCATTTAAAGGAGACCAGAAACCAATGGAAATATAGAATAATAATAAAAGTACTATAGCAGAAAACCTTATTCTGAAGTATCATCTGCGACCATAATGCCAATATTTAAATATCGGCCTATCTTCTAGGAGCTGAATTTCCGTCCTCGTATGCAAAATTTCCGCGCCTATTCGGTTACTTTCGGGACGTGACGTCATAGTAGCGACTCCAGCAGCCCAAGTGGGAGTTGCCAGAGTAAAAGACAATACCGTTTTGCGTTGCTTACGGGTGTAATAGAACATTAAGAAAAGCCTGTTGACATAAAAAAAAAATCTTTTCCAAAAGATAAAGGCATAATGAAAGAATGGGTACATTATTACAAATGAGTCGAATTCAAAGCAACACCATACAGCACTATGTGCTCGTTACATTTCTAAAGGAATGTTACGAGAGGGATCATGAAAAAATAGCAGCTCAAAGATACGCAAATGCTAGGCCTAGACTAAAAGTTGGCGCTGTTCCAGACATACCTTTGGACATTTTAAATCCTGGGAAAAGTGTTAAATGTGTGAGTTACGAAAACAGGCAGAAAGACGAGTAAGTGACCACAAAATGCAACAATCAATCCACACATCTTTTATCTAATAACAGCAGTGCTAAAAACAAATCTCATAGCCCGACACCCTGGGCCCCTTCTGGTTTTAGTTCCGGCCCAACCTGTATTCAAAGTGAGGTGCCCATCAGGCTTGTCGAAACAAAAATTGTTTGCCTGAGGAAACTTTGATTGCGCTGGTGAAATGAGTAAATGTATTTTCAAGATGTTGACATACATGCCTTAACACGGCACAATCTAAATCAAATCACCACTGTCCTAGGTGAAATTTAGATTTGATTTTAATCAAATGGAAACTTTTCTAAAAATAAGATTCTAAACCTGTCGTGTTTCGAGAAAACACGATTTTCAGTAATCTTATAAAAATTAAAAAATTTAAAAAAATGCATTGTATACATGTAGTATGCATAAACGGTAATCTGTAATAATTGGAACTGATATAAAACTATTCCTTGGGCAGTTTAAAAAGCAGCGATTAAAAAAAAAAAAGAGGTCAAAGTTTCACATTAACTGTCTAATAGAACGGGGGGGGGGAGTACTGACCCCCCCCTTGCCCCAATGTGCAACCGCCCATTTGACGTGCCTTTTCTCCCTGTGATACGCCTTATTATTCCCCCATGACAAGCCCCTTTTGCATATTCTGGTCAGTTCTGACTTAATTGCAAAATAGCTGAAGTTTTGATTTAAGTACGCAAACGATAAAGCCGGTGTGACTAATGAACATAATCTTTATCCTTGGATTGATCTTGTGAAATAGACTGCCCTTCATACTTACTTCAAAGAAACCATGTTCAACAGTGAGTATGCGTAAGCACCAGCAACTGATTACCAAATAAACGATGCCTATTTTGTTGTTACTTACGATGCCATGGACTTTAATTTTAACAGTTCAAATCTGCAGTCACAAGTTACCGTACTTGTGGCAACTGTTTTTCACACGTTTTATGCCCCACCTTATTTCCTTAGGTTTAAGTCTTAATGCATGTAACACTGTTTGCTGAATAAAATATTTATTCAGAATTAGTTCTTTAGGGCTACATATACTGCATGGTATATTTTGTTTTATTCCTTGTAATTTAATCATGATAATTAAACTTTTCATATACGGTAGAGGAATGTCAGGTGTTAACTGGCCGAGTTTCTTTGGCAAAAATGGAGATGCGATTTTGTTTGCAGAGAAAATTTCAAAGTGATCATTCACTTAAGCTAACTGGTGACAATTTTATTCTTTTAATTTTTTTTAATACTATAGTACTGTTGTAGTTGTTTAAAAAATCTGAAATTTACTTGAATAATGTTTAATCTTCACGTTCTATTTACTGAAGAAGAAAAAAAGAAAGAAAAAAAAAACTGTTGTATGATATTAATTATATCGTCCAGTGCCAGTTTAGACGTGTGTGCATGTGATTTGAATTTTTAACATAGCTTTAACAATTTTTCAGTCATATTGCTACAATGTCTGCAGTGTGGCAGTTTAGACTATGGATTGCATACGTTATATTTAAAAATGGTTTGGGGTTGGGTTTTTTTCTTCTGACAAATGAAAATTGACAGACATAATGTAATAATTGGGACTTCGCTGCGCAAAATTGAGAGATATTTCGAGATCGGGAGGTAGAAGAGGAAATACCCCCAAAATCGGGAGGTTTTTCTCCCGGCTTGAGAGTTGACAGGTATGAACTGTCCGGGCTTGTGGAATTTCATTCAGGACTTTAATTTATTTAAGTCACCAGCCCGGGGCCTGTGCCTAACAAATTTCTTTTAGCACTTACCAGTACAGTACATAAACTATTATATCAGATTGCAGATTCAACTTTGAATGTGCAACCCAAATGTGGTCTCCTGTCTGCCTCGCTCGCCAATGTTTATGTTTGTATTCGAGGACTGGCTAGTATAGCGTCACGGTACCACGTGATCTGTCGTCTCATCAAAACTCGGAAAAACTCGGCAATTTACGAAATCGTGGTATCTTCCACGCAATATAATCACTACCCGCTTACGATATTTAATTTATAAACATTGCAGTCGAATTAAAATCTGTAGAGAATTACATACGTAAAAGGAAAATTTTGATTTCTAGTCTCCTTTAAGTCTGAAATTGCCCAGATAGACTCAGAAGCCATTTTAAAACAAGAGGTGAATTAATAAAACTTGTTTTATTTTACCAAAACAAATTCTGCATTGCTGGAACAAAGTTTTAAAATCATTGAAAAAATTTCATCAGATGAATATATACCTGTTTGCAGCAAGGTAGATAGGAGGGTGTATGTTCTTTAAGTACCTACTTACCATCTATCTCTTTCCTCAGTATGTATGTCATCAATCAACCTGTATGATCATTTAATAATGATCATAAAGCTTCATCACACATGATCTTAATGTAAGGTGGCTTCATCAGTGGCATAAGTTAAACTATATTTGACATACATTTTCTCACAATGTCCAAATTCAGCAATCATTGCTAACCTGTCACCCCCATATTTTCAACTACTATGAATACAGAAAAATTTTCCCATTGTCAAACACTTATAATACTTATTCTTGGACATCAATGTTTCAAACACTGTTCTGGTAGTTTCAGAGTACCGGTCAAGTATAGAACCTTTAAAGTGTGATTCTACTTTGTTTCCATGAATCCAAAGGTGTTTGTTTTTTTGTTAGATATGTGTTCTGTTTGTGTATTGCAGTGAATTAGAGTTTGTTTCAATCACATGAAGTCAGTACAACTTCAAAGTTCATTTAAGGATTTGTTTTGGTGATTTTAGTATCCATTTTGGTGATAAGTTATCTGTTTCTGTGATTTTCAATTCTTTTTGTAAATTAGTTATAATTCTGTCTCAGTATCATCAGTATTTTCCAGTCATAGTAAGCTTAGATTAGGTGAAATTAATGTCTGTCAAACTGTAAAATTTTTATCACATATTAAATAATACCAGAGTCAATTTTTTTAATTATTATTTAGCTAGATAATTCATGAAACTGTAAACTCAAAGAAGAAACAAGGTCTATAACTACATACAAAGTTTCCAAAATCATACAATTAAATTATGATCTACATAACTTTCATTCTTCTTTTGGGTTTCCGCAAATATGCAGAATGCAACATGATGATGCAAGAGAAACTGATGCAAAACTCTTAAGTGTTTCAAGAAGAAAAAAAAACAGGTAACAGCAGATTTTCTGTAAGGTAAGAATGTTTATAGTTTTCTTGCTTATCATGCTAAAGAAATGATCTACAATGTTGTAGCCTTGACCACTGATCACTGATCCCATATCATGTAATGAAGCAAATAAAAGTTTTGTTCAAGACAAAATTAATAAATTAGTAAAAATATGCCCTCCAAGTTGAGTCGTACTTTTAAGGAAGTTGGGCTTATGATTAAGCTATTAATTCAATATAAGACAAAATATAGTAGTATGGTTACACTAACCACACTTTGTCTGTAGTGACAGATAACGTGAGATTCTCATGGTAACTTGTTTTCCAAATAAGGCTTGCTATAGCATATTTGGATACTCTAAATGTTATTCATTGCATACCATTGACTAGTCTATTATGTTTCAGAATAAGGATATAATGTCTGTATATGATGCAAGGAAAAAGGAGACTCAAAACAAGAGTAGTTATCAGATTAACTAACATGGCAAAAGAAAATATGCACAAAGAAGGTAATTGCTACTTTACATGCATTTCTAGAATGAAATTCAGCAATTCTGGTATTAAATAAAAAGACTTGAATTCCTTTCCGTATATGTACATAACATATTCAGACAATATGCTGAAAAAGAGCCAGGTGTGAATCACACCCAGCTGCTCCATTGATACATATAGGCTGGTTTTGGCCATAGGGACTCATATTGTTACTTACAATTGACCTGTCATACAAGTACTATATAATAACTACAAAGGAGGACACTTCTCCTTGCTTGCGCAGCCTATTTATGAATAAACACTTATTTTTCAAGCTACACTTTGCGTAGCTTACTAAATTTGGTATCAATATTTAGCTCAGGCATTTGACTGTGTATCGCTATCAAAAGTTTGACTTAATATCATACCTTTAGGGAATGCCAAATCATTTTCCCATGGTACCATTCGACATGGTCCTGATCGTGCCCGCTTAATATGCATGAACAAAGCGCTGAATGGAATATTGTCCTCTCACTGGTTAAAAGAAAATGACGTCCTTTATTTATTTATACTTATTTTCAGTTGGCCAATGAGAAGGTAGTATTTCATTCAGGGCATTGTTCTTGCATATTAAGCGGGCGTGATCAGGACCATGTCAAACGGTACCGTGGGAAAATGATTTAGCATTCCTTAAAGGTATGATATTAAGTCAAACTTTTCATAGGGATACACAATGGAATGCCTGAGCTAAATATCGGTGCTATATTTATTAAGCTACGCAAAGCGTAGCTTGAATATCATCGTTTATTTTTAAATAGGTCGCGCGAGCAAGGAAAGAAGTGTCCTCCCTTGTAGTCATTATATAGTACATGTATGACAGGTCAATTTTAAGCAACGATACGAGCCCCTGTGGTTTTAGTAACCCGTCCACGAAGGAGGGGTACTAACATTAGTACCATCAAGCAATATAAACATATTAATGCACTGTTGACAAGTCCACACTTCCAATGCTTGTTGGTCCTGTTAGAATCAAGAATACATTTTCTTAAACGACAGCTATCTGACATCAGATATAAAAAATTTTTTTACAAATTATAAATGGTCGAACGAATTTGTTAACGTTACTGTACAGTACTGTAATGGATTTGTATTTACAAGTTGAACGGTTCGTGTGCGATGCAATATCTCAAAAGTCAGGTAACAGACATTAATAAATAAGCTTTGTCCACCAAACTTGCCGTTTTGATTCTAGTAAGGGAATCGGATGTTGGTGGTGTCAATGTTTTAACAACTTGACAAAAAATATGCGACAAATAGATCTAGCACTACCTAATCATTGAGCCATTAGAGTTTCAAATGGGCCGCTCAGCTACAACGGATATAAGGTTAAACACCAAAATATGCCGAATGGTACAACGGAAGGAGGTTATAATACCCACACAAGTACACGCCCCCTTCCGGGGCAATGTCTGGTAAATGTAAAAATTAGGCTTATTTTGATGGATCGTCTTATCGTTAAAATACACGTGAAAGTCATCAGTTAAATTTATTTTAATAAGGTAAGTATGATTATCTTTTCAAACAAACAGTTGATATTTAATACTACTGCAGTTTCTTATTTATAAGGGGCTTCTTCATCATTGTAATGATATCGCATCGACACGCCCCCAAAATAAAATAATCAGCTTGGGTAAAATACAGGCGCAGCAGCAAGGGCTCCAGTGCAATTTGATACATTAATTACGTTTTAGAGGCCAAGTGTCAGCTTTCATCTTATATATGTAAGGAATACGTAAAGGTATATATAATGAATGGAAATATTGCGCTTGGTAAGAAAAAATACTAACGGAGGTATGTAATCGTTAAATTTCTTGGATGAAATATTTCTATATGTTTCTCTCCATATTTCAGCACATTTCAAATTTGAAAGAAACAGCAAGGAAAAAAATTGAATAGAACAAGTTGGGGGTATTTGAAGGGGGGAAAAGTTGAAGTTATTTATATATATAAAAATAGACGGTATATGGAATACTAATTTCTATGTCTACGAAAACTAAATTATTGCAGTCGAATGCGTCAACAAAACATATATCAACTATGCATTTCGATATATGTCAACCGGGTGAATACAACGTAATAGATCATACACAGATCATTAACACTACTATTCCTGAATGAGACTTGTACAATTTATAATTTGACCTTTCGACCGGAACACCTAAGCCAACTCAAACAAACATTCTTTGTTCACCTCTTCGTGAACCTTTCACTCTAAAAGAACAGCTTATTATTATCCTTCACAAAAGCAAAAGCAACATTTGTAGGAAGGGAAATATAATTTCATTGACTGGGAATTATTATATATGTTGCTGTTGCACTGTTGTTTTGTGTTGTCGACCCTTTGAAAACAAAATATTCTATTCATTTTCAAAGGATGCATTTTAGCATCTGCAAAGTTTTGTTACTGCCGTTTAGGATAAAACTTCTTTTCAATTTTAAGTATTCGTACATAAAAATATACATTTATAACTTTTCAAAAACAGCAATCTTATTAAAAAGTCGAAAGACTAAATAATCTTACTTAAAGGAGTATATTTTGCAATTACTTTTTATACGAAAGTGCAATTTTGTTACTTCAGACTATTTATGGCATGATGCTTTTGTTTGACATAACAATAACAATGGAAGCATTTTTCTGTAAAACTACTGTACATTTGTAGCGCTAATGCCACCCTTGATCCAAGCATAACTTATGACTTTGAAGCTGGAAAACGTGTGATATTTTGTTTTGAAACTTTTTGAATCTTACGGAGATTGATTTAAATAATTGTCATCATGTTCTAAGTTAAAACACATAAAAAAATTACCGACTTAGGGGAAAACATTTTTCCGACTAGCGAGCGAAAATGATAATGTTTTCATGACTTTTCTTGTGGCTAGGAAATCATGACTCATTCTTAAAGCTTTAAAAAAAATTGCAACCATTGCTAGAGATCACAAATTTAGAAGCTGCCCCTAATTGTGTGTAGGTGTGAAAGTCTGAAAGATGATGTTATTTGGCTGTCAATTTTCATCTATCATACTTCTGTAGGATACTTAGAGAAAGAGAGAACACTTATTTACGTCACTGCAGCTGTTTCACTCATTGTGCACGTTACCCGTAAGTCTAAAGTAATGTTTGATAGATATTTAAGTTTTCTCATTTTACAGTCAGAATTCTTTTCTTGTAAGAGTTCAGCTCAGGTGTCGGTCATTTTAGCTAGACGAAACTCAATATCTTCAGATCAAGTTAAAGTTTTTATGCAAACTCAGTCTGAAATGATGTTATATGTCATTTTATTCGATACATTTTTTCTTACTTTATTCTAAAGGGTCAGTTCAAATTACTGGGATGCTGATGGGATCATATATAACAAATGACACCAGACCACCTACGGCACAGGTGAGGGACAGAGAGAGAGTGACATGTGTTATGCAATAATGCAAAAGCACAATTGTTTCTTTTATTATAATCAAGAAAGTGTAGGATTAAAAAAGGGATGATATTTGTAATAGGGATAATAATTTCATCTTCTGTTCACTCTGAGAAAATAATTAACTAGTGAGTACAAGATAACTTTTCCGAATCTCTCACCAAACAGACAACCGCTCCGGTGGTCTAGTGGCTAAAGCGTCTGCTCGGATGCGGGATGTCGCGGGTTTGAACCCCGGCCGAGTTATACCAAAGACTTACAAAAATGGTACTTACAGCTGCCTCGGTAGGTGTTTAGTGTGAGGACTGGTCGGCCTGGTGTCATGAGAATGTGGCTGGGTGGGACATCATGCCACATATCTGCGGCATGATGCCCCAGTGCTAGACATCACTATAAACTGTCACACCGCAGACATCGTAGCGATATGACTGCAATTTTTGTTATAAAGCTAGTTTAGAAATCCAAACACATTCACCATACAGACAGGCAGAGAGAAACATGGGTACGATGATTAACATGTAAATATAGCAGTGCGAAAAAACAAATATGTGAGCATATTGTTTGAGCTCCACTTTGAAAAACAATTTAATTTCACCTATTTACCAATAAGTTTCTCGAAATAATTACACATTTCTTAAAAGCATATCATCACATTTCAATGAAATTACTTCATTTAATTAGTACTACTTGTCAGATAGATTGTTTATTGATTAGTTGATGAATCTATCTAGAAACTGACTGATATACAGTGGATTTATTCCTGGAGGACTGGTTGATGAATGTGTGGATGAAAGGATGGATTGTTCATTGAAATAGATTACATGCATATGTTTTCGTTTTTCAACAGGAACTCGCAAAGACACACATACACGTATGTAAATATGCATTTGTGTGTGTGTGTGTGTGTGTGTGTGTGTGTGTGTGTGAAATTAAGACCATAATTTAGAATTATGAGTTACTATAAAATTTCGTTTCACAATACTGCTATTAGGTACAGTGTTTATATTGAATACAATTTCTAGGAAATTAACTAAAGAAGAATTAGGCCTAATGCAATAATGGCAAGGCTTAGCATTGTGTTATCCTAAAACCTTGCAAGGTTGCAACAGCAAGAAACAATGCTCCTGTAGCCAACATTTTTTGAGGATGTTTTGACTTGGCTAGACAACAAAAAATCGTTTTAAATAATTTGACTATATCATCTGAATGAAAGTTTTTGAATTTAGTTTTTAATCTTATTCAATAAAGTACCATTCCTCAGTTATATTTCTTTTTGTTTTTCATTGAGGTGTATCAATACTGATGTTATAAAGGTTAAAGTGGGTTTTTTTATTTAAAAAATGTAATGTTTATTCTTTTGCTATGTAAATGATTTTTAATAAATCCACCACATTATAAACATTTTTCTCTTTTTTGTAGTTTCATGTGACGCGATTTTCGTTTTTATAGTCGTCTAATAAATTTGTATAAATGATATTTGGAATTATGTTTTGATTTTGTTATACTTTAACATTTTTCTACCAACAAGCATATCCATTATTAGCATCAAAATTATTTTCTTTATAAGAACATCAATTTGTATATGTGTTATTCAACGATTCCATATTGCAAGGTTTAAACTTCTCCCAAGCAACACAATCAATGAATTTTTTTTCTGACGAATGGACAATTTCTATGAACGTGAAGGCGTTGGCCCGCCAACGTCTGCCTGCTCTAGTGGGTGCCTGGAGCTCAGCGTGACAAGCAGACGGAAATTTCGCACCAGACAAAAGAAACATGAAACCAACAAAGAATACTCCAGTTCTTCGATTCGCAAGCTGGAACGTACGCACATGCATCTCTGATGACCTCAGGCAGGTGAACGATACCAGGAAGACGGCCATCATCGATAGACAGCTCACCAGACTAAATGTCAGCATAGCTGCCCTCCAGGAAACCAGGCTCGCCTCCAGCGGCTCCCTAAGAGCGTAAAACTACATCTTCTTCTGGAAAGGTCGAGAACACTAGAAGCCCCGCCAGCACGGAGTGGGCTTTACCATTAAAAACACCCTTCTGGCCTCAGTTGAGCCTCTCTCAGGGGGCACTGAGCGTCTCTTGTTCATCCGCCCTGCCACTGCCGCAGGTCTTGTCAACATCCTCAGTGTCTACGCCCCCACCCTCACGTCTTCAGAAGACATAAATGATCAGTTATATGGGCAGCTGGACGAACAGATCAAAGGATGCCTTAAAGATGAGCCACTATGCCTCCTCGGCGACTTTAATGTCAGAGTAGGTGTGGAACACGAGTCATGGCCTACCTGCCTCGGACATCATGTCACTGGAAAGACCAACGAAAACGGTCAGAAACTGCAGGAGCTGTGCACCTACCATGACCAGTGCGTTACAAACACCTTCTTCAAGTGTACTCCACAACACAAAGTGTCATGCAAACACCCCAGGTCTCATCGCTGGCACCAGATCGACTTGGTCATCACCAGGCGCTCTGCCCTGAACAGCGTCCTCTCCACCAGAAGCTATCACAGTGCAAACTGCGACTCCGATCACAACCTCGTGAACAGCAGGATACGCCTTCAGCCACACACTACACCGCTCAAAACCAAAAGGTCGCCCTGGCATAAACACAGTGGAATTGTCGGTCCCCTCCAAGGTGGAGGAGTATGTGTCCGCCCTGGACCAGGCTTTTCAGGACCTGCCAGAGCACGATGACACAGCCAAGTGGAACGCAGTGAATGGTTCCATCTACAACACAGCCATGTCTACGTTTGGCAAGAAGGAACGGTCCAGTCAGAACTGGTTCAACGCACACCTTTCAAGGATGGAACCAATAATCAAGGACAAACGAAAAGCCTTCATAGCTTACAAAAAATATCATAATGAAAGTACGCTTGCTGCCCTCAGAAGTGCTCGAAACATCACCAAACGCATCGCTAGACAGTGCGTAAACGAGTATTGTCAGAAACTGTGAAGGAATTCAGGGTAGTGCCGAGTCTGGAAATATCCAAGGTATTAAAGAGTGGCATCAAGAATGACTTAGGCCCTACAGTGAAAGGGGTTGCCTTCGCAAATCTCTGACGGGAGAGAAGATCACAGACCGTGAGCAACAGTTAGAGCTATACTCCTGAGAAACGTCAGTCACCGTTACGGCACTTAGCAGCCACCATGGTGGAGCTCGACAAAGTTCCCACCTTAGAGGAGCTCAGCAAAGCCATCGACTCCCTCCAAAACAACAAAGCACCAGGTAGCGACAGCATCCCGCCTGAAGCTATCAAACTTGGAAAACCGACATTGCATGAGCTACTCTGCCAAGACACGTGCGACTCCACCATTGTGACCTTTACATCAACAAGGGCGACCTAAGTCACTGTAACAATTACAGAGAGATCTCACTCCTGAGCATCGTTAACCAAGTGTACGCCCGCATCATCCTCAACAGGCTTCAGCTGGTTGCGGACCGTGTGCACCCGGAATCTCAGTGCGGTTTCAGAGCAGGCAGGTCAACAACAGACACGGTCTTCTCTCTCCGACAACTCCAAGAGAAGAACAGAGAGCAAGGTCAGTCACTCTACATGATGTTCATCGACGTCACTAAGGCCTTTGACCTGTTCAGCAGGAAGGGCCTATCTGAATTTCTCAGTAAGATCGGCTTCCCCCACCCCCCACCTCCGCATCATGATACTCTCTTTCAACGCCGACATGAAGGGAACAGTCCTGTACTATGGATTCTCGTCAGACTCTTTCCCTATCAACAGCGGTGTGGAGCAATGCTGCGGTCTGGCGCCGATCCTTTTCGGGATCTTCTTCTCCCTGCTTTTCTAAAAAATAATAAAAGCAGATTAGAGCTATTAGCAGGTTTTGAAATTAATTGGTTTATAGAAACAGGGCTGAGGGACATCATTTTAATAGTTTCAGAAAATAAATTAATACTTCCATCATGAGTGATTATTACGCAAATAAGCTAAAAAATAGTTGGATTTTTTATTCATATTGCAGCAATTTGTATGGCTGGGCAATGATGAAAGCTTTACCTATTTCTGAATTTAAGCGGATTTAAGTGGATAAATTACCTGATCATAGCCAAGAAGACTTTCAAAAAGAGTTATATTTTTGCACATCGGAATAGATTACCCAGAAAATCGCATATTTCTTATGCTTTAGCATTTTAATCTTAAGAGGCTGAAGAAGAATGATTAAATTACTATGAAATTACTTAGCTCAAGATCTGAATAGGAATTTTATTAATTATGATGCATTCTGACCAAATTTGATGAGTTAATGTAAATACAGAGCATATTAAAGAAATTTAAAATTATATACAAGCCATGTCATAAAAAAAATAGAAGTTCATATGGTACTGCAGTTTCATCAATAAAAAATGGTTGTCTTCATTTATCCAGTTAAATCTAAATCTGACAGCACGATCTAAAAATTAATTTGACAACACTCTCTGCAAGATAATGAATAACTCAATATCTGGAAAAATATGGAAAATGTACGAAAAAAGGTTAAATTTTTTTTATTAGTTGTATCAACCATTAATTAATTGTGTCAGCTTATATTTGTAACAAGAAATATATTTAGCGGTCATTTAATAGCCGTTTACATACCTACATAAACAATTAATGCTAAATCGGCCTGTATACACTGGCCAACCAGGGTTGCATTTAAGTAAATTGCATATGCATTTGTCTTACTAAACTCACAATAATTCAAAATGGTGAATATGTCTCATTATTATAAATGGATACTAATAGTATTTTATTGGAATTTAAAACAGAAAAAATAGGCTTTATGACCGCCCATTAAATGATATTAATAATAAAGTTATTGGAAAAGTTAAGGATGAATGCAAGGGCGGCCAGTGCAGGAATGTATTGGTCATTGCCATAAAATGTACTAAATTATTGGAGATTAAAATTAATAAAGTTAATTAATAAGACCAGAGAGTACAATTCTCAGTGGTCAACAATTAATTAAATAGTCGTAACTCTCACTCTCTCTCTCTCTCTCTCTCTCTCAATTGGTGTAATATGCACTTGTGTGTAGTAGACACACTCGCATGACGACCTAGTAATTAATTCTCATCTGTCTACACATTCATTCCGGGAGCCCCGAGTGGCCGAGTGGTCTAACGCGCTCTCCGTTACGGATCACTGCCATCTCACCTCTGTCTGCGTGGGTTCGAGTCTCAGATTCTCAGATTCAGCCAATGTGGGTATGTGAGAAAGCTTGCCAGTAGCTTCTCGTGGGTCGGTGGTTCTTTCCGGAGTTTTCTCGGGTTCTTCCTCCACCATTAATACTGGCCGCCATATATAGCCTATCGGGTGCTGAAGAATGGCGTTAAACCCTACAACAACAACAACAACAACAACATTCATTCCGGATTCCTATGAAAGAAATCAAGCTATATATAATTAATTGCAACGACTTATAAATATACACCAAACATCCCTGGATTATATAGAAGAATGCTTGATAATAGTAGGCGGAATTAATATTTTAATACAAATACTCTTCATGCGAGTGTGTCTGCTACACACGAGTGCACATAACACCGTGAGTTCCTTTGTTTTGAAGCAATGTCTGTTTTCTATGTTCAATTCCCTGCCGCTGCCTATGTCCCTCACCCCAACCACACAGCCCCATTTGTCCCCCGAAAATAAGGTCTTGACGTGCCCGAACAGTCGATAAAGCATATCAGTACCCTCTATCAGCTTTCGTGTTGTGTGTGTGTGTGTGTGTGTGTGTGTGTGTGTGTTTATCTCTCTCTCTCTCTCTCTCTCTCTCTCTCTCTCTCTCTCTCTCTATATATATATATATATAAACAGTTGATTTATGGCGTCATCACCAACACCAATAGCATTAATTTAAAGAAACATCAATGACTTCTCACTGCTATAACCATAGCCAAGTATATAACATCAGAAGTTCTCTTGCTGAGATGCTTTTTGTTTCAATATTCCAGCATAATCATTTGACTACAACTCCGAATTCACCTGATGATGGAGGTCCAAACATCGGTGCCATTGTTGCCGGGGTCCTGGTACCGCTCATTATAATCGGGATAGGGCTTTTGGTTTTGTATATTTGGTACAGAAAGAAGTACCCTGTAAGAATGGTTTTCGGTAAGGATTTCGGAAAGTTTACAAATCCGCTCTACGATAAGCGACCTTCCACACTAAGTCTGGTCAGGGAAGATGCGCACAAGTTCTGGGAAGGAAATGAAGCCGGATCGGATGGTCCAGCCTCTGAAACAGATGTCGATAAAGAGGCAAATGTTTTCGTGGAGGTATCAGGTCAGAATCGATTCAAATCTCCATCTGGAATATCTTTGGTGGTAGAAGACTGGAGGGCTGTCGAATCAGATGATTCTTCGGGAATAAATACAGAAGAGGTATCTCAGTCTAATATACAGAAAAAGCTGAGTCATGACGTAAATGATGAAACTGCACTGGATCAGTCAGATACAGGGAAAGTAAAAGCAAAGAAGAGGATTCACGTCGATAAAAGTTTGCTTGAAGGCCTGAGGAGGCAAGATTCTACGGAAACTAAAGAAGTTGAAAAAGTTGATCTTGTTCCAGTGGAATCAACGGAAAACAGGACCGTTTTCCAACAATCAGTAGAAGTCAAGCAGACTTTTGCTGAAGCATTCGAAAAGTCGACCAAACCGACTAATTTCGACGAAAGTGTTTCACCGGAATCAACTGTGAACAATGCCGGGTCACAACAATCAACATACATCATGGAAAACGTTGCTGAAGCACCAGAGAATAAAGTGATTAAGTTAAAACCTTTTGATGAAAAGCCTCTAGTGTCAGAGGAAGAAGAAAACGACATCGTCAAAGAGAGAAAAAGGCTCGACTCAGATCAGTACGTCGAGTTTGGAACTCATAGAAATGACGAGTCAGTCGTCATGGTTGTTAGCATTCAGGAAATAGCAAATGAACCAACTGGGTCAATGAAAATACCAAATCATTTGAAAATGCATGCAAATGAACTCTCGGGATCAATGAATATATCCACTAATATGGAAGTGGAAAGACATACTGACCCATCTATTAATTTGCTCAGAGAAACTATAGATGATGAAGAAACTTGGGAATCAACACAGACAAATAAAGAACATATATTTCATAAGGCTTCACATCCAGTGGAACGACAATTGGATGTTTCTTTTGCCGAATCGTCTGATCATTTATCTGGGCATCAATGGCTTCAAGATAAACAAGTTCTGTTACAAATTCCTGATTTAGAACAACGCTCAGACCACGATGAAGAACAATTGCAGAAACAGTTATATAAGAAAGATCGTACTGAGGCATTCGTCGAAGATGTTCACCAACTGAGAACACAAAAGGAAGAATTAGCATTTACTGATTTATCTACTGGAAACGGAGAAGATATCGACGAGCCTACATCAGAGGTAATAGAAGAAAGCGTCATGACTTTGATAACAACTAGTATCGATGAGGAAATTGATAATGATACTGTAGAGAACAAAGAAGCGCTTAGTGCATCATCTATCCAGAATGAGGCTGAATCAGAGAATCTAGTAAAAAACATGAATATAGTTCAGGAAACACACCAATGCAGTGATATATATGGACAACTGAATCCAAACATCCAACATTTTGGAGAGTTCTCATCTGGTGAATGTACTTTGGAAAATATTTACTCTCAAAAGGTGGAATTTACTCCACAAGATGCAAACGCAGATCAGGAAGAAAAAGTAAGAGCGGATTCAAAGGCATTTTCTACTAGTGAAAGCGGTAGCAGTGATTCTTCATTTGACGTCACTCATGATGGCACATCTGAAAAGAAAGATACACATTCACTCGATGCAAAATTTCACATAAGTTCATATGATGTGCCAAAGGAAGAGAGTTCGCCCTCCCTGTCTTTCGAGAAAATTGAGATTGTAAATATTACTCCCGATGTTTCCGGAGGCAAATTTGCAGAAGAAGAATTTGAAAAGGTTGATTCGGTCGTGTTGGAAACAGATGCATTAGACATCCTGGATAAAGATGTCGAAAGAATTTCATCGAACCAATCAGTCGCTAAGGGGTTTAATGTCGAAATTTCAGTTCATGCATCAACTAGTCATGATTTAGACACTATAAATAGTTCAAATTTAAATAAAAAATCTGCTAAATCATACAAGCCTGTCAACAATGCTGATCCAAATTCTTCGGAAAGAAGTTTGTCAACTAGCTTAAAAAAGATCAATGTCACTTTCAAAGATTTTGATTTCTCTTCTTCAGATTCTGATGACGAGTCGTCAGACAATTCTGATGACAAACCGATTAATAACACACTAAAAGAACATGATATAAATGGTACAACAACAACACATTCCGATTCAATGCTTGATAAAGATGATCAATTCCGTGACATGGATTACGCTCAGTGTCAGGATCAGGGATTGGACCATGTACCGGTTCTTGGTGCAGGACCGCATTCTAAAGAATTGCATATTGATACGTATCGTGACGTTTCGGGGGGTTCAAATTTAACCACCATGATGGCTGCTTCCAAAGACTCATGGGAAATGGATGACGCGCACGCTAAATTGCCGGAAAAATCATCAGAACACGATAACTCTGTCATCACTCTTGATAATGATGATACTGAATTAGAAGTTTAGTCTTCAGAATTTTCATGATGACTGAATATTCTTTTATGCGAAACTTTCATCGATAAATGTTCTGGACTCAGTTTCACTGAACATCTAAAATTTTCCTCTTCAGGTTGAGACCTGTAAATGCATATAGGATTAAAATACTTTCATAATATAATTAAACAGCCTACAGAGAATCTCGTCTGATCTTTGATGAAAACTTACGGATTTTCTGATGTTGAAAGAATTCATCAACTCTGTTTCAAAGGTTTTCTTTAAAATTATTTCGATTCCTCCTTCATACTATCTCAATCTCTGTAAAAGCATCCTAGTATGATCATAAAAAATATAATAGGCTGTGTAATGTAGCATTTCAATCAGAGGTTAAATATGGAGGAATTTAGTGAAACAGGAGTCCTAGGAAATTATATTATTATCAATAAAATATGTAAAATTCAACAAAACGAATTTCAGGAAGAAGGAGTTGTCGATGTTATAAAATTAATAATTTGTAATTCCATAACTATTTAAAGGAAAGAAGAAAAATTTAAGCATTAGTGCACAATTGTATTCTGAATTAGAAGGGAAAAAAAGAATGAGAGAGAGAGAGAGAGAGAGAAAGAGAGAGAGAGAGAGAGTGGGGTGGGGCTGTAACGTATAGGATTTTGATGACTAATGTGCTCTAATCACGTAAGTACATCACACTCATTTGCTTACAATCCGAGACACTTTCACGGGATTTGTTAATTTGCTAGCATACTGTTCATATTTTCTTTCATTGTTTCTTTCCAGCTTTATACAGCAGACATGGTCAGTTTACTTGCATAGTCACGACGCTTCCTTTCTTTGATTTTTAATTATTTTTTTTTTTAATTATTATACAGAAATCGATTCTTTCGAGAACATTATAGGTACAAAAACTAATGGATCAACTAAATGCCCCTCAAGATGGATCAACTGTCAATTTCCCAACTTTAGCATTGCAAAGTCAAGAAAACCAACGGGCTATCATAACAACAGGGCAATGGCCCATTTTCCTACGTTAGTAATACAAGATATAAAATTAAAAAAAAAAAACGAATTAAAATATATTAGACCCACTAAAAAATGAATTCAATTATACTGTAGGCCTAAGTTAAACCTTCCTTGCAAAATGACACCGACCCATCCGGGGAATATCCCAAATACTTGCCTTTGATTGAGTGGATTATAAAAAACATAGGCTTGGAACGTTGACTTTGGTCTTCAGAACAAATATATAAGATGTAATCGGACACCGATGGGTACGATGACTGCAGGCGTGAAACATGCTATAAACATGCTCCCATTGCGATAGCAGAAGGGAACATAAAGTTTAATTGCTCTCCATTTGTCCGTATGTCAACACGTCCCATCTCTATTTTAGCGCGAGTACATAGAAGCGCTTGCCATGTGATAGTTAACGCCAGTAGATGTGTGTGTGCGTGCTTGTGTGTGTGTGTGTGTACATGTATTTGACCTCATTTGAGTAATTTTGAATCTTAAACTGACGCACAGGAATGGACTCACATGTTGATATGTTTATTTCTTTCTTTATTTAAAAAAATAAAATAAATGTATTTATCTGCATTTGGATTTTGACTTTTAACAACCAATATATACACAGGTCTTTACAATTAGATTACGTGTTCATATGACTTCCTCTTTTAGGAAACTCCTTTAGTTTTTGTTGGTACACACACAACTCGTAATTCAAGGGTCGCCGGTTCCATACCCGTTCAGACCAGCATCGACATGTTCTTAGTAAAGGTAATTAGGTACACATATGGGCGCTTGTCCCCCTCCCCCGCCTATTTTACCTCTAAACATGTTTTGGCCTGCATCCGTAAAACTTAACAGCTGACCACTACATATTTGCTCCCACCGCACCCCCGAAAATAATAAGCAGCCATTTCATGGCATGGTACAATCTAGATTTAAGTACCACAAAAATTGTGTACTGCGGTATTTCTGAATATACCGCAATACGTATCACGGTATACCGCACTTATGTCGCGCTGATTTCTAGGATACAAAAACACCAGGTTATATTCATTCTATTATTTTTTTTTATAAAAAGTTATCTTCAAATAAAATAAAATAAATTATCTCAGTTCAAAAGAAAATCACAGGTACTCACAACCACCTAAACTAAAATGGTCAGTATCTTATCGAAGATTAATTTGCAATGTTAACGCTAATTGAAGAATAAGTTGTGAACACAAATTGTAACTTAAGTGAGATGATTAAGCTTACATTATATTTAACACCCTGTCAATGACATTATGCTGGTATTAGAGAGCTCATTGATAAAAACAGGAAGTATTCGCACTGAAGCACACAAATCGCTAACTACTGATATAGTAGGCAAGAAAACAACACACGAGCAATATATTTTCAGAGAGGTCAAATAAACAGAAAATGCATTAGCAAACAACTGAGAAAATAGTAGTGGATTTGAAAAATTACGAAAAATTAAAACATAAACAACTGTTTTTTTTTTTAAAACGCGTCTTACCAAGGAATACCTGTATTTAATACATCTACATAACGCTAGTATATAACTAAATATGACATTATTTTATCGTAAATCTGACAGTTTTCCAAACATTCGATTTCTCCCAAATATCTTTCACAACATCCCACCAAGCTGGCATGCCTGTCACGCGTTAAACATGTGATCAAAATTTCATAAATATAATTACACTTGTAATATTTAAAATTAATTTGTGACAGATACAATTGATTTGCTGCAAAAATCTTCTTAAACAAATTATTTGTGTTGAAAAATGGAAACATGCTGCCCATATAAAATTCGTAACAAGGTTACTGGGGCATTGCCATGGATTCCATCCCTACATAAACTAATGAAGTACCGTCACAGTGAAAAAATACCGCGGTATGTACCACATGAAAAATGATACATCGACAAACGGCTGAACTGCTAATACAGCGCAACTCTATAAACAACGAAGTGTTGAAAGTACAATTAAAATCCAACCAAGCAATCAACCAACTGTTTGTCCCGGAAAACTAATTAGCAATACATTTTTTACTTTTGTGTGACTTAGACCAATTAAATTGGTAGACATGTCCGTGCTCATTTGTTGATTGTCCGGTTAGATTTTCTTGTCAAAAAGGAAACTTTCGTCTATTTTCATTTCACCTCTTTTATGGAATGGAGGCTAGACCAATTATTTGGTAGGCATGTTGTGTACATTTGTTGAACACCTGATTAGATTTTCGTGTAAAATAGGGAACTTTTGTCCATTTTCATGTAACCTTTTGTGTGCATGGGGACTTAACATAGTTTCACAAATGTAATTCTTATTTTCATCTTTTCAAAGTATGGTATAACGTACAAAAAGAAGTATTTCTATAACATACAAAAAAGAGAAATTTAATAATTATTGGCAATATTTCACCAGGATAAAAGCTATTATTTTGGTAAAATGTACCGATATTATTTTTTGTCCATCTGGATATTTCACTGATGATGATGATCATCATCATCAAAACAAAACACGAGGAGCCGCAGTAGTTTAGTTGGCGAGCGTGAGGCTTAATATAATCCAATGGTTGTGTGTGTGTGTGTGTGTGTGTGTGTGTGTGTGGCGGGGGAGGGGCTCTCAGTCCAGCTAGGTTGGCTGAACTTGTGTGTCCTTGGAAAAAGGTACTCAGCCCCCGTTTCATTAGCATAACTGACTAGACAATTTGCTGAAATTACCACTAAAACCAACCCAGATCACTACGGAGTGCTTTGCACAATTAATTATTTAATTTCACAGCGCTGTCCTTGAAAGCTACAATAAGTTTCGAGAGTATCGGTCCAAGATATACATTGCAAAATGAAAGCGGACACTGTGTGTGTGTGTGTGTGAGAGAGAGAGACTCTGTACGACAGGTTTGTTGTGTTGATGTGTCATCTATGTCCTTATTTTACAGTTTAACTTTTATAAACTATAATAGGGTCATATTTCTCAATGCCATAGTTTTAATTCAAATCATTAAGGTAACAGTACTATTTGGATCAAAACAATTTTAGTTAAAAAATTTTTTCGATGTTATTATGATTGTTTAAATACGCTTTTTCATTACCAACTATTACATAGTCGGAAATGAGATGCATAGTTTCCTTTCGATTGAATGATAAGATACCGTTACTTCAGTCATGGCGTCGTGAACAACACTGGATCACAGACACTACGACAACTCGAATTTTAAAATAACTAATGACAATTTCACCTATTAATCTGTATCAGATTATGCATAAGAATCCTAAATGAGGGACAGCGACATTACCCCTACAGGTAAGTGTCACTAGCAGATTAGATACAAATTATGTAATTCAGTACAAATATTCGGGTAACTTACCGTTCGACAACATGTTTTCGGATATCACCTATTTCCGAGAATGAATCTAACATAAACAGCAAATCTTATGATGTTGACATTTGTCATTTCTACATGCATATTACAATGTTAACCTTCTGTTGGTTTGATTAGGCAAAATACAAATATGTGCAGTTCCAATAACCATACTTGCCCTGTTTTAATATTAATGGCTCCAATCCTGGAACTTTTTATCATGTAAACACTCCCACCCCCATACACATACAAATAAACTGCAGTATCCATGTTTTGACTTCCAGATTTTGGTTGGAAACACGAATATAGCACGTGCTGAATTTACAAAAATATTGTCAAAGAATATTTTCATAACATTACCAATGTTAGCACAGTAAGTTTGAGTTAAGGTATGAAAGTTGGTTGAAATGAGGTAAGACATGTAGAATTGTTCTTTCAGATGTAAGTTAGCAAGATTTTTCTTGTGAACAGTAATTATATATTTCAGGATTAAAATTTAATTTTGTATCAGATATAGATATCAAATTGTAAAATCTAATTTATATTTACATTTGTAGCATTTGTTTTTATTGATCTCTACTGTAAGTCCAAGAGTTTTGGAATGAAAGGTAGTATAGTATTCTTCTGTCAGTTTCATTGTAATTTTTATTATTGTCTTGAATTACAAATAATACATTTACTGCAGATTTTTTCTTGTTTATAATCGAATTCTAATTTTAATGGGCAAATAAATCTGCTATGCAGTTTCTTCCCCCAAAATATGGTAGAATGCAAATGACAGATAAATATCATACAAGTTATATGTCATATACCTTGCACAGAGCTTCTTTAGAAAATCTTTAAACACCCCCCCCCCATAATATCTTGGCATCACACTTATTTGTGATCTGAACACATTTAAAATATGCACTAAAGCAGATCATAATTTAGGCCTATTAAGACCTAAGATATCATCATACTATAAAATTTGAAAGAATTAGCTGTCAGTATTAGTTAGACCTATATTATAATATGTTTGTACAGTCTGGGATCTTTACTCCCAAGTATTACCAGATCAACTTAAAAAGATCCAGAAGCATGCTGCCCAGTTTGTTACATCCAATTATGACTACACTGCACACACAAGGCAGTACAACCTCAGTATGGTCTAAGTTGTTTGGGAGCCTCAGAAGCAACAGATTAATAACTGTTTGTAAAGGTTTAAAAAATTACTGTAAAAATCTGATTTGAATTTTATCCAGTAAGAAAGGAATAAAAAAAATCAGCATGAATATACCCCAATGATACTCATTGCTTGAATGGATACTCATTGCTTGAATGGATAGTTACCCTTTCCCCCAAAAACAATCAAAGATTGGAATTTGTTACCAAAACTATTGATCTTGACTATGGAATCTTCATGAAAATGAATTCTTACATTTTCAAAAATAGTATAGTAAAACAGACTGCGACATTTTTTGGGGATGTTGTGTATTGCATTAATATCATTATAATGTATCACCAAGGTTAATCAAGATCACACCCAGACAAGTTTGTATTTTTTTACCATTTGATGTTAATTCGCTGTGGCCAATTGATTAAGAACATATTAGGAACAACCATTTTCCATGTCATATTTTTACTCCCAAGAGATTCCAGACAATATTCCTGGTGTGTGATGACTGATGTTTATAGTAACCATTGAGATTTATTGTAACTTCAGTATATGTTCAGTCTTATCCACTGCAAAGTAAATGATACTGCTTAGCACAGAATATTAAACATGGATGTTAATTTTTATCCCATGGCCAAAGGTGCAGGTATGTATGTATAGTGATCTCAGTAAAGTGGTGTCCACAACATTACTTTGATTTGCTGTGGTCTTGTCTTTCTCAAACATCACATATGCTTTGTGCATGGGTAGGGGTAGAAACCAATGTTATTTTGGGGCTGCCAGTGCTAGAATTCAACGTTTGTAAGCTTGCATTTTATTGCAAGTGGAGATAAGCTCAACATTCAAAATCATATTGTCTGCTGTGTTCAGATTTATATATTTTTTTGCCCTGAGAAAGGAAATAAAGTGATAATAGAGTATTTCACTTACTTGCATTTTGTTTTCAGGGGCAGTCACCTTAATATGTGATATAAATATTGGTGATTAGTCATTTAAACTCCTCCTTTGCAAAAAAAAAACAAATAAAAAAATATAAAATGAAACGAGCATTCAAATCTTAAGACAGGACATTGTAATAGATTTATCCTAAAGTCATATAATGTATGAGAAATATTTTTGTATTTGGTGAAAATTTTGTTTGGGAATACAGAATAGATATTGTGTCATCTTAAAGACATCATGGTTGTACCATTGTCTACTATACATTATCATTAAGTAATGGCAAGTGTTAAAAGCTATAGGCTAAACAGCTGTTTTCATGGAAAAGGAATAAAAGCCCCCAGAAAGCCAAGAAATTATGCGACTTTATTATCGTAAAGTTTTTGTGCAGTTCTTCATCTTTACATTTTTTAAATTTACAACTTTTACTTGTTGTTGGTTTCGTATAACCTTGATTGTGTATAGGTGCAGCAGAATTCTTCCAGATACATCTGTTGTTAGAGAAATAATTGCAAGAAGGTAATTTGGTAACAATTTACAGTACATTTTTGGAAAATTTAATGCTTGCAGAATGAAGCAAGAGCAATGTCACACGGTAAAGTTACATTTTGAAAGTATTGAAATATTTAATTTGAGCTCTTGCTGCTGGGTCAGATGTTACAGTCAATAGAGGTGAACAAGTGATTTTCCTTTGGCATGTTAATTGAAGTTTCTTTGTCCTATTTTTCATCAAACTTTATAGGTAGACTATACCATGGTAGGGGCAGCTGCAATTTGATTCTGAAGCTGAGAGGTAAAAGTCAATGTCACTGGAGCTTACATTATAACTTTTATGCTTTCCACTTGATAAGTAAAGTTTCCTATATTGAGCTTTTATTAAATGGATTTAATGCCATTTTTCAGGATATGATAGGCTATACGTATCAGCCAATATATTTGGTGTAGCAAGAACAAAGGGAAACCATGACTCATGGGAAGCATCTGGCAAGTTTTCTTACATACCCACATTGGTCGAGCTGAGACTCAAACCTACATGCATAGAGATTAAATGTATGTGATCCATAAAAATGAACACCTTAGATCAGTCATTCACCTGGAGCTCCTCAGATTCCAAAGTCATGGTCACTGGAGCTAATATTGTCATTTTGGGTTCCAAAAAATATAATAGATCTACTTTCTTAAAGTCTCCTGTGCTCAGTTTTTATCAGCTTTCTAGTTGGATCACACCTGAGGAAGTGCAGGTCCTTACTGAATTGATAGATCAAAGGTCAAGGTCACTAGGTATGAAATTGCACAATTATGTTAATTTTACCTTTTGACGTACCTGTGATCATTCAGAGTTTCAGCAGTTCTTTGGATAACTATTGTACTGTACATAAAAAAATGATTATTATTTGATTCAGAGCTTATCAATGTTTTTAGTATACTAGTGTGTCCTTGGAAAGTACTAGTTGAGCTTATTCTTATTCAGTCAAGAAAATGTGTTCCAATTATGCCTGTTCAGTTTCACCCATTTACAACACCCACTTGATTGCAGTGTTTAATGATATCCAATGTTGTAATCTGGATACGGAGATTATAATAAGGGCTTGCTTCACAAACTGCGCTCAACAATAATGGATGCCCAAAATGTCTTTTTGTTGGTGTATATTTTGGCAAAAAAAGAGGTACACTATCATCAAACAAGTGTTCATTATCATCACTTCATATATCACGAATAACTCCATCTTCTCCATAATGATTGCCACAAATGAACAAGGGACCACATTTTATATCTCCTCTGTAGCTTGTCATGCAGGAACAGACATTCTTATTTTTAAAATTAGAAGCAGTGCTGAAAATAAATATTAATAAAAAGTAAAGTTATTTCTCAAAACATATGAAACTTTGCAACTTCGTAATATGGAAAAAGTTCTCAACAAAATATAAAATACAGAGAAGTATTCACAATTTGTAGAAATGGTGGTGCAGAAGAACATATAAGATACAAAAATGTGCAGACAACATGGTATTTGTTCTCATTGTTAATGAATTTATATTTTAATCAATGAATTTTACTGGTCCTTGCATTTCCTTAAAGGTAGGTTCTAGTTAACATGCAGTACATTCAGTATTTATCATATATACTCATGCATAAAAGTTGGTTCCAACTTGAAACTGCATAGACTCCTATCAGTAGGTGCACAGTTTATCAGTAGGTCTGGGTCTGTGTAGTTTATGAGGCTTAACAAGTAGAACAATCAGCATAAACCCTGATCCGCCAGCATATTACACAATCTCATACAAGGGTCTATATTTTTTGTTTCACCTGACTTGTACATAAGTATATATGGTCTATTATGGTGTAAAAGACTTACATTAATAGCCTCTTCAGATATTTCAAAGCCACAATTATTCATCAGTCTCTTTGATCATTTTTAGATTTAAAATACCCCAGGGTCACTTATTATATTCATTATTTGTTTTTTGATTTAAAATACCCCAGTGTCACTTATTATATTCATTATTTGTCTTTTCTTCCTGTTTCAGTTTTCATTGTGGTAAATTATTGACAACAGTTAAAGCAATAAAAGCTGTACTCTGTGCTTGTTGAACTTTTTCTCTGCTTGATTGCTTTATGTGTTGCCATATTTAACACTCTCTGGTCTTCTGAGCCATCACCAAAAGTCAATTTAAATATAACCCAAAGGTTGGATTGAACTCAGCAAACCAGTTTTTAAGATGAAATCAATTAGACTTTCATTTGGTCTGTATGAAATACAGGAATGTAAAGTAGTAAACATAGAATAGCATATGAATCTGCCTAGTGTTTCACGGATGTAGCCTGAAGAAAATACATGTATATGTAGATGATTTTATTCATAAATGATAGGAACTTATTTTCACTGTTTTTGTTTTTCATTTATGTCACAAACATATTTCGATCAGCTGACCGGCCCTGTTTTTCATTGTCAACCTTAGCCATCACCACCCCATTAAATATATACATACATATATATATATATATATATATATATATATATATATATATATATATATATATATATATATATATATATATATATATATATATATATATATGTAAGTTTAAAAACAGTGCAATAGGAATACGATTTTTGGTCCATATCATAGTATGAGAGTTGGGGAGGCAGGCAGGGGCATCTATTTTTGTGTGGACACATCCTGGTTTTTTGTGTTGTTGATTACTTTTATCATGCAAATAATTTGTAGCTCATGAGCTGCATGTCACATGAGCTGTTACCATCATTGGCATGATCTTGTGACAGTCATCTTTCTGTCTCCAACCACCAGTCATCAACAGCCTTCCATCAACGGGGCCCCGAGTGGTCTAAAGCGCTGTCCATTACGGATCACTACCATCTCACCTCTGTCTGCATGGGTTTGAGTCTCGGATTCAGCCAGTGTGGGTATGTTAGAAAGCTTGCCAGTAGCTTCTCGTGGATCGGTGGTTCTTTCTGGGGTTTTCCCGGGTTCTTCCTCCACCATTAATACTGGCTGCCATGTATAGCCTATCATGTGCTGAAAAATGGCGTTAAACCCTACAACAACAACAACAACCATCCATCAACATTTGCTGTTTTTAGCTTGTAAAAGCCAGGTCTAACATTTACCAAGTTTGGAAAGAAAGCCATCCATGTCAGTGGTGTGGCTTCTGTAACAATAATGGGAGCTTATGGTATGACCATCACATGGAAGTCATCGGTGAATGTAGACAGCAGGTCAAAGATTGTGTTTAACATTTTAATTATGGTTAATAAGTGACTATGAAATTTAAATTTCATTGTTGTTTGTTCATTAGTCTATGTCTGGTCTCCTTTAATTTTGTTTGTTACCCTTTTTTTTTACTGATTGGCTGTGTAATTTATGGTGAAAAGTTTGTGGTTAAAGATTTTGTATTCATTCTTTGTGGACAACAGGTTATGATTGTGTTGGTTTTTGTATATGGTTGTAGTAAGAAATATGAATTTTGATTTATCTTGTGTGTCCAAAACTGCATGTGCCTTGCCTTATTCAGTTGATTTTTTAGCCACTTTTACTGCATTTTTAGTATATTATGTGGATAGGTTTGAGACTTAAGTTTGATTTAACGTTAGCTCTATGTAGACAGCAGATTATAGTCTGTGTGCTGAACATGCTGAAGGCCAGATGAACTTATTGTATAACCTTGTATCCTCATGCATCTCTAACAAATGCCATTTTACATTCTTTTTTCTGTCTTAAATTCTTATTTTTTCTTTTGCACATTTTGCATATCTTTCATTATTCTTCAGCAAGAAAGCCACAAACCCTATCATGTCATTCTGAATTTACAATGGGATGGAGGAATCCAGCTCTAGATAAGTTTAAACCATCAGTAGTATACCTATGAGTTTTACCTCACAGCAGATAAAAATGTGATTACCCATAAATACTTTCATGTACAGTAACTACTGTGGACATACTGTTATTAGTGCCAGTTAGAAGTGAAAGGAATATTCCTTTTCATTTTGTTATTGGTACTTTATAACTGTTTTACACCTGTACATTCTTTAATTTATTTTATTTATCCTGAGTTCTATGGCATTTTTTCTTTGTATGGAGCTTCTCTTTCTGTAGGGTTAAATAATTTACCTGTTATTTGTGTGTATTGGCTGAGGCAATAAAGGTATGCCTAATTTGTTTGCAGGAGTGAAATTAAAGCTAGAGGGACCGAGCATATAATCCAGACAACATGTCTGTTTGAGTTTGATAGGCAGGGCTGAAATGTCAATTTCACAAATGCTCAGTTTACATCTGCAGTTGGATAATTTATCAGTATAGAAGAGGACATACACATGAGATTGAAAAAGGTTTTAAAATTCAATACCATTCTGTGAAATATTGATCTACTAAGGTGTAAATTTAGAAGGCATTTGTAAAAGAATTTCTTATCAACCGATTTAGAAGCAACTTGATTCATTGTCATTCCACTTGGCTGTTACATGTTGCTGTCGTGTCAGCCACAACTCCATCGCCTGTGTTTAATTTGTCAAGCCCTGGAGTAGGTGATATGGTTATATAGATCCGAGTCAATAATTTATGCTGGTGGTATACTGTTGGATATAGCCTAAAGTTTCTATTATTGAGGTAAATGATCATGTTATCTACAAGTGGATAATGTGTGAGGATTCCTTATCAGATGGTTGACGTGGTCACAAGGCAATCAACATCAGCATAAATAAAGGCTATGACAAGCCAGCCAGGTATGTCAATACATATAGAGATAATAACAGTAGTAAACATAAAATTTTAATCAGGTTATTGGATGGCATCAGTACATATCAGATCTAGAAAGGCAGTTTATTATTGTTTGAATATATTGTAGTCAAGATAATATGTATTGCATACCAACTTAAAGGCTCTTGTTTGTTTTGTGATTGAAGCAACTTAGTATGTGTGTATGTAACCATTGTGTATCATATATATATATATATATATATATATATATATATATATATATATATATATATATATATATATATATATATATGAATTTGTCTTTTGATTGAATGTTTATTTTTCTGCATTAGCTTTCAGATATATACATATAAGTTGCATATGTGTGTATGTATGTGTGTGTGTGTGCATGTATGTATGTATGTATGTATGTATGTATGTATGTATGTATGTATGTACCTACCTATGTATGTATGTATGTATGTATCAGGGATCCTGAAATCACTGTTTTATTTACATGTCCAGCATATCAGAAGTTTTCACTTTCTCATACTCTGAATTGTCAAACACTTGTTATTTGAAATGTCATTGTATCAAATGGTCTAAAATTTGTTTTTCCATGAAAGTGCTAGATTAATGCCTTAACAAAGTAAATTAAGGTAACATAGATATAGATAAGATAAGATAAGACAATCCAAAAATATTGTGCCAACCAAGCTAAAAAGCCAGATCTGAATGAATGTGGTTTACACATGGTTTCTTTGTTGGACATGGAGGTGTCACTTGTCTATTTTTCTCAATAGTTTAAACACGCTATTACCACAAAACACAAGACAAAAGAGGTGTAAAAACTTATCTCCTTGACTAAAAAAACCCCAATACTTACAGAAAAACCTAATAATTGTACATTTGCCTCATGGTCTGTACTATATACATTACATCATTCCTTCACACGACATGTTTATTAAATATTTTACATTGCAGCATGTCAGCACATCATACCGAAATTAGAACAGAATATGTGAATCTTTAGTGTGAATGAAGAAAATAAGATATCAGGATCAACAACTAACTTTTATTATTATCTTCCAAGACTTAACCATCCAACTTTTGCAGGAAATCAGTTTGATATGACATATTTATGACTTAAAATATCACTGTAGTAGCCAGTCTACCCGGCTGTACTTTTTCCATCGTATACTCTGGAAAAGGATGGAATACGATGGAGCTGGGGCAGAAAAGTGAACTTTCCCACGGACACACCACAGTAGACAAACTGGGCTGGGGCAGAAAAGTGAACTTTCCCAAGGACACACCACAGTCTGGGCTGGGGCAGAAAAGTGAACTTTCCCAAGGACACACCACAGTAGCCAATCTGGGCTGGGGCAGAAAAGTGAACTTTCCCAAGGACACACCAGGTAGCCAAAATGGGCTGGGGCAGAAACATGAACTTTCCCAAGGACACACCACAGTCGCCAATCTGTTCTGATGCATTCATGAAAGTAGAACTCACACCTGTTGGGTCAAAAGTAGAGTGACTTACTTTGTAAGCCACTGCAGCTTCCTTTGATTCTACCTGTCTTTTGCTTTTTAGTTTTACTACTATAACAATTCATTGTCAAGCTGAAGTTGATGGTTTTCAGAAATTCTTGCTGGCTCCACCTCCATATTAGCTGAGAGCATTTTGTTCATCTTGGCATCTTAATACATATAATTGAATTTACAATGATTATTTAGGCTCACATTCTTATCCAGCCAAAAATTTTAGTTCTCTAAGTGGCTGGATTAAATAGGTTGCACTTTATATCCCAAAATTGTCTGGCATCTTGTTGGAGTTTTGAAGAAGAAGATAATGAGAAAAATAGAACACAATCCAGTATAACTTTGATTATCAGGACCCATCCACAGAAATGGATTTTTTTCCAGTTTATTTGCTATTTATGAATGATTTATAAATTTATCCACAATTACTTACATATTTAAGGGACACATAGAGGATCCATATGAATGAAACCTTTGGACAAGTGGGATCTGTATAGCTGATGGTTTACTATTTTGCTTGTATTTTGTCTTAGAATAAGAAATGCACAAAGTATACAATTAGCATCATTTGGACATGAACACAGTATGTGTACAAAGATGACATTTTTGTCACTACTGTCTGATAGTTGAGATTTCCTCATTTTTCATGAGCATGCATAACAAATATGTCAGCAACAACACAATGAAACAGTCTCTGCACAGCACTGAAAGTGCTAAATTATTGAATCAAATAAGTAACTGTATTTGAAAGAGAATCTTTGATTAGCTCATTTAGCCAGTCTGAACAGTCAGTGTCAGATGTAATGGCAAGATAATTTTGCATGTGCTTGCATTGATTTATAGAGCAGGTATATGCATATTCATGACAAATTAGAAAATCTCTGCACAGGCAGGTATGGAAGACAAAAAAATGTAGTGGATTGTTTCTCATAGCTTGTAGTGATGCTAATATCTGCTGCTATAATCTCTACTATGAAATAATGACAGTCACTACATTTTTACAGGTCTATTTATGTAGGTAAATTACTAATAATGGCAAACATTTTATACATCCTCAAGTCCAAACATGCACCAACATTCTTCCTCAAATTATTCATATTATAGGCATTTTATACATACACTTATGACTGTACTAAGTACTTTCACATTAAAACATTAAAACTCCATTGGTACATTTGAAGATACCTGCAGACTTTATTGCAGCACAAAATATCTTGAAAGGAAATGCTCATCAAGAAACCTATTTTGGTATTTGATGCAATTTTTCATACCGACTATTTTTTTAATTCACTGTCAATCTAAACAAGTCATAATTTTTTTTCTCAGTTAGCTAAGGAAATTATAATCAATAGCCTGTTTTATAATTATTTGTACAATTGGAAAATAATAAATGAAAGCTATATGAAAAATTACATGCAACTTATTTTAGATCAATTGCTTCCATATATAATACTTACCTTGAAGTCGATTCCAACTGCAAAACTGTGCAGACCCTGATCTCTCACATCTGGGTCTATGCTATGTGTATATTTGCATTGCAAATACCCATAGGAAACAACCATGTCAAGGAAAGAACTGGAGAAGAATTTTGATACATATGTGGAAGGGGATGGGAAGAATAGAGCCCAAGCAACAGATTTCATGAACATTCAAGAAGAAAGAGAAAGGTCATCGGTGACAGATGTACTAAAAATAGTAAGTTTGAAAGGACTACCTTGGGACAAGATAGCCAGAATAAGTAGAGCTGAAAAGGGAGTTTTTATCATCCACCCAAAAGGAGAAGAACCATTGCTAGGATCAGTTAAACATTCATGGGGAAGACAGGAGAAATAACAGACCTTCTGCCTTATGTAGACAAGAAATTATACTCAAACTGAATGTATACATAACAGGAGTAGCTCTAGAAATCCCTTTTGCGGCAACAACAGAAAGATTAGAAGGAAATCCAATTTAAAAATAAAAAATGCAAAGATGGCAACATGTAATGATTATCCAATGGTAGAATCAGGACGTAGAATTTTCAAAATTGCGAGAAAAGGCAAGGATACTAAAAACAGTCTTTTACTTGCATGGATTTCTAGTAAAATTAAGGTATAAGGCTGCATATATGACTTAGTTTGCAGGAACTGTGGATTTAAAGGGCATGACAGAAGACAACTGCAATACCAATGAAGGAGCAAATGAAGAAACAATACAAGACATAGACAAACATACACATGTACAACACATGCAGCCTGTGCAAGTCCAGGAAGTGCACAAGGCTTCTCTTTCTTCCCAAAATAGTAAACACAAATGTAGAAATAGACCCAAAACTACAGAAACGGGGAGAAATAGGTGTGGAAACAGAAATAGCCACAACCTCAGATGAGAAGAAAATCCATGAGATACGCCCAGTCTCATAGTCCTGAGACAGAAAAGAATTCCCACCAAAACAAATGTAGAAATAGACTCAAAACTGAAGAAACAGGGAGAAATAGGTGTGGAAACTGAAATAGCCACAATCTCAAATAAGAAGAAAATCCTTGAGATATGCCCAGTGTCATAGTCCTGAGACAGAAAAGAATTGCCACCAAAAAAGTGCAGTGGAAGAAAAGAGGCAACAAACAGGAAAAGTGCATTGGTAGGAAAAATAAGCAAATCAGTTAGTACAGAAACCATACCAGAAAGTACTAAGATGCCAGAGAAAGAACTGAAAAACTATAAAGAGAATAGAGACAGCAGAGAAAAGTAGTAACTCCAGCAAGTACAACAGAAAGTACTACTGACGTGACACCTGTTCCATCTGTGCCACAGTGAAGAAAGAAAAGTAGTCTCCAGAATGGGAGAAAAAGGAAAATAAAGAACAATATTATATCACCTTTATGAGCCTGGAGACAGAGACAGAGTGAGAAGGAAAAGATTTTTTAATATATATATTGTGTGAGAGAGAGAGAGACAAAATAAATATCCTAAAAAAGATGTACAATAGAAGAAAATAGGAAGAACAACTGGTTTTCCAGTAAACCATACATATTTGAAGGATGGCCCCTTGTCTGACACTTGGTTGCAAAAGTGAGGCACAGGGTTAGATTGTGGAGCCATGGAATGAGAGGAAACAGACACACACTAACCATAAAATAAAAGTAGAATAAAAATTTAACTAAACATAACCCAGAACAATTTGACATCTTCAAACCAAATAGTAAAATTACAAACAACACATAAAGCCATGTTTAATATAAATAAAATGACTGCTGGCAAGTCACATACTTTTTTAGCCTAACAGGGTGGAAGGGGAAGGAAAGCTGACCAACAGGTGAAATACCTGAAGGGAGGTGAGTACAGAACCAGAAACCCTCAAGCAATGAAAACTTTGTCATTTATTGGGTTCTTTTGAGAAACCTCATATAAAATATAACTTTAAACTATTAAACCTTTGGGTATCTGGAAAGTTATGAGGGGACACCTCGAAAGCCCTAACCAAGCTATATATGCTGGGAGGGATTTAGGAGTTGTCCGCAAATAACTGGGTCTATGAAGCTTATTAGGATTAATCCCGATATGCCATTGAAGTGTGCAACAGCAGATCAGGGTCTATATTGTAGGCAGCTGGATTCAGCCTATGAGTATATATGACAGTTCTTTTTCAGTTGATTTAATATGTTTGCTATTGATTGTGTTAAGCGCATTTGTGAAGATGTCATGATGGAATGGAAAAAATAAAATACATGTACTTCAGAAGTCATCAAAACATTGACCATACAATGCAGTTTTATGAAAGCTCGTGCTTTTTGTGACCACTTATATTGAGAACCTTTAACCTTTTGTGTATTTATTTCAAATTCTAGCTGTGTCTATTCTTGTCTTAATTCTTATAATACCAGTATATATGTCTACCCTTGACAAGTATGCTTGCTCTTCCATATATTTTCATGTAGTTCTCCTGTGACCCAATATCCAATAGGTAAATATTGATAAATTTAAGGACAAAGGAATGGGTAGGCATTCCCCACCTTACTCCAACAGTGGCTCTATACAATAGGTCTTTCAAGAGGTTACATGCTATTTCATAGTAGAATAATTTCCTTCTTGGCAAACAAGTTTACTATATATACTCACACTTATAAGTTGAGTCCAACTGCAAACTGCATAGACACACTCCCATTCCCCCATCTACCATCACATTGTACAAGGGCAGATCTGGGTCTGTGCCATTTTTGTTAGGAGTAATCCATTAAACAACAGAGACACTGATCTGCCTGCACATTATGCAGTGGTAGATCAGGGTCTATGTTGTTTTTAGCTGGACTTGACTTGTCAGGAGTGTACCATTCCAATATACAATGTCCAGGAAGCTAATATAGACTAGCCTAGGTGGGGTATGCCAGCCTGGGTCATCTGACTTGATTTGGCATTAGGAAGGGTGCTTGGTAATGCCATATCTTCATTGTCACATTTTTTAAATTTGTTCCAAAATAAGAAAGGTAAAGAATGATTCCTATTACACTGTACAAATGAAGACTTGGTCCCATAACACTTAGATTTTTGTACACCTGTTATGACATTGTCTATGTTCTTACATCAATTGTGAAACATTAGCTTATCTAGCCCATACATTTCTAATAGTTGGAGAGATTTTCATGACATATTTTAATGAAACTTTTCACAAATATATATCATCACTAGATGATATACGATTTACCATAGCCAAGCCTCTTTTCTTCAAGGTCAAGGTCACATCAAAGAAATATGTAATTCTGTGACTTGTATCTATGTCCAGAGTAGACCTTGAAGATATTTTAATGTAATTTACTGTATGACACTTATTGCAACCAAATCTGGCTCCTAGTCATTGAAATGGCTGTACAACTTTTGATGAGATGTTATATCATCCTAAGCAGGGCCCCGAGAGGCCGAGTGGTCTAAAGCGCTCTCCGTTACGGATCACTGCCATCTCATCTCTGTCTGCGTGGGTTCGAGTCTCAGATTCAGCCAATGTGGGTATGTGAGAAAGCTTGCCAGTAGCTTCTCGTGGGTCAGTGGTTCTTTCCAAGGTTTTCCCGGGTTCTTCCTCCACCATTAATACTGGCCGCCATGTATAGCCTATCGTGAGCTGAAAAATGGTGTTAAACCCTACAGCAACAACAACATATCATCCTAAGCTTTTATGTTTTATCTTAGAGGAGTGTATATTTACTTTAATTCTGAAGGGTTTATGTTCGCACAGATTTTGGCATTTTGTTACCTTTGCCATTTTTATTGTCAATTTTACTTGGCGCCATAGAGCCAGGATTGTGTTGATGTGCCAATAAACATACATACATACGTACGTACATACATACATACATACATACATACATACATACATACATACATACATACATATTGAATTCCGTGCTCAGATTTTAAAAAGAATGATCTGAGCTTTCACTTTACTCCTTCTGTTTGCATAATATTATTGCTTGTACCTCTGCATACATGTACATGCCAAATATTATTTGTATTGAGAGTCTTTAAATATGAATTTTAATTTTGAAGTGTTGAGTCTAGTCTGAGTTTCATTTGTGTTAAGCTAGTTTTTGTGACATTGGTGTCTGGTTACTTATTGTACTTCTGTATGTCATCAAAATGTGTAATTTGCTTATATGTTTATTTTATCTGAATAGGTCTCACTGAAACAGTAGATACCATATCCAACTGTATATTCAATTAAATGTCCAAGTTCAACTGCAAGTCAATAGGGACCTTGATCTGCCATCACATAATGTGCTGGCAAATCAGTGTCCTTGGTGTTTGTTCTACTAATTGCTCCAAACAAATTGCATAGACCAAGATCTTTTAGCACATTATGTGACATCATGGTAGATCTGGGTCTGTCCAGTTTGACTTGACTTATACATGAGTATATATTGTAATTTGTGTGTTATTTAGTATCTGTGGAACTCAAACCATTCTGACATGTCACAATCTTATCTTGCTGTTAAGGCAAAGTTATTGGAAATCAATGCTGAGACAATTACTTTGTAGGATAAATCCAAATAAATTTGAAGTATTTATCCTCATTTTATGAAGCAAGATTATTAACTGACATCCAGAGAGCCTATTGATTTTTGCATATGTATTTTTAAGGTATAATTTGGACATTTCAGGACAATTGTCTCAAGCAGAAGAGCTGTTAATGTTTCCAGTCTTTGATCTTGTCAGATCATTGATTAAGTCATAATGCAGTGTGACCACTAAAATGCTTAACATGATGAGACTAATAATCTTTGTAACATGATGAAACCACTCAAATGTATAACATGACAAGATCAGTAAACTTTGTAACATGATGAGACCACTAAAAGGTAACAGTTTTGAACAATAAACTGTGTAACATGATGACATGATGAGACCACTAAAAGGTAAGTTTTGAACAATAAACTGTGTAACATGATGACATGATGAGACCACTAAAATTTGTAATAATTTTGAACAATAAAGTGTGTAACATGATGACATGATGAGACCACTAAAATTTGTAATAATTTTGAACAATAAACTGTGTAACATGATGACATGATGAGACCACTAAAATTTGTAATAATTTTGAACAATAAACTGTGTAACATGATGACATGATGAGACCACTAAAATTTGTAATAATTTTGAACAATAAACTGTGTAACATGATGACATGATGAGACCACTAAAATTTGTAATAATTTTGAACAATAACCTGTGTAACATGATGACATGATGAGACCACTAAAATTTGTTATAATTTTGAACAATAAACTGTGTAACATGATGACATGATGAGACCACTAAAATGTGTAACAGTTTTGAACAATAAACTGTGTAACATGATGACATGATGAGATTACTAAAATGTAACAGTTTTGAACAATAAACTGTGTAACATGATGACATGATGAGATTACTAAAAGGTGTGACATGATGAATATTACTTTTTATCCTCTTGCCATCAGAGTTTTGAGCATTTTCCCTCTATTTCTTGTTTTGTTGGTCCATTCATCACAACATTGGAACCTGTGAGTCTGTATTCTTTTACTTCCTGTAGATCTGTATAACTTTATTCTGATGTGTTGACTATCAGGGGAAGGAAAATGTCAAAAGGTCATACAAAATTAACAGAAATAAGACAAATCATGTGCATGGTGTATAAAAATAAGAGAAAATCAGCTACTCAGATTACTGGTTGTGTTGCACATTCAAGCACATTATTCTAAGGAGAGAAAATATCAGTTCAGTAGGGATAATAGAGAACCCGGTTAACACAGATTTAATTATTTTATATTATCATATTTACTTGCTTACAAGAAGAGTCCAACTGAAAACTGCACAGCCCCATATCTGCCATCAAATAATGTGCCTACAGATCTGGGTCTCTACAGGTTTTTAGGAGTAATCAGTAGAATAAACAACATAGACCCTGGTCTGCATATGCATTATGTTTGCAGTTTTGACTCAACTTATAAGTGAGTACATATGGTATTCTCTGTGAAGTAATATATACTTTCGCTGTTTATAGTACTGTTACCATGTATACTTGCTTATACGTTGAATCCAGCAGCAAACTGCACAGGTCCAGATCTGCCCATGTCTGTCATTGCATTATGCACTATACAATTTGTTGGGACCAATAAGTAGAACAAATAATATAGATTCTGATCTGCTGGTGCATTATGTGATGGCAGATCTGGGTCTATGTTGTTTGCTGTTCGACAAGTGAGTATATAAAGCATATTGGATGTGTATATGATCTAAAAGAGTAATCAGATCCAATGGATCACCAAAAACTGCACAGACCCTGTGTATATGATCTAAAAGAGTAATCAGATCCAATGGATCACCAAAAACTGCACAGACCCTGTGTATATGATCTAAAAGAGTAATCAGATCCAATGGATTACCAAAAACTGCACAGACCCTGTGTATATGATCTAAAATAGTAATCAGATCCAATGGGTCACCAAAAACTGCACAGACCCTGTGTATATGATCTAAAAGAGTAATCAGATCCAATGGATCACCAAAAACTGCACAGACCCGATCTAAAAGAGTAATCAGATCCAGTGGATCACCAAAAACTGCACAGACCCAAATCTGCCATCACATAATGCACCTGCAAATCTAGGTCTGTGCAGTTTGTTAGGAGTAATCAGTAGAACAAACAACATAGACTCTGATCTGCAAGGGCATTATGCCATGGCAGATCAGGATCTCTGTTGCTTGCAATTTTACTTATAAGCGAATATATATGGTAAGCAATCACCCATTTCAAGTAGGTACATTTTTTAAATCCCATGAATTGAAAACAAAATTATTGTAGAAATAAACTTTGTTTAAAATTGAACTGCATCAAAAGTTGAGTGGCCATTTTTCTCACTTCCTAGAGGTGACCGCTTAAGACAGGATTGACTGTGTATCAGTTGACATCAGACTTGCAATACAGATGCATCTTGGGATGAATTTGTACTCTGGACCAAGACTGGGTTCTTGTGACCCATTATTTAGGAATTGTTCACTATTATATTGAATTGGCTCTAATTCCAGTACATTTTCACCTATTGTCAACAAACTTATCCTGTGGGTGTGTATTGATCAGAAGTATGTTGCACTGCAATACTGAGTCAAAGTGACCTACATTTTGAGGTTGTTAAAAATCACTGTTGCTTATCTGTAGCAAGCAAATGTGCTCTAAAGTGCATAGTAGAATGGCATATTGCAAAAACCAAAATTGACTCACTGTGACTCTCCAGAGTTTATTCAGAATTGTTTATAACTCATGATGGGACTCGAATTGAACTAGCTTGTCATACCTCTGCACCAAAGTTACCAATGGGATGAAGGTTTGTTGAGCACCAAAACTGGGTTACTGTGACAGACTCGGGGCTCAACTCTAGCTGCATATTTCAACATTTGTTTCTACCTTTCATCTCCAAGCTAGTATTAAGAGTTTATTTTGGCATGATGAGAGGCTGTGGTGGCTAGTTGGTTAGTGTGGCAAATTTATGACCGAAAGGGTGATGGTTCAAAATCCTGCCTCTGGATCAGCCTAGGTCAGTTACCATGGTGTGTCTTTGGGCAAGGCACTTTACTCCAGTTGCCTTGGCACTAAATACCCTGCTTGTGTTGATGTGCCATCAGACATAAAACCAGACCATTATCATGGGATGAAGTGTGTCACAATAGCTCAAACTGAGTTGCTGTGAGATGCATTCATGTAGATAGTGAAGGTAAAAATAATTAAAATAGGCACGAATATAGAAATGAGTACTGTACCTAAAATAGACTAATCACAACATAGAACTAAATGGCAAGCAATTGAAAGTTTCACAGCTAGGTATTGTTGCAAATTAGTTCCTTATCATGTAATGTATATGGAACAAAGAATGCATTCAAAAGAGGTGTCACTTGCAAAAGTGAAATGAATACTCCTTTATCACATTTTTAAAATAAAAGGCAACCAGGCAGGTTTATCAGATGGTTATGATTTCTGCACATGTTAGTTACTTGTAACAATTCTTTTTCTGGCTAAATAGACACATTTGGAGATATGAGCTTTTTCTTGTTTAATTTTTCATTTGTTTGTTGTAGTTACTTTTAAGTCAGAAAACTTGATGAAACCTCTGTACATATTGATTCTGAATAAATACTCAAAATGCAGTTAAAATTATCCCAGTTTATGAGTACATTATTGCATGAATTCAGCCCATGTAATGTCAAAGGGTCAATTCAGTTTCATGTTGAAGATTATAACGCACACACACACACACATATACACAAATACATGTATAATAATAATAATAATAATAATAATAATAATAATAATAATACATGTAGTAATAATAATAATATCTTTATTTAAAGAGGGTAACTCATTTAAATACATTTAATCTCACTTGAGGCTCTCTGTAAAAGGTATACATATATCTTCATGCAAACATTTCTCTCTCATGAAAATAGCTATTTACACATAAGCATATCTGCAAATACATACTAAAATACTTTATGAAAGTAGGTGGATTAAGTTCCATATATCAAATTTTGCTTCATTTTCCATGTTTTAAAAATGACTTTCAGCAACATCTTCATGTATACATAGCCTCACTTCTACTTTGCTATATACCTTTAGGCTATTCTGCAAAGGTGTGGCATGCAATAAAGTTGACATTAGTATTATACCTTTTCATAAAACAACATTAGTTACTAAAGTATAGAGAGATATTCATACACAGACTTCATATATACAAGACACTTTTACATGCTTTTATAAATATGCTAATATAAAAGATGCAAAACAAGCAAGTGATACATTTGAAGAGTAACAGTGCAGTAAATCCAGAACTCAAACTTGTATTTTCTAGTTTGTTTGTTAATATGTCAGTCTGAAATACTGCATGTACATTTTTTAAACGATTTAACTGAATCAGCAGATCAATAATGCCGATATCATATGAAAGCTGTATATGTATTATTTATTCTACAAATATAATTTGCTTTACAGTTGCTGATGGGTAGGTCTTCATTTATTGGTCTTGGGCAGGGGGGAGACATTTCTTGCCATTTTGTTCTACTATACCAAAATGGAAGTCCATGTATCTCATACAATAAAACTTCATTTGTTCTAATTACTTGTCTTCCTATGAGAATGACAACTCTTGGAACAGATTACATTTCAATCTGTGGTTCTTTTAATCTGCCATTTATTCATTCTAAAGAGGTGTGATCATAACTGTCAATATGATTTCAGTGTATACTTTCAGTAAAAATGGAAAATGTACAGTGTTTCCTCTATGGGTGCAAGATTGAGAGTAAACAATCCACTAGGTGTCAAAATTGGGGTTTAGATTGATTAAAAAATAAACTTGGGTGTCAGAACTGAGGTAAAATTTAAAAAATTGGGGATCTTGATCTGCTGCACAAATGAGGGTAAAGGGAAACGCTGAATCTATGACCATTTTTTAGAATGCTAAAAAAATTATAAGTTTTTTCTTCTTTAATAGAATTGTTAAAATATGGTTGTTAATTGGTCTTGGTGTCTGTTACCACTCCTGGTATTATTGTCATAAATGGAAGATTTTTGGTGTATAGAGGGGGAGGGGGTCTGCATTTTATCTGTGTTACCTGAGTTTTTTTATTCCTTTTGTTGCATGTGTGTTGGTTCATGGTTGTAAATATGAGTTTAATAGTTTATTTGGGGGGTTTGGGGGGATGGAGGGTGGGGGTGGTGGCTTCTGCTATCAAAAGAGCTACATCACATCAACGTTGAATTGTAAATACTAATTAACACAAGTCAATAAAACTGGTTTTATGATAATGTTTAATTCAGTGTAAATACAAGTTTATTAAATTATATAATGAAATTTATGCAAAAGGTAGGTGGAGCATCAGAGCTTGCACATTGAGGGCAGAGTGGGGAAACAAAATTCTTAGTACAATGCACCCTCACTATAATGCTATTCAGGGGAGCTAGAAAGTCTGCTGTGATATAGGCATAACACCTTATACTTAGGTACATTACAGAGAAATAGAGTTTATCCAGTGTAACGGATGTCCATGGTCATACCCATGTTATATCAGGGACAGTGTTATACTTTGGTACATTACATGGAGAAATAGAGTTTATCCAGTGTAATGGATGTCCATGGTCATACCCATGTTATATCAGGGACAGTGTTATACTTTGGTACATTACATGGAAATAGATTTCAACCAGTAATGGGCTCCATGCTCATACCTGTTATATCAAGGACAGTGTTGTACTGAGGTAAATTACTTAGAAAATAGAATTGAGCTAGTAATGGGCTCCATGAACATAAATATCAGGGGTAGCAATACTGAGGTACGTTGCATGTGAACTAGAATTGAGCCAGTAATGGGATCCAATATTAGACCCATATTATAACAGGGACTGTGTTATACTGAGGTACATTACATGTAAACTAGAATTAGCCAGTAATAGGTACCATGATCAAACCCATGTTATATCTGTTACCTGGGACTGTGTTATACTGGTGAGCTTTATGGTGAGGGATCACTGTACAAAGAATTAAATAGAATTTGGCAAACATTATGGACAAAGAGCACAACAGAGAAAATCCAATCAGAATACTTCTGATCAAATAATGTTGACTGATTTAAATGGAGAAAATAATGTTTAGAATTCAAACCATGATATGAATTAGATTTAAAAAATCTGTTTGATCATCATTTTCTGTCTACAGTCAATCATCAGTGAATAATGAAATAATGAATCTAAAGGATATCTGCCAAAACTGAGACTAGTTTTCAAATAATCTAAATTCCTAATTAACAGAAATGGTGTAGTGCTGAATTTCAACACATTCAGTCCTCCCTATACTAGGGCCTAACCGAGTAGATAATTTTCACCGAGTACCGAATCCGAGTATTTGGATGTACTATTTGCCAGATCCAGGCACGAACCGAATAGTAGGTGCGATTTTTTTACAAATGGCATCTCTACACTCAAATATTTACCAGAAGCAGAAAAGTTATGCCACCTGGGGAATGCTAGTGAAATTACTAAAGGAAATTGAGTTAAATAAATTAACATCAATCATGATTCATGAAGTCCAATGGAATGTTAACTGTTTGTGTAATTATAATTTATTATTAACTAAATTATTATGTATTAAAAAACCTTTTTTTTAAAAGTTCGATATTTATCAAATTATTTTACTTGTAGCCATTTGTGCGCATATTATTTGCTGAGGCGAATACTTCTGAATAGTGCCGAAAAACGGGATATTCGGCCGAGGCGAATGTCCGAGGCGATTTCCGGTTAGGCCTTACCCTATACTGTAGATTTGAACTCATATCTTGCTTTATTGTAGCTCAGTATAGGGGGTCTCTGTATTCATATACAATGCCATTGTATGGCAGTCTACACTTGAATAATTTCTCTTAATTCATTTTATCACAAATATCAATGTCCTAAAACAAATTTATAGTGTGTGTGTGTGTATGTAAGCACAAGTATCACAAATTTAGATACATTTAATGAATAAAATTATTTTTTTTTGTTTCATTTTGAAAGCAAAATAAGAAACGAAGATTGTGTTTTCTTGATAACAGTGGGTACAAGGTGAAAGTGTTACAAAGACATTGTGTGAGTGCAGTATGACCTTAGCAGTAATACAAATTGTTTTGTTTTGGTATTTAATGGCATATCAACACACAAATGGTTATATCCAACTGAGGCAGTTGGAGTACAGTGCCATATTCTGGACATGTACACTATGGCAACTGACCAGGCCAGATCTTAAGATATCAACTCACACTCTTGTTTCATAAGTCTGGAAGCTTGCCTTTTAAAGTAAAACAATCCAAAAAAAATCAGTACTGCTTAAAATAAATATTTTGACTTCATGGTAAATATCAAACAAGTAATCTCTTTTAGCTTGTGTTGAATAATGTATATATTGTACATAAGTAAATTGTAGAGAAGGCTTCAAGGAAGAATAATTTTGTACTGAGTTCCTTTCTTTAAATAAAGCCTTCTTCTTCTTCTACTTTGCCATCTTCTTCTTCTTTTTCTTCTTCTTCTAATTATTATTAAAAACGTTACTGAAGAGGGGCTTAAAAAACCTGTACATAAGGTAACATTGTCCTGTACCAAGTTTAGTGCTGTCCCCTTCTAATATGGCCACCTTGGCATGGCAGATATGGGGTAGCCTAAGATGGCTATCCATTGTCCACCAAATTTCAGTGTAACCAGTAGAGCAGGGCCACGTAGATTGCGAATTTTGTCAAATGGTGATGTTAAGATATGGAGATAGTAGTACAAAATAATTTATATGGTGCTCCTGCGGTATTTAGCAACAAACAAACAGAAACATACATTATTTTGATAAAGTAATGAATTTAATTTAAGAACACATCTTGTAGCCATACAGAAACCATGGTATTTATTTTGATATATTTTCTGTTTTGTCAAAGTCAGTGTCTTGTACATTAGGGTAGGATCTTGACATAATGGGACTTGACAGTTTGAGCAATAGTTCATGCCCTTAATTTAGATATATTAACCATTTTCAGAAGAATCCATGCCTAACATTCCTCTTCACAATATAGCGTGACTTATTATTATTAATACAGAGGAAATTCACATCTCAACTTGAATTTCACATTCATCATGACATCACTAGTACATACATTTTAGCTCCACTGGCCTTAGAACAGAATAACCTCTAAAAATGGCCTGTTGTCCATTGTCTGATGTCCTCATAATCCATCTGGCTGTTAGCACAGGTTTGTTTTCACCAATCCTCTGAAACTACTTGGAGGATAGCCCTGAAACTTTATACACACATTCATTCCATGGTCTAGTTGATCATAAATGGAAATGATTCTGCTTGGACATCCATTATGGCCATGAGAGTAGTCAACCTGAAAATCTTATCACTAATTCTGAAAAGTTGGTCATATCAACATAGGGTATTCACCAAAAGACTTGCGATGAAGTCTTTTTGGTCCTTAACTAAATGGTGCTGATCTGTCATCCAATATGGCCACCAAAGCAGCCATCCTCGAATCTTGTTATCACTACTATTTTTTAACAGAAAATCATATCAGCATGGGGTCTTTCACTAGAAGACTATGATGTCTAGTTGGTTCAACATGAAAATGGTTCCATTTGAACATCAAAAATGGCTGCCACAGTGGCCATCTTGAAAATCTTATCACTACTCCTACAGAATGGAGATGTCATATCATCCTGGTGATTTCACTAAATGACTTCTTATGATATCTGTTTGTTCCTAAATGAAATTGGTGCTGATCAACCATCCAGTATGGCTACCATTGCATATAACTTCAAAATCTTGTTATTGCTTCTCTTCCAAAATGGAATGATATATTGACATGGGTTTTCATCAAAAGACTACTTTTATATCTAATTGGTCATGAGTGACAATGACTTCAAATATGAATATCCACAATGAACTAATTTTCCTAAATGGATGGTTCTATCAGCACATGCTTTTTTCCAAAAACCTTTTAATATTGTCATTCAAGTTTAAAAAAATGCATGGATCTTAGAATGCTTTCAACTGCATACTTACTCCATTTTGTATAACTCCTGCTTTATAAGTCTGTATTCACATGCAGATGAAGAAGGGGGTTGGTGGGTTTGGTTGCACCCCTTTTTCAAGTCAAAATAGAACATATTTCATTAAAAACTGGAAAAAGATGGACATATTGAGTACCCCCTTCACAAAAGTGCCCCCCCCCCACTGATTCTGTCATATTAGTAAACTTAAGACTTTCTGACTTTGATTTGACAGGTTTGGGATGTGTACATTTTTGTCAGAATTTTTTTAATTTATCCAACTCTTGGAATCAGATGAAGGGGAACTGGGCGAATTTCAATTGAATGTGGTTAAGAAAGTTTTGAAAAGTTGGTCTGGTTCTTGTTGCATATTTCTGGTTTGTTTATTGGTGTCTTTTACAAATCAAATCTGCTAACATAGCTTAAATTGTTTTATTGAATTTTATTGTATCTGTGCCTCCTTTATGCAACACCAGATCTGGTTCTATGCACTTTGCATTTGCATCCGACTTATAAACGACTATATCAATCATGAGGCAGATGAAGAAGAAATCAGTTAATAACTTTAGAATACTAGACACATGTTAATTGATGAATACAGCATCAGAAATGTACTGCTATATTTATAATTTTAAAAAAATAAAAGAGGTAAATTATTGTACAAGTCTCATTTTATATTGTGTATTTGAACACATGGTAGATAAATCTTTACCAGGAACTGTTTGAGTTTATTTTTTAATGTTGATCACTTGAGTGATTGATGTTTGTGATATCCACATTTCTGACCCACTGTGGCTTTTCATTGCTATGCATAAATGGAAAGCAAACCAGGAACTAGAAAAAAAATTAAATGAAAGGGCAATGAGGCAATCCAGATTTCAGGTGCTATCATCACTGTGAACATTGTCTAAAGTAAATGAAATTAATCAATAAAATAAAGTTTACACCTTTGAGGTAAATAAAAGTAAAATTATATGTCAGGACAAATACTGTATAGTGGATTCAGTTTGTACATTAGAATTACATAATTTTTTTATGTCTTGTACATTATTACATTATAATATCACAGTTGCTCAAGCCATGGGATCAGAGTGTATCAACCTCTGTAAACAATCAATAAGGGGGTGGAGTTTTTCCTGTATATTCCTCAGACTGATTAATTGAGGTTCCGCTTAAGACATAAAAACTTGATTTCTCAGATAAGCACCATTGTTTGTTCTCATGAATCCAGTTTCATACACAAGTTTTTTGTCAAGAACTGAAACCTGTGTTGACATTTGTGGTCTGTTGTTGTACCAGTACCGTGATATATTGAAATACCTGCAAAACATGTAATCAAGTTAAACCATCAAGTGCCACACCTCACACAAAACAAATCAAAGTAAGTACAGAAGAAATGTACCATGGCTTCATATACATTCTTACAAATCACCAGGTCCAGTTTGTTCAACAGAGCTTTTGTTCATACCTTAATACACCATTGCTCACAGAACAGATGAAAAATGGTGGCATTATGCCACTTGGCTAATATTTCTTGACTTGAAATACAAGAACCTGCTATTTGTTTTGCAGAAATTATAATTGGTTCATTGTGATGGTGGATATTCACAATATAGGAGTCTTTGTTATGCAGAAATGTGTTGAACTTGATGTCATTTATTAATAGCATGTCATTTTGGTGTGTTCAGTTCATCACATAAAGAACATTTCGTATTTTGGAATATATTAGAATCCTGTTAGGAAGTTTTAAGAATTTTTACTCAAAACATTGAGTTGTGACAAAACTTGGTTCATTTGGTTTTGGCTGAATGTTTAACAGCTTTCAGCATAATATGTATTTCTTAGTAATCCTGTTGAGGAAAAATTATTGGTCATTGTACACTTGAAGTAATATTGATTGATTTGTGGTTACCTGAAATTTTAAATTTGGAAACAGTGTAGCTTATTTGATTTTGTTTTGACAAAAGATATTGCTTTTAAGTGGATATTTTTGTCTTTGGTCTGAAGAAAAGATAGAGACAGGAAAATTTCTTTGATGGGTAAGTATTACATTGGCTAAGTTTATTTATCCCTGTTGTATTAAGTTTTGTCCCCCGCTTTTCATAGAAAATGGGGAATATTAAATTGGGCCTGCCTGTTTCATCTGTCCTTTATTCCTTTCAGCTATCTCTCATTTTGAAGTGACTGGTCAGCTGATCTTATGGTCTTTTGTCTGCTCTGCATTGGCCACTATGCTTCATTCATTAACAACTGCTACATGTATTGACATTTTTTCAAAAGCCACTGAACAGAACTTGACCTAACTTTGTCCAAAAACATTTTGGCATTTGTTCAAATGATGCTGATCTGTTCTCAGATATGGCAACCATTATTAAAAAAGATAAACCTTTAAACAGTTTCTGATTTTAAAAAAGGCAAGAGAACTATGCTACAGTTGATGGGAAGCATCCTGGCATAAAAATCTTTCCAAATTTTTAAAATAATATTGATCCACCATTACCAAAAATAGAAACACATTTAAATGACTTTCCAGAACTTGCTCAGCAGAATTTGGCAACATTTGATAGAGAAAGCATCCTGGCATGTCAGTTTTATTCGGATGTTTCAGATACCGGGTATATGATCAAATATGACCATTAGTATGAAAAATATAACAAACCTTGAAATGACTTCTTAAAAATGGATAAATAAAATTTGGGAAAAAAATTGACCAAATTTCACAGAAAGAATCCAGGCATAGATGACTTTCAGTTTTGTACTAATGTGGATCCACTTTCAAATATGTCCACCATTACGAAAGTCACACAAAATAACCCAACCTCAGAAAACTTCAGTTTAAACGCTGATGAACAGAATTTGACCAAATTTGATTGAAAGCATCCTAGCATAATGGTGTATACAAACTTTATACAGATGATGCCACTCCACATTCAAATAACGTAGCTGTATCTAAAAATAAACAAAACTCTGAAACAGCTTCTTAAACAAGTACTGGGCAGAAATTTACCAAATTTGACACAAATTATTCTGGAAATAAAGGCTTTCAAAGTTATGCAAATTTTGACATTTTGCAATCAAATATTGCAACTATTACTAAAAACAAGGTAACTTTTAAGATGCTGAACAGAATTTGACCAAATTTTGCTAAAACAATTCTGGTATGAAGGGCTTTTAAGTTGATATAAATGAAGCTGTTCTGCCATCAGACCGGGCTCCTGTTGCTAAGAAATGAAAAGTCTTTAATAACTTATTTTGAAACACCTCTTAACAGACCGATCAGTTTAATGTCCTAATAAATGTCTTACAAATGCTCATCCCCATAAAAAAATGGCTCCCATTTGCAAAAGCAGAAAACATTTACACAAATTTTTCTACAAAACTCCTGATCAGAATTTGACTGACCTTGACACAAAGCATTATCTGAAAAATCTTGAAAAATTTGTTTTCATAACATGCATAATCAAATTCCTTCTTGCGAATTTGGTCAAAGTTTCCATGTGCAAGGAGAGATGGGGGAGGGGATTTTGGTTGCATAATTGTCTTTGTTGTACTTTTTGTGCATCAAAAGCAATCCAGCATAATTGTATATGGTTTAGGAAAGAAAATAAATCACACCAACATTAATAGACAGGGAAGCAACTTATAATGTGCTGCCAAGCTTTTCTTTCCTAGCTCTGGAGTTTGGGCAGTGAAAGTAGCCATGCAATATTCTGATAGATGCATATCAGAAGAAAAGCCTAGAGGTGTACCGAAACCTAAATGAATCCCTGTGATTCAGAGATTGAAGTAGGAAAATCGTACTTCTTTGAACCTTCCCAAGGATAAACACATTTCTTATCAACAACAATTTCCAGTGGAGAAGATCAGGTAAATACCTTTTCTTTACATTTTAAAGCTGGTGCAAAAATGTGAATCACCATCATGGAACTTGAAACACTTGAAAGATTTGTTCTTAAGGCCAATTTACACCCACCCCCCATTAATTTTTAGTGACAAGACGTATACAGGCAACTGTGGTACTAGGTTGAACAATTTTTTTGATGTTTAGATGGAGTTTCTCTCCCACAATGCATGTTAGGTCATGGCATGTGTATATAGAATTTGATAATTTTCATGAGAATTTTGATCAGAAGAGTGGTATACGCTTGTTAAGGCATTAGTGGCTATCAATTGAATAGACCAATAAAGCCCCCTTGTGTATAAATCATGTAGGTATGGAGATTTGATTGTCCTGTTGACCAATGACAAGAGATACATGAATAATCTTGGCTCTTGAGTTCGTTTAATATATATTGTTAAGATGTAGATCTTGTGAGTGTGTGTGATAAATGTGATAAGAAATAAACATATGAGTATTCCAGGTCGTCAAAACTGCCATTGTCCAAGAGACAAAATTCATTTTTAAGTCATGATTATTTTAAAACAAATCTGCCATTTTCCATGAGACAAAATTCATTTTTAAGTCATGAATCACTGAAAAAGTATTCAGAAAATCTTTTGTTGTTGCTTTTTAAAAATCTTGGCACTGAATTATAGGGCCCTATGTAATGATGTGATAGATCTATTATCTAAACGGTCATATACACAATTTACTAGAGTGGTTTAATAATGGGTCTTGCTGACTGTGATCCTTATGGATAATGTATGTTTCATACTGACGTCAATTACATGTATGGGATTATTGTTAAGTCATTGATTCATAACAAGATTTTATCTAGTATAATAAAATCCATTATATGTATATATAATGGTACAGTGTAAACATTAGTACTTGTTTGATACATACTCTGAAGATCTTGACCTTCAAATTAGTGTTAGAATTTATCAGTATTTTTGTACAATATACATGGACTGACATTTACTGCAAAACACATCTAATTATAGTTCTAGTACCAAAATGAAAGGCCAATGTTTAAATCTTGTACATGCATGTATCAGTTCTTATGAAAGTGGTTTTGATACCCATACAATTCAGAAGTGTACTTGAAAGAAAGCGCCCAGATTTATTGTGGTATTTGACTACCAGTCTGTGTGCATTGGTCTCTAATTATCATGCGATTAATGGGAGCCATAAAAGTGCATACTGCCCTTGGAGTGAGATCATCTTACACTGAAGTATGTTAAAAGCAAGGCTTGTCTTAAACCTGGATGTTTTGAAGCTTCCTGGAAAATCAGTGGCACCCATGGTCTCCAAGCAGGGAAATGAAATCTCCCATCCTTTAAACTTTAAATATTTTGATAGATTTTTCCTTACAAATTAAGTGGACATAGATTACTTAATGTCTCCCAAATATGTAAACCAATTGGGACATAAGTTACCTGACAATAATTTAGTGATCTTATTTTCCAAGTTATTGTAGAAATTATAGTTTTGATTTAGACAATGGTTTGAAAAAGTCAGATTTGTAATTGTTAAAGAGTCGAAAGAGGTTTTCAAAGCCAAATGAGTGATCAGCCGTACTCGAAGCAGCTGGTCTATTAAGGTTCATCACAAAGGGTCACTGATGTCGCTGAAACTCGACACCTCCATCTTCCAAAGTTCCTTACCAGGCTGGCTGCTCCTACTCCAACCATCCAACAGCTGTGCCTTCTTCCTTTCAACCACTGTGCTTTGTTTGAAGTGCTGGACCCATTCTCTGAAGGGGAAGTAGGTTGCCTTTACTGCTCAGGTTTCTGCTGGGGAGTAGGTCAACTTTACTGCAATGAACAGCAGGTTCTATCCTTTCCTCATTTACAGTGGACATCAGGTAGTGCCCTTGCTCTTCATCCACAGTGGTTGGGCCCCAATGATGTTTTTTCTCTGACAGTCGCTGGCAGACTAGAATGTGAATGGTGTAGCAATTATTTGATTTTGGAGACTGCCTGCAATATGGTTGACCCTATCTTATAAATGAGAAAGTGTAAAATTCCTGTATGTACATATGAGACATTTATCTATCGCTAGTATATAAACCAGTTTGTACAAACCCTAACTTCTGAAACCAATTATAACCATATATCTACTATCCACACAACACAAACCTTAGTAAAATTTATTGTGTAGTGGAATTTCCAACAAATTTTTATTTAGTGGAAAGTTACTTGTAAAATATTTCCTTACGAGGTAAATAATTCCAAATAACAGTCAGTACTTAACTATATATTAAGCACCTTGCACCTACTAAAAGTACTGTAAATTTTGCAACATATGGTCACAGAACTAAGAATTTGGCTGTAAAGACAAAGTTATCATTGATTATTGTTAATCTACAAACATAGTATTAGGGGTCAATAATAGGTAACTTTGTTTCACTGGGCTGATAGAATCTAATTGCCACAGCAGCCCCACTGGGAAGCCAGAGTAGGCTCTGGATGACACCACATTTAACAGGAACAGTTACTAAAATTAGCAGTAAATGCAAATGTACCCATCTATCATGACCAACTGTACTAAAACAGGAAATAATTAAATTTATCAAGAGAGCTTAGAAAACCATATACAAATGTATCTTTTAATGTATGCATAGCTAACTACAATACGTCTGAAGTAACTTAATTTGCTATAATGGCACTTTGGTCTAAGAATTGAGGAGTAGACTGTCTTTCAGTTGCACTAAGCCAGTTACATAGGACATGCTGTGCCTTTTTTTTATACAAAAAAGGGGATTTTTCAAAGTATGAAATGTGCTGAATAAATATAATTATAAAAATGGTGACTTGGGTAATTATTCTGGACACCATAAAACACCATTCCCCCCATACACACACAGACACACATGATTTGTTTTACTATATTATTTTCATTGTTTTGTCATGCTTCAATATTTTGAACTGATTTAAAATTTAGGTGAAATAGTTTTTGTTGTTGGTGGGGGGATGTGTTGACATATGGATTGAAAAATCTCCTGCATTGGAAACCCAGGTTTACAGCATTTGTTCTTTAGATTTATAACACATTATGTATATTAATTTGTTTTGTTTGTAGGCTTTTCTGTATGATTGTATATTATGTATTTATATTTTGCACTCGACCTTGTCCCAAATTAAGTTCATGGTGTACCTGACCAGTAGCATTTATTTTGTAAACATGTGTAGAATTTTAATGTAGCTTTAACAGTTTTAGTCATATCACTATGATGTATGAATTGTGTCAGTTTATGGTGTTGTTTAGCACTGGGGCATCATACCACAGATGAAGCATCATGTCCCACTCAGTCACATTATCCTGACACCAGGGTGACTGGTCCTAATACTAACCTTGTAATGATGAACTCCAAGCAAGTCTAGTACCATTTTCATGAGTCTTTGGTATGACTCTGCTGGGTTTTTAACCCATGACTTCCCACATCCGAGGCAGATGTTCTAACCACTTAGGCCACTGGAGTGATTATTTTGTAAACTTAATACGTATCAAAATAATTATCTATGATTGTGGATTAAATATTCAGATCACTACTTATGATATATAATCTTGTTTACCTTAGAATTGCTCATTCTTGGCTTAACATCTGAAGCTGATTTAGTCTTATTGTTGTGTTCAGTTTTGAGTTTGGGTGGATTAATTGATTCAAATTATTTTCACTGGAATTACAAAGTGCTCAATAATATTCTTGGACTGGAACATTAATTTGTAATTATAGTGAACTCAGACAATGACATTTTGGATTATATTATTGTTATATCTCAGAAGACTTAGCACATCATCACACTCCAGACCATTGACACATTAGCACACCAACACAATCAGTATTGGAACTTATTTGGAATACCACTGGAATTCCATTAGAGCTTCATACATTTGGACTTCTGATAGAACTTTTAGAACAATTTGGGATTTTGTTCACAATACTGTAAGTGCTTTTTAGATTTTCACATTTTCTTCTGGGAAATAAATTTGTTGAATTTTACAAACCTTGTTGGCTTTTGCTCTTTTCTGTTACTTGGTTTAAGACCATAGAGTCATAACACATGTATGTTGTCATAATATAGTCGTACACAAAACTATGAAAACTTTCTGGGTATTTTATGATGTTTGACCACATTTATTGTTTCTCCTATTAGCCAAAAATGAAAATCAAGTGAAATTAATTGAGTATCACAAATGAAAATAAATTTAGCAAATGCAGTGGGGTCTGTGACTATACCTGTGTTACAGTGAGTGGCCACATTATCACTGGGAGTCTTTATAGTGAGGGAGAACACTGCAGACTTTACTAACATTCATCATCTTATTTTGAGTTTGACTTGATAGCTTTACTGAATGATATCCTATCAGAATTAAAATAAGTCAAAGGTGCTTGATAAATACTGAGACAATTGTAGATTTCTGAGGAAAAAGAAAGAAATGATAAAGATATGTGACAAAAAGAGGAATTTATCTGACAGGTTTCAGAGAAAGTTTTTTTGCAATACATTGAAACTTTTCATTAAAATTATGTGACAAATTTGATTACATAAAAGAATTATTTCACACAAGGTTGAAAGATATTGATCACAAAGATACTTTAAAATTCCTTTGTGTCATTTGAGTTTTCAGAGTTGAGGATGCATATGTGAAAGCACTTGAAGGAATAAAGTAAGAACATTACTCACTAAATTAACAAGTCATAATGCTAAAATATTTTCTTATTTGTTCCTCAGAAACATTGAATTGCTACCTCATAATGTTTGAAGCTTTTGTTCCATTTAGGAATTTCTTACAGAAAGGAGTTTTGTAGCAATAGGGAGGGGTACTTTTAAACTGGCTCATTTTTAAGGTGTTTTAGTGATCTGGAGAGAAGCAAGAGGGTAGGGATCTTGAAGGTTCGAGATGAGTAGCTAGAGAGGTACAGAAGATAGGGTAATGAGGTTGGTAGTGGTAAGTACCTGTCTTCATAAGTCACGTTGGAGCTTCCAAATTGGCAAGAGGGTAGGGATCATAAAGCCAGAGGGGAGTAGCTAGAGACCTACTGAGGACAGGATATTTAATGAGGGTGGTGGTAGTAAGTACCTATCTTCATGAGTCATGTTGGAGCTTCCAAATTGGCAAGAGGGTAGGGATCGTAAAGCCAGAGGGGAGTAGCTAGAGACCTACTGAGGACAGGATATTTAATGAGGGTGGTGGTAGTAAGTACCTATCTTCATGAGTCATGTTGGAGCTTCCAAATTGGCAATAGGGTAGGGATCGTAAAGCCATAGGGGAGTAGCTAGAGACCTACTGAGGACAGGATATTTAATGAGGGTGGTGGTAGTAAGTACCCATCTTTAAATTGGAGCTTTAGTAAGCTAGCCTAGATTAAAACTAACAAGTGACAGAAACAAATCTCACCTTATTTGTAGATTTGAAAGTTAAGTAACTTTGAAGATATTTATTTTTATATTTATTTTATAAATGTGAGTCAAGAAACTCATACACTCATACTATTGTTTAAAACTTGTAATGTACCAAGCTACTTTATGGTGCTTTTGCAAATCAGAAGCACTTTTGTTGTCAGTTTGTGACCATTTTGCAGAAGGTTTACAAAGAAGGGCAGAATGACACACATATTTTACAAGTTTTCATGATTAATATACTTACCAGTTGACCTTCTATTGATTTGATTGATAAGATATGATGTAAAATGCATAAATTGTCAAATTTGATGTCTACAACAAGTTGTCAAGTAAATGAACCATGAAGTTTATTAATGCCAAGTGGAAAATAACTTTTCCATACATTTCCGTTTCCAGGAACATCAAGCAATTATGCACAGATATAATTACCAACAAAATGAAGAAAATTGGCAAAACCACAAAAAATTATTCCCATGGAAATAAATGAAGCCACAGTATTTACAGTTTCTGTGTTGTAAACAGATCAGTCTTGGTTAGGGCTGTTTGTGAAGCATTAATCTTGGTTAGCACTGTTTCTGAAGCATTATTTAAATGCACATGAAGTATATAGTAAGATATTGCTAGGTTAAAATTTGTAATTTTGAAATGTGATAACTTCAGTATTTATTGGCAAACTTTTTCTTCGCTTCAATGTAATAATTTCAAAAGAAAAACTTTGCTGCTAAAGAAAATAATGTTATTGAGTGGTGGTTATTCTTGTGACATTGGTCATTTATACAACAACCCTTGGAATTCAGATCTAAAAGAAAAGTGAACATGTACTAGTACTTGTACTAAGTACAAGAATTCAAATATATTGGTCCCTCACTATAACTCCCCTCATTATACTGGTGAATCTTTTTCCGATACAGTTTGATTATGAACTCCGTTAAATTGTAGAAAATTTGAGTTATAATTGTTACATGAATTAAATTTCACTTAATTTTAGTTCATGGCTAATGAAAACCAATTAGGATGGGATTTCACCTAATTAAATTTCCTGAATTTTTTTATGTACTGATGTGGCACATCCATGTTAGAAGATCACTGAGTATAAGGGTCTCATTACCTTTAATGAAGGTCACTTGTATGGCTCCATAAGAAGCATTATAAAGATGGAGTAATGTATGAGAATGCATATACAAAGGTATGAATGTCTTCATATTTCAAAAATCTGTTATGTAGTGCCACTAATGGGTCATTACATGATACAGTACTCCCTCATTATAATGCAGTCCTTGGGAGTAGTAGCATATAATCTTATATTGAAACTGCCTTCAAAGCCTACATGATACATTTCTCCTTCATTATAACACTGTCAATGGAAGTCATTGAATTTACTGTCTTATAATAAGACAGACTTGTAACAAAGTACATGATACAGTACTCTCTCATTATAACACTGTCCATGGGAGTCATAGTGCATGCTGTTCTGTAGTGAGATTGCTGTACAGTGAAGCACATGATTTACTGATAGTACTCCCTTGTTATAATGCTGTCTTTGAAAGTATTGAAGTATACTGTCTTATTATGTAACTGCCTAGTATATTGAAGTACATGATTCATATAGTTTTATTTGTTAATCATACCTGCCTTGTAAGAAGAAGTGCTTTATAAATGAAGGTTCTTTAATTGAAGGGACAGTATAATGACACATCACTGAAAACATCTTTTTTACCTTGCTGGTTCTCAGTTATTTTCCACATTGGACTATTACATGATTTCCAGATACAGTACTGCCACATTATAATTCTTTCTATGGAGCTCTAGAGTATAACATTTAATGAGACTTCCTTATAATGAAGTACATAATACAAAAGTACATGTAACGTAGTTTTACTACCACTTAATGACAAGGGATCCATAATTATACCACCATTCAACAAGAACCTGATTTTAATGAAGGGTATTATAGGGAAAGAATAGTATGATGAAGTCCTTTTTACCTGGTTTGGTACTCAGTTGCATTCCACATAGCTCTAAAAACAGGCCAATTTAAAGAACATATTACCTCATAGAAAGGAGATTAATCACATTATTCAGTCTATAATATTTATACAGCTGAACATTGATCCATGATGTATTTTGGAGATCATGATACAGTTGCATGGGGTACAATTAGCACAATACTTCCCCATTGTATATAATAGCATTCATTATCATGGATCAGACAGTACATAGGTAACAGCTAGTGTGCTGAATATAATGTAAACTAGATTAATCAGGAATACGCCTAGATTAATCAGGAATACACCTAAGGTTTTATCTATTTATGGCTAGTTGTATTGACTCCATGTATAGATCAGTTGAATATCCAATGTTTTGAGGTCATGACAGATTATCACTCAATACAAATACAGTACATGTAAGGTGCAGTGTTTATCCATTATGAAAAAAATTATTTCTAGAAACTCAGTTCAAGTTCACAAACTACCATATAGACTCGTTTATAGATTGAGTCCTTTTGTGTTAACAGCGTGGACACTGATCTTCCATTGCTTAATGTGCCAGCAGATCAGAATCTGTGTTGCTTGTTCTACTGATTACTCCTAACAAACTGCATAAACCCAGAACATAAAAGAAAATATTATGATATTGATAGCATTTCAAGGTGTTGGACTGTCACAAATGGGTGTGTGCTGACATGTTAAATGAATATTTGTTACAGTAAAACCACCATTAACACCTCTTGTAAACTGGATACACGAAACTTGGAAACTTGGCGCTTGAACCAGTTTTCTTAATTTACAAAAGATGGATGAATGTGAGCTGTCCTCACTGTTTTTATCCAGGAACAGCTTGTTGGCATTTTGTGTCAGAAAGAATTCGTTTTTAAAATGAAATACAAATAATAGCAGCATATCAGTTCCTTGAGCAAAGCTGAAATATGAGCCCTTTCAGCATCACACATGCTGTTTCAAAATATTTTGTTAGGAATTCACCTGTTTTAATATCATTCAGAAAATGGAATGATTCAAAATAAACATCTTGAACACTATTATTTGTATTATTATTTGCAGTGTTTTACACTCATACAAATTGCCTTTATTTAGAAACTTAACATTATTATCTTTTACGTAGTTAGGGTTTAATGTTGTAATGTATATTTTATGTAATTGTACATCGGTTGGGAATTTCTGAGAAGGTTTTCCTTTTGTGTATTTAGTTTTGTATGAACCATTATGGTTTTGTATGCTTACTGCTAATGCTATAAATTTGACCCTAACTTATAAATGAAACTTGTGGACCTCAAAAAACTTTCCCTGTAGATCTATCTCTGGCTTAAGGCTAACTAAATCTAAGGTCAAATTGTGTCATCAACAGACATACCTGTCTCTAGTATACAAACCAAAATTCATGACCCAAATAAATACCATATATCCATTCTCTCTCCACACACACATACACCTTTGTACATTAATTGGATAGTAGAATTTCCAAAAATGTTATATTTTGAGGGAAATTACTTGTCAAACATTTCCTTATGGGCTAAATAATTCAAAATTGCACTGTTAATTACTTAACTCTATTTAAGCAAAAAATCAAAGTACATGTATTCTAATGGCTTTTACAAAATTTACCTTTTTATATAAATTTTTTAAAGAACTTTAAGTAATATCATTATTATTTATCAAAAACTTTACAAACATGGGGTTCAAGTTAGAGCACTTTTTTTCACCATAATGGCACAAAGAAAAGTTCCAAAGTGGTGCTTAAAAGACCTGTAAGTGATGCACTCAAAGTACCACCACTTCATTTTATCTGAGCAGTACAGTTACCCTTAAATGATCTACATCAGTGAGACTCTTATCAAAATATTCAGAGATTGAACCATGTCAATATGACAAGAGCACTTTTCCTGGTTAAGAGTCTAGTCACAAGATTTTGTATCATGTTCATTTACTTTTACATGCCAAGTGGAGCAATTATATACAAAAACATCAGTAATCCAAAATGAAGAAAAGACAAATGCACATTACTTGATTTTTATCTTCGTGGAGGCAAGATAATCATGATAATAATGGTAATATGGCAGATTTGCAACAGATCCCTCACGTTGATCATGAACCAGTTGAAGCATTGAATCTGTGAACATCAGTCAAAATCAACATGGTCTATTCTAGAACTGAAATTGTAGATAGGAAATTTCACCCTTCATTTACAAGAAGGGGTCAGAATATAGGTGAGATTTAATGAAGAAATAAAGGAAAGCTTCAAAATATAATGCAAGATTTTCTCACATCTTGTTGATTTTTCAAGTGAATCTTTTTAGAAGTTTTAATTAGCATGAATCCTGCAATCCCACATTTTAAAATGGTTTGGCACATCTGGTTGATATTTCAACACATCTTTTTTTGAAGTTAGCGTGAATCCTGCGATCTCACATTATAGAATAGACCCTGAATTATTATAAATTGTATTTCATCATTTGTCATCAGTAGTGAGTAATTCTTCTTTGGACTAGAACTAATTTTGTCTCCATGATAGGTCAATGGCACCATTAGGTTGAATCCTCAATATAACCCTGGAAACAAAGTTGCACAAGTCATTGATCAACATTTCTTTTAAAATCAAGCTTTGGAAATTAACTTATTATTTCCAGTTATAACCTTTACAGAATTCTTCACTTTGTGGCTTGTAAAAATAATTTTAAGTTGGTTAGATGTTATGCACCAGTGAAGTAAAATATAGAATAAATTTGTGCTTCCCTCAGGACAGGAAACTTGTGCCTTAAACTTTTAACTGGCAGTTGCACATTGTTTACTTGTAAATCAACAACACTGATTAGACCACATGGCAAGGTGCCAAGGCTCCAAATATGTATGCAAACATTGTGAAAAGATTACCAGTCTCAACAAATCCTATGCAACATTGTGATGGTACACTGGAAAACATTTAAACATAGCACAGTACACTGTACTTGTTGCAAAAAATTTGTAAATACAAATATTTGTACATGGTCATGTGAACATGCACAAAAATTGTATTTCATTATTTGAGATTTACACATGAGACTTCCTTCAAGAATCATTCTGTTTTGTTTTAATTAAATTAAATTAATTTAAATTCAAATTAAAATCCTTCATAAGCTGAGCAAGAGTTTAACATTGATTTCAAAATACCTTATTTCTGTGTACTGGTTTGTTTCCCCAAAATTATATTTCCTTAATTTTATCACTTTGATGTCATGCCCCTATTGTAAATTGGTGATAATTTGCAAAAATGTTTATTCTTTCAGATTGCAATAGGAACATTGAAAACTCAGTTTTTCCATTATTAATCTTAGTTGTAATTGAGTTGTTACCTTTCTGAAACACAAAATGATAATTAAGGGTCAATTTATGAGGTAGATTTGACTTGAAGTTGCTTTAAACCTTTTTGAAGTAATTAGTTGTATTAACCTCAAGAATCGTATCTTTAAACTAACGTAAATGATATGCATAGTAAATTGTAATGTAAACTGAAGTCAACCATACCAATACAAAATCAACAAAACTTTTGAATGTATTTTTATTTTCATGGTTTATACTTACAAAACTAAAAGTAGAATTGTATTTGATGGCCAGGTGACCTAAGGTGACGCTCATACATTTCACCTTCGTCTGCATGAATTCATTTCTCAGATTGATCATCATGGGTATGTGAGAAAGTTTGTTGGTAACTTCCCATGTGAGAAAGCTGCTGGTAGCTTTCCATGTGAGAAGGCTTGCTTGTAGCTAATCCCATGTGAGCAAGCTTGCTGGTAACTTCCCATGTGAGAAAGCTTGATGATAGCTTCTCATGGGTCAGTAGTTTTTTCATGGAACTTCTTCCAAGAAATCATATTAGCTGCCATGTATCATGTGCTAAAAATGGCAATAAACCAAACAAAAGCAAAAATTAAGCAAACAAGTAAATTAGAATTGTGTATTTGATTATTTTCAATATTTAACATATAAAAGAGTCAAAATATTGTACATTTACATTTGGGCTTCATAGTCTTACTGATACATTTTGCAGAATGTTTTCCATTGTTTCCCAGTAGTATAATTTTGTATTTTGTAGTACATCTTGCTTCATATAACTGAGGTAACTGGTTTTCATACAAGCATTTACAGAGGATGCCAAGGACAGAAAAACGACCTATAGTAAGATATCTTGGCTTTTTTTTAATCATAGGAAACTATGTCCAATTGGAGTTAACCAAGTCTCATGTATCCAGTGTACATGTGGGGAATAAATAAATGTCATTATCCTTATATTCACATTTGTAATCCCTATTCTGTTTTTGAAAAAAAATTATACAGTAGTTAAATATTTTTTGGAGCTCTTGGTTACAAGGAAATGTCATGACATCACAAATTTCCAGGCATTTCAAATGATGCTACTGCTGAGTACATGTACCAATAACCACATGGTGCATGTACATTACATTCACAAGTGTTGTAAAGTCATGTTGTATCAGTGCTTTGGAATGCTTTCTCTTGTGTGCCATACTGGCAGTATTGATTGGTTGCCACTAAAACAGCTGAAGAGATTTTTACTTGAATGACATTGTATTCCATAATTTGCATACTTATACAGGGCAGACTTTATCAGTTTTAAAACTGCCTTCTAAAATGTTTGACATGCATGCTGTTGTAATTATATCTTTTTGCAGACTAAGAATGGGCTCAATTTCCCATCCTGTTATTATAGTGCAATAAAGACAAGAAAGTGCTTACACTGAAATTACATACACAGAGGAACTGTTTGTATATTTATGTCCTTAGATACCATATGTACTTGCTTGTAAGTTGGAGCTAACTGTAAACAACAAATACACTGATCTGCCATTGCATAATTCCCCAGTAGATTAGGGTCTTTGTTGTTTGTTTTTCTGATTACCATTTATACTTGCTTGTAAGTCAAATCCAACTGCAAACTGCACAGACCCAGATCTGCCATCACATAATGCACCAGCAGATCTTGATCTGTGCAGTTAGAAGTTATTAATAGAACAAGCAGCATAGACTCTGGTCAGCATGAGCATTGTGCTACAGCAGATCAGGATTTTGTTGTTTACAGTCTTATTTGACATATAAGCTAGTCCAGATGGTACTCCTGACAAACTGTATAAACCTAGATCTTCCAGGGCATTATGTGCTGGCAGATCTGGGTCTATGCAGTTAGCAGTTGGATTTGTGGTTTTGACTTGTAGGCAAGCATAAGTGGTACATTAGGTAATTTCACTTTGCATTTTATTGCCCAGATCATATTATTTTGATGGGGCATATAATGTCACCAATGTTTATCATGTCCAATCCTGTCTCATCATATTCATCTCAGATTTCATTCCTGCTCAATAACGTTTGAAGGACCTAATGGATTGAAATCAAATTCACTATGAGGATTATATTCAGAAGACCTGTTTCAAATTAAATTTCAGTACATTTGGATCTGTTATATTAATTTTGTTCTAAATTTAGAGAAAGACCATAAAGCTATGAATACATTTAAACGCTGTATGGGATAAAAATGTTATAATGGCTAGATAATCTTCTACATGCATCATCAATATGAATGCACAAGGGCAGTTGGATTTTTGTCAGAAAATAACCCATGGAAATATTATTACCTTTATCCAGCATAAAGGAAGAATACATAACTAGCATGAAATAAAGAAGGTATTACACTGAATTTGCTATAAAAAAAATCCTCAATTACTTTTATCAGTACATAAATGACTCAAGATTAAATGGTAATCAGCAAGAAAATCTGTAAAAATAGCAACAGAATTTAGATATTAATAATCTTCATAGTTTTTCTAGTTATTCAGCCCACCATGCTGTATATATTTGCTTACTAGTTGAGTCCAGCTGTAAACTGCACCATGCAATGACTGATGTTAGTCTGTGCAGTAAGTACAAGTAATTGGTAGAACAAACAATTCTTACACATGACTGTAAAAGTAGTTTATTGTTCCTTTTGATTTCGTCATATAAGAAAGTATAGTTAACTAAATGGAGGATCTTACAAAGATTAATTTCTTATGATATTTATGAAACAACTTGAATAATGATATATTTGTACCACGATTAACTCACAGTAACATCTAGATAATATTTGCTTGAATGAATGAATAATGTACATCTTTCATTGAGTGGGTATTTTCACGTAAAAGATGAAATATATCTGTTATTCACTTATATATTACTATTTATTCACAATTTATTTATAAACATAACTAGCTTTTAGATTATTCAGTAGTCACAGTTTGGACCAACAGGTGTCACAATCCAAGAAATCAAACATGGCGCTCATGATGGCGTTCACACTTTGGATAATGTTTTGCAATTTCAATAGGGGCCTTGAGTGGCCGAGTGGTCTAAAGCGCTCTCCGTTACGGATCACTGCCATCTCACCTCTATCTGCGTGGGTTCGAGTCTTGGATTCAGCCAATGTGGGTATGTGAGAAAGCTTGCCAGTAGCTTCTTGTGGGTTGGTGGTTCTTTCTGGGGTTTTCCCGGGTTCTTCCTCCGCCATTAATACTGGCCGCCATGTATAGCCTATCGTGTGCTGAAAAATGGCGTTAAACCCTACAACAACAACAACAACAGCAGTTCAGTAGGATTAGATTATTTCAGACTTCTAAATTACATGTACTTTGATTAAGGGACTGTACTTGAATAATTGATGTTTGGATAATGGATGTATAAAGGATATAAACAAAGAACAACTTTAGCTGGGGCCAGAAGAAGGTTTGGATAATACCTTGTATTCAGATAATATCAGTTCAAATGACAAGAGTCTACAGTAGCTTGCAATTTGGGGTTATCATTTTTGTGGTTGAAAGGTAATGGTCAGTGTGACTGAATAAAGGAAATTGGTTCTGTACTGTAACATTTTTTTCTGCAAGTTGTGAGAGATGATTAATGGAGGTAACCTTGTTGCAATGAGAAGCATCATTTGGTGATATTCCAGCACCTCGTGGAATTTTCAAAAGGATGCCATTTATACAGAGAATTAGAATTTTATGCCTTTGTGGGGGGGGGGGATGTCAAAATTTATGCACTTTATAGCCAGGATTGTGCTGATGTGAGTTGTTTGACCTTACACACACATGCACACACACACACACACACACACACACGATCTACTTTACAGATATGGACCATGGGAAATTTGGCTGATGTTCCATTCACAATACTTGTATTATGACAAGATGTTATGATGCTATCACTGGTAAAGGTTACATGATAAATAAAGTAATAAAATACTGTTTGATTGCTTGGATTTCACTGTCATTTATTATTTTTACCACTGAATACTTATTTTTACTTCAGGTATAACTTTGAAATCTGATCGACCCATATCTTAATTTTGATTTAAAAGTTACTCAAAACCATAATAATTTTATCATTGACAAGTAGAAACATAAAATAAAGATTTATTTCTATTTCTATTTCTGTCTTCAGGAGGTGCTAAGAAGTTTCTATATGCTGGTCCCAAGGGAAACAGAGATGTTGAGGTTGAGGATCAGTTGACATTTAATCAACCAAAGTCCCCAAGGGGTATGTTATAAGTACAGCTGTATATTTTCTAATTCAGACTGTATAGACTTATAACACAAGCCATTTTATTATTAAAAGAATCAGCTAGATTTCACTTCATGATGAAGGTGCTTAAGTTCTGAGTGACTTGTAACTTTTAGCCTTCTTCGTAAAAAGAATCAGTGTTAGTAATAACTGGAAAAAGATGAGGTAATCAAAATGAAAATGAAGTGTGCGTATAACATGTTGAAAATCCTTATTTGAAACAGGTTGCAGTTATCAAAGAAAATATAAGAAGTCAAAGGGCCATGTGATTATTTACTGGGAAGACACTAGGTAATAAAATCAATGTATGGAATTTTCCAAGCAAACTATAGGCACATTTTATCCGATGGCTTTGGGAAAGATTTTTGAGTTATTATTAAATTTTAGTAGCACTGATCTCATTGCTATACAAATCAGTATCATTCTGGCAAATTTCAAATAATCATATTTGGTAAAAGTGTTAATGAGTGGTCATTGAAGGTTTGTGATGATTTTGTAATGGAAGAATTCATGGATCATTCAAGGGGAATGACTCACAACAGCTTGGAAGCTTAGATGTCCTCAATTTGGAGTTGTCTTGGTGTTTTTCAATAAAAAAAAAATTATAAATAAAAATATTATTCTATGCCTTTCTTGTTGTTGTTCTTGTGTTTTAAATATATCTTGCCAAACACTTCAGTTCTATAATTCTTATAATATAAATCAGGTGTTTATTCTTTTGTGAGGTGAAACATCTAAATGGTTGAAATGAGAGGGATGATATTCCGCAGCTGTTGTATATTATCTATAACAATATCCCTCTGTTGTCAGGATTTGGAAACCAGCATGTTGATCTTGAAAATGTTTGGAGCATCAAGAAGAATGTCACAGCAGGGACGGGCATCACGAGGTCTGATGGGCTGACCCTTAATGCTAGTAAAGGCTACTACTCAAGATATGGAGGAATGAAGGGTAATTATGTTATTCTTACTGATAAATTTGAATTAATTGTGTATAGTTTAACTGAGTCAAAGACTTCACAACATATTGAAACTATAGTTAAATTATCCTTTGTTGTTTTATTTATATTTTTTTGACAAGGTGCACTTTGAAAGTATTATCATTACTATGAAACTGTTAGAAGAACTAACAGAATAAGGGAAAGTTTTTCTTATGTATTTTCTTATCTTCTTATCTTATTAAAGTCCATGTTTTTTATCTTTATTTAGGAATTACAAGTAGCATTTGTTTTGACATCTACCTAAGTAACTTCTGTAACACTTCTTCTGTTTATAATGCTGTTCATGGGAGCCATTTAGGTCTGATGTGTAATAAGTGAGAATCTTATAATGGGGTATGTTATAACAAGGCTTTGTCACAGAATTGCCTACAAATGCAAAAATAGGGTATTTAACGATGTAAAACAATATTAGGACTCTTCCATTTAAACATGAATTGTACCCATTGCTGTACCATTTAAACATACATAGGACCCACAACTGATCCATACATTGTACCAAGGGGAGACTCCTTTTTAAAAGATATATGCCAGGGTACTCAAAGAGTTTATTTGAAAATTATGTAAAATTCTAAATTGCATCTGTGGGTCATTAGTGCCTTCCCTTGGACCCATGTATTATTACACTTTAACAGCTGTTTTAAGAGCTAAAATTAAGTGAAATAGATTAGATAGCAATTACACTAAAACTAAATTTAACCAGTTTAATGCAGTTCATGATCATACCTGCATTAAAAGAGGAACTGTGGCATATTGAGGGGATTTAAAGTGAGGGAAAAGTTTAAAAAGATCTTGACAGTGTTTTTTCTGTCATTCAGTAACAGTCCAGAGAATAACAGGTCATGATGATCTTCCACTAGAGTAATACTAAGTGGAATTCATGACAGCTATAACTCTGCAGCTGAAACGTTATACTGTATAGCCAGGAATGTGCTGATGTACCACAAACCCTGTAATACTTCTCAGTATAGCAGAATTTATGGAACTGATATGGTATTTCCTTAAAAACTGGCTCTAAACCACATGTATTTTTTCAATTTTCGTTGCACTGTATCATCCAAAGATTCTTGTTTTGCATTATTACTAGGTTGTGCTTAGAATTTAAGCTAGTAAAGTACTAAAAGATTTAAAATAAGATTTTTGGGTCAAAACATGAAATGTGAAATTCAATGTTATTCAGTACCATAAGAAGCAAGAGGTCAAATAATTTGTGTTTATATAGGAACAAGCAAGACTTCAGGCTTGTTTTAGCAGCATCAAGTTTCTGGCCCCAACATCACAATAGATTAAAACCTTTGATTCCGATTTTCTTGATTTTTTTCCTATTAGTCATCCTTTTCCTTGTGAATGCTAATTTCAGATAATATCTTAGACTTTATTACTGTGGAGTTAGAAATATTCATAGGATTAAACTTGAGTAGTTTAATGAGTAAACAGATGGTTATGTGTGGATACAATTTTGTTGGATCACACCATTTACCATAACATCTGATTTCACAAAAACTATTTAATGGATTCATTTTTGTTCTCTACAAACAAGAATTCTGATTTTACAGTTTGTTCATGGATTTGCAAATACTGAAGTAGTTGTGTTTATTCTGTACAGGTTTATAGTGGTTTGTTTAACATACCTCTGTTAGAATAATTATTCACTCATTTTGTTTTCTTCCTCAGAGAAAGATGAATTTCATCCATCTGTTGGTGCTGGAAATATGAATGCCAATAATCATATGAAACAAGGTAATATGGTGTTACTTAGATACCAAATAGGGATACGCCCATTCATTTACCCATTAGCCATAGCCCCAAGGTTTTTGAAAGCAGCAGCACCTGTGATAAATTTCCACAGTTATGTAAAACTGCAAAGATAACTCCACTCCACAAAGCAGGACAGATGATGACTAGAATAATTTTTGTCTGATTTCTATACTGCCACCTTTTTTAAAATTAATTGAATGGCATGTACATGAATCATTTATGACTTATCTCAGTAACCACAAACCTCTCCATGATAACCAGTCTGGTTTTAGGCAAAATCATTCCTGTGAAATGGTGTTAATATGAATGGTTGACAGATAACTCTGGCTTTAGATGAAGGAAAGCTGGGAGTGTTACGACTGATTTTGGAAAAGTTTTGATAATGTTGTTCATGAACTTCTAGAAAAATTACAAATATACCAATGTAAGGACACAGCTTTGAAAGAAAGACTTCAGAAAGTGACTTTACATAGATATGTATCCGAAAATAAAAGAATAAAATGTGTGTCACAAAGATTTATCCTTGGGCCACTTTGTTTGTTATTTTCATAAACAATCTTTCTCAGAAGATTGAAAATACAGTATCGTCAGCTTGGAAATATAGTATCATCAACATGGAATTACAGTATCATCATCTTGGAAATATAGTATCATCAACTTGGTAATACAGTATCATCAACTTGGTAATACAGTATCATCAACTTGGTAATATAGTATCATCAACTTGGTAATACAGTATCATCAACATGGAATTACATTATCATCATCTTGGAAATATAGTATCATCAGCTTGGTAATACAGTATCATCAGCTTGGAAATATAGTATCATCAACTTAGTAATACAGTATCATCAACTTGGAAATATAGTATCATCAGCTTGGTAATACAGTATCATCAACTTGGAAATAAAGTATCATCAACTTGGAAATACAGTATCATCAACTTGGAAATACAGTATCATCAACATGGAAGTATAGTATCATCAACTTGGTAATACAGTATCATCAGCTTGGAAATACAGTATCATCAACTTGGAAATATAGTATCATCAGCATGGAATTACAGTATCATCATCTTGGAAATATAGTATCATCAGCTTGGAAATACAGTATCATCAACTTGGAAATATAGTATCATCAACAAATCTATATGCTGATGATACTAATTTCTCTGATGAACACAACTGCAAAACTGAATTAGAAAATAATCTTCAAATGGCATCAAGAAACTTAAAATATGGTGCAAGGAAAATGGCATGGTTGCAAATACAGATGAAACAAAGGTTTCATTAATGACAACACAGCAGAAAAGAGCAAAATTAAAGACAGATGACCTGAGTCTTTTCTATAATAATGAAAAACTGAAAGTGGTTTCCAAAAACAAAATTGTTGATATTCTTGTTGACAGTAGTTTACTTTTGTCTGATCATATAAATCTCATTTTAAAGAAAACAAATTCCTTTCTTTGGCTATTAAGAAAAATAAAGTATTTAATTCAAAAACAGTACTGTGTCACTTTTACAAGAGCTACATTCAGTCTAATTTTGACTATTGTAATATATGGGGACATTCTTCTGATGTTAATATCAAGAAAATATTTGGGCTGCAAAGACAAGCCTATACAATATAACTAGATTGGCAACCTGGAAACATTATAGAACAATGGTAACATTAAACATGCATCCTCTTCAATAATGACTTCTGCTACAGAAGGCCAAATGATGTACTGTATTTGCCAGCCTATAAGACGATACTTTTTGACCAGAAAATCTTAGTTTTGTCTTGTATGCCAAATCAACTTATTTATTGATTATATCATCCAGATTGCTTTGTCATATTTTTCGTATGGAAAATAATTCTCCAAGAGTACAAAAAATAATGTACACAAATATTTCATTTTGGGGAAGAGATTGTGTATGAACAAATATATTTACATGATCATCAGTATTAAAAATTAACATAGATCAGATGTAATTGCACTAAAGTATCATGCACCAGTAATGTAAGTTGTTTGTAATATATGTTGTTTAAATTTAATTACATATATGTGCATTAGAATTTACACGTTAGAAGATGAATAACTAAGACAAAGACATATTCCATCACAATTTTCTTTTGCACCTAATAATCAAATAATCCATCTGCCCCATTGAGAGAAAGACAGACAGATGTCTTCACGATTTTAAATCTGTATTGTTCACTTACCTGATGACTGCTTTTACCTGTGTACGAGTGCAGTACCATATTCCATTATCAATTAATACCACTAGTTAAGCGATTGTTTCTAATTATTGTTTCCACTTCCATTATTACAAGAATCACATGGCTTTGTATTGGTATTCACATGCTAATTAAATATGCTAGGCTGTATTCAGTCATTCCAAGATAACACCTGTTTGAGGTCAAGATTCTGCAGACCAGGTCAGATGAACAAAGCTACTAATAGGGAAATGAGGCTACCCATGAGTGTTTTGAATACCATACCATAGTTAAAGGAAATGCCAGGTGGTTATTATTGTAAATTTCTCAGCCAGTGACATTTTTTAACTTGCTGATGGAACCAATAGCAATTTAAAGTACATCTAGCATGAGCAAAGATCAAAAACAGTTGCCGCCTAAGTACAAGAAGAGTACATGCATTTTAAACAAAATCTTAATTGTCAGGAATGGAGAGGTCATTATACTTGCAGTGAAAATTAGACAACATGCAAAATGGTCATTCTTGGGATTTAACCTAATGGCGACTATATCGATATAACTATTGTGAATATTTAAACCCTGAAGGAGAATGGTATGTATTTTCATAGTTTACATTTACTGTTTCATTTATTAATGTTTTATCTCTTTGACAAAAGCTTCAGCAACATTGGGGCAATAAATTAAAAAAAGAACAAAAAAATCCACAAAGAGCTGAACTCTCTTTCTCTCATATCAGACCATATTTGATTTTGATCACAAGGTGCAAAAAAGAAAAATGTGTTGGAATACATGTGCATCCTTCTCTCTGTATATCTCTTCCCCCCACGAAGATGCATTTTAGTATTAATGATACAGTTATTTCCCTGTTGATGGTAATCTGAAATAGCATACAGTGATACTTGTAATATTTATGATAACAGAAGTTATTATAATTTAATTCCACACAGCATTGCAAGTTTTATCATGTCTGTTAACTCAATAAATTTTCTGGTCAGCATCATTATATATAGCAAAAAGTACATAATACATTTATAATACTTCTTGTGAAATAAATTAGGTACTTTCAATTACATTTAATGATCCTGACTGGAATGGTTACCAAGTTGCAGTAAGGATAAAATTCGCTGTGAAAAACACAATCCAAGGTGTTGATCAGGCCTCGTCTTATACTCAGCATCAACTTCTATAATGATGATGGATAGAAAATTTGTCAAATTTGCTGATTAGACTTATACTCTGCATCGACTTATAGGCCAGCAAATAGGGTATACAGTTTCTGTCAAGTCGGCCCCAGTTTGCTTGAGAAGTAATTTAAATACAGAAAAACCAGCAGCACCCCAAACCTTAGATCAATGACAGCCAAAATCTTCCTAATTCCAAAACCTAAGAAAGAATTTTTTAAAAACAATTTTCAATATTCCTGAGCCATTATGTGGAATAATATCTGAAAGGAAATCAAAGAATCTTACAGTATGTCAGCTTTTCACCATGGGTGTATTAAATGGATGAAATCTAAATCTCTTTATCATAAGATGGGCATATCATGATCCATTTTTCTAATTACTCTTCATTATCATGAGGTAGGCATATCATAAGCCATTTTTCTAATTACTCTTCCTTATCATGAGGGTTAGGCATATCATGGGCTATTTTTCTAATTACTCTTCATTATCATGAGGTAGGTATATCATTTTCCATTTTTCTAATTACTCTTCATTTTCATGAGGTAGGCATATCATTTTCCATTTTTCTAATTACTCTTTATTACCATGAGGTAGGCATATCATTTTCCATTTTTCTGATTACTCTTTATTATCATGAGGTAGGCATATCATTTTTCATTTTTCTAATTACTCTTCATTGTCATGAGGTAGGCATATCATAGGCCATTTTTCTAATTACTCTTCATTATCATGAGGTAGGCATATCATTTTCCATTTTTCTACTTACTCTTCATTATCATGAGGTAGGCATAGCCTAGGCCATTTTTCTAATTACTCTTCATTATCATGAGGTAGGCATATCATTTTCCATTTTTCTAATTACTCTTCATTTTCATGAGGTAGGCATATCATTTTTCATTTTTCTAATTACTCTTCATTGTCATGAGGTAGGCATATCATAGGCCATTTTTCTAATTACTCTTCATTATCATGAGGTAGGCATATCATTTTCCATTTTTCTAATTACTCTTCATTTTCATGAGGTAGGCATATCATTTTCCATTTTTCTAATTACTCTTTATTATCATGAGGTAGGCATATCATTTTCCATTTTTCTGATTACTCTTTATTATCATGAGGTAGGCATATCATTTTTCATTTTTCTAATTACTCTTCATTGTCATGAGGTAGGCATATCATAGGCCATTTTTCTAATTACTCTTCATTATCATGAGGTAGGCATATCATTTTCCATTTTTCTACTTACTCTTCATTATCATGAGGTAGGCATAGCCTAGGCCATTTTTCTAATTACTCTTCATTATCATGAGGTAGGCATATCATTTTCCATTTTTCTAATTACTCTTCATTTTCATGAGGTAGGCATATCATTTTTCATTTTTCTAATTACTCTTCATTGTCATGAGGTAGGCATATCATAGGCCATTTTTCTAATTACTCTTCATTGTCATGAGGTAGGCATATCATTTTCCATTTTTCTAATTACTCTTCATTATCATGAGGTAGGCATATCATTTTCCATTTTTCTAATTACTCTTCATTATCATGAGGTAGGCATATCATTTTTCATTTTTCTGATTACTCTTTATTATCATGAGGTAGGCATAGCATAGGCCATTTTTCTAATTACTCTTCATTATTATGAGGAGGTCATATCATGGTCCATTTTTTTAATTACTCTTCATTATCATCAGGTAGGCATATCATAGGCCATTTTTCTAATTACTCTTCATTATCATGAGGTAGGCATATCATTTTCCATTTTTCTAATTACTCTTCATTTTCATGAGGTAGGCATATCATTTTTCATTTTTCTAATTACTCTTCATTGTCATGAGGTAGGCATATCATAGGCCATTTTTCTAATTACTCTTCATTATCATGAGGTAGGCATATCATTTTCCATTTTTCTAATTACTCTTCATTTTCATGAGGTAGGCATATCATTTTCCATTTTTCTAATTTCTCTTTATTATCATGAGGTAGGCATATCATTTTCCATTTTTCTAATTACTCTTCATTATCATGAGGTAGGCATATCATTTTTCATTTTTCTGATTACTCTTTATTATCATGAGGTAGGCATAGCATAGGCCATTTTTCTAATTACTCTTCATTATTATGAGGAGGTCATATCATGGTCCATTTTTTTAATTACTCTTCATTATCATCAGGTAGGCATATCATAGGCCATTTTTCTAATTACTCTTCATTATCATGAGGAGGTCATATCATGGTCCATTTTTAAATTACTCTTCTTTACCATGAGATTTGGTTTTCATCCCATGAAAATCTGTTGGTTTAGTGAATTGGTTGAGAATATTTTATAACTCCAGGCCTAACTAAAGTTTTAGCAAAGAGTCTCGTATTGTTGCAAAAACTTAATTTTTTCTGATAAAACCATAGAATAGATTAAAGCATTTATGCAAAAATTTATATTTAAGAGTAGTGACAGTTTTAAAATTTCTGAACGTGAAAAATTTATTTTGATTGTCTAGGAAGAAGATTTGAAAATTTCAGCATTTTGTAATGAATCATATCTATTTCATTTACGAATTTCAGATTCCAGCAATAGAACATGGAACATGGCACCAAGAGGTGGACGACCTTTCAGCTATTCATATGGTGCTGATCAACCTCAGGGACAGAGTACCAGTTCTCCAGTGATGTCACCCAGAAATGTTTCAAACTCAAGTTTTGGCAACTATAGCAATCCAGGAAATTCCAGCAGTACCAGCCATACTTTTAGGCATAATTCACAGTGGTTTTAAATCATATTTCCATTTACATGTTCATTAGATTATGGTTAAATATTTTTTCCTTTTCTTTGTAACAAGTAATTAGATTGGTTAAAATTTAATCACATGATGCAAAAAACTAAAAGTTATTAGTTCATGCTACCAAAAAGGAACTATTAATTTATTTGTGCATAAATCATGAGATTTGACAATATTTGTAAAAAGATTTTAATATGAATTTCTGTTGTTTATTTCTGTTATTGTTGTTATAACTATTTTGTAATTATAAGCATTGAACTTCATATTTTACAGGATTCATGAAGCCATGATTTAGGAAAATCAGTTACATACTATGCATGTATGGCTTTTGCTTTGCTATGACTGTTTATACAGTGTGTGATCTATGTCATACTTCCTGACTTGATGAATCTTGTAAAACGTAAAATTGAATTCTTATGATGTCTGTAACCCAGGTAATTGTGACTGTAATGATGATACATTATGGTTTGATCTATGGTATTTGCCAGAACACATAGGTAACTTTAAATCAGAGTGTTCTGTCAAAGTAAACTCTGCACATGTCTCCCTCGATAACTTGCACAGAACAGGGTCAAAAAATATCGACCACATTATTAGCGAGGGTGGTAGTTACAGAAGGGCCTCCCAAAACTCCGATAGACATCCAGAGAATGGCAGGGTTTGGGGGGGATGTTAATATTATTAAAGTACTGACTCAGGTAGGCATTAGTGACATTTTCATTTATTGAAATTTTGTTTTATTTTATACTGTTATTTACGGTGTACCAAGAATGTTTTTTTGGAAAGAAATTTTAACAAAATACATGACTTCTTATCAAACATTGATAATTTCATTATGTTGATTCAAATTTCTAGGTCATACACACCATTTTCAACAATAAAACAAGCAATATATCAGGATTTCAGTTAGCAATTTTAATATTGATTTTCTTCATGTTCAACAAACAGGGGTCAAATTTTTTGTACTTTCTAGTATTAAAAAAAATAGGATCTAAGCCTGACTCAGTGTTATAAGCGGGTTTGCGAGTTATCAGGTCACTAGTTATTGAGGGAGCAGTGTATCTTTAAATCAGAGTGTTCTGTCAACGTAAACTTTAACTTCAAAACAGATTAATTCATTTAACTTTACTTTTGATATTTCTTTCTTTAGATTTAACAAGATTTTGAATGTATGAAAGATTTTTGTTTTACGTTGTGTCATTCTACAAAAAATGTTTATTATAAGGTAATAGTTTCGTTAGAAATATGTAGACTTGTTTCCTGTACCATTAATTTTTGTATGTTGCATTTGTTAAGCATCTAGCATGTTCATGCTAATTGTGTAATAATGCTAAAGTTATGATAAATTTGTAATGGACCTATTCTGTTATTCAGTTTGAAATCAAGCAGTATGTTTTTTGTTTTGTTCTTGTAAAGGTTTTAATCACTCTCTGGATGAACTATTATTCACAATTATTTTACCTGTTTTCAGTTTTACCAATATATACCTGCTTATATGTTGAGACCAACTGTAAACTACACAGACTCATATTTACCATTGCATAATGCACTGCCAGCAGATTGGGGTCTACACAGTCCATTAGGATTAATCAGTACAAAAGGCAGCATAGACCCTGATATGCTAGTGGATTGTGTGCCAGCAGATAAGGGTTTATGTTGTTTGCAGTTGGACCTATACACAAGTCTATGCAGTAAATGATTTCAGTTTTATCACTTTATTAGCTCCGTCTTTCAATTTATATCTTTTTACTCTAGTAAATGATTTCAGTTTTATCACTTTATTAGCTTCGTCCTTCAATTTATATCTTTTTACTCTAGTAAATAATTTCAGTTTTATCACATTATTAGCTCCGTCCTTCAATTTATATCTTTTTACTTTTTGTTCATATTTTTTGAGTATATGATTGTATCTCACATTTCTTCTTTTTTATGCAGATGTATTTTATCAAAAGCAACTCATATAAATCATTGCTTGTATATCATGACCCCAGTTCATATTAACAGACCATGAGTTACATCAAAATAGAATGACAAATGTACATTTGTCTTAGAAGAATTTAAGCTGGGCAATGCCCCTTTGTTATCCTTTGACTGGTAATACAGAGGTGTAAATTTATCTGCTTTCCCATAGAAAAAAATGGAGGGAGCCATGAAAGATACCCTCTTGAAGATGATTATCATAGATGAAGATAAATGCCAAGTGTTATAAAATTTCACTAAGTAGTTTAGGAGAAGGTTTGGTATGGAACAGAAAGATGGGTTGTTGGGTGGATGGACAGAGGGTATCACAGTATCCCCATACTTGATGTTAGAGTGTGGGATAAGTACCATATGTACCCTTGTATAAGCTGCCAACAACATATACCCTGATCTTCCATCACATAATGCGCTGGCAGATCAGGGCTTGTGTTGTTTGTTCTACTGACTTTTCCTAGCAAACTGCATAGACCCAGATCTGCTGATGCATTATATGATGGCAGATCTGTGTCTGTGTAGTTTACAGTTGGATCTGACTTTTATGTGAGTACATTTTAAACTGATGAATGCATTTATTGACGTTACTGGTATTTATAATTTAAGTTCTGTTTGTTTCACAATTGTTGCATGAACACTGTTATTAATGGTCAGATGATCACGATTGGTGTATGGAAGGTGTTAATAGGATGAGCCTATTTAATATTTAATAAAATATACAGGTTTTAAAATGGGTGACAAATGTCAGTAACATTTATTTATTAACTAAAATTGCTATCAAGTTTTCTGCATCATTGAGATTACCATATGTAATAGTAGGAATTTACAGTTGGAAAATCAGGAGTAAAACTAGATTTAAACAATAAATATTATTGGGTTGGGCATGATGAAAGAACCTATTTATTTTCATCTTTTGATCAAATTCTTCATACATCACAGCCTATTGTGCAAACTTTTGTGTCATGTGCTACATGTCTCACAGCCTAGTGTGCTAAATTTTGTGTCTGTGCAAAATACATGTATTTCTAGTCGCTGAATGAATGTAACAAAAGTTAACTGTATTTTGCTTATACAAGCTGATTCCCTTTCATTTCTTTGCAAAAAAGATTCTAGTTAAAGAGAACATACAACTAAAATGTCAGATATTTGGGGGCATGAACATAAAATGTTTTAAACTAGCAAGCTCAGTTACCATGAATTAAAAAAGTGGGATATCTCTAGTTTCATTTTAATAATTTTTGCAGCTTAATCATGGTTCGCAAGAAAAGAAGTCACATAAATGGAATATAATCACCACATAATTGCATTATGAAAATAAAAAATGTGAATTTATTTTAAATCATAAACTTGCAAGAATTTATAAATTCAAAATTTCAGCTTGATTTGAAGTGAATTGTTAACTTAATAGTTTTTCTTATGGAGCAGGGGATCAACTTGTATCTAACTGAGTATACTATATAGCCATTTCTAATAGTTGAGACATTTCAGAGTTTATTTTATTTAATTATAACTTGAATGTTAATTATATAAAGAAATATGTTGAAAATAATTTGAATGTTAATGATAAAGATATATATATATATATATATATATATATATATATATATATATATATATATATATATATATATATATATATATTGGATCTGTTATGCATATTTCATATCATCCTTTTCATTTGTCCATCATTGCTATAAATATAAGTAGCTTAGGGTTATTTTATTAACAGAATTTGTTGCAATAGATACTGGAGTTAGAACATAAAGCTATGGAATTCTAAGCCACTTGTAAAATACAAATGTCAACCTCAGATAATAATTGTGCAAAAACAATCATAGCCTGAATTACCTATCGGCGTAGAGACAATAAATATTATCCAGTTAGGAAGAAAATCTTAAGCAGCATTTCCAGTGCATTTAAATTCAAGGACATAGATGATTTTTAAAGGCATTATTTCCATGTTGGTCATAACTCGTACATGAAATTTTTAATATTTTTGATAAATATATGGAATTTATATTTTGTCAGTTAAAAGTAACTGGTGACATACATTTAGTGAAGTCAGGAAAATAATATTTGCAAAGAGTTATTGTAAATATAATTTTCTTTGGCACAATGTCACACTGTGTGTCTAGATTTCATAACAGCACCAGACTTTTTGACAGATTCTTTGGCACAATGTCATACTGTGTGTCTAGATTTTATAACAGCACCAGACTTTTTGACAGATTCTTTAGCACACAATGTCACACTGTGTGTCTAGATTTTATAACAGCACCAGACTTTAGGGCAGATACTTTGACATAATGTCACACTATGTGTCTAGTTTACATAACAGCACCAGACGTTTTGACAGATTCTTTGGCACAATGCCACATTCTGTGTCTAGATTCCATAACAACACCAGACTTTTTGTGACAGGTTCTTCTTGATTATATATCTGGCAGTTTGGATGTTCTAACATTAAAATAGCATGTTACATTTAAAGATATGTTAATCTTCATCTTTAAGGAATGATACATTTTTTAACTTTCATAATCTGAATGCTTTACTTTAAGAATTGGATTTTGAAGCATATTAGTGATTGTGTACTACTGACATCATTATTCTCAAATATATGTACCATTGACATCATTATTGTCAAATATTATGTACTATTGACATCATTATTGTCAAATATTATGTACCATTGACATCATTATTGTCAAATAATTATCGTTTGTTACACAAAACATCATTAGAACAAAATGAAACTTAATGGGATAATGTATTTAGCCTTGTATGATTTACTTGCATGTGAACAAGGTAGACACAGATATCATTACGTATCCATTTAATCTTAGATGACTGATTTTGTTTTTGATATGGATATTCAGTTTGGTCTTGATGTATCCCTACACCATATCAAGCCCATTCTTTGTCCGACTCTAAACAAAACAGGTACCGTACTCCCTCATTGTAATGGTACATGTGAGCCATAGAGTATACAAGCTTATTGTGAGATTGTCTTATAATGACGTACATGATGCATATAATTTTACTACCACTTAATGAAATGGGATTCTTTTACATACCTGTCTCATAACAGGAACCATGTTATAATGAAGGAATTTATAGTGAGGGAGTGCTGAATGTGGTTTCTTGTATTACTGTCACAAAATGCACTTGCAAATCAGGTATTGGCTTGAAACATAAACAGAAAGAACAGAATAGACTTTGATCTGTCCATATATCATGTGATAGCAGATCTCAGTGTCAACTGTTGGTAGATGGATTTATGTGATACAACAGCAGATTTAGAGATGCAGTGGTTAACATGCCAAACTTGCTACCAAAAGGGTGCAAGTTCAAATCCTGCCACTGGTTCAGCCTGGGTCATCTACCATGATGTGTCTTTGGGCAAGGCACTTTACTCCAATTTCATTGGCACTAAATAACTACTTGTGTTGCTGTGCAATAAAATACCACATCACAACAAAGAGCAAATTCTTTATGATATATGGCCCATAAGGTATACTTTGTTATCAAGGGATTTTTATAGTTCATCTTCTTGCAAGTTGACATTGCTTATGGTATTTTATATTGTAGAATTCATATATACATTTAGCAACCCCTCCAAGTTTGCTTGTACATAATGTAACCTATGGATGGAGACATAAATCTTTGACAAGCCAGCCCTTTGAACATTAATAATAAATTATTTATTCAGGATCTGATAATTTTTGTATATTTAATATTCTTATGATTTATCTGAAATTGATTATACTGTACATGATATAATTTATTGAGCATGGATTCATTTGGACACTGACCGACCAATTTGCCTCTGCTACAATGAATGCAGAATAAAACAACTGAAACTCTTAATTAATGATTTACTGTAAAACGTGGCAGGATAAAATAAAGAGTTACAAGTGAAGAAAAAATGAACAACAGACAATAACTAATTTATGAATACTAAATTAACAGATAGAAATCAGTTTATAATGAAAGCTGAAAGGTTTGTAGATAAATACTGTCAAATACTGTAAATTCATTTATGTTCATAGGTGTGAAAATTTTGTGTTTCAAAAAAAAGTTACAGCTGCATTCTTGTTGATAGCTGAGTTTATATCTATACCAAATATACTTGCTTATGAGTCAGATCCAGTTGCAAACTGCATACCCAGATATGTCATCTCATAATATGCAGGCAGGATTAATCAGAAGTAAAAATAACTAAGACCCTGATCTACTGGTGCATTTTGTGATGGCAGATTAGGGTCTATATTGTTTGCACTTGGACCTAACTTATAAGTTAGTACATAGGGTACTTATGACAGAAATGCCATTTGTAGCAAAGACATTTTATGTTGGGATCTTCCATTTGTAATTTGTATTGAGCTCAAATTCTTGAAAATTGGTCATACCCCACATTTAAAATTGACTATTCTGCGCAAGGCTTTGTTCTTTTCCAATTTCAAAAAAATTAAATGGTATATCAAGTAAGAGCTTTTATGAAGCATTTTAAGCTGTTAATGACATGTCATTGAAAATTGAAAAATGAAAAATCTATGTTGGATCTATTACTGTGTAAGTGATAGTTTATTTGGGTTTAATCCTTTCAGAATCAATTTATGTTCTTAATATAGCTGCACTACAAAACAGATATTCATATAAACACAAATTATGTAATAGATTTAATAACCTTTGCATTATGGTAATGTATTATATTTTGCATTTGCTTCCACTGCATTTAGGTCATTGGCCATTTGTTATTAATGGGTTTTTGTGTAAAATGGTGATCTTTAGAAAGAAAATTCACATTTAAATTGGGAAACTGTAGATTGTTGATCAACATTTTCTTCATACAAATAAAGTCTGACAAAAAGTAACACAAGGCTTACTTATTTCTTATATATCTCTCACTTTATTAATTTATCACATGGTTTATTGATTTAATATTTTAATGACCATTTACACTTACAGTATGCCCTCAGCTTTATCAAGCTGACACTATAGTGGATTCACTTTGTCAAGCTGACAGTATCGTGGATTGACTTTGTCATGCTGACACTATAGTGGATTCACTTTGTCAAGCTGACAGTATCATGGATTCACTTTCCCATACTGACAGTATAGTGGATTCACTTTGTCAAGCTGACAGTATCATGGATTCACTTTGTCAAGCTGACATTATAGTGGATTCACTTTGTCAAGCTGACAGTATAGTGGATTCACTTTGTCATGCTGACATTATAGTGGATTCACTTTGTCAATCTAGCCATTCATCCTCCCTCTCTGGGCTTTAACTCCCATATTACCTCACCTGTCAAGATCGAACTGACACTTTATACACATCTTGGAATGAACATGTTTTACCCACCAAAACTGGATCACTGTGACCAAATTTCTGGGAATGATTTGAAGAATGGTTAAAAATTATGTCTGGGCACAAATTCACATACTTTTTTCCACCAGTTGCCATGACATTTACACTGAGGAATATGTTTTGTGTGCTAAAACTGCATTGCTGTGACCATACTTTTTAGGCTTTAATTTTCATTGTTACCTCACTGGCACATCAGTACAAGTACATAGTGAGGAGGTGATTGGAGAAACGTGCCTAGCTCAAGGACACACTATCATGGTAGTTGACCTGGACTGATTCAAAGGTAGGATTTGAACTGCATCCTTTTGGTCATGAATCTATCATGCTAACCACTGAGCCACTGATAGTTGTTTTGCCTCCATTAGTTGCCTCTTACAAGATGCAGTAGGGCATATTGAGCCTGTTTCAAATCCATGATCCTGCAAGGTATAATTTTCAGAGAAACTATATTTGAATGCACACACAAGTTGTGGAGTTTAGTGAATAAAAGCAGTCTTATAGCAACACTCTCACCTATTTGTTGCCAGACTTTCATTAATGGTACATCAGCATTGAAAGTGAATAATGCAACAAAATGGAGTCATTTGGATCTACTTTCTAGGGTTTATTAATGACTAATTTATCACAGGTTAAAGATGTTAACATATGCTACAGAAATGGGGGATATCCGTAGCAACAGTTGATTGTAGTCTATGACTGCTGATTAGAATGAACTATGGAAAGATGAATTGAATACTTTATATTTGGTAGTAATGTGATGAAATTGTGGGATACAGAATTTGTCAAAATTCTTGGACCTACATGTAGTTAACATTTTTATTTACAAAGTGAGTACTTCCCTTACTGCTTACAGTTGATGACTTGTGGATCCTGACCAGCAAGCCTTGTTGATCCAAATGTTCAATAGAAGTCTTTCTTTATGTCAAGCAAGTCTAGTTGTGATCAGTTAGATGACCTTAAGAAAATTACTTGTGTTTCCTTTGAAAATTCAGTTGGATTAAAAAATCAATGTCCACTGTTCTATGTGAAGGTCTGAGAGTGACTGCTTTGGGGTCATGTTCTGGTGACCATTGAATTAGCCAATGGAAATTCAGCTTTCAAAAATCTGAAAGTGATTCAAATCATTTGGCACACATTGATGCTCTTCAGACACACTGTTCAGTCTCCCAAGCATGACAATATCAAACTTCATCTGGTTGACGGATAAAATTATTGATTATGGTAATTACATAGGTCACCAGAACACGACTCATAAGTGGTCATTGTCAGATCTTCATGTAGGACAGCAGAGATCTGATTTTAATCAGTTTGTTTGAAAATTATAGATAAGATTAGTAAATTCATGACATCAGCCAGGCTCTGAATAGCACAGCAACCATGTAATGCTCTAGCTTTGCACCTTTTTAGTCTAGGTTAGATCCCTGTTATCACATGTGCAAGGATAAATAGTTGTCTATCCATGTTCTATGGTTTTGTCTAGGTTTTCTGGTTTCTTCCCCATAATGATACCCTCTTCTCTGAGGTGCAAACTCAGCATATTGTGTTTAGAACTTATCGAAGTTGTCATGAATAGATTCTGAAAAATTTAAATCTGAATTTCCACCAAACAGATCATAATCATTAATAGTGTCATAATACCTGTATGCAAATATTCATGTGTGTAAATGTAGTTCCTGTATGCAAATATGCATGTACAGTATGTACATGTAGTTCCTGTGTGCAAATATGCATGTGTGTACATTTAGTTTAAAGAATGGTTGATTAAACTGGAGTAAAATTAGCAGGTTCTAAGCTTTAATGGAATAGACCGGCATACTTTCCTACACACACTGCAAGGTTAGGTTCACAAAAACTAATTAAGCCAATGAGCTGTTATAATTGCATCATATGATAGGTCTAAAGAAAATTATATATATTTTGTTTCTAATTTTCTTTCCTGAAGAGTCACTAACCAGTGAAGAATGTTACTTTATTAAATAGAAAGTAACCTTAAAGAAAAGACAAACTAAAAAATATTTATTGAGTACAACATCTTGGTTTTGTATAGGACAACAAAGTAAACAAGTGTGATTCAGCCATTTCCAGAAAGGTCATTTGTACTAAAATTACTAATTTCATTCAAATGTTGTAGGGTTTAATGCCATTTTTCAGCACATGATAGGCTGTACATGACGGCCAGTATTAATGGTAGAGGAAGAACCTTGGAAAACCCTGGAAAGAACCACTGACCCACAAGAAGCTACTGGCAAGCTTTCTCACATACCTACATTGGCCAAATCAGAGATTCAAACCCATGCAGACAGGTGAGATGGCAGTGATCCATAAAGGAGAGTGCTTTAAACCACTCAGCCATCATTAAATGTAATTATGTCCTAAATATGTGACATAATCTATGCTGGTATGTTACATTAAAGTTGGTGACTAACATTAAGACAGACTTGGTACATACTTGTGAACCTCCTGGGCAGGAGGAATTTCCTCCCGAGGTGAGAGTGTCTCCTGTCCTACATGACACTCATTGAAATTTGCATATTCAACATTATTTACTTAAAAATTTCTGCAACAGGTATTATTACATTTTTTTTCACACATTACTTCCAATGTAGTATATTAGTGGCAAAGACTTCCTGTGATCACATGATTGTATACTTGCTTACTACATGATGCTTAAATTGATAATGAAACAAATAACTTAAACTAATCACTGGATTTTACTATGTGTGATCAATTTAATTCAGAAAGAACTAAAGTTGTTAAAAATATCATATTACTTGGATTACTTCAGCTGGGTTAGTTTGGTGTTTGTGTTTGAAGTTTTATTGTGATGCATCAAGTAATTCAGAAAGGATTAATGATGTTTTTCGATTGTCATATAATGAGTCAGATTGTCTTCACTGTTTAAAGTTTGTAGAGATATCTAAACATGTGCTATCTTCCAATGCTAAAATGACAAAATCTAAATAATGAAATATCACATGCAATTAAACAGTTGATGGAAACAGGAATTTCAGTTGTTGGAATCATATTCATAGGCACATATGAATATGCATTGTATCATCCCTATAACGTAAATTTTATGAAGAACTTCCCAAATTAGACCTTGACTGCACCAATCTTGAGCAGTTCAGGCAGATAGTAATGATCCTGAATCTTTCCACAGACAGGAAACAATTGAAATAAAAAACAACTATGAAAGTCTGCTTTACACACAGCATTCTCAATGTTCAAGGAATATAATAGCATCTGGGATACCTCCTTCTGTCAGTGCACAAGTGAACCCAGTAAATACTTTACTTACTGATTGATGTGAATAGACCAGTATCATTTATTCTTTTGGACAACACACCTGTAATAAAGTCAACTTAAAATTGTATTCTAAGGACATGTGCAAATGGAACTGCTTTATTACTTAGAAATATAAACTGCTATACCCCTATATTCAGGAAAACATCTACTAATTGTCAGTTTTTGCTGTGAAACAGGCCATGTAACTGATACCTTTCAACATGGCAAGGCCATCAGGTGTTATATTTGCAATGGACTCAGACACAAGCAAAAACTCTGATAAGAACATTTAGGGGTATGATGGTGAAGAGAATTCAAATTGTATTTCAGATAGGGAAAGTACTTTTCTCGGGCCCATTAACAAAATAATCATTAACGTTTTATTAGAAATATGCACAGAATGCAGTGAAACTAACTGTAAATTCATGACACCAATCCACTATTTTAAATGTCAAAATCCACAGTTTCAAATAAACACAGTGTAACAATACAAGTACATGTACTAACTTTTTTTGCACAAATATCCATCTGTGCATATCAGGTGTTATATTTGCAATGGACATGGACACAAGCAAAAACTCTAATAAGAACATTTAGGGGTATGGTGGTGAAGAGAATTCCAATTGTATTTCAGATTGGGAAAGTACTTTTCTTGGGCACTTTAACAAAATAATCATTAACATTTTTATTAGAAATATGCACAGAATGCAGTGAAACTAACTGTAAATTCATGACACCAATCCACTATTTTAAATGTCAAAATCCACAGACTCAAATAAACACAGTGTAACAATACAAGTACATGTACTAACTTTTTTTGCACAAATATCCAACTGTGCATATCAGGTGTTATATTTGCAATGGACATGGACACAAGCAAAAACTCTGATAAGAACGTTTAAGGGTATGGTAGTGAAGAGAATTCCAATTGTATTTCAGATAGGGAAAGTACTTTTCTTGGGCACATTAACAAAATAATCATTAACATTTTTATTAGAAATATGCACAGAATGCAGTGAAACTAACTGTAAATTCACAACACCAATCCACTATTTTGAATGTCAAAATCCACAGTCTCAAATAAACACAGTGTAACAATACAAGTACATGTACTAACTTTTTTTGCACAAATATCCAACTGTGCATATTCTGATGAAACACTTAGTAGATGATCTGCATACCAAGTGCTACTTATTAAAGCTGCTTCTCCCTCTGACACTCCTTAAGTGTCATATATGTCAATGCCTTCTTGTACTCCATGTGGTCATGGTACAACAGATGTGTATTATATGTTATCTTCTTCATGCATTTATGTAAATAATCAATGTGATGAAAAGAAATCTGTCAGGTCTAAAAACAATACATGGCAAGTAGAGTATTAATAAATCTTCTGGATTGGATGGTATTGGTCCATAAATTCCTACAATTGCTGCACCAGTAATAACAAAGTCATAACACGTATTGTAAATTTAAGTATAATGAGTGATAATTTTCCAGACACTGTACCTTGAAATGTGCAAAGGTTACACCTATCTTTAAACAAGGGGGATCTAGACAATTACAGACCTTACTACCTTATTATCAAAATTATTTCAACAGCAATTAGCCATGCAGGTATATGAATTTTTTAAAACGCTATTTCATAAGCACAATCAGGTAGACTCGTGCAACATAAGTTACCAAATTTACAGATCTTTGGTTGCAAGAAATGGATAATGTTTCTATAACTGGGATTGTTTTCCTTGACTTCAAGAAAGCCTTTGACTCTGCTGCGAAAGATGAACTGTTACATGCTTGGCAATCCTTTGCTAAACTGGTTTAGACAATACCTAAACCCAATGTCTCAACAAGTAAGCATTGGCCATAAGCTCACAATATCACACTTTTCATTCAGGGGTCCCATAAGGCTCAGTTTTTGGCCCTCTCCTCTTTCTTATCTATGTATATGATCCACTGTGATATACCCTTTCATATACTGTGAATCATTTTATTTCTGTAAACAATGCTTTTGATGGTTGATCAATAGACACATAAAAAAATAATGTGTGTTGTCCATTGTTGAACTTTATAAATCCTCTCAAGTGCTGAGATTTGGTGTTTCCTCAGTCAAACAGTAGTCCATTGTTGGAAGAATTTATGAATTGTAGCATTTATTGAAAGTTCATGTAAACATTTTTTGAATCTGCTGAGTAGGGCAATTTTGGATGTCAGTGTCTTAAAAGCTTATCAATATGATCATCTCATTGTAAATGATTATCTACAGACACACCTACAAGCTTTTCATGTTTGACAGTTTGTAACTGATGACTACTTATTGTAAAAGATATTTCTGGGTGCCCTAACTTGTGTAGCTTTTGTGATGTCCTCAAAGTCATACATTTTTATTTTACCTTCATTAATTACCATCCTATTATGTTATGCCAATCTTGAACTCTAATAAGGTCCAAGTCTAATCTTTTTTGGATAAGTTCAGTGTATCAAATCTTTCGTTGAATAACTTCAGTGTATCAGAACTAGATGTACACAAGGTTGTATCATCTGCAAACAAATCTGTATTTGAAGATTCATTATTTATCCTTTACATAGATAAGAAGGAGGAAAGAGCTTAAAATAGAGCCTTGAGGGACCCCTGAATGAATAGTGCAAGTTAATGTATCTAATATTATTGCCAACGTTAATGTATCTAATATTATTGCCAACGTTGATAATACTCGATGAAGTTTCATCCCATGATCTCAAAGAGTGGAATAGAAACTATAAGGGAACAGTTCAAAATATAACACTTTGACACTGATCAAAGTGGTTCACATCTCACCTGCTGCATCTCTTGATTTTAAACATTGCAATACTTAGTGGAATTGAAATGAAGGTGTTATGTACCTTGGCTATGATGATCAGAACAATTGTTGTTGTTGTTTTTTGTTTAACACCATTTCTCAGCATATGACAAGCTATACATTGTGGCCAAGATAACTGAAGAAGGAAGAACCCAGAGAACCCCAGCAAGAACCACTGACCCAGATGAACCTACTGGCAGTGTTCTCACATACCCACATTGGCCAAGCTCAAGACCCATGCAGACAAAGGTGAGATGGCAATGTTTGGCAAAAGCAAGTGCTTTAGACCACTCAATCACTGGGGCCTGATAGGAACCAGTTGGTCCTTCACAGCTCATCTTCCAATACAGCCAGAAAACCCAAAACATTGAGCTGTAATCTTGACCTTGAAACATGCCTTCAAATGAGGTATACAAATAAAAAATTGCATACACTAAATTTCAAACGGCTGTAAATTCACAGAGCTAAAAGAATAGTGTGATGAATAAATGAAAAATGTTGAGCCATGATTTTGACCTTGAGAGAAGAAACTTTCACACCTTTTAGTGATCATTCTGAGTATACCATGTCTCAAACAGCTCAAGTTATAGAGCAGAAGCAAAAATGTCCTGAAACATCCATCAGTATTGAGTCAGGATTTTGATCTCAAAGACGGTATTCATGTATTTTGTTTTTGTTGTTGTGGGGTTTAACGCCATTTTTCAGCACACAATAGGCTATACATGGTGGCCATATTAATGGTGGAGGAAGAACCCAGGAAAATCCCGGAAAGAACCACTGACCCACGAGAAACTACTGGCAAGCTTTCTCACATAGCCACATTGGCTGTATTTATGTATGAAGGGTATGTATGCATTATAATCTAATGGCACATCAGCACAATATCTGGTGGAGATTAAAAGTAAAGTTATATACATGCAAATATAAATAACTGCATCAAACTTATGTATGAAGATAAACCCTTCCAAATAAAGGCAATGTGATATGCAACACACCTTCTAGTGATGTACAAATGTTTCAAGTTTCATCCCTTAATCTCAAATGGTTTTAAAGGTATAGAACAGAAAGGAAAGTGTGATGAAAAATGAAAAATATTAAACTATAACCATGAGACCTTGATATTATCTCCAATATGGTAGACAATACAAGTATAAAAACATTTCTTCCCTTAATCTCAAATGGCTTTAAAGTTGTAGATCAGAGTGGTTTCAAATGCAAAATGTCGAGCCATGACCCTGAAGATAGCAACCACTTATCATATTTCTTGACATGATGTTCCAGTATAAGAAGTTTAATCCATTTCATTCAAATTTCATTAAAGTTATGAAGCAGAAGGAAAAGCGTGATGAGAACATAAAATATTGAGACATGACCTTGACAATAGGACCCCAATACAGTATTGAAACTTTCTAATCATGATGCACAGTTGTACAGTTTCATTCTTTAATCATAGACAGTTTTAAAGTTACTGATCTGAAACAAAGTGTCATCAACAGAAATTGTTGTTGATGTTGTTGTAGGGTTTAACACCATTTTTCAGCATACAAGAGGCTATACATGGCAGCCAGTATTAATGGTGAAGGAAGAACCCGGAAAAACCCCGGAAAGAACCACTGACCCACGAGAAGCTACTGGTAAGTTTTCTCACATACCCACATTAGCCAAATCTGAGACTCGAACCCACGCAGACAGAGGTGAGATGGCAGTGATCCGTAACGGGGAGCGCTTTAGACCACTCGGCCAATCAACAGAAATGGATATGCAGATACTGTCACAGCTTTTGTTTGAAAAGCAAGGAAAAAGTCTGTTACATACATTATGGGTCTTTTGATGAATGCAGGTTTACAGTTTGCTCAGAAACATGTTTGAAATTTTGTTACACTTGACCTTGGACTTCCTCAGAAGAGCCTCTCATGAGAGGGCTAAACATTGCACACCTCCTTGTAGACTGATATCATAAGGACAGCTTATCTCCATGTGGAGGAAACAGTTGCAAATTCGAATGACTGAATAGATGGACAGATATTTTCACAATACTGCTAACACTAAAGAGTGAGTATAAAATGAGCAAACAAGAGATAAATATTTTTATATGTTTGTTTTATTGATATTGTTAACAATTATTTTTAGTGCAAACAATCAACAACGGCAATAGCAAATAGCAGTACGTTTTTCATTTTAGCTTTGGCATCAAAAATTTGAACTCTTACATACAGGCATAATGATGACAGTAACAAAGTATGGAAAGAATCACACCGAAAAGCAGGAACTTCATTCTTGAAATTGGAAACAGAAAACTCCTAACCAAAACCAAGAACTGTCTTGCTGATGCAAGATGGACGGAATTCCTGTTCAGTTTATGATTATTATTATCACAATATGCTAAAAACGGTAAAATAGACAAAAATATACCGTGCGGGGAAAACATAATGAGCAATATAAAAATATACTAATGAACACAGCACACAAAATATACCAATAACAAAAATTACAAGTTCATTGAATAACTTAGAATGCTGACTGTAACCTACTATGGAAAAAGTTTGTTTTGACTGGATACAGGACGGAATGTTGAAAATGTTCAATTACCCCTTATACTTTATCACAATAAAATTTCAGCAGTTTGTGACCTTTGTACATATATAATATTAAAAAATCTCAAACTTCCACCAAAATGCTACCAATAAGTATTTATATATGGAAGGTGTAGATACAAACATTGTAATCAGTTTAAATATAGAAATAATTGAAATAAAAAATAATGAATACTTTATTAGTTAATACTGTTAGTTTATTTCTAAAAAAAAGTATATTTAAAAAAAGTGAAAACTACATGCCTATTCAAACTTTAAAAAGTTTTGTTTCCCATCCGAAATTTTAAAACAATGAAAAAAAAAGGGTCCTTATTTACATGAAACTGAAAATTTATGTTTTTATGTGCACAATTTTTTTTACCTACGTCCTTATCAAATAATCATTCTTCACTAGAAAACATTTCAATCATTTTGTAAATATTGTATACCAGTTTGATATGAATAAAAATCAATAAATGTCAAGTCCACAAAAATACAAACCATGCACAACTGTGACCCTGTTTTTGGCAAAATGTTAATTTTTAATTAAAAACTATGCCTTGTCAAGTATTATAAACAGTCATAAATACAAACATAACTTTGTATTGATGCAAAAACGTATTCCTGAATCAAACAAAACTTAGGATCCCAAAACATTCTACTTCTAATAATTAATTAGTAACAACAAATATGATCTCAACTAAAATATTTGAATTGGTAATATGCAATTATTGCAATGACAAAACACTGATATATGCATGTAAATGCGACTTGGAAATACTTATTAGCCATGTAATTTTGCAAACAAATTCTAAGTATTTAATACTGAACTTCAAGGTCTCTAAAATTTCTAAATGTGTTGAATTTATTATGCTTTCATAATCAATCTTCAAACTCAATTTATTGGCAAATAAATGCATAAATATTTAACCTATATTTGGGAACATCTACAACATATTCTTTAAGTCCTATACAGTGCACCTCAGATACAAGGGTTCACTTCAAATGCAAAGAAAATATTAGGCACGTCTTCATAATTTTATTATAAATCCAAAAGTCTTTTTTTGGTGCAAATTTCTAGGAAGGTCAAGTCCATTTTCAGGTGTTCATGTAATTTGTTATTTCTCTCAAAAAAGAACTTCATTTACTTTGTATCACAAAGCAGTGCAACTCCACGCAGAGTCCAGTGATCTGGCTGCTTGTTGGTTTTCAGCTGAAGTGGGAAGATGTATGTAAGATCTGTACGACGTGGCTTCTTGTACACTGGACATTCGTAAATACTGGTCGTCTTGTTTTTTTCAACATTTGTAGCAAACACATGGACGACAGGAATTAAGGTGTAGAGCACTTTCGGGGTTGGTTCAACCAAGCGACAATTGCGTCTATCCCATCCAGCTCCATCCACAAAAAGACCATAAATATACACACCTGGAAAAGAGCAGTCAAATAGCAAATGACGTGTTCTACAGAATGCACAGTTTCACCTGAAAACAGTGATAAGGTGGTGCAAATTCCAAAGGAAAGATAGGAGGACTTTGAAAGAAAGATAGGAGGACTTTATATGTATACCAGGATACAAAGTTTTGGCATATAGTAGTATATTACACCAAAATTTCATATTAAAACTGGTGTCAAAAATATGACTTATGAAAACTTAACACAGAATCTTTATATTGTTGAAGATAACTACAAATACATTTGTGGCAATGTACCAAACATATGTAACCCTTACAACTTCCTCATTTGATACAAACAGATTTTATTTAATCAAGTGAAATCATGTGAAAGGGCCTATATAGTAAAAACTCACTCTCTCCGTATGTATGTTTGGGGTATCAAGTTTGAACCCCAAGCTAATACATGCAAGGATTATTATTACTGTTCATCAAAGTCTACTTTTCCCCTGGGTCTTAAGTTTTCATCTCTTAAAGATTTATTTCACAACTAAATCGAAGTTAAAAATACAAACTGTTTGAACTTATGTATAATTTAATAGGTAAGAAGGTAGGTAGGTGGTTGTTTGGTTGGTTGGATGGATGGGAAGAATGATAGATAGACAAACCAATAGATAGATAAATCAATTTTTACCTTCATTTGGTGGCGCATGAATGTCCTCCCTCATTTGCCTAGTAACTTCATTGTCCAGAATTACATTGTCCAGAGCCCAGCCCTTGTGGGCACGTGTAATCTCTTGTCTCATGGCTGTCAGGAAACCCTGAAAAAAATAGTATAGCATCTGTCATTATCATCAGTCTAATACATGTCACATAGCACTTGCTCCAAAAGTCATAACAAATCAAAAACTGAACTTGGTATAATGACGCCTAACAGAAGAGACTTTGAAATCTCTAAAGTTTCGCAATTACACAGAATAAACAATACTACTGTCAAATTAGGTCTGAATTTGAGCAACTTGACTAATATTCAGATTAAAATTATCAGTGGGACTCTGAAATAACACATCATTATTTTATCAAGCTACATCTCTCCCTTACATATAGCTGGAATCCGCTAGTTAAGCTGATAGTTCTGCCTGGTGAGTTAGGTCAAATGCTGTTTTTATAATGAATGTACATGAATTATGCATGGATATAAGGCTGGAATGTTTACATGCATAAATAACTTAGTTTAGTTTACTGTTTGTAAAAATTTTAAAATTGGTATCCACAAAAACAAAAAGACACTTGGCTGTCAATGTTGCAGGAACTATTCATTCTGACTGAATAATATATTTCCACATCACTGCTTTAAAGTACAGTCTATTAAGTAGACTTTGTTAATTCTTTTAAAGTATGTATGACTTTGACATAAAAAATGTGGCCTCTCAAGGAAAGAGGCATGGTTGATGAAATTTGTTTGCAGCACATGATAATAACATTACACATCTCGTCAATTTGCTGACAATGCTGGTAGATATTATTTCAACTAACAACTACTGTCATCCCAAAAATTGGATGCATGAGATCACACTATACTGAGGTGCACTGTAGTCAGGGAACACTATTCATACATGTGGCTGGATGATTTTCATGTGAACAGCTTTATAACTTGTTTCATGAAGGAAGCCAATTAGACTGACCAAAGAATGGCCTTCTGATAATCCATGAATATGGCATATTTGCATAAGTGACAGAACCTTCTCTGTAAGCATGGAAATAGGCTAAGTTTCATTCAGATTTAAAGATCAATTATTTTTATGTTCTTTCTTTCTTTTCTTCGTAATACCTGTGGGTTGAAGAATCCAGTCATCCAGAAGGAGTGAGGTCGGCCATCAAAAAGCCAGGTGTGGAACTGGGCATTTCTGTCCAACAGGTCTGTAAACCAGAATCCCAGTGTGGCTGACTCCCAGGAAATCTGCAAAAAGAATGTATTGCTCAGACCATACAAAACCCAGCCAACCTCTACAGTAAGTCTGCCTATATAAGAAGCAGCTCAATTCCAACAAGATTTTGTTCTCCAAAATAAGCCAATCGCAGATTTGCCTACTAATGATTGATTTAAAAAGGTTTACCAGGTATTTCAGACTCATTTTATTTCAATACCACAACACAGTTTTGCATATAAGGTGCTCAGATAAGACCATTTTATAATGGTCTCAGTATACTACTTCAACCATAAAGGAAAACATATTTCTTAAGAGCTAAAATTTAAAAATAATGAGAATGCTGAACTCAATATATATCAAAGAAAAGGTTTGGACAGTATTTATTTGCAACAAGTCACATTCATTTGTTTACACTCACCTTCTTCCATAAGGTAGGTACACGAGCATCAAACATATTATCCAGAGCATCTCTAAGGTTTTCACTCATGATGATGGTGCCATCAATTGCAAGTTTGAGATCCTTTAGCATAGTTCGTACACAACCAATCACACGCTGCATACGGTCAATCTCTTGTCTCAGGAAGATGTTCAGTGGTTGCAAGATGCCCATCTTTTTCAGCTTTTCCTTAACCTGTTGTACAATAAAAATGCTGTGACGTTACTTTTCCCAGCACACATTACATAATGAGACCAAATATTTGTCAGGTCTTGTGGGTCATTACCAGTATTTTTCATATTTTCACTCACCAAAAATTATACAAATCTTTACATATTTAGAAAACATCAGTTTCTTATTGTGCAACACAATAACTGAAAGTACTACATCAAATCAAAGGTAACTGACTATGATGGAGTAATACTGGTATTGTAATTTAAAGTGACACATTTTCAATAATGACAATTACTGTTAACTAAACTTATGAATGATAAAAAATAACAGAACTACTACTACTCAGTTTGTAACTACCGTAAATCTGTATATATATATATACTAACACAGTTTGTTTATGGCCACCTAATTTTTTCATAACTGTAGTTTTCACCCTAATGTAATGTAAACTCATTTTACCATGAGCCATTATTTACAGTGTATACAGTGTATGATTGCTTTGGATGTCAAGACAGGATCGATAATACTGTTCTCCAACTCATGTATAGTCTTGCAGAAATAAGCCATTCCATATTCTCCATTGCAGTTTTACAATTTGTTGAGGATTCTAATTCAATTAAGTGAATACCTTTTACAGATTGAGTCTTACAAACAAAATCAAATGCTTCACACCATAAGAAGCTTCTTTTGTCTCTTTGTATGTAAATAAACATTATTTTATTCTTCATGTTGATTTTATTTACTAATTTTCTTGAAATGCAATGTGGTCACTATACCTCAAATGGGATGTAGTCCTCGGGTAATTTTTCCAACATGTCATCACAAAGCCTGTAGACTACACTCTCACGAGTCTCACCTCCACCACCACCAGAGTCTTTAGGCTGAATGTTTACAATTGTGTCCAACATCTCAGTAGCAACATTGGTGGAATACCTGAGAATAGTAGTATGATTCAATTTTGGACCATAAAACAGGATTTTTGTAAGAAGGATGGCTATTAGCAGTGTTAACATGTGCTAGTCTGTTGTAGAACTAAATGGTCCATATTTGGACCATCTTGAAAGGAGGTCTTGTACATGCAGGATCCATGTATAGTGAACTCTTATTGTATCAACATTCTTTACAATGGAATATTCAGGTTCCCACAGGAATTTCAATGCTAAATTTATCCATTTAACAAAATATTCAGCTTCTCATTCCAAAAGCAATTTTCTGGAAACATGGATGCATATTTCCTTTCTATATTGTCCTTTACAATAACATTACCACGGAACTGCACTAGGAGTATGTCCGAGGATTGTACATGAATATTTCATTTCAAAAACAAAAATCTATGCTTGATAAATGGTTGAAAGCATTAAATAAAAAAGATATGGTAGGCACCATTATGGTTGATTTTCCATTAAGCTTTAGATTTTGTAGACCATGAAATTTTGCTTGAAAAACTGAAAATCTATCAATGCAATGACAACTCCCTAAACTGGTTTACTTCTTACTTAACTGACAGAGTGCAAAAATTATATTTTAATTGGTCACCTTTCTGAAAGTAAAAATATTAACTGTGGATCAGAAATTACATTTCTTCCATTGACCTTTATGCAAATACACTACATTATCTGAATCAGGTAAAATAAAAATTGTACTTTAAAATAATTTAAAAGATGCTCTTAACAGACTTAAAGTACGATGCAATGAAAACAGTATGATTTTAATTACAAAAAAATAAAAGCCCTACTAGTTACAACAAGAAAACAAAATTGAGCAAGGCTAGATAGTGACAAATTCCAGGTTCTATTTGTCCTTATTATGACCTCTCATGATAAAATTCTTGGTGTATTTATAGATAACAATCTGACTTCATCTATTCACAGTAAACATGTTCAAATTTTTTAAATTCTTTTCAATGGCTGCTTAGGAAAATCAGAACATACATTTCTTTCGAGTATAGTGTCATCTTTAATAAAAGTTATACTCATCCATATCTGGACTATTGTATTGTAATTTGGGGAAATACCTCTAATTCAAACCAAACAAAACCTTTAAGGCTCCAAAAGAGAGCATGCCTTTTAATTCTATTTCAATGTATAGATAATTTTCAGGAAACAATAATATAATAATTGTACCAATCCATTAGAGAATATTTCTTAGAAAGGCCAAATGTATGTAGTATCCAGAAAAGCCGTTCTTGTCTATCTAAGCAAAATCTTTCACCAAAGAGATGCTGATGGTACTCCAAATTTAAGGTCAGTAAGAAGCAAAACTTATATTATTCCAAGGCCAAAGAAGGAACTGTTTCAAAAGAGTTTTCAATATACTGGTCTACTGGTAAGGAACAGCATTCCCTGTGATGAAAGGGAGGCTCCAAGCAGTTCTTCTTTTCATAACTGAAGTCTCAAAAGGATGAAATCTTATGATAGTTGAACAGTTCTAGTAATATAAATACCTCCTGCTTTTCTGTACTTTTGCATCTTTTTCACAGTTGGATTTTTCAATACAGGTTGAAATTTGATATTTTATATATGTTTCTGTGTTCACTGATGCTTGTGCATAAGTTCTGGGCTTGAAAATGAGATTTTATGAATCAACTAGTATCAAGCCAAATTTATCACATCATGTATATACTGTATATATCGTACATAACAGCTACAAGGCCTCAAGGTAGATTAGTTCTGTAATTATTTGAGTTACCTTCTATAAATAAAGTAATTATTATTATTATTATTATTATTATTATTGCTAAATTAAAGGCATGATCTTTCCAAAGACTGATTCATTATTTTGACCAAATGGCTGGAAATGACTGGTCAGTGTAATGAGAGCTGACTGTATTACAACATGAGATTTCTGGCAAACACTAAATCTCACTTGTATGCAGTAACATGATAACAAGGCTATCTTTTATGTATATAAGACAGACATTCTGACAAAAAACAACATGAACATAAGGCAGGATGCAGTAATAAGTTTCCATTTCAGTTGAAAACACTGACTGATTTAGGAGTTCTATGACTTTAAAACAAGAGTCCTTTCAAAGACTGACACTCTACTGGCTGAAAAGAATTTTGGGAATACAAAACTATTTTTAACTTCAGGATGTTGAAACCATAACTGATATTCTTGAATGATAGCAAGATTTTACAAATAGCTTCTGTTGTGATCATATTGATGTCACATTGGCTCCATTTTCATTTAGGACCAGATATCATAAAAAAGTCTTTTATTGAAATATACATGTTGATATGACCATCCATTCAAGAGGGGTAACAATAAAAATAAAATTTCAAGATGGCCACTGTGGTGGCCAGACTGGGTGTCTCAGCAGCACTATTTTCATTTAGGACCACCTAGAACTTGAAATGAATGTGTTGTGTCAAATTTCATGGCAATTCTCTGAATTTCTAAGAAAAGAGGAGTGAAAACAAATTTGTGCCAATGGATGATGGAAAAGAAACAATAGGCCATCCCATCAGTTTTGGATTATGACTAGGAGAGCTCAAAAATCTGAAACAAAATAATAGCAGTGGTGCTGCCATCAAAACTCTCACTGTTGCTGCTGTCATAACCTATGGAAAAGTGACACTTGTCTTTTAATTTGCTAAATGTGAACCCCCTATTCCCAAATAAAAGATTGCTGAGTGATTTTTCCATCACAACAGAAAAACCTGATTTTTGTTTGTCAAAAATGTAAGCCTCAATTGCAGCCCAAAAAGTCTATGTGCAGAGAAACAAAAAGAAATTATAAAAATATAAAAAAATGCTGTAATCAAAATATCAAAATCTATTACAACTATTATGGAAGGAAGAGATGCTTGGAGTAAATGTAATATCATGTGGAATGTTATTCCAATCAAGACACCTGAAAACTGAAAGCTATTTTTGAAAAGCTCCTTGTTGACTTGGGTACTTTGAAATTTTGCCCTTTTAATAATAATAATAAAAATAATGATAATGACCCTTTTTAAAGAGGGTAACACAGTTAGCTAAGAACTAATCTACCTTGAATCCCTCATAAAAAGGAATTTATTTATTTTAGCTGCATATCTGAAGCCAGTGGATGTACTGGGTTTGGAAGATTGTTGTTGTTGTTGTTGTTGCTGTAGGGTTTAATGCCATTTTTCAGCACAAGATAGGCTATACATGGCGGCCAGTATAATTGGTGGAGGAAGAACCCTGGAAAACCCTGGGAAGAACTGCCGACCCACGAGAAGCTACTGGCAGGCTTTCTCACGTACCAACGTTAGCCGAGGCTGAGACTCGAACTCACGCAGACAGAGGTGAGATGGCAATAATCCATAATGGTGAGCGCTTTAGACCACTCGGCCACTCAGGACCCTGGGTTTGGAAGAAGGAAATAGAGTGGGTATTTCTATTCTCAACTGGAATACTATTCCAGAGCACAGTTCCAGAGTATTGGAAACTTTTTTAGAGTTTAGGTACCAGTAGATACTCTTTCCTGAAAAATGGTGTTTAGGTAAGTGGGGGCAGATTTTCTAAACACCTTGTATATCAGTTTAGCTTTTCTCAAAAATATTCTTTCATGTATTGGCAAGTATTGGTAATACTTTGAATGGTAGCCTTGCAGTTTGAGCATTTTCTGTTTTCTGATCAAGAATTATTTTACATGCCTTTTCCTAAATCCTGGAAATTTTTCTCATATTTGTAACTGCTGTTTTCCCCCACATTTTATTACAGAAGCCAACAAGACTTCTGTTTTGATTGTACTGAGGATCATACCAATTTCCCTGCACATTATCTGAAGTCTGTTGAGAACAGTTTGATGGTTATTCAACTTCTGCTTGGTTGCTTTGAGTATCAAACAAAGTAGTGTCATTTGATGAAAATGTATCTCCTATTTTTAGGGGTAGGTCAGTTATGAACAGAACAAACAACAAAGACCCAGGAGAGAACCTTGTGGCACTCCACAACTTAGAATTTTAGTTTCAAATAGATGTCCATTTAATGTAAAATGTTTTAACCTATTGCTCAAGTAGGATGTGCACCACATAAGAGTACCTTCACTACACTGATAGATTTTTAACTTTTCAGGAAGAATTTCATGATCTACATGGTCAAAAAACTTTCTAAAACCAATCATTACCGTACCAACAAGCTTTCCTTTATCTATGGCTTTCAGCCACTTGTCAGTCATAGAGATAAGTACAGTTTTACAAAAATGATCTTTTTGAAAGCCAGATTTATTTTCATGAAGTAGCTTGTGAACAAGGGGCAGTGTACATGCTTTTCTAGTAATTTGGAAAGGGATGGAAGAATTGATATTGGTCTATACTTATTTACATCCTTATTTCATCTAGCTTTATGTGGTGGTGTTACTCTGGCAGTTTTACAAGACTGGGGAAATTGACAAGTTCTCAAATTGTCATTGCACAGAAAAGTAATACTATCAGCAACAACAGATGCAGCTGCCTTAAGAAGTCTTGGACCAATCATATCAAGTCCTGTAGATTTAGAAGCATCAATGTGCTTGAGGTAATTCAAAACAAACTTGGAACTTATTTCCCTGATATCAAATTTTGTACCATTTGGAATTTTTGTGGAACAAAAGCTTTTAGTTTTCAATGATCAGAATCTACCTTTTGTTCTGTAATCTTAGAGGCAATGTTCACAAAGAATTCACTGAAAATATTTGCAATGTCATATGAATAATGAACATGGTTTCCATCCTTAATTAGGAATTGGCATGTCTTTTTTTTTGTACTTTCCTGCTCCAAATTTGGGGTTATTTTCATCAACAATTTCTGGTTGTTGTTTACCTTTGCTTGTTTAATCATTCTGCTTACTTTATTTCTCCAGATTTAGTATTCATCTTCATTACCTACAGATTTCAAGTGGTCTCGTCTCTTCATAGTATCTAAAGTTTCTGTGGTAATCCAGCCAGGTTGATGACCATATTTAACTCTATGTGTCTTCAATGGTGCATGTTGATTCACAACTTCCAGAAACAGATCAGATCAAGCGTTTAAAATATCTTCAGCATAATCAAAAATTGTTATAGTACCCCAGGGTATTTGCTCTAAATTCTTTAAGAAATTGTCATTATTGAAAGCTTTAAAAGACCTGTATGTGACAGATTTATGAACATTCTTTTCTCCCACAATGTTATGTTTTCTTTGCCAAAAATTGCAAAATGATTGCTCAAACCAACTTTGGAAGGGAAATGCTTGAAACATTTTCTTTAGTATTTGTGTATATGTGTGGTCGTATAAGTGATTTTGAATCAGATGTTACCCTAGTGGGTTCACTGATTAATTGTAAAATCCATAAAGATTTTTAAAAAATCCAACCAATGTTTATTTGTTCATTGAAGAGGCCCCTATTTATGTCACCTAATATGTACAATTCTTTCTCATACAAATATGCCTGTTATATTCCATTTGTCTACAGCAATTAGTGTACTTAATTATGCTAACAATATTTTTGTATTAAAAAAATCTACAAAATTAAAAAATGACCCTTATAAGAATAAAATTTCACAGCCCTATGAATGACAGCTTTTGTGCTACTGCATAAAAACAGATGTGGGATGACTGCATGGATGGCAGCAGCAAGGCAATAATACCCCTTTTGCTACTATGGGGTGGGTGGCAGCAAACAATAACACTTTTGGTTCACTTTTTCATCAAATACATAAATAATCATAAATAAAACATAATCGTTACAGTGATGATGTAACATACGTGATATCAGCATTGGAGTGAAGTCCAAAGCACTCTGGTGAGTCAACCAATGGCAAGCTATCGATGTAGGTCCTGTACTCGTCTAATGTCCGGCACTTGGGTATTTTGTAGCCTAAAAGGAAACGAAATCAGATAAATAAAATTAATCAAGACCAAAAACGTTCACAATCCTCATTTAAGCACTCAGAGCTTCTAAAGATTAGGCGCTATACAATGTCCTCATTATTATTATTATTAATTCATATTTTCTTTGACAAAAAGTTTAAACATTTAACATGCAATCAAGTGTACACTATAAATATTCTTTTTATTATTTTCCAAAAATGGAAATTTTCTATTTAGGGCTGTTCCAGAAAAATATACATGGGATCGAGGTAAAGCACTTTTAATGTGCAGTATTCACCCAAAGAAGCAAATTAGAATTTTTGGTTGTTTCATAATTAACTCATTCAGAAATGACAGTATCCTGGCATATAAATTTGTTTAAAAAGTGCCTTCCCTGTACCATGAACGTTAAACAGAACAAACCCTATTTCATTCTATGACAACAAACTAGCCTTTGTGATTATACCTGTCATGTTAAAACAAACAACTCTTTTCTGGCTATATTTCACCTCATGACAGGCATAAATAATTAGCAAATTGCATGTATGTATAATGTTGCTGGTCTCAGTTCTCTTGCTAAATGTAGATTTGTACAGTTTTTGGTTAATTAACAACAATTACTACCCTTGGTGAAAGATAAATGCCATGTGTGATTAAAGAACTAAGGAAAGTAATTGTTGATAGCAAGGTATGCATTTCTTCTCTGGCTTAAGACATTCACTTTGAATAAAAAAAATTGTACTGAAACAAACAAATGAAGAAATCATGTTAAATAGCAGGAATGAAAGATAGAATTCCAGTCATAGCTTAAGTTTAACTGAATGCTTGGGAACACCATACCAGTGTAGAAAGCAAAGTTGTCAGCAAACATGTTTTCACCAAACCAGACCCTGGCATATGTGTTCAGAAGACGTTTGTCATAGTCATCAGTGACACGACCTCCGTATTGCACCTCACCACTCATGTAGCGCACAGTGGTCCAGGATACACCCTAAAACACAACAAAATAAAATGAAGTAAACATATTTTATATTTTGATATATATGAGTTACACTATCCAATTTTACATTACATAGTATAATATTTTTAGGTAATTCTCTTTAATTATGATAAACATGTGCATATGTCATTCTTGCATAATCATCTTCAATAATGAAAAGCATGTGCATACATATTACAAAGTGTATAATTCCTAGGTAAGTACCTTTCATTATGATAAATATGTGCACATGCATACATGGATGAATGATTTGTCCTAATGTTTTGAGGTGTTTCTTGCAAAAGCTTTTTTTCAATTGAATATTTTGAATTATTTTGCCCATAATAAGTAAGACATCATCTGTGATATCTACATCAAAGCAAATTTTAAAGCAAATTATGTTTCTATGAGAGTACTTACCCAATCACATAAACATTAGAATAAAAGCCTGCTCCCTTCAAAATCCAACAATACTTAAATGAACAGTAACTCTAGCCCATTATCTCCCCTTGCCACTGCCTGCTTTTAAGCTGAGCAAACTACTACAGCAGAATGGTTAGGAGGATCTTCAAGTAATGTGATCAGTTAGGTATTCTCAGAGAACCATGGTTTACTATAAAATCTGGTTTCTCCTGTTAATACATTCCACAATCACATTAATGGGGCTCAAAGTGGCTGAGTGGTCTAAAGCGTTTACCATTACAGATCACTGCCAACTCACCTCTGTCTGTGTGGGTTTGAGTCTCAGACTCAGCCAATGTGGGTATGTGAGAAAGCTTACCAGTAGCTTATCATGGGTTGGTGGTTCTTTCCAGGGCTTTCCCCGGTTCCTCCTCCACCATTTATACTGGCCACCAAATATAGCCTATCTCGTGCTGAAAACTGGCGTTAAACCCTATAACAACAATAACAACAACAACAATCACATTAACACTAAGGGAATAAGTAATAGATGGACATGATGCTGATCAGCCTACAATTATCCTGGGTATCCTTGGATTGGATTCCCCAAGCAAACTGATAACCCATTCTTCTGCCTAAAGCAATGCTGCCTATGGTTGTGTGATTTGTGACCAGATTAAGATTATTGAAATCTTCTAACCACCAAAATTCAATGGCAAATCCAGCAAGCTAAAAGGCTGTGTTGGTTTATTTAGGTCTGGAGGTCATCTGGGCCACACTCACAGGACCCACCATAATCATATGTTGTCTCTGTGAGGCTAAATCCCTGAGATAAAAACTTGAGAAAGTTGACTCCTCATGTCAGCCAACAGCTTCTATGATGTCAAAATACTGCTAATGAATGTGAGGTTCACAATGCTTGCTCTAATTTCATGAGCTGAAATCTTCATGAGGCAACTTTGATCTTTTGAGACATCAGAGTAGGCCAAGCATATATCTTGCTTAAACCATGGAAACAGGGCTTGAGAGGTGATATCCTGTTTTCCCTCCTTCACGAAGAGAAAGAGTTGTTTGCTGTTGTCTCTGTGTACCTCAAAAAGTAGTGACTGAGGGTGCTGACAGGATCCTGCATGGCTGCTGCTCTCAACTTCTCTAAAGACAAGAGGGAGTGTATAATGAATCTCTGATGGTTACCATTTCTTGGCCACAAAGTATGGTTGTGTCATGAGGATTGCTGAACCATCTGATATGAACTGAAGATATTTCGGGTCACCTGAAAGGGTACAGGTTTTTGCGATAACAGTTTCAGCAAGGTCTAGGCAAATGGCCTGATTTTCTCCAAGTTAATCCATGTTAGTACCCAGGACAGATTCCATTTTGGAAACAAGGTTACAAGATTGGTCTATTCAAATCAAACTTGGATACTAGCTCTGATAGATCTTTATCATGACTGACATCTCCTCAGCCATGGTGCCTGAATGTGTCAGATATTATGGAACAGTAGCTTTGGATGGTAACTGGTGCAAACATTTTTCCTTGTAGAGCTAGACAAAACAGTCAGACAGTTGAGGGATCAAGGAACTCAAAGGGACAATGGTATTGACTCAACACTAGTCCTTGAAAACACACCACTTTCTCTCAGATCTTCAGAGTGGAGGGCCTTCTTGCTCTGAAGATTTTCTCCTCAGTCAAAGGTTGTAATTCTATCTCTCACAAGTCTGTCCTGACAAGAGCTAAGTGTGAAGAAGATGGTTCAGGCTGGGGTTAAACTCTTGCAACCTTGTTTGTTTAAGAAGACTTGGACTGGCTGAAATCTTCCTGGGTATGTCCATCCATAGCTAAGGTAGATCACTTACACAGGACCTATCCAATCTGAGAGGGGCTTTCACAATGTTCTTGTGATTCTGACCCTGTATTTTCTTGTTAATTTTGGTACTATGACTGTTGAGGGGGAGCAAAAGACCCAAATGACTGAGAATGCAAGGTAAGTCACCATTATGGAGCTGTCTAACATAATCATGACTGACTTTCAGCAGTGTTAGTCATTCCATAGCTTAAAGCTGTTTATGGTTGGTTTCATTTATAGAAGGCTGATGTGAAGAAACTCTTCCCCTGTTCTCCATTTGCTGCTGGCCATATCAAAGCCTGGTAATAAGTGGGTTCCCCATCAATATGCATTGGCATTGATACACATCATTTTTAGTTAGGGCTTCTCCAAAGGAACTTGTCATCAACCAACTGTGGTTGCCCTAATGAAAGAGAAATTATCATACTTTGTTTGTAATAATGACCTTCTGAATGAATGAACTAGAAAAGGGTGCCACTGAAATAGCAAATACATTTGTAACAGGCACATATATAGTGTCCCAGTGGGATCAGAACCATTGCAGCATTGTGTGTGTCTGTGTGTGCAATTTGGATTTTTAACATATCTTTAAAAAATAATTCAGTCATATCGCTACAATGTCTGCAGTGTGACAGCTTTAAGTGATATCTAGCACTGGGGCATCATGTCACAGACATGTAGCATGATGTCCCACCCAGTCACATTATCCTGACACCAGAACAACCAGTCATAACACTAACCTCTTAATGCTGAGTGCCAAGCGAGGTAGCTGTTAGTACCATTTTTGTAAGTCATTGGTATGACCCAACCAGGGATCAAACCCACAACCTCTCGCATTTGAGGCGGACGCTCTAACCACTAGGCCACCAGAACGGTCTGCAGCATTGAGTAACCTGAGGAGTTGCAAGAACTTCATTGCTGAAATCCACATCCTGTTGGAAATTGACTTAATTGAGTTCAGCAATCCATACAGACATGAGGAAGATTGAGATTTGTCATAAATTACATACCCAGGTCAAGCAAACACTGGGATAGGTGAAGATCAGGTTTTTCCCAGTTCACTAGAAAATGAAGATGGTTCAAAAGGAATAGAAGATTGTTTCTGCCTTTGAGCACAATACCACTTCCCATATGTTTTTGGACTAAAATGTCCAGATATGCCACCACTGCCACAGAGGATGTCAACTGGAACAGGGTGATTATGCAATCCATACTTCTGGTGAAGACCTATGGGCTGTTATTTAGTCTGACAGGAAGAACACAAAATTAGTAAACTAGTTGTAGTATGAAACCAAAGAAACTTTTGAAACACTTGGGTCAATAGGGATGTTAAGTCAGTGTTGGGAAGTAGGAAACTTTTGGGTAGAGAAACTTGGTCTCTTACTTCCTACACTGGTTTAACTGTTGTATACTGGCATATGGTTTTGTTTTGAACAATCCTTTGGGTGAAAAAGATCCCATTGCCTGACTTGCCTGTCATTCCTCTGTTGTGGTAGGAAGGCAGGCTTTAAAATGAGGATATAGGTTGAACAGTCTGTTGGAGAGGTTGTTCCTGAGTTGCTTTCCTCTGAACTTTTTCAATTTTGCTCCGTAACAGCAATGGTGAGCCAAACTGAGTCATCCTTAAAGTCAGGGCATGATGAAGTTTTAGTGATATGGAGCATAAATATGCTATATGATGTACAAAATCAAGATTGGCATGGCAGTCAACACACTGGCCATGGTCTGGTAAACTGTTCTATTAATGACCCATGCAATTTGGGCTGTCAACTCCCAGGTATGTTGGTTGGCTATTTTTCCATTAGTTGAAAAATTGCCAATGAGGCCAGATCCAGCATCAAAGATGTGGCAACATTTTTTTGGGAACCAGCTTTGATGTGACAAAACAGATATTCTTATCCACTTTATATAATGATGGGGTAGATATTATAATTGCTTATGTTCTTATCCAATGACAAGAGTTTATCACAGTAGGTCGTGGAACATGTCCTGTACCATTGCACCTAAAATGTGACTGGAATCAATGTCAATCAATGCTTTGACTTAAAGTCATGTATGGTGGTAGTGGGTGAAAGGCATTTCAAAACTGACAACACCCAGTATATCTCTTCAATGGCAACCTTAAATCTGAACTCCATTATCTGAAATGATAATAGAAACAACAGATAAATTAACACATCAGTGTGTTAATGAGTCGCTAAATAATATGCTAAATAACACCCATCATTAAACAGAGTGCATGAACTAAAGATGGCATGCATGAAAACAATAAAGTCAACAACAGCATGTTGAACTATGTGGTCTAAAAATGACCAAGTCAAAGAAAGCGATCAATTTTGCAAAATATTCACCAGATCAAAAGCATAAAATAAGCACCATCTATTTATGAATAAAAAAAATTTTCAAAATAAATCCAAATTTTGAATGGATGGCTTGAATTTCATACAAATACTTGGATTTAATGGGAGGCTTTTTCCTTATTATACTATGTTGTGTATGGAAGCAATGATTAGAAACTGGTGACATCTGGTGGTGGCAAGGGATCTGATGGGCTTTCAGTAGGGTTGGATTTGAGAGGTAGCAGGCTTAATGTTAGTGTGATCAGGGATTGTATTCAAAGCAGAAAAGCACAGTTCACATAACATTTTATTGACACAGTTCCATATCACTCTTCTATATTTACTAAAGAATATAATTTGCTGTTTATTACTGAGAAAATGCTCCTAAACCCCAAATCAAACTTTGATATAATGTAAAGGTCACACTTGTATGTATTTGCATTGGGCAATATATCCCTTGACATTGTTGACAAATCTTTGATGTCTTCTTCAACTAGGCAAACTGCATGCCAATTAATTCATCTGATTGGCAGACCCATCCCTAACCCAGTATGCACAAATAATCATGCCAATAACATGTCCAAATAGTGGTATTGTGCTTGCTTGGCACTTCTATGGTTCTAGTTAAATCCCCAGTTTCCATATTAACTTAACTGGTTGACATATGGATGGACAGAGAAGGATAAAATTACATGTCCCTTCGCATTATGGCAGGTAAGAAAAATCATTATCAAGTACCTTTTTCGGATCAATATCATCCAGGTGATTCTGGATGAACTGAACTGTGGCAGTGAAATCAGACTGGTTAAACTCGTATGGGATGTTCCAGCCAATAGGGCCAAACTTTCGCCTTTCCTGCACTGTGGTGTGAAGGAATGCCACAGCATATAGCATTGGCTTCCACTGAGGCAAGTTGCTATACTCTAGTTGTTCCTAAAATACAGACACAACAACATCAAACACAGAGTGTATAAATCTTTAACCTAAGATGCTGTTATATTATATCTTACTTTAACTTTATTCTTTCCTCATTACTCTCTCAAATAAATGCCCCTTAATTAGACTACCAATAAAAGCTACTTTAATCACCGGGCTAGTGAAAGATAGGCACACAAGTTATTTTTGGCCTGTTAGAAAAATACTGAAATCATGTAGATGTAGCCAATCTATGAAGCACATAGATTATTAAGTATGGTGTCCATGGTTCCCCAAACTTCAAGACTGGTACCCTATTCAAAACAATTAGTGGTTCAAGAACTATATTGTAATTATCTTTTCTTTTGAAGGTATTATTAACTGTCAATCATACATGATCATGTTGGGCTCACTTCAACTCACTTACTGTTCATATTTCTATCTGGGTTAGACTGGTTCTCTATGATTTGACAGGTAAAATGCTTCAGCATGGCTGTACATTCTTGAGGCAAAACACAGGTTGTATATACCTGTGTAAATATATATTAGTTGTACATGTCTGTGGTTGTATATTGCCTGTATATGTATGTACCTACAGCTGCACGAATTGCTGTACATACCTGTGAAACGAGTCCATAAGTTCTCTTGAGACCAGCCTTGACACCCTGTGGAGGCTCATTAGTGAATTTGATAGAGGACTGTAGAAGATTGATTGGGAACTTGTTGTGAACTTCAGTTGTAATCCAGCATCGGAACTTGTCATCAACTACTTCAGTTGTCAGGATCTGCAACACAATAGCTTATATAGGTTTCTATTTTTACAAATCAAAAGAGAAACTGGAATAATTTTTGTTACTCTCAGTGTGAGTTAGAATCCAGCTATCAGATCAGCCCAGTTTAGCTACTGTGTGGTCTGTCCCTGGGTAAGGCACTTTACACCAGTTGCCTCAGCAATAATTAAACTTTATGTATTGTTGAACCTTATGTACCAAAGAAAATAAAATCAACCAGGAAACTACATGTATTTTGTAAGACAGATTTCAACCTGTAAGTACCCTGACAATTATTGCTCACACAATGTCTGGATTACAAACACGATATCTGTCCACTTAAAATGACTTATCAATAAATATATATCAATTAACTACTGCTTATCACTGATTACAGAGGAAAGCTGGCCAATCATGTCACACACAGTGTGTAAATCATTGCATATTTTCAGTGTACATCAGGAAACTTCTATCACCTATGTAATTTTTACTATGTTACATAAATAATGGAGATGCAATAGTTTGGTAGTTAGCATGTTTGGACTTGCAACCACATCCTGTTCAGACCAGGCTGTGCTTGGTCTGGGCAGCATTCTCACTTGCAGCTATATTGTTGCAACACAGTAACCACTGCTAAGCCACTGAAGTATGATTCAAGCCAAGGTACTTCAGTCATTGTAATATGTCTATAGCCAAGATACTTAATTCCAATCACTACATTATGTCTATAGCCACGGTACTTAATTCCAAACACTACATTATGTCTATAGCCAAGGTACTTAATTCCAATCACTACAATATGTCTATAGCCAAGGTACTTAATTCCAATCACTACAATATGTCTATAGCCAAGGTACTTAATTCCAATCACTACAGTATGTCTATAGCCAAGGTACTTAAATTCCAATCGCTACAATATGTTTATAGCCAAAGTACTTAATTCCAGTCACTGTAGTATGTCTATAGCCAAGGTACTTAATTCCAATTACTACAGTATGTCTATAGCCAAGGTACTTAAATTCCAGCCACCGTAGTGTGTCTATAACCAAGGTATTTAATTCCAGTCACTGTAGTATGTCTATAGCCAAGGTATTTAACTTCAATCACTACAGTATGTCTATAGCCAAGGTACTTAACTCCAATCACTACAATATGTCTATAGCCAAGGTACTTAATTCCAATCACTACAGTATGTCTATAGCCAAGCTACTTAATTCCAGTCACTGTAGTATGTCTATAGCCAAGGTACTTCATTCCAGTCATTGTAGCATGTCTATAGCCAAGGTAATATGTCTATAGCCAAGGTACTTAATTCCAATCACTACAGTATGTCTATAGCCAAGGTACTTAATTCCAATCACTACAGTATGTCTATAGCCAAGGTACTTAAATTCCAGCCACTGTAGTGTGTCTATAGCCAAGGTACTTCATTCCAGTCATTGCAGCATGTCTATAGCCAAGGTACTTAAATCACTACAGTATATCTATAGTCAAGGTACTTGATTCCAATCACTACAGTATGTCTATAGCCAAGGTACTTAATTCCAATCACTACATTATGTCTATAGCCAAGGTACTTAATTCCAATCACTACAGTATGAGACTGAATCGTCAGAAGATGATGATGCTGACAGTGATGATGATCGAGTTCTTGTGGATAAACATTACACATAATTTTGTAAATAGTGTATAAATAAGTTGTGAAAGAGTTGAACAATTAGGAAAAAAAATTACATCACTGTGAAGGCAAATTCATTTGGAATAAATGGTGAAAATTTTGTGGATTTTAATTGAATATAAGAAGAGAAATAAAGTAAGAGTGAATGCATGTGCACGATGTTTTCAAAATTGTTAAAACAGGTAGAAACTCTGGGGCACAATCAGTTAGACACAGCTTAGTGTTTCTGGGGCATAGCAGCAGAGATACTGATAACAGTGCTGGGGCTGAATGAGTTAATGGGTCATTCAACACCAAAAAAATGTAAGATGCACAAATTTCAAAGCCATAAAACCTGACAATATTTTGTACATTTGAATTAAAAAAATTCAACATTACACTAAAAAGGCAGGCAAAATTTCAGTTCATGGGAGACTATGAATAGCAATATAGGGTTTCTTTTGATTTTCTTTTCATCACAGGCTTCTCAAATAAGCTGAATCACTTTTGATTTTGGTGTGTTAAGTAACTGACTAAGCCAGATATGGTTTTTATAGTATGAACAAACTAAGATCAGTGTATACTTTTAAGTCAGTAACGATTTCATGTATAGGAGTATAGGATGGATTAAATTGAGTTTGATACAGTAATCTTGTGTTGAATATAAATTTAGGAGAGAACAACTTACACCCGTAGTTATGACTTTGTTGTACAGTGCAAGAAAACAATTTTGATAATAATAATAATAATAATGATAACCATTGCATTGTATTTGTTCAAAATTCAATTTTAAAAGGTGAAAATGTACAGCGGTCACCTGTGTGCAACCGCTAGTTTTGCCTTTCTTCCATGCATGGCCGCTAGTGACAACCTGGACTATTTTCAAATTTACAACAAAATCTCATCTTTCCTAGTTGTCATGTCTGTCATGCTATGCTAAAAAGCAGAAAGGGTACAGTCATTGGGGCAAGTATTTTTAGTTTATATCAGATATGAAGTTATACATGTTTCAGTCAATATTAACTCTTCAATCAATCATAAGTAAATAATGCTAGTTTTCTTTTTTTTTTAGAAGAATAAAGAATAAAGTTTCTACAATGTAATATTTTGTGTTCCCTGACCAATCTTTATTTGTGTAAGATGAAAGATCAGGAGCTAAAAATGTATGAATATGAAAGTATTTATGATAATTGATGCAGGTGATGATAAAGTTACAATACAGAACATAGTTCTAATGGCAATCTGCTGGTCTAGGTGGATGCAATGTTTGATGTTCTCATCTTATTAGTTATTGTGTCACAGCGTGTTTTCAGATCTAACCGTTTCTAGCAGCTCATCCATGAAATCCAAACCCAGGTGACAGTTCTGCAGGAGCAACCATTTTCCCTCTGACATGGATGCTGCAAGAAGACGTCTAGCATGGACATCTTGACCTTGACCCATGGAAATAGCGCCACACTCTATAACAAAAACATCAAAAAGTATCAAACAAGTCCTACAATAAGATATGTTTTGGAGAAATGATTTTATTCTTAGATGCAAATAAGCCTTTAATTGCCCAAAAGACAATTTAATATTCAAAGTTATATAAACAGTTGTTGAAAAAACAAGAGCCCCTTCCCCACAAAACAATCATATGCTGAGAAACAACAATGTAACACATTGTCTTAACCCATTAACCCCTGGTGATGAGTTTAAGTGGCAGGAGGTAGTAGCCTACTGCTGAGCTCTGTAGCGTCAAGGTCATGTATGATACACTGAAGTGGGTGGTATTATAGAAAGGTAGACAGATGTAGCTCTACAATGATACAATCTGGAATTTCTAGTTGCACTACAAAATACAGCGGGAAAAACCTCATTTTTTGGACCCAATTTTTTTCTACCCAAAATTCGCTCATGGTTGGAATCAGATTTTGTGTCTGGATTTTAGACTTTTTGGTCTCAGATCTAAGGCAGACCGGTATGAACTGCAAACAGACAGATGAACCTTTGCAAAAAGTAGGATAAGATGGCACTTGGAATAAACAGTGGTCTCAATACAAAAATAAAGGGTCCGTTAAGCAACAAAAATAAAAAAATAAAAAAATCCAACTTTTATCCTTCTGCTCAGGCGCGAGCCAAATAGCCAGTGAACAAATATGTCTCTAATACAACCAGGCAGTATGTTATTGGACGATCACCTGTAAGTTGGTGTTTTATGATTTATTCTGAAATAGCTTTCAAAATGTGTTTCCTACTTGAATTTCAGATGAAAACGACAAAAACCTCCAGGGGTTAATGTGTTAACACAAATTTAAAATAACATTGCCACATCTTAGCTTCTCAATTTTTGTTTCAGGTGTCCTCAGACTGCACCACTAATCAATAACTGAAAGAAGTATGAGAAACACGTAGCTCTCAGTTTATTAATAATGTGATATTTAAATAGCAATGACAACAATTTTTTTTTCTATTAGCTTTGAGGTTATCAACATATTTTCTATTTCCTGCATAAATACCTGCATAAAGCCATGAGTTAGAATATATCATTTTTTGTACCCCAAGATTTATTTTATCCTGTATTTACACCTGAAAAGAAAATTTTCTTTTTATTAAATACCAGACTTCCTCTTGAATCAAAGTTTAAAAGACTGAACTAATTTCAATACACAACAAGGCCCCTTGCAAAATATATCATCACTTTCATTTGATGATCACATAAATATCTGGGACTAAAGAGAGTACATTTTATTTTTGACCTGTTATAATTATTTTACTCCATCTGACAGCAAAGAACGTCTGATTCAGCAATGCATCACAGCTGGTTTATCATTACTGTAAAGGTGGCAAGGGGAAATAACTTCATTGAGACAAGAAAGGCATCATGTCATATTTCTTCAATAAAAAATGATTTCCATGTCCAAAATGTAATGCAGTTTCCATTTCTAAATTTCAGCTCACAAAGTGCTTGTTTTTCTTGCTTCAGTTAAAAATTCTTAAGGCTAATACAGTCAAGGCTGTCAGGTTTGCACATTACATGGAAAGATTGGAAATCTTGTATTATCAAAAGTGAAAATATAAGGACATACTTTTCAAAAATGAAAATAAAGGGTGAAAAAATATTTTCTATATTTCACACTGTATCTGTCCAATCATATAACTACATCATTTTTATGGTTAGTTATATTTCAACAAAAACATTACATGGGTGTCAAAGTACTCTGACACTGACCCATGTTCACAGAGTGTAATAAGCATTCCAAGATTCTTGGTCAAGTTTACATGTACTTAACAGTCAAATAATTATTATGTGTCCATGGATGCTATGCACATAAATGAAGTACCTTTTCACAATATGAGCATCACATGCCTATATCCTATTTGTAAAATTTATTGGTCATGGCTCTTGCTTTCTGATCGTGTTTGATACTGGGTGAAGTTGTACTTCTTTGAATAACTAACAAAGGAAATAACTGGTTTTCTTTAAAATGATCTGACACACTGGTAGTCATTATGTTCCTTGAAACAGCCATTTTACAGAGGAAAGTTTGTCTCAAAGACAGTAGAATAAGACTGAGCTGAGATCTAATACCCCACCCCACCCCACCCCACCCCTCAATTTTATCAAGACATTTCCTCTTTGGTTAGGACCATTCTGTTATATAACTATTTCCAAAGATACCACAATGCCACTTCATGGACCCCTGTAATCACATTACCGTAAGATTTAGAACAAATGAAAATAGAGAACAACTTACGTATATTCATTTTCTTGGCTAGAACCATGATGTTTTCTGTGGGATCAGATCCCATGGACAGGAAACAGATCATTGGTACCCTCTTGTTGGACTCTGCATGCATTGTCTCCATATTCAGAATCACACCCTCTGCATACTAAATAAAACAAGAAATGAAGCAATCAGATGGCAGCAAAATTTGCCTGCAGACCAATTGATAAAACAAACAGTTCACAATTGTTAAGATCAATGCTGCCGCAGCTTATGATCATGACATTCGGATATAGCATAGCTCTCCTGCATTTAATGCTGGTAGGCTAAAAATCAGATATTTGCTTGCTGTGGATAAATAAAGAAGAACTGAAATAATTGCATATACTGATGCAGTTAGCATTTTACTAAGGTAAATATTCTGCAAACATCTCCTGTGGGTAGGGGCATCAGACAATGAAAAACCAAGTCCAATTCTACCAGAATGTCACAAAAGCTTTAGTCCACCCTTAAGATTTGTAATCAGTTCTATTTAGGTTATATTAAAATTTCATCCAATCAGATTGCTGCACTGTAGACTCAAACTTATGTCACGACTAAACTCTTTTACATGAAATCCATGCCAGATCTGTTATAAAATGAGAGGGTCAGAGAGTGCGATAGGAGAAATTTAATGACTTACTTCAAAACACCTAGACTTAGATTACATAATTTTTAATGCCATTTTTGATCCAGTTATTTAAGTATTAGGAGGTCAAAGAAAAACTGTATCTAGTATCATACTTGTATCAACAAACATGACCACCCAAAAAAGGTCAAATCAAGATATTTACAAAATAAGTTGGTAGAGTGTTACTTTCGTAATCCAAATGTTGTGAGTTTTATAACTGACAAGGCCTGCCTGGGTCAGCTGTCTCAGTGCATCCTTGGAAAATGTATAGCACAATGTAGCCAATATTGTATTGAATGTGGCATTAAAACATAATTTATTTTAAAAAAAAGGATAAAAATAGAATGAATCAAATTTTTTAAACATACTGATATTTAAACATGATCAGATAGCATGCAACCAAACCCCATATATAAATTAGGAACATAATAAAATCAATGTAACTGTCAATGCACAGTAATATGACTATATGGTCTTAACTTAAGTGACAGAAAAAAGCAAAACCAGCAATTTATCTAATATACAACATATAATTTATTTCCTTTTAATACAAAGTGATAATTTAAAAAGAACTTTGTGAAATAAATCCCATAGAGTCATAAAGGTTCTATCAAAAAGTGAAAAGTTAAAAAAAAACTCGTGAAATAAAGCCAAAAACATCTCAAAGATTCCATCACAAGTCTAAATGTATGAATTTCAAATTGAATTCCAGTGGTATTCCAAATAAATTCCAATACTGAATATGCTGATGTGCCTGTAGTCTCAAATGTGCTAATGTGCCACTGGTTTGGAACATGGAGAAGTGCCAAGTCTTTGTTGTATCACAATAATATAATCCAAAATGTCCTTGACTAAATTCACTATAATTCCAAATTGATGTTTTAGTCCAAAGATTACTAAAGAGCACTTTGTAATTCCAGTGAAAAATAATTTAAATAAATAGCTCCACCCACATTAAAAACTAAACACACCAATAAAATTGATCTTGCTTGAGATGCTAAGAATGAATAAACCTTAGGTAAATAACTTTATATACCTCTCAACTTAACCTACGTCACAATTACCATTCTGAGGTAATACTGCCAACTTAATGGAAAATTTCCTTTATGGAACTTTCTAAGGTCAGAATCAAGACTGTACCTTTAACTCAAATTGAAATACACATATTTACAAATAATAATTCTGAATATTTAATCAAGAACCACAGAGAAATATTAGCTATGAATCATGCTGTTTACCTAATAAATGTCACTGATGAGGTAGACCACGATCTTGATTTTGGAGTGTAATTGATCTCTAATTGTATTTAAACATGCCAAAATGACCATATTCATAGAAAATGCATTGTATCTCAAATCCATTATTTGCAGTTAAATTAAGCTGGTGCAAGACTTTCAACAACCAACAGTGTTGATAATTTTATGAGTGAAATGTCATTAGCTGAATTGCTGAGCATCTTTCCTACTATTAATGTAGTTTCTTGTTACTCATCCTTTAATATTTATCATCTAGACATGATTTACTACTGCCGTGTTTATTTTAGATTCTTCTTGAGAAAGTGTCTTCCACTTGTCAATTCTGAGTCTCATTCAGCAAGACCTCTCAGTAACTCCTTGACATCTCTAATGCCTAATGAGGTGTGGTGAAGATCTCAGGTAGTCATATTAAATAGGACAAGACATTTTTCTGAATTGCTAGACCACTAAGTCACTTTGAATGAATATTCTCTTATGCTACATACAAACTGCAAGCATCTGACTAATCAGAAGATTATAATAATAAACAAACAGCATTACTGATATGGACATGGGTTGTGTATACCATCTGACCAAGAGAGTTCATACTGTAATTTTTTTCTTCAAAAACTGGACACTGGAGTTTTCAAAACAAATGGGAGGGATGGAAGGCAATGCTGATCATAGGAATTTATCCTACAACTAGAAAGGATCACATGTATGATACAATGTGTGTGCGACTGTGAAAAGCATAAACCTAGATGTGATGTTAGATGATTTACTGGAAGTTCACGCCCTATGCTGGACCTTGATTAGACAACACTTTATCTGACAGTACACCTGAATTCTATGCTTTTGCAGTTGAACATGCAGTAAATAAGCAAGAGTTCTTACCCTGGTTCCCATGGCCTCAGCGACATATTTTCTAGCCATTGGGATACAGCGATCCGGACACCAGGACCTAATCAGAAGCAGTTTACGGAATGTATCAAGGGTTGTACTATAGCCATCTGGCATTACTGCGTCTTCTGGTACATCCTCATCAAACCAGGCCTTCCAGGCCTGAGAAGGCAAGAAAAAGACAGCAGGTTTATAATTTGTATACATGTGCAATGGAATCTGTCACAAACAGGCCACTTAAAACTCTCTTAGGACATGTGATTCTTCAATACAGGTTGTTTTAGAATCTAAATAATAAAACATGGAAAAAACATTTCTGGTTTGTAAAAATAGAAGATCTCTCTAACAGAAGTGGTCTCTGCCACTGTTTAGTTTATATACAGTTAAGAATATTACATGACATAAACTCAAACTTTCACATAAACTTACTAGTGATAGGCAAGTTCCATAAATGAAGAACATATATTTTTTTCATATTTTGCTGGAAACGATAAGCACCCAAATAAAGTGTATACCAGATATGTTGAGTCAGAATGAATTTAACCAAGAGTCATCCAGGGAAATAACAGCCCCCTAGTCCCAAGATTCCTATCAAATGTATTAACACTCATTTTCACACTACTTATGCTACTTTACATGTCCCAGGTGGCCAAGTGGTCTCAGGTGCTTGCCTCAGAAAAACCATATATCTCACCTCTGTCTGCATGTGTTCAAGTCTCTGCTTATCTAACTTGGGTATGTGAGAAACCATGCCAATACATTCCTGTAAGTTGGTGGTTCATTCCAGGGTTTTCCACAATTATTCCTCCACCAAATGTCCTGGCTACTGTGTATAGCCTATCATTTGCTAAAACAATGTCATTAAACCCACAAAATCAAACTTATGCTAGTTTCCTATTGCCAAGAACCCTCAGCTTGATACTACTTATGACCATGCACCTACAAGTTTATACTACCTATCCCACATACATACTAGAGGGCTACAAAATTAGTTAAAATGTAGGACATCTATTAATACCTACAGTTGAGAGCCTTCTTGTTTCCCTATTTCAGTCTTGCCATATACAAAACATTTAATTATAAACAACCTGAAGTAACAACTGAGTGTTCTATTCAGAGAAATTTTAATTTGTGCGAAAGCAAAACTAATTTTAATTAAGTAATACTAACCTGCCATTACTGCATTGCTTAGCATTTCTGGGACACAAGTCCTCATGTCCAAGCTAAAAGACATTGTATCTTCCAGTTGGTATAGAATGTTCTAAATTACTAGAACAGAAAGAATAAAGTCCCAATATGACACTTATGTCACAGGCCTTTATGTGGACTTTTCCTTCTCTACCTGGACTTAGAGTACTCTTAGAACATCAGACTGGAGAGAGAGGGACTCTTTGCAATAGTGGTAGTTATTACATAACTATTTAGTTTTACCTCACTCCCATATATTTTAATAGCATCAATACATTACCTGCTACTATTGCATTGCTACCATTGCATTGCTGAGTTCAAGGAAGACTGCTTGCCTCAGGAAAATACATAAAAATATTACACTTATCCAACTGATGTAAGCTGGTAGAGGATTGGGCCAAATTGGGGCCAATATTAACATGCCAAAATGAAGAAACATCTTTGCTCTGGAATGCCATAGATCAAAGGGAAATGTGTTTTCATGTTTTTTTATATTTGTAACATACCTTTAACAATCTGAGTTATATTGCTATGATGTTTGCAGTGTGGCAGTTTATAGTGATGTCTATCACTGGGGCATCATGCCATCATGCTGCAGACATGTAGAATGATGTCAAACCCAGTCACATTATCCTGATACCAAGCCGACCAGTCCCAACACTATCCTCTTAAAACTGAAGTGCCAAGCGAGGCAGCTTCTAGTACCCTTTTTATGAGTCTCTGGTAGGGTTTGAACCTGTGACCTCCTGCTTCTGAGGTTGACACTCGAATAACTTAAGCCACCAGAATGGTCATAAAGGTAAAGGGCAGAGAAGGTAGTGTGAGACCATTGAAAAATGGTTCTCATAACATCTCCCCATGAAGAATGATTTAGATAGGCCCAAGAAATAGCAACAGCCCTCACTTCATGGGCCTTAATTCTCATAAAGGAAACATCTCTCTAGGGGTTGAACTAATAAAGCTCTCTCAATAGTGAGGTGAATCCACCTAACATGTTGGATGCTGAAAATGACCCTTTCTTTGCTCTTTAGAAGCAACAAAACAGAACCTTAAGGCCCTAATTGGGCAAAGAAGCCTGTTTTGTTCATCCCCAAACTAAAACTGGGGATCTCAATATGAGGTAGGCAAAGAAGATAAACCAAATCATAATTACCACTGAATTACAAACAACCTTTTCTAATGACATGATGTTTTGCTCACCCTATCTCCTTGCAGACACCAAGGAAAGCTAAGACAAACGGTTTTAAGTGTAAAGTTGTATAGGGGAGCCTCACTCAACAGTTCAAAAGTTTTTTGACTCTGCCCACAAAATGCATGAGATTCCATCAAGGCATTAGTCAGCAGGATACGGGCCATCAATGAACACCTGATACGATCATAAAGATGTGGGTCTAACATGATGATGGGACCAATAGATAACTTAAATATGTAAGACATGGCTGGTCTTTAGCAGACACTGAATACTCCCCCTCCTCAGAAAGGAAGAGAAGAAAATCTGCCACTGCACTCAAAGGGAGACAGCTAGGATCAATGTGTTTCCTACTTCACCAACCACAAAAGATTATCCTCTTTTTATCATAAATCATGGAAGTGGAAGACCATCTCTTGACCTGACCTAGATGATTCAGATTGCAATTAAGTCAAATGCCAAGGTGGAGAATTTGTAGGCTGCTGTGGAGAAGTGCCCACTGTGTTGCAACAGTATGTCCCTTCTCTGTGATAATCATATGAGCTCCTCTTCCAAAAAATGTTAAGCAGATCACTCAACTATGACCACTAGGGTCGCAGTGATGCTATCAGGATGCACTGAGCAGTGGAGGTCCTGACTTTGTGGAGCACCTGCTGAATCATTCTGAAAGGTGGGAATGTACACACTGAGAGAGATGATCCTGCATTAAATAGACGGATTCCACTTCCCAGGCCCTCTGACATGGAACTGGGCAGAAATAAAAGGGGTGCTTGTTGTTCAGTCTTGTTGCAAGTAATTTCACCAAGGGTCTTCCCAATGGTTGGAAAACACTCTGCTACCTACTGGTGCAGTGACCTTGCCATCATGGAATGCATGGCCCCTTCTAAACAGACTGTTTACCAAGATATTCCTCTTGCCCTTAAAATGGTGAACTTGTAATGCAGTATGCTCTGATGGTTCCAAACGTCCACACAAAGAGAAGCAGCACAAGTACCTCCTTGCTACCTGAGGTATGCTACCACTGATATTGTCTGAGGTGATCCTGTAGCAATTCCTTACAAGGTTGACCCACCCCTTCAGGGTTTGAAACAGTATCTATGTTTCCAAATTGTTCATATGAGGACCAAGATCCCTAAGAACTAATACCTTGCCTATTGGTATACAGAAAGCAGCGAAGAGCTGGGGTGTGAATTGGAATTATAGAGAGAAACTGGTCCTGATTTTCACCACTAACTCAAGTGGTTGTGAAAATCAGATCTCAGGGTGATTCAAGCTGATGGAGAAACTGGAGAGGGCACAAGTAAAAATTCACTAGAAGTACTTAGTCTGCTATCAAAGGGACAAGTTCCTCAGAAGGGAATCTCTCAGGACATTGTGTGCCCACCAGTCATTGAAATATTGGATAGTAATCTCTAGGGATTACTAGTGGGGTAAACTACCCCCATCACCCTAGTAAAAGTTCTGAGAGTGTAAATAAGTCCTAACAGAAGAGCTCAAAACAGCTAATATCCCGGCAGAGGTGGAGCATCTCTGCAGAGATGTTCTATAGACATCAACAACGCATGTCTTGATGCATTAACAATGGTCTCCAGGAGCTGCAGATATAGATTCCTCCTTCTAAAATACTAATGGAAAACTGGAATACCTCCTGGCCCTGGCAAAACCAGAGGTGTTTTCTCTGTGGAGAGAATATGGCTTGTGAGGATTTGCATTCTGAAGATTGATGGAGACCACCCAATCTGAGGGCATTCTTCCCCAAGAAAATTGTTTAAGATAAGAAGGCCAATTATGAGTTTCAACCTACAAAACAATCTGAGAATAAACAGCTGGAACCTGATAGTCAAATATTCTAAGTCAAATACTCTATCTACTGTGTCATTCTGCAAAATGTGTATACCACCTACTTAAACTACACCAGTATGGACTGGTGCTGTAAGATGGGGGGTTTGTGAAAGAAGAAAGTATTCCCAGAACCAAAACTGACAGCTCTCATTTAAAGTAATGACCACATATCATCTTTAATGCTTCACCAAACCCCTGAAAACAGTGATGTTCAAACTCCCATGGGAACACTGGAAAGAAGCATATGTGGCAGGATTGGAAGCAAGACCCAGGGCCGGCCTCCTTCTTTTCAGGGTTGCTCAAATCCTGAGACACCATGAAGGGGAAGAGGCCTCAGAAAAGCATCTAAGTATATGAAGTGCCACAGACCAGCCAGACGTTAGAAATCTACAAACATTCCCTCACTGGTGGAGCAGCTCTGCAGAGAATATGACACTGGCCAGGATCAATCCATCACTGGCATTAACCTGATGGCAGCAGTGCAAGTATCAGGGATCCTTGGGCCTTGTAACATTTCCCAAACATGGAAGACTGATATAAATTGTTATTATTATTTGCATTATCTGCATTGCTGTTGTTATTATTTGCAATATTTCCAGTATTGTTATTATTTGAATTACTATTCCCCCAGGGATAATTGTCCTAAAAAAAGCTGAGGAGGAAGAAGGATCTTTCTTTTTGCCTTTTACATCTTATTAGTGTGGCAACTTTCTGCTAGGTCCCATATTTGTCACTGAAAAGACAACACAACAGACACCTGTCTGCTATGTGCATATTCAATGCATGCCAGGCAAGTGGTGTTAGAGTCCTAGAGGACTTGCTATGTGCACACTCAATGCAAGCCAGGCATGTGGTGTGAGAGTCCCAAGGGACTTGCTATGTGCATATGCAATGCATGCCAGGCAAGTGGTGTGAGAGTCCCAGAGAACTTGCTATGTGCATACTCAATGCATGCCAGGCAAATGGTGCGAGAGTTCCAGAGACTTGATATGTGCATACCCAATGCATGACAGGCAAGTGGTGTGAGAGTCCCAGGGGACCTGCTATGTGCACTCTCAATGCATGCCAGGCATGTAGTGTGAGTCCCAAGGGACCTTTTAATGCCTCCACATCTTGTTTAAGGATCATATTCTGAGAGAGAATATTTATGCAAACAAACAAAATCAAGAACAAACAAAGGGCAGGTGATACCTACCCTATCACCAGAACAAAGAAAATAAACATGAATCAATCAAACTCAGCTTCATTAATCTGGTGCAAAAAGCACCTACAAACCACACTGAGAGTCAAAGTAACACTTAATTAACGCAAGGAACAAGGATTAACACTCACATGTACAAAAAAAATGAAACTGAAATGCAAAAAGATGTTTTAAAGCTTGAAAGGAATGCATTTTTGCACTGACTGAATTGAACAACTGCACTGCATACATACATCCATAGAAGAGTGGAAGAGTATTCTGTGTGGGCCCAAGATGTAGGGGCCAGAATGGGAAGTTTTTTCTTCCGTTCTAGTGTTCTAGAAAATTATATACTAACTGGAGGATTTAATTTGTTTCCCTTGGAAATGATAAGTGATGCTGTAGTTGGAGGTAATTTATTACTGCTATTACAATATATTTTTCAAATTCACAGAATTTCATAGACATGTGGAATGTGTTTTAAGAACACATACTAATTTGCATTACCTGTATCAATTAAAAACATTGCTAAAGAAGAAGGGACGATTATTTTAAACATTTATTTTAAAACAAAACTCAAATGGGTAAAATGCTGTGATTTATAATCATTACCTTGTCATTTCTGGCAACCTGTGCTGCAATCTGGGAGAACTGTGGCAACTTGCTGCTAAGCTCCACCAGGTTCAGCCATGTCATATCTAAGATCCATTTCTTGGGTTTTGGCTCCACTGCATTCAGATCCAAGGCAGCGCCACCTGTAATTGACCATGGGACAAAATAATTTCATGGATGCATGAGATATAATGTGAAATTCTTTATGTTTAGATACCACAATTCACCTGTAATGTTCACACCATTTAAACCAAATGGCTAAATAATTTCTTAATGTCAGCAAATCCAAATATAACAAAAAGAATTTCATGTTAAAAAATACATGTGTACAGATATTAATAATTCCCAAGAAACTTGTTCATATAAAAAGTACTTGAGATTAAAGAAACAATGTTTAAACCTTTGATGAAGACTTGGAATTCTTCACTCTTGATTCTGCCTGAATTCATCTCAATCTTTAGAGTCATCAAAATGGTGAAGAGGAACTTGTCTTTTTCATATACACCTCTTGCAGTGTATGCAAACACCTCATAGGTCAGGTATTCAATGATGTTGTTAATACGTTTTGATGTGATTGGAGACTTTGCAGACCTAGCCATGGAAATATCAAAGATGTCCAGGAACTGACGGAGAGAGGTTTGGTACATCACATTCACTATGCTCATCTCCACAATGATGAAATACAAAATACTACCACGGGTAGCCACTGAAAAGTACAAGTATCAATGTGAGTTACAGTCAAAGAATTTTTCAATTACAACATTTTTAAAAAAGGACATTTTTGTTTTTACTGGAAAGGATATTAATTTCCTGCTAAAATCTACTGGACTCGCCAAAAAAATTTTCTTTGAGGCATTGCAATAGCAAGGACAGCCTAAATGTTGCTCTGAGTTGTAAGCAAGTCATCTGTGTAATTTACATAATCCATAGAATCAGACTGAATATGTTTGAAAAAAAAATGAAACTATGTATTTTATAATTCACAGAAATAAACCTATATTAACTCTTATACTCCTTATCTTACTTAACACAGGTATGTATGACTTCCTGACAAATGATTACCAGGTCTGAACTCTTCACGAGCTGTGTTGATTTTAATCTCTGTTTCTGCAGCAATCTTCAGCTTCTCGCTAACCTCCTCTGCAGTTGCTTTGGTAATCCTAAGCACCTCAATCAGTGACTCATCCTCAACTAATGAGCCCTGCGTGGAGGTTAGTCGATACAATAGGTTGTCCTCAAGTTCTTGCATTTTACGCTTGTTGGCAGAAACTTCTTTCAGCAGGTTGGTTCGCTCTTGCTCAAGTTCCTGTAAGGAATTACAACAAGGTGTATCAAATGTGATATGAAATGAAATTTCTCAGCATAATTATTTTTGCAACTCTCCGACAAATCATCCTTATAAAAATAAAAAAGTATGCCACACTGTTAACAACATTGTCTTCAATTCATAACTTGTGCAGAAAATTGAATATGCAGATTTCTCAAACAAAATGGTATTAAAAACCAACAGAAAGAAATTTCACAGTATGTGATCATGTTTGAAAAGGATATTTAAAAATTCTTACAACACATCAAGACCTTGCCAATTAAGCATCCAAATGTCAAGACCTTTTCAACATATTATAGGATGTGTATGTGACATCAATATAACATGTGATGCACAAGTGACATCAATATATTATTTATTTATATGTGACATCAATATATTATGAGGTGTTTATGTGGCATCAATATATGATGGGGTGTATATGTGACATCAATATATTATGGGTGTATAATGTGACATCATATATCACAAGGTGTACATGTGACATCAATATATTATGGAGTGTATAATGTGACATATATCACAAGGTGTACATGTGACATCATTGTATTATTTGGTGTATATGTGGCATTAATATATTATGATGTGTAAATGTGACATTAACATATTATGGATGTACACGTGACAATTTTTTTGCATCATGAATAATTTATTCTCCTTAAATGGGTGAATGTATCAGAATCTGATCTTCAAAGTCCTGCTTGAGAAATATTACATTTGTTCTGGTATTACACATTATATTAATGCTTTTGAGACTTTAGAAGATGAAAATACAGGCAAAAAAGGCTATCAAGAATGTGGCCATGCTCAACCTGTTGGCAAATGAAAAGCAAGGCATGGTGTGGACAAGAAATGTTGTTAATTCAACAATGATGGCTGGAATTGAGAAAAATGTAAGCTGATTTGCAAGGACACAACTCCAAGCCAAATAAGAAGCAGTAACTTTAATTGTCTAAAACAGTTAAAAATGTACAAACAATTAGCTCAAACAGGCTACCTGTTTCTCTGTGAGGATTACAACTCCAAGCAACTGATCTTCCAGACCCTTCATTGTAACAGTGAAATCAACGATTGAAGTTCGAGCTGAGATCTCTGGAGTGTATGTGGGATTACCCAGCTTTGTAGTAATGTACAGCACAAATCCTTTCATCACATCCACTTCCTTGTCTCCTACTTTTACCTGGTAAAATTATAGAAGTTTTAATTAGAACAAAGTAAAAACAAATCATTAGAAAAATGTTACTTTTGTAAACATTAACACTTTTTATTGCATTTATTTCAGTGGGAATTTTGTGGGTTGATGGGGTGGGGTGCAAATATATGCAAAGTATAATGTACAAAAAACTATTTGTTGAGCCTGCATTTCATTTTTAAAGAAAATAGAAACTTTAACAGCAAATTTAATCTAAAAAATACTTTAAATTTTTCAGCAAAGGAATCTTTCAAGGGAGGGAGACTTTGCATTAGCCATTTTCCAAAAAAGTATATTAAGAATTATGATGTAAAATTCTGAAATTATTAATAAATCAAAAGGCTTTGACCTACCCTGAAGAATTTCCTACTTGAACACAAGTGTAAAATGACCAGTACAAATGAACTGTACTTTACACATATTTTATTCAGTTATACTCTATGTTCAGGCATAGAAGTAAGGTCCAGCGGCAAGCAACACAGACCCTGATCTGTCATTGCATAATGTCCTGGCAGATCAGGGTCAAAGTTGTTTATTCTACTGATTGCTCCTAATAATCTGCATAACTTCAGATCTGCCAGAATATTATCCAATGGCAAAAATGGGCATATGCAGTTGACCCAACTTTTAGGCAAAGTATACACAAAGTTTTTAGGTTATAATTTATACCCTAGACATCTTCAGAAAAGTAGCAGGACACAAGTTTTCCCCCTTGTCATTTATTATCTCAAATACTGGACAGGAATATCTCATTACATCTCCTTGGTGGGCTGGATAAATGTATCCTACTACATTAAGACCATATGCACCACTCTTTACATTATTTACCTCAAATTGCTCAAAGAAATGTTTTACTGACACGGGCCCAGGGCTACGGGCTTTAAAACAAAACAGGCCCTTACTCAAATTCCATGTGCCCAAGGGGACTCTATACATTTTTTTATTCTATTATCTCACACAACGTTAGCAATTGTTATACCTTAAATATGAAAAGTTAAAAATACAAAAATCCTTTCTATATCCCCTCCAACAAAGGGCAGCTAATTTTTTATCAAAGACTCAAAAGCATCATGGACCATCTTTCATCTCTTTATTATATCTCAGAAAAACAGCCCATGTCTGGCTAAACTCTCCAGATTCCAAAAATATTGTAATCACAATTGCTTGTTGTGTACACATGCTAGCCTTAATCACTATACCAATTGCAATAACTGCTGAAATTATTTAAGTCCCCAGTAGACTGGTTCTGGTTAAATCAGTAATGTGTGGATAGAATGCATACAAATACCGTTGCTTTTCCTTCTTTTTTCATTTTTTTTAATGTGTTGATTTTCAAAAGCAGTAGATTTCAACTAAAAATGGTACTGAAAGTAGATGGCCTTAAAAAATATATGTCTGTCCTACTGACAATAGAATAACATGTATGTTAAAGCCAAGTGGGCACTAATTATAGGTAACCCAGGCAATGTTGCCTATTCAATGGTCACATGTTTCGCTTTGTAAACAAGATTTACAGCCTTCAACAGAAGTACAGAAAATAAAACCATCTTCATCAGGGTAAGAGGTCTACAGAGGGATAAATATTAATACTTAATAAACCTTTCAACAACTTTCAATACAATTCTACATTTTGTCAGCACAATTGAAGTTAGATTTTTTTCCCCCACAAGCACCACGGGTATTTCACTAACAATACAGGAGGGATCCAATCTGAAATTAGAGGGGCCACTGTAGGCACTGGGATATTCGATTTTGCCCTAACATTCTTATTCTTATTAAGTATCTTTATCATGCCATTTACATGATATCACAGCTATACATGTCGACAATATCTTCAAGGTTTACATTTTTTTTAACCCTTTACCACATGCAAGTGCCTTTGGATGCCTCTACTCCATTTGCATACAAGCTCTTTGGATGCCTCTACCTGATTCACATACATGCGCCTTTGGATGCCTGCTGGAAACATCAGCCATTTAAGCAGGGTTTCGTAGTGCCACCTTTGAGGAAAACCCCCTATTAGATACTACATTCATTGATGTGAATAACCGTTACGTCAGGTCACGTGGTTGCTGTTTATGCTCTGGTCGAAATCTGCTTTTAAAGTAACTGGGTTGTATTCTCCACTCTCCAAAATGGAGGTCGCGGATTTCGTTCAGTACTTATGGAGTTTTCACGATTAGAATCACAACTATAAAAGCATCAATAACTTAGGTAAAGTCTCTGATATTGATGTAGGCAGCAATTAGTTTTTACAAATTATCAAATTCAGATGACTTCGCGATGTAGACACAGACAAAAAAACTTGTAAATTTTGAGTATGAAAAATGGCAGCTACAGTCAGTCACACGGCTTCACTGACTTGAGGGTGAATGAGATCTCAAAGATTTTAAAGCACATAAAAAAATCTTCTGTGAAAAATAATTACACAGCTTTAATGACTGGACTTTACTCTCAAATTTTTCCATACATAATAGATGTGTACCAAAAATTTAAAATGATTAAAATTGCTGTTAAACGTAATATACACTGCACTGCTTAAAAGACAACAGGCAAGCGTATGTGTATGGAGTCGAACAGGTAACAGGTGTTCTATTTATAGTGCACTATACTGGGTAACTTTGCTACATATGTATTGAAGGGCTAAAAAGCCATACACTTTATGAGGTAAATGGTTAAATGGAATACTGATGTGCAAGAAAAAAATTTGAATGTATGATAGCTATTATAACAATGGTTTCAGGTCCGACTAGATGGTCAGTTGCACTTCTCTGGCAACAAAATCTACACTGATAGTCTGTGTGTGTGTGTGTGATTTGGAATTTTAACATAGCTTTAACAATTTTTCATTCATATCGCTACGATGTCTGCAGTGTGACAGTTTATAGTGATGTCAGACACTGAGGCATCATGCCTCAAACATGAAGCATGATGTCCCACCCAGTCACATTATCCTGACACCAGGCCGACCAGTGCTATCACTAACCTCTCTATGCTCTATGCTGAGCACCAAGCGCGGTAGTTGTTAGTACCATTTTTGTAAGTCTTTGGTATGACTCGGCCGGGGATTGAACCCATGACCTCCTGCATCCGAGGCGAATGCTCAAACCACTAGGCCACCGGACAAGATGTAAGAGAATCTGTCATTTGTCAATCATTCTATGGTTATCAAATGATGAAAGAGTAGAAATTATTATACAATTTTAATAACTGCAATAACTGTCTTGTGAAAGAAAATGATAAAGTGAACACAACCTACACAGTACCTTTGCAAATCATCATCCATTTACAACCATTTATAAATCACCCATGCTAATGTTCAGTTGCCAAATACCAATCTGAAAACAAGAACTGTGTCATACTGACAAAATTTAATCACCAACATACCCTTTTCTTTGCAAGTTAATAAGGAATCTACTATCTTCAACCTGTGCAAATTTAATGAACTTCTAAAAACTCTTTAATCAGCTACTACATTGTATGGGCAACTAGTGACCATGTATTTTTTATGGGCAACTAGTGACAGGGTGCTTTTTATAGGCAACTAGTGACAGGTATTTTTTGTGGGCAACTTGTGACCAGGTACTTTTTATGGGCAATTAGTGACAGGGTACTTTCATGGGCAACTAGTGACAGGGTACTTTTTATAGGCAACTAGTGACAGGTATTTTCTGTGGGCAACTTGTGAACAGGTACTTTTTATGGGCAATTAGTGACAGGGTACTTTGTATGGGCAACTAGTGACAGGGCACTTTTATGGGCAACTAGTGAAGAGTACTTTTACCCATATTTTACTGTCATAACCCTTACATGAGGAGATATTCAACTATAAGTAAGTAAGCTTGGACCCTTAGATATGTAAAAATATACATGTGTAAAAAGTTAAATATTCCATCATTTGAAAGCACTCATTCTTCACCAACACATAACATACACCCCACTGTAAACAGTGCTTGCTATCCCAGTTGGCACAAGCAGTTTGAAGTCTGTGTCGCTTAAATGAAATCAAAATTAGTGACAGCATCTGGGTTTACTATCACCCACTTTCAGTTTGATGCATGTTCTACATAGTTATGTTTAGGGTTTGTCTTTTATTTTTTGTTGGTGTTTTATGGCAAAACAACACTGAAAGTTGTATCATGCCTAGGCATGTAAACAGCCCTGCCCATGGACAGCATGGTACATTCTGCACTTTTGCAACATCATACACATATACATACAGAGTCCTTAAATTTCTACAAAAGCATGAGGACATTTACTTATATAAGAAAAAGCACAGGAATTATTAGTCAATTCATAAGCAATGATTTACTTTGAATGTGGATCCAGACTTGATGAAGTTTTTCTCCAAGACATTGTCCAGTGCTGGGTCAAGCTCCTCTCCCACATCCTCAATCAACAGTGGACGTCCCAGTGAAAGTGCATCCTCCAGGTGAGCCCTGAAGTACTTGTGATTCAGGGACGTCATCTTTAAAGAAAAAAAAGAAGCTTCATGGTCCATGCGTTGGGTAAAATGACTTTTCCATCCAGCCAAATCAGGCAAAGTTGGCAAAAATAGAAAGTAGGAAATGTAGACAGTTCACAATTTAAGAAGTTCAATATTCTTACTTTAAACTTTTTTTCTGCATATTTTCATGTCAGTTGACTAAAATAATGCTGAAAAACAATTAAAATGCTATAAATATATCACAATTTTTTTGTCATCAGGTCCATAGCCAGTAGAGCAAAAAATGAATCTCAGGCAAATGTTTTTCTTCAACTAAGACGATTAACAGACATTATGCTTTTTATCTACAAACAGCATTATTCTTTTAAAGCTATTTTGGGGTTGGACATTTTATTCTAAAAATATTCAAGGTATCTGTCAGAAGATGTAAAGGCTGGTCCTTAATCAAGTTATATATACAAGTATACATGTACCTGATCTTAATTTCTTAAAATGAAAACTCCACCCTAATAAGATGATTCTTTATGACCCTAATTCACCCAGTAACACAAACATGAATACACACACACAAACACAGACACAGACACGCACCTGAGGAACTACTTAATTCTTTTATAAAGAATTAAAAGATTACCAGGTGTATAATTTAAACAATAATTATTTTTCATTATTTCTACAAACATTACGGTCTAAAAGAGCAATATTGTTAAAAGTATTATAACTAAGATGATGTAAAATCTGAAGCTGAGGAACAATTCTGAGAAATTCCATGCAACTGTAATTTGATGAAATAAAACTTTAACATTTTACTTGACTGGAAATGCCAGTCAATTAAATGTTATGTGATACAGCTTCTTGTCAATTAATAACTAAGTTTCAAAACATCAGAGTGGCAGAAAATACTGCTGAAAGGAATGTACCACAATATACTACAACTGCTATTAATGACAATATATATATATAATAAAAACACCCCCAATACTATTAACGATGATAACTTGATGTTATGCACACACACACACACACACACACACATACATACAGATCCTAAAATCCCTATATTTTCCTGGCATGATCAAGATATGAGCCGAAATGGCCATTTGCTAATTTAATATGTCAGATATTGGTGCTCAACAATTCTCCCCTGCAATTGTTATTGAACTGTTTGAGCACTCTACAGCCACAAAGTACGAGACAGAAAAGGTTTGAAAACATGTCTCCTGGGCTTATCAAAAGTTTGTAACTGAACAATTGCTCCAGGGCCTGTGCTATAGACATTACATCAGCCCCTCAAAATACATGCTTCTTCATTTCTTTGTCTTGTGGTTTGTTGTTGTTGTTGTTGTTGTAGGGTTTAACGCCATTTTTCAGCACATGATAGGCTATACATGGCGGCCAGTATTAATGGTGGAGGAAGAACCTGGGAAAACCACGGAAAGAACCACCGACCCTCGAGAAGCTACTGGCAAGCTTTCCCACATGCCCATATTCTTGTGGTTTGTACTCACATGTAAGACTTTAAGGACTATGATTAACTTTAAACTGGATAGAGGCATAAATTGCTGTTGTTTGATGAAACATTCTAAAATAGATTTCTAAAGAAAACAATTATTTTTATAAATAAATAGACTGAGAGAAAACATGTGAAGGATGATACTAAGCTGAAAAAAAATTGTGAATCCAGCCTGAAAAATAAAAATACTATCAGCACATGTAATAATTATGTCTATATTTGCTTTTTGTTGCAACTTATTATACCTGAAATTAATGTTTTTATATTAAATTTTAAAAACTTTCAGGCCAACACTATAAATTTAAGAAAAAGTGTCTCACAGAGCAATTAAAGCATGTGTGTGTGTGTTTGTGTATGTGTGTAGACAATCGAGATGAATAAATAATTTTAACCTACCCCAAGAACTGAAATCTCTATTAACCAATGGATTCTGGTGGCCTTCATAATGCAAGGGTAATGTGCTTCCTTAACACAAGTGTTATCTTTAGTTTCCTCCCTGATTTAAGTGCGTGGCAATATAATTTGTAACCCATCCAACACTGGTTATTTCCTCTGGGTCTTCTGGTTCACTGATCCTCAACATTCAAGCAATCATGTATGATGTGTAAGGTATTTCAACCATGAACACTATGTAGTACATCATGTATTAGAACCAAGTTTATACAAGGTAAAACAATTAAATGTTACCTGAAACTCATTGCTGCTCTCTCTACTTTTGATCCAAATCTTGCCCTGACCCTGTGGATCAATCAGTAGTGGGTAACGTGAAGCCTTGGTGACAATCAGACCATTTTGAATGGACAGCTCATCATTGGGTAGGCCTTGCAAGTTCCATTCGCTGATCGTGGCATTATCTACCAGCATGCCAACTATATTCAGGTCCTGCATAAAAAGAACTGTAGTAGTAGCAGTAGCAGTAGCAGTCACAGTAGTGAAAGAAGTAGCAGTGGTGGAAGTACTTGCTGTACTTCTAATTTATGCTGAAGGGAATAAATTTCAGTAAAACATATTGTGGTATTAAAACAATCTGTAAGGACTTTTAGGAGATATATTTTTAATGTTATCTGCAGTTTCCCAATCCAAAGAATAAGGCCTGTAAGAAAGATTAAGTTCTGTTTAGAGATTGTAGTACAGTCTTCTTCAGCATTCAAAGCCAAACAAATAATAAGAATTATTCAGACACTTACAATTTCAATTTCGATTTCTGATATCTTGCCAGATAAAATCTGTGTACACTTCTTGCCAATTTACCTTTGCTTGACAAATGTTCTTTATAGCAACCTTATTTGACATAATAAATACCCTTACTCCAAACAGTATCCACCACTTCACTTCATGTTTTTCTTTCACTGGTTGGAATAACATAAACAACATAACACTCCAACCTCCCTTCAACAATTGTCCATCTTATCCGACTTTCTCTTCTGCAATTTTCTGCATTTATTTTACTCTTTTCTAGTATCTATTTCATTTTCTATTCCAAATGTGGCTGCTTAGGGGAGTTTGCACCGAATATCCCCAAAATATTTAAGCCTGTTTATAACAACCCTCTAATTTTAAGTATTCATTCATTTTTCAGACATTTTTAAGGTCAACATTAAATTTAATATTTCATAAATAAAAAGATATTTGCTTACATCACTAAACGGAATCTTGGCCTGACTCATCTCTTTCTTCCAGTTTTTCAGCAGAATGTTTCGGAATTCATTGTTGAAGGGTCCACAATATGAGAGGAAACCTGTGCAGATTAAAACATCTCCAACAAGTCGATTGATCTGAGATTCAAATCCCTTACTAGCTGCTGTCCATCTGATCTTTTCTCCTCCAAGACCCTCAATAAGGGCCGTAGCATTGGTCATCTTTCTGCGACAGGCTTCAGCATCATCCACCAGCGTCTGGGGATAGCAACAACAACAATTATATAATAATAATAATAAAAATAATAATAATAATAATAATAAAAATAATAATAATAACAATAATAATAATAATAATAATAATAATGATATCATACTGAACCAATCAAAAGACTCCAAAATAACAAAATGTTGTGATAAAAGAGATATATAATACAAGCAAACAAAACTTGGTCAGAACTGAAATGTATGTAATTCCATCTATTAACAGTAATTTGTGGGAATTTTGCTTTTTACCAATATCTTTCATAGTTCTGATAGAAAAAGCAAAGTTTTACAAATTATGTTTCTATGAGAATAGTTACCTGATCAAATTACTGATAATATTTATTTAAAAAAACAATACTGCCTGAATCCAGACCTCCAGAAAAGGCGAATATTTAATCTTTTTTTTATCTACATACCATACACATCATGGGAAGCAGCTCTTACCCATTATGCATTACCTTCTCTTGACCACAGCTAGTACTACCAATTTTAAACTGAGCGATATAGCAACTTAAGATGATTACATTAGTGAGGAGGTTGGGTTTTACCACAATATGATCAGGTAAGTATTCATAGAGAAATATAATTTACAAAAAAGTTTGCTTTCTCCTCTAAAACATATTCCCTATCATATTATTATTAGTAGAATAGGTTCAAGGAGGAGGGAATGCTGAGCATCCTACCTCTACCACAGCAGGTGCCATCTGAAGGAAGAATGAATGGATTCCCTACATGAAGGATACCCTGCACTCCTAACTTAACAGTGGCACAGCATATAGTCACATGATCAGTGACCTGGCTTAGAAGAAAATTATTAAACTCCTCTTACTGATAAATTGTATGGGTATATCCAGTGAAAGCACTGAACTACTACCTGTGAGGAGGCTGTACTGACATCAACTGAGTCTGGTGGTCATCTGGACAGCAGCCACTAGACCTACCACCTTATATTATGTCTTGTATCAAAATAATATGTTTCAAAGTGAGGCTAGCAATGATTGCTCTTTTTTTATGAGCTGAAATCTTCATTAAGCAACTTGATCTGATCCATTAATTCAAGACTTCAGAGTACGCAGAGCAAATAACCCACTTCAGCTACAATGATAGGGTTTATTGGGTGATATTCTCTTGCCTGGTTTTCACAGAGAGAAAGTGTCTTTTTCTTATTCTATGACTTTCCTCTGTACATCTCAAACGATTCTTAAGAGCATGGACAGGCTCTCGTATGGTCACTTCACTCAATGTATCAAAGAAAGTGAGCTTAAGATGAATCTCTTAATGCCTACTGACAGCAGCCCATTTTTGGCTACAAAGCCTACTTGCATCATTAGGACCAGGCAACCATCTGAACTTATCTAGAGATAGTTCAAGTCAATTGAAATGGGCATGTAACTCATTTGCCCTGCATGCTGGAATCCAGGCACACAAAGGGATGATGGTATTGACTTTTCACTAATGCCTAAACAAGCACTACTTTCCCTTGTTAGTCATCAAAGTTGAACTCCTTCTAGCTTACAAGATTCTCTCCATAATTGAAAGCTGATATTCCTTTCTTCAAATAGCTCCCTGACAAGAGCCAGGCAGGAGCTAGTCTGGATGAAGCATCTGTGACTCATGCTGTTTGAGTAGGTTCAGCCTCACTGGGGTTTTCCTAAATATGTGTCTTGTCAGATCAAGTAGATCACTGACTCAGACTTGTCCCACCTGAGAACTATTTTGCAGAACTGACCACTCAATGTGTGTATTATTTTCATTACAAGGGCTGTTTGTCTGAAGGGAGGTTAGGCAAAGACCCCAAACTAACAGTGCATCCATGGTCAGGCTTCAGGATCTGGGACAAGGGAGACAAAGGTAGGCCATTTGTGATCCCACTTCATCACAAAAAGGTCTATCACGGCATGCAAATCTGATGAAAGATCAAATGACAAATGGACCATTCTGTATAAAGAAATGGGCCCTTTCTTGACAGAGTTGGCTAGAACACTGAACCTGCTGGAAATGTGTCTCAATTGCATAGTTACACTTAGAATTCATAGGTTGGGTGTTTTGGTCACAAACACCCCCAACCCCATTTTAGGAGGTAAGCCAAGATTTCAGAATTGTCTGATATCATAAGGACTAGAGTCAGTCCTTCTTACATAAAAAATCCTTGATTACAGCCTTCATTTCTAGAAGGCTGATAGGAATAGGTACTTCCTCTTGATCTCACTAGCTACTGACCATATCAAAGCATGGCCACATGTGGGCTTCCTGACCATATGAGCTGGCATTCATACAAACCATATTTTCCAGATGAGGCTCTTCCAGAGTGATCACTAGCATGAGGCATCATCTGTTGGACCAATAGTTCAGGTAAAATACTAATTTGATTGTGAACCTGATTTTGTGGTTGAGTTCACCCAAAATGGAACATCTGCAATGGGTGCATGAAAAGATGGACATGTAGAATCAGATCTGTTGATGCATTTGGCAAGCTGAATAGTTGCAGGAACTGTCTTGCTGTAATTCATTCCCCGTTGAAAATTAGTGAAACATGTTCAATAATCCACAGCATGCATACTTGAGGAAGACTGATGATGATATCAATTATAAACTTCATGACCAGATGGACAAAATGATGGGATTAGTCGAGATTGGGCAATTCAATGAAAAGCCCAGGTAACCTAGAAGGGATAGGAGATTGTTCCTGCCCTTTACCAGAAAAGAAATTACCATGTAAGTTTGGAGGATGTCATCCAGATGTGCCACATTTGCTATTGGTTACGACATAGTCAATAATTTTTGCGAATGACCATGAACTTATGTTGAGCCAATTTGGAAATGGACAAAACTGAAATCTTTTTTTCTTAAGGAAAACTGATGTAGCTTAAATATAGCTGGGTGACTATGGATTTGGAATTATGATTCAATTATGTCTAGACTTATTGCAACATATTTGTTGAGTAAGCGAAGGTAGATGAATTACACTGAGCTTTCTATTAGTCTTTAAGACTAGAATGAGTCTGGCATAAAACCTTGGAAACTTTTTTAGAATAAAATAAAACAAAATAAAAGGAGAATAAAAGAGGAAAATATTTTGTGGCCACAGGTGGGATTGAACCCACAACCTTTGCACTAGAAGCAATGCTTCAACCATCTGAGCTATGCAAACATTTGATATATGAGGTATTTGGTAATGTATAAAAATATCTATAATCTTCTTATGTAAGACTTTAATCATGAACCAAATACTTGGCCTTTTTCTCAAATAAATTCTATATCTTTACTAATACTACAAATGTTAATACACTTTAACCCTTTACCTCATAAAGCATAGTAACAAGGTGCAGCCCGCTATAAATAGAACACCTGTTATCTATTCGCATCCTATACGCATAGGCCTGCCTGTTAACAGTAAGCAATGTAGTGTATGTTACGTTTAACAGCAATTTTAGCCATTTTACATTTTTTGTACACATCTATTAAGTGTGGAAAATTTTAAGTGTAAAGTCCGATTGTTATAGCTGTGTAATTTTTTTCACAGAAGAATTTTTTATCTGCTTTAAAATCTTGAGAGAAATAGTTCACCGTCATGTCGGTGAGGCCGCATGACCAACCGTAGCTGCCATTTCTCATACTCAAAATTTACAAGTTTTTCATCTGCGTCTACATCACTAAGTCATCTGAATTTGATAATTTATAAAAACTAATTGCTGCCTACATCAATATCAGAGCCTTTACCTAAGTTATTGAGTCTTTCACAGTTGTGATTCTAATCGTGAAAACTTCGTAAGTACTGAATGAAATCCGCGACAGCCATTTTGGAGAGTGGAGATTACTACCCAGTTACTTTAAATAGCAGATATCGACCAGAGCATAAAGAGCAACCAGTGACCACGTGATCTGACGTAATTGTCATTCGCAGAAATGAATGTAGTATTTAATAGGGGGTTTTCCCCGAAGGTGGTGCTATGAACCGGCTTAAAATGGCTGATGTTTACAGCTGGCATCAAAAGGCGCTTCCATGCGAATCGAGTAGAGGCGTCAAAAAGTGCTTTCATGCAAATGGAGTAGAGGCGTCCAAGGGCGCTTGCATGAGGTAAAGGGTTAAATGAATAATTAAACATCATCAGATTAAATATCTTGATGTGAAGATATGACGGTACAGTGTGAAATGGCATTTTGCATGGTGATTTGTATACAGTCCTAAAATTGATGATAATGAAGGTCTAATTGTGTTTTGCCTAAAAACAACAAAGTAGTCATTGTGGACAATGATTTCTATCATTCAAGAATGACTTTTTTTTAAAACTGTGGTCTCATCTTCAAATGAGAAGACGGAGTGGCTTTAAAAAACAATGTTTTTCTCTGATTGTCTGTTCCATACTCATGAATCTTTACTTTTCTGTATTACTGAGCCTTATGAATGAAATTCAAAATATGATTAAATAAAAGAATTTTATTAAACTATGAGTATATTTAACTATTTATGCTGCTGAATTTAATTATAAGTATTTACTGCATATTTTTTAAAATTCAACAAAGTGTGAACCAAAAAAACAATGTGCAAACTTTGTGTAATCTGCTTTGCAGGTTATACCGGTAATACAGTTTATACATTTGCTCATCATGTTTGCAGTTCTTAATGCACTAAATTAAAAAAATAAAAAGCCAATCCTTAAATAAATAGAAAAGATATTAATTTTTGTTGTTGTGAGGGCTGGGTTCAGGCAATAGATGAGTTTATTTTCGTGACATTATTTTAAAGCACACAAATTCTTCCGTGAAAAATGATTATGCAACTATAACGATCAGATTTTACTCTTAAATCTTTCTACAAATGCGAAATGGTTAAAATTGATGTTGAACATAACATGTACTACACTGCTGTAACAGTTAACTCATTAACCCCTGGCGCCGGATTTACGTGGCAGGAGGTAGTAGCCTACTGCTGAGCTCTGTAGCGTCATGGTCATGTATAAAGTGGGTGGTATTTTAGAAAAGTAGACAGATGTAGCTCTACAATGATACCAAATATTCTGGACGTTCATGGTCGGAATCTGATTTTGTGTAAGGATTTAAGACTCTTTGGTCTCAGATCTAAGGCAGACTGGTCTGAACTGCACACATCTGAACTGCACACAGACAGAGGAACCTTTTCAAAAAGTAGTATAAGATGGGCATTTGGAACAGTGGTCTCAATACGAAAATGATGGGTCTGTTAAGCAACAATAAAAAAAACTCCAACTTTTACCCTTCTGTTCATGCACGAGCAAAATAGCCAACAAAAAACAATGTTTCTAACACAACTAGGCATTAGGTTAATGGAAAATCACTTGGAAGTCGATTTATTAGGATGTATTAAGAAATAGCCCACAAAATGTGTTTCATACTTGCATTTCAGGCAAAAATGACAAAACCCTCCAGGGGTTAATGAGTTAACTGGCAGGCTTATTTGTATGAAGTCAAATGGGTAACAGGTGTTCTATTTATTGTGCACTGCAGTGAATAACTTTGGTACATGTATATCAACTCCCTATAAAGCCATACACTCTGTGAGGTAAAGGGTTAATGCATATCAGTTAATGCATATCAGTGACCTCAACTTTGCTCAAGCTATGTAGTCTTTCAATAATCTTAATGAACAGAAACATTTATTTTCTAATTTTACTTATTTCAACCTTGACATCTGACACTGAGACCCCAGAATCTAAATATTTCAGAGTTATTGTGTAAAAACAAAAATTTTAACAGATGGCTGGACTGTTGGTTGGACAACATCATAACACAATACACTCTGCCCAATGGTGGGTGTATAAAGTCATACCTGTTTCTCTTTCATAGCTGCATCATAGAGTGCCATCACTTCTGCCAACTCTCTGTTCTTCTCATCTAGCTGGCCCTGGGCTTTGCTCAGATCTGCATTGGCACTAGTCAGACGGGCCTCTTGAACTACCAAGTTAGCCTATCAAAATATTAAAATAGCATACAAGTTAGCTTATTAAAAACAACTGCTTTAATTACAGTCTGTCTGTACTATCCTTTCTTTGTCTGCCTCTTATTGTCTTACCTGACATCTGCCTGGTCATCTGTCTGTATGTCTATCTGTCTCAATGAAGATTATTCCCCTGCAAAATAAAACTATTATCTTTCTCTCTTGACATACATACGCACACACACACACACACACACACACACACACACATCAAGTGTCATTGGGATATACTGAACAGTTTTTAGTTCTGATCCTGAAATAAATAGTGAGTAAAGGAATGGTCTGATAGAAGGTCACACCATTTTTTTAAACTGAAGGATTTCTAACAGCAAAATGCACATCTAGATCACTTGTATAACTTGCGTATTAAGTTTCATGGAAATATCTTAAATGATTATGCAGTTCTGACTGAAAAAAGAAATTTTTTAATTTTGTTTCTAAGAATACTTACCTAGTCACAGTAACATTAAGAAAATAAACTTGCCTACTCCTGAATCCATGATAAAAGCCAACTTTTCTGTCTATATCATACAAAGGGCAGCAATACTTGCCTATTACCTTCCCTTACCTCTGCCAGGTGTCACTAGCAAAAAGCTAGCGGTATATCAATGAGGATGCTTGCATGGCAGAGAAGATTTTAAAGCAATGTGATGAGATAAGTATTCTTGGAGATATATAACTCACTTATAAATTTGCTTTCTCCTTCAAATACATTTCGAGAACACATTAAAATTACGAGAATATGTAACAGTGAGAGGATATGCTGATCATTCTACCGATACCCTGGACAACATTCAGTGGAAGAAAGGCTTATTCCCTATTTGAAAAATAACCCACTCTCCTAACTTGAAAGCAACACAGCTGATGGTCACATTGAATTCTTCTTACAGTTTTAACAGCTGAATCTAGCAGAAGTGCCGACTGTGCTGATCAGGAGGCCATGTTGGCATTAAGTGCATCTGGTGGGCAGATGGGAAGCAGCCAATGGATCTACCAGATTCCAATTTCGTTCCTGCAAGGCTAAATCCTGACAAAAACTTGAAAATATTGACTGCATGCCAACCAACAGCTTGTATTATATCTTGGTTCAAAATGTTGTTCCAACTTAAGGCTGCAGAAAACACTCTAATTTTGTAAGATGAAATCCTCAGTAGGCAGCTTTGATATTTTGAGACTTCAGATTACACCAGGTAGTGTGTTCAAAAAATTCCTTTTGAGCTGCCATTCTCCTGACTTCCTAAATCTTGTCTCTAACAAGTAATTGACACAGAAATAGTGTCAGTTGCAAGGTTAGGGCATAATGTGGTTTGTGCCACATGGAATGTTTTGGTCTGGTTTGGTGCTTTATGGCACAACTCAAGTGGTTATTTAGTGCTGAGGCATTTGGAGTAAAGTGCATTGCCTATGTATACTTCATGGTAGCTAATCTAGGCTGCTCCAATCATATGATTTGAACCTGCGTCCTTTTGGTCCTATAACTGGCATGCTAACCACTGAATGACCACAGCTCCCCAACATAGACTGTTAACATGCATCACATCAAACTATGTCCTGATTAGCAGAGACAGCACATTTGCCATATAAAGTCTTTTTCTGACTCTTGCAATTCTGACCATCAACTCCCACGTATACTCATTCCCCCCGATTTTTCAGCTAAGTGAAAAAAGAGTAACAAATCCAACATCAAAGACGTGGCTATGATAATACCCACCTGCTTTGATGTAGCATGAAATACATTTGTTTCAATTTTGTAGAAAACTGAATCAAAACATGTTGACAATTGCCACATTTTTTGTCTAAGGTTGAGAGTTTAGTTTTGGAAGGTACCAGAGTGAGTCTTGTACCAGTATGTTGAAAATATCACTGGCAACTGGCTTTCAGGAAAATCATAGAATTTTTCAGGTCTCAAATGTTTCTGGACAGCGAGTCATTGATTTCTCTGATCCTTGATGACTTTGGAAGCAGACTGAAGGATGGAGTGTCTGCCTCATTGTTTAGATCTACTGACATAGGACCAATGTGTTACACCAGTATTAATGGCTGGTTCACCATTAGAATGGTCAGTATGGTTGTTGGCCATGCAGATGGTGGTATGGATGGCTCTGGTACAGGCCATGCCATTGGTTACAGGAGGATGGATGGCTCCACCAGTATGATTCCAGTAATTGTATCTATGAGTTGCCGACATGTCCAATCTACAATGATTAGGCATGCAGTATGGATAACCAGAAGGCACACTGGACTAGTGAGCATCAGCTGGGACCACTTTATTATATGAGGGATCATTAAGATCTGATGGAAACGTCATGTGTCCAGACTTACAGTCCTGAAGACCATGTTGGATATCTGGGGTGAACTTGCATCCACCGGAACACCTAAAAGTGGGGTGTGGACTTTCCCATGCTGTCAACATATCTATTAATGCTAGAGAGACAGAGGGACATAAACCTGTCCTGAATTAATTGTAGTATCACCTCTTGTGCCAGGCAACACATATATAATTTGAATAATGGTGTGGAAAATTTTGATGACTTCAAAAGTGCAGTGCATTGCTCCTCCACTTTGCTGATGTGATGGTAGCTGATGGATGTTTACATCTCACCTCAGATGTGGCAGTTGGGAGGGGGTACCACAACAATCTCCCCCACAAGGCTTGCATAAGATTCCATTAGAGGGTGAATGCTCAGCATGTGTCTGCTCACTGGCAGATCTGCCACATTTTTCTGTGCTTTTGACACTCTTTCACAGAACTTCCAACTACATGGAGCACATGTTGCATGTCAGCAAAAAAATACATTTGGTGAAGGCAAGGCACATATTGTGCATGTCCTCATTCGCCCTGAATTTCTTATAATCATGACATTTTGTCATTGTGTTTCACTAAATCAACAAGATCACCAAAAAAAAACAACAAATGGACAAAGTTAAAAATAGTTAAACATGAAGACATTTCAGCAGCACTACACCACCAGTTCAATATGTTTACCAAATTTCATACAGTCATATATCTTAGTTTTCGAGTTTTGCCAATGGAATAAAAGTATGGATAATAGATGGATGGATAGACAAATATAAACAAACATTAAAAATACTAACAGTGATGAACTATGAGTAGCTATAGGCACATCAGAGGCACTAGTCCAATAGGTATACACCTCTCCCTTGATAACATGAACACAACAGGGTCCAAAAACATAGACTGCAATAAAGTGAGGGTGTGAGTTACCCAGGGACCTCTGAAAAATGAAAAAGGGGGTGCCATCCCTACTAGACAATGAAAGAAGCATAGATGGAGTGGGGTTAGCATTTCTGTTTAATGAATGATTACTTGTTTTAAAATCAAGTTGGGAATAATTGTGTATAAACAGCTTTTTCACAAGAAACTTAAATTTTCTGTATAAATTACCCGTATTTTCAATATAATCATTAAAAACGTAATTGCATGATGCTGAAACAAAACAAGTATGTCGCATTGTGCACCTGTAAAACACTGTTATTGAATGACTTCTTTTTACATAACAAAACAAAATTCATTTTCTTAAAAAAGTAGAAAGTAAAAACATTAACACTGAAACTTAATTTTTGTAACTGTTTTATTCATGAAATACTCACGCCATGATTTCACTGTAAGTAATAGTGAAACTTCTGTTCATCCTAAAGCAAATCTCTGACTGCTGATTCAGGAATGTTAAGTCCACTACAAACTTTGGAAACACACGTCTCCACAATGAATCTTATCTATCAAACTTTGAAACTCACTTCTATATAATAAATCATATCAAACAAAGTTTTGAATCCAGTGAGAACTCCTTTCACTTGGTTGCCTTGCTATCTCTGATGATACTTGTGAATTACAAAATTACTAGGACAATTTAAAGTAGTTTAATTGTTACTTAAACAATAATATTTATAACAGTGTCTGAGTGGTCAACTGAAATGAGTGGAACTAACAAACTACCAGGACCACTAGCTCTTAGGTTCTGCATGCCTTTTAAGGATTTCTTTTATTCAATTCTCTTTGACTTTAAAGACATAATTAACATGCTTATATAATACATGTCTGTTTTTGAGTCTAACAATACAACATATACATCTGCAAATCAGACAGCAAAACAGGTGGTAGTTAATTAGATTCTCAAAGAAAAGCCCACAAACAGATGTGATGGTATACTGACATTTATCACATTTGAACAGATGTGATGGTATACTGACATTTATCACATTTGAACAGATGTGATGGTATACTGACATTTATCACATTTGAACAGATGTGATGGTATACTGACATTTATCACATCTGAACAGATGTGATAGTATACTAAAATTTATCACATCTGAACAGATGTGATGGTATACTAACATTTATCACATTTGAACAGATGTGATGGTATACTGACATTTATCACATTTGAACAGAAGACGGCATACTGCATTTATGATGTTTACAGTGAAATTGAATTAAAATATTTGACTAAAATACAAATTTCACTTGACCAATCATATTTCATTGCCATTTTTTAAAATAAAAGTAGTGTCAATGGTAGGCATTATTGACATAGTCACTATCAAAATTGTACCAAAGATTGTTATTTACAGTGTAATGAGAATTTTTGTTTCAAAGAAAATGTAAAAAAATACAGGACTGTTTATTAGAAGTTAAGAATTTTATGATATTGATTCATATTTATGGATACTAACCACCATTTTTGACAATAAAATGAGCAATATATCTGGGTTTCATGTACAAACTTTGTGATTTTCTTAATGTTAACAAATAAGAGACAATAATTCTTTTGGCATTTTCTAGAATTGTGAATAGAGAAAGGCACATCTACACATGCCGCTAGTACAATATATAGACAAAATTTCAAAGAGATATCTTAAACAGTTTTAGACTTTTTATGCTAGAAATTAAAGTGTGAATAACAGATGGATGGATGGAATGACAAACATACAAAACTATTACATTTTATTACAACAAGGATTTTGAATAGCAAAAGGCATATACATACTACTAGTATAACAAGCATGTCTACTAAATTTTACTAAGATATCTCAAAGAGTTTTTTGAGTTATGCTCTGGAAACAAACATCTGAGTGACTGATGGATGCATAGAACACATTTCTATATCCCAGGCCAACTTCCTTGCATGAGGGATAAAAATAGATTTACTCTAAAAACCACAGAAATATTAAGACTTTTCCCCAAGGTGACAAAGTAATATTTTAAGGGCAGAATCAATCATGAAGAATGTCAAACATCATGATGATGCCACACATTGACCATATTTTGGTATGCAATATGCACTTTTGTACCTCTGTTTTCTATTTTTAGGATGGCATGGTATGTGTGATGTATGGTAGAGCAAATAAAAGTTTTCTCCACGTCAATCTGATGTAAGGGTGAAGACACCAAAGACGTCTAAACACATTACACTCATTCTGAACTACTGAATTCAGTGGATTACACTATGTTGTTAAGAACCTTATTTAATATGCAAATAATGAATGCAGACTTTGATAGTCCAGTTCTTGGGATGCTTATGTACATAAACTCATTTAATTTTAGATTTCTTTGCACCTTTCTTTTGTGACTCAACCAAATGGCAGACTTGTAACTAGTTCATCTACTCTGTCATGAATATTTCCAGCTGTGCAAAATACCACACTGCATTACATATAATATGAATTCATGTCATGAAATTAAAAAATAACTTAATGTATCAAATTTTCAATAACTTGCTTTTCTCTTTCAAAAATAAACTTGGCTCTTTGTTTTGTTTCTAATCTTAAATCACACTATTTGATAATTCTTGGTGACTGTATGGTGATAAATGCGTCACTGAGCCAGCATGGTGTTTTCAAAGACAGTATGTTTCTCATCTCAGACTGCATTGAAAATAGGCATGTATGTATTAGTTATGTTATACACACCAAAATATGTAGCACTGAGAGGATTGTTTTTAGCCATTGGTACAAAATGGATTAGTTTTGTTACTTGAGAGATTTGGTAGTAAACAGCTCTAAGTAATGAATTCCTACCTTGAGAGGCAAAACTTCTTTGTTGATGGTATAAAAGAAGGCCATAGCCTGTGTCCAGGAGCAGAGTCCTGCTACATCACCACACACTTTCTTGGCTGTCTCGAGGTTGTAATCTTCCATTTGCAGATATGGCTGAAGGATTTCCACTGTTTCCTCATTGATAGTGTCCTGAAATGTTGAATTCATTGGCAATGCATCACAACTACTGGATACAAAGAACTAATTCAACTTCCAGTGGAAAGCATCCTGAAATACTATGAATGCAATATCCAGTTTTCTGTTTGGAATGATATTAGTCCAAATGCATTTTTATGAAAACATGCTTCCTTTGCAAAATTTTTAATAATTTAAATTAACCCCCAACTGCATTGCAGTAATCTAAATAGGGTTGTATGCAACTCTTATAAAATAGTTCCCTGTGCTTTTCTGGAAATGTCTTATCCTACTTATAAGTCATACGCATGAATGAACTTTTCTTACCGATATATTTAATTTGTGTCCATAACAGATTATTGTCTTCAAAAACACCAAGTAGTTTATCATGACAGACCATTTACAAATTTATATCCCTCCATATTAGACACAGTTCATCATTTATATTCCTCCATATTAGACACAGTTCATCATTTATATCCCTCCATATTAGACACAGTTCATCATTTATATCCCTCCATATTAGACACAGTTCATCATTTATATCCCTCCATATTAGACACAGTTCATCATTTATATCCCTCCATATTAGACACAGTTCATCATTTATATCCCTCCATATTAGACACAGTTCATCATTTATATCCCTCCATATTAGACACAGTTCATCATTTATATCCCTCCATATTAGACACAGTTCATCATTTATATCCCTCCATATTAGACACAGTTCATCATTTATATCCCTCCATATTAGACATAGTTCATCACTATCAAGATTTGTTTGTTTTTTTTGTCATGTATAGACAATATTTTTACCAGAATTAACTACCATGCCATTGCCTGAGCACCAGCTGTCAGTTTGTTTAGGGCAGTCTGTAAAGATATTTTGAGTTCATGCTTTGTGTTTTGGGTGTCTGATAATGCTGTATCATCTACATGAGATTTGTACATAAAACTGGGTTCCCAATAAAAGTGGTAGGTCATTAATACATAATATAATTAGTAATTGATCAAGAATTCACCCTTATGGGACTCCATACCTAATTGTACCAGACTGAATGTCACTGATATAAAAATGATATGTTCTCTCATTCAGGTGTGAACTAAACCATCAAGTTGTGCTGTCATCACCATTGTAAATTTTTGGTTTGCTCAAAAATGATCCACCATGTTAAAAGCTTTCCTAAGGTCAATAAGTACAGATCCTATTATTCTACCTTGATCAAGTGCTTTGAGTCATTTATCAGTTAGGGAGATCAAGGTAGTTTCATATGAACGATTTGGTATAAAGCCTCATTAGTTGCAGTGTAACAGCGAGTATGTGGTTAAACATGACATGAACGAGTCAAAGAACAGCTTGGTAATACTGAAATTGGTTAGTTGCTGTCTGCATCTTCCTAAACCCAATTTGTGAATAGGCATTACTTTTGCCATTTCCCATATTATGGGGGCAGATAAGGTCACAATACTTAAATTGATTAGCTGAAATAGCTGAGGTTGATGTTTTTACGAGTCATGGACCAATGTGATCAGGTCCTGAATCTTTCATGGTATCAAAAGAAACATACCTCCCATGGGATTTTGCTAGTGAAAAACTTTTTTTAGTCGTCAAAGTTGTTTTCCATCACTTCATCCTTTAAATTTTTGGTAATGTTGATGAAAAATTCATTGAAAACTCATGCAATATCAATGTCATCAGTGACAGTGGTGCTATTTACCATATGTGAGTGAATTTCATTGGTAAGATTTGTGTGTGCTGATTATTAACACCTTTTACGAGGCTTATTTTCCCTTTCATCTTCAACATGCATTACTTGCTGGATGCCATTTTAAAAAAATTCTATGATCAGCAGTTTGATCATGCAGACACTTTGCATGAAAAAATATTTGCAGTTTAAAGCCTCTGAGGTACTGCTGTAAAGTTAGTCTAGTTTCCAGACTAACTCAACTAGTTCTAATATGAAACCCCAATCCAAATCAAACACAGATGAACCAATTATCCAGATTTTTTGGCAACAATCATTTTTCTGTATGTTTTTGCTTTTATTCTTAAGTCCATATTTTAAGAGTCAATTTCATAAGACTTATTGCAAAATCACAAGGTTTGGCAGGTCTGATACCTCATAGTTTATTTCTCCATATTTTATATTTTGCATGCCTTCCCAGTCTTTAGTTGATCGTGTGTTTTCCTGACAACTAAGATTTAAGTTATAAGTCAGATAGGTTGGATTTTATACTTTACCCACTGTACTTTCAGTGGTGCATATTCAGAGAATATATCCATAAGTCAGTCCACACCCTCATAGCTTTTATCTATATCATCAAAATTTTGGATTCTATTCCATCTAACTTTATCTAGGTCATAAAGAAATTGTTCCTCAATTTTTTAACAATCTATCAGTGATAGTTTTGTGCACATTTTGCTATTTGTCTTGCATTTACATTTCTTGGGGGCCTTCAGTGGCCGAGTGGTCTAAAGCGCTGTACGTTACGGATCATTGCCATCTCACCTCTGTCTGCGTGGGTTCGAGTCTCCGATTCGGCCAATGTGGGTATGTGGGAAAGCTTGCCAGTAGCTTCTCGTGGGTCGGTGGTTTTTTTCCGGGTTTTTCCCAGGTTCTTCCTCCACCATTAATACTGGCCACCATGTATAGCCTATCGTGTGCTGAAAAATGGCGTTAAACCCTACAACAACAACAACAACAACAACAACATTTCTTGTGAGAAAAGCAGGGTACTTGTCACTAAGAACAATATTCTGTTCTTTAACATTTGCCACAATGCCTAGGGGGTTGGTATAAATGTGGTCAATTATAGTGCTTGATATTTCTGTTACTCTTGCAAATTCATTTACCAGCTGGACAAGGCCTAATAAATAAATTCCACGCTGTTTTCTTTATCTGAGCTTTGAGAAAGTCCTTATTTGCATCACCTACTATATACATTTCTATCTCCTGTGCAAGAGCATTTTCTATTTGTTTGAAATCTGATGAAAACCCCAAGTCCAAATGACTTTCCATTTACAAGGAATAGAGTTAAAAATATTTTCAAGATTGGCATCATGTTAATATAGGACCAACAAGACATTATAAAGTCTTCTGTTGAAAATCCTATGTCGCGACATTCCATTTTGAAGCAGTAACAAGATTTTCAAGATGACTAATATAGTGGCCATACTGGACATCAGATTAGTACCATTTCCATTTAGGACCAACTAGACATTATAAAGTCTTTCGGTGAAAGCACAATGTCAACATTATCATGGTGGCCACATTGGAGGTCAGATCGCACCATTTCAATTTACTACCAACTAGATAGTAAAAACCCAACGTTGATAAGTCTGTTCATTCAAAAGGAGTAGCAATGAAAACATTTTTAAGATTGTTTCTGCGGTGGCCATACTGAGTGCGTTGGTTGCATCATGTTCATTCAGGACCAGCTAGGCATCATAAGAAGTCTTCTGGTGAAAACCCCAAGGTAATACAAATTTTCATTCAGAAGTGATAACAAAATTTTCAAGATGGTTGCTGTGGTGGTCACACTGGACATAGGACCAGCACCATTTTTATTTTGTCCCACTCTAGAGTTATTACATACTTATGAAACCAGTGTTGGTATCAGGTGAAATTGTGTCCATCTCTAACATGCACAGTGGAGCAAACATGGGCATCCCTATAAGCTATATTCATATGCTGTGACTATAAATGTTTTATATGTGGTATCAGGGAAACAATGTGCTGCCTAATGCAGACAGCTGATCAAAATTTCTGCTCCCATGTGCTTGAGAAATGAACTTGAATTAATCCAGAGTTAACAAGTACAATAACTTTAGCAGTTATTTAAAACAGATGAAATGAATTCAGCCAGATTAGATAATACAAATTGCTGAAAGTGCAATAAGTGAATTATAAAATATCAAAAATAATTATTATACCTTGGTATGTATCACATTTTGTTCAGAAATACTGTGGTGCAACTTTTTTAGATAACAGTAGAACCAAAACTACCTCTATACGTAAGCTTCTTCAGAAAGTCAGATTTGAAATCCCTGTAATCACTTTAGCAACATTCATTCTCTTAAACAATCACTTTCTACCATAAGACAAGTGATACATGCCATATTCGACCTAATAAGCACATCCACCCCTTATCAACAGTCCCATTCCAACTTGTATGAAAGTTCTTAGGCAATTGTTATAATTCAGTGTTCAAAAGGATTTATTTAAGATGCAAAAATATATACACATACGTGGTAATGGGCACCTAGCTGTATTACTCCTTGCACATACCTTGGGGAATGTCAAAAGTCCTTGAAGGAAATTGCCAGAGGACATAAGTTTTAGGGCCTCACTCCAAGAGGGCTTGATACAGGGTCGTTCTGGGTCCATTTGAGGTATGTCAAGTCTTCGCTGGAAAAGCAGTAGCACACAGTCCATGATACGCATGATCAAGTGTGGTGGTTTGGCCAACTTACGTACTGAAAACAATAATTACAGGTAATTAAACATATATTGGCTTCTGTCTATGCATCTGAGTTCTTCTGGCTGTACAAGTTTAAAGGTTAATAAACTTGCCAATCTAAGGGTCTGAGTTTCCATATTTCTGCTGTACATTTATAACTAATTGTACAATATATTTTCATTGCCACTGACTCTTTATATACAAGGATGCAAGACTCACACTTTACTAGCCAAAAGGAATTTGCTGGAGTTCGTGACAGGTCTATTTCCTCCCTCCTTTCATCTTCATTAATTGTCAAGATACTGCTGATAAACTCCAGCATACCAAAATTAGTAACAATAATATTTTCTTACATGTAGGTTCAGTAAAAATATATTACTAACAGCCTGACATTTAACCTGATATCATGGCTAGAAGATCACTGAACTCATCCTGGATACTGTCAAGACACACCACTTGTCAAGTTTGCTTTAATTTAGTATTATTTTGGTAGCAAAATTACAAAGTATGGTCCAAAATTTACTTCTAGATGTGCAAGTCAATCTGTTCAAAAGCTCAAAGTACAAGAATGCAAACTAGAACCTTCGACTTGACCCCAAAGTCAATTAGGTCTGGCTTTCAAACTTATTCACAACAGGGCAGCAGACAAAGGGTTTTCAGACCTGCACAATTTCATTCAGAACTACTTCCTGGTGCAAATGGTGTTCTAGTGAAAAGCCAATGTCAATATGTCTTCATGAGGTCTAGTGATAATATAACTTTTTAGATGGAAATTATGGATGCCATGTTGGAGGTAAGATCAGCACCATTTTATCATTTTGGAACTGCTGCATATTGTTAATTTTTGAACAAGTAAAAACACTTTTCAGGAGAAGTTGCAATATGAAAATTTCTATACATGATTTTAAAAAGAAAATACCTATCCATTCAGGGGAAGTTGCAATATGAAAATTTCTATACATGATTTTAAAAAAGAAAACACCCATCCATTCAGAAGAAGTGGCAATATGAAAATTTCTATACATGATTTTAAAAGAAAACATCCATCCATTGAGAAGTGGCAATATGAAAATTTCTATACATGATTTTAAAAAGAAAACACCATTCCATTCAGGAGAAGTGGCAATATGAAAATTTCCATACATGACTTTAAGAAACATCTATCCATTCAGAAGTGGCAATATGAAAACTTCTATACATGACTTTAAAAAGAAAACACCCATCCATTCAGGAGAAGTGGCAATATGAAAATTTCTATACATGATTTTAACAAGAAAACACCTATCCATTAAGGAGAAGTGGCAATATGAAAATTTCTATACATGATTTTTAAAAGAAAACACCTATCCATTCTGAAGAAGTGGCAATATGAAAATTTCTATACATGATTTTTAAAAGAAAACACCCATCCATTCAGAAGAAGTGGCAATATGAAAATTTATATACATGATTTTTAAAAGAAAACACCCATCCATTCAGAAGAAGTGGCAATATGAAAATTTATATACATGATTTTTAAAAGAAAACACCCATCCATTCAGAAGAAGTGGCAATATGAAAATTTATATACATGATTTTTAAAAGAAAACACCTATCCATTCTGAAGAAGTGGCAATATGAAAATTTATATACATGATTTTTAAAAGAAAACACCTATCCATTCAGAAGAAGCAGCAATAAGATTTTCAAGATTTTGGAGATTTAATCAGGATCATCTTTATACAAGTCAAAATATATATTGTAGGAACAAAGGATCCATTTTAGTAAAAGACTATAATGACACAACCATTCACTGTAAAATTAATATGATTTTCATGTTAACATCTGTGGTAGCCATATTGGAGGTCATATCTGCACCATTTTCATTCAGTACCAACAACACATCATAAGTAGAGATTGACACCATTTTAATATAGGACCATGTATAAGACATTAAGTCTGTTCATGAAAAACCCCATACAGATATGACCATCCATTGGTAAGAGTAAGAACAAGATTTTTACACCAGATTGACACCATTTTCATTTAGGATCATCTAGATTTCATAAGAATTCCATTAATGAAAACTCCATATAAATATGACCATACATTCAGAGGAGCAACAGTAAAAAGAGTTGTAAAATGGCCACCATGGTGACCATATGGATGTTTCAAGGAAACCGGTTTCATTCAGGATCAAGCACACTGCAGGATGAAACTGTATCCCAAGTTTTATGACATTCATCCAAGTAGTTTAGGAGTAGCAATAAACAACTGCTAACTGATGACAGACAATAAATGCAGGACTGTGAAATAAGCTTTTCTTTCTGTTACCAGTAGATCTAAATGTTGGTGAGGAGAAGATTATTCTCAAAGAAGGAGCAGTATTACCCTGCTGCATTGTAATTATTCATTACAGTAAAATAAGCATGCATGGTATTATAATCCTTACCTATCATGTGAGAAAGATTACAAAAAAAGTTCTCTGAAAAGGAGTCCTTCGATGGAACTGACATCCTGCTGGCTAAAATACAAATTTCCTGATATCCAAAATAAAACTGTTTTAAATATCTTTGATATAATGATGGATAACAAAATTTTCAAATTGGGTGTTGTGGGGTCCATATTGGATGTACAAAACTAGACATTTTTAAAGTCCCATATTAATATGACCATCCATTCAAAAGGAGCAGTGATAAGATTTTCAAGATGGCTGTCATGGCTGCCATTTTCATTGACTCCATTAGTCTTACCTCAAAATGACCCTTTGATGAAACTGATATCTGCTAATATGGGCAAGACAGAAATACTGCCGCATCTGATTACAAACTCAAGGTATGTAGTGATACAATACCAAAGGGAATGGCTAAATGTAGACTCAGAGAGTTACAGAATGCAATGACAGATTAGTCTATGCCATGCATTGCATCTATGATCTCAAGAGACAAGCCTAAAACTTAATCTGCAAGCACATGATGCAACCTCAGGTTTGGAAATATGTGGTTTACAGTTTAGTGCTTGCATAATCATATAAATACTATATACCTGTAGCAATGTGGGTTGGTTTGATGGTTTGAAGTGCAGCCTCTGCCTCTTCTAGGGCAGGTCGGGCTGCCTCCAGTTTCTCCTCAGCAATTGCCTTGTCAACCTGCAATCAATGTACATACCATTTTATTTATGTGTTTATTAACCGATTTGTCTGTTTATTTATTATTCATAATTTACTTACTCCATCATTAATTAATGAGTCTGACACTTTATTCTTTGTGAAGACCTGTAATGTATCAAAAGCTTCCTATGAAGAAAGATTCATACACAATGTGTTGTCATGCATGTAAATAAAACCAAAGTGAACAAAGTAGTGTTTTATAAATGTTAAGCTAATATTTCCATATTTATATCATATTTGCACACAATTCTGGAGTGGCAGGTCAATGAACAGGACTGTTTCTTTTGTCAAGTAATCGACTTGCTTCATTTCAATCTGTTAGTCTGAACTTTACAACATAATCCACAATGGACAAGACAATAAACCAACAGTCCTTTGCTTCCCTCTTTTTGTCTGTGTATCTATTTTCTAAATCTTTGTAATCTTTTTACACTGTATTTATGACAGATAATACAACATTCTTTCATTTTCTATTCATTTCTATGTAGATCAGTCTTTATGTAAACAGGTTTGTCTCATACTTACAGAAATAGTATCCACAATGGCCTGTGCTTTATCTTTGACAGTCTGCACTTGTGCCTTGACTTTCTCAGCTGCTGTAGCTTTCTGTGTCACTTCTGCTAGCACTTGGTCAGCTTTCTTGGATGCAACAGCCAATTCTTTTTCCTTAACGGCTAGTTGCTTGGACAGCTCATTTACAGACTCAGATGCCTCCACCAGCTTCTTCAAACCTGAAAGAGATTTTCACATATTGTCTGAACTGAGTGCATAAAATACTTCTTCATCTTTGACCTTGAACTCAGACTTTCTGACCTATATATAAATGCAATAAACTGACAACAAACAGTGCAAAACTAGTATCTAACTAGCTTGAGCACTTTCGACTCTTTAATAAGTCTTTTTCAAAGGCAAATACAAAACATAGACAAGACAAACAAATAAAACATAAAAATGTTACGTTAACAAAACGTTACATGGCTGTTTCTACAGGAATTAAACCTTTAGCTGAATTATGTTTCAGCTAGTTTATTTCAACTTGTTGATGATACTGGAAAATATTTTTATTGACCTAGAAATCAATGAGCCATAATGACATCTGTTATTTTATCTAAATTTATATAAGCGCAAATTATATCCCGGATATTTCATTGTTACAGTAGTCATTGTAGGCTATTAAGCAAACTTTGAGAATTATTTAAAAGAAAATGTGTTGGCTGCAAAAGATAATTTTATTTGTGCAAGGCTGTCTTTTTCGAGTCTTCTGGTTTCAATGTTCTAAGGCAGTATATCCATTAAGATTCCTTTTCTTTCCTGGTTTGGGAACTCTAGTTGGGGTTGTGAGCAACTGCAATAAGTGTTATATCACTGAAAGTGTGGCCAGAGGAGGAGAAGTGTTCTGCGACTGGGTTTCTGTACAGCTTCTTTGTCATCCAATCAGATCAATGAAGGTTGATCCTTTTGTGTAGCTTTTCAGTTTCTCCAACATAAAGAAGGCTACAGATCTTACATGTGATGAGATAAATTACATTCTCTGTTTTGCACGTTTTGTTTGGACCATGTATGTTTAGTTTTTTCGTAGTCACTGTGCTAGAAAATGTCCTGGTCTCTATCATATGTTGACAGGTTTTGCACCTTTTATTGCCACAGGGGCCAGATTGACTAGGGTGGTCTTGATTAGTGATTGGCATTAACTTTGCCCTGACTAGGATGTCCTTGAGGTTTTTTGGTCTCTGGTAGGCTACTACAGGTTTGTTAGGGAGAATTAACTTTAGTACATCTGATAACTCCACGATGGGCCAGTGTTTCCTGATGATTTTACCTACTTTGGGGTTGTCTGGATGGTAGGTCAGGATAAATGGTATCCTATCAGCCTTTTCCTTCTTTCCATATTTTAGTAGGTCATCCTGGTTTGTTTGTTAAGCCCTTTGGGTTGCCTCCATAATCAGGTCTTTGTCGTAGTCTCAGTAAATTAAATGTTTAGATAGCTCTTCAGACATTTTTAGGAATGTTGCATTGTCAGAGCAAATTCTGCGTATCCTCAGTGCATGGATATAATGGATGTTCCTAATGCAGTGTTTTGGATGACAGCTACTAGGGAGGAGATACTGGTGTTTGTCGGTTGGTTTAGAGTAGATGTCTGTACGGAGTTTGCTTTCTACCAGTCTGGTTGTTGTGTCCAGGAAAGCATGGTTTGAGTTGGAGACTTCTGCTGTGAATTTTATTGAGGGATGAAAGTTGTTTGCTTTTGATATGAAATCATCCAGACTTTCTCTTCCATGTTTCCACTTCATTTCTATATCATCGATAAAGTGTACCCACTGGTATGGTGTAAGTTCAACCGAAGCTAAAAGTTGATCCTCCAGTTTTCCCATAAAAATATTAGCAGACGAAGGGGCCATTTTTATATACATTGCAGTTCAATTGATTTGGAGGTAGTTTTCTTCCTTAAATTCAAAGTTATTGAGTTTTAGGACAAGCTCCAGGAGTTGGACTAGAAAGTGTGTGGGGGGATTGTCTACAGTTCTAGTTTCCCATGCTTCTCAACACACCTGTATCCCTTTATTGTGCGGTATGTTAGTATACAAAGATGTGACGCCTAAGGAAACAAGCAATGTATCAGGCAGTAATGGTTTGCTTGCTTTGCTTTTATGAGGTACACCGCTCCCTCGATAACTCGCGCCCGGATAACTCGCGATCCCGCTTATAACGCGGTGTCCGTCTTGGCTCCCGATTTTTTCCAGACAAAATGTATTTAAAATATCTTTAAAATATGCTGAACATGAAAAAAATTACGATAAGAATTGATAAATTAAACTTTGATACATTGCTCGTTTTATCATCGAAAATGGTGATTAATGCCCGTAAAAATATAATCCATATTTTGCAATTTGCAAGCTCTAGAGAAGAATTAATTTCAGAGATCTCGAAAATGCTTAATTACGCGTACTTGGAAGCCAATTTTTGATCAGGGACGCAGAAAATCACTGAGGCTGGAGTCCTCCGTACGCATGTAATAGGTGCGCGGGAAAATTCAAAGATTTGCCGGTCCTGTTTCAGCCACCTGCTTTGTGGGAAAATGTGTTGATCAGTTCACTGTGCTGATATTTACAATGACCGAATTCAGTGACTGAAAGACTCTTTGATGTACTGTTGCTATTTCATAAGAGTACATTAAAAAAAAAAAGAACATGATGCAACAGCTAGGCGGCTAGTTCAAAGGCTTTGACTTGGCGGCCGAGTGAGAAAATATACTGATATTTAGGGATTGAATTCAGAGGCAGAAAGACCCAGTTTTAAAATCCTAGCGAGACCTCTGTTTAAAGATATCATATATTATGTAAGTTTTTAGGATAAATAGTTGTCATTATACTGTAAATAAACAGTCTGGTGAAATAGCGATCAATGAAAACTTCTGGTAAATGTTAACAGATGGCAACAGAGAATGAAATAAACACCAATTAAACGACTTCCTGTGTGAAAGTCACGTTCTAATCCTTTAATTCCGTTTCAGTGTAAACATTATAATCACAACATAGTTTGTTCATTGAAAACATGAAAAGAGTCAATTGACCGTCACATCGAAACCCGTGAGTACTTCTGTGAGAACCTAATTACATGTACATGCTGGCTTTGTTTTGATCAACAACTTGGGGAAGTGTTTGTTGCATTAAAAAAAAATCGATTACAAGAGACCTCGGGAGCTGGATTAAGGGTCTTGGAGCTGCCTTTGATGTAAAGCAAAACAGTAACAGAGACAACGACGACGATAGTGACTTCGAATGTTTCAGTGAAACTGATGTCATTAATGCCGAGGCTGTTTGGGAGAAATTAGTACAGACTCATGGTCCTGAGATGGGCGTTTCTCTTGATGGAGGAGTGGATTTGTGCTGACAATGATTGCCCTACAGCCGAATACATGTCAGATGAAACTATAATTATTTCTATAGCGAACAAATTTGCAGCAGAAGACGATTCTAACTGGAGTAACACAAGTGTTGAAAGTGATGCAGACACAGATGTTGCACCCCCACCCCTCTGCACAGGAAGCAAATATTTTGATATTGCCATAAGGTGGCTGGAGACCCAAAATGTTGACTACGTAAAGCTCATACAGTTGAGAAATCTGAGGGATTTTGCTCGGCGGCAGAGAAACCAAGGAGTAACAAACACAAAAAAATTAACTGATTTTTTTTCAAAAAGTGAATTGATATTTGTCAAGCATGGCAGAAACGGCAAGTATTAACTTGTTCTAATTTACGTTGTTTTAAATCTGTAGACCAATTAAATATGTCAGTACTGATTAACTCTTGTTTTTTTTTGTTTTCCATTTTACTTCTATCGCATTCAAATCTATCTATCTATCTATCGTTCGATCGACACTGTTTCTCGAAAAGAGTCGATCTTTTGTGTATAAAAAACGTCTAATTTGGCTCAAACAATAAAACTAGAATGTATACAATTCAACATAAAACTTAGTGACGTAGTACACAATGTGTGAAGTGGTACACATGTTCAGCGAACAGAAACCACGTGGAATAATGTTTTCGATGATCGCCTCAATATACTGTAATTTATCCTGAAATTTGTAATGTTGTCCTATGAGAAAATAATAAAGTACACCGTTATGAAGAGATATTTATTAACAGTTAATCTCAGAACGATTATAAAGTGAGTATTCAACAGTATAATCTGCCTAAACCCCCCCCCCCTTATTTTTCCGTTATGTCGTCAATCACTTTATTGGTTTTGGGCTTATTTTATAGGTCCCTCGATAACTCGCCCCTCGCTTATAGTGCGGTCGATGTTTCTGGACCCCGATGTGCGCGAGTTATCGAGGGAGTGGTGTAATATGTTGTGTCCTGAAGATATGATGGTAATTTGTGGACATAGGCAGACAGACCAAACATGGTCTTACCACATCTTGTCTTTTAATGCTTGAAAGAACAGTATACCTAGAAGTGTCTGCTTATGAGCCACTTAAATGGAGATCTATTTCTCTTTGTTATCCCTGATCCTAAATGGTAGCAGTTGATGGGCAATCTGTTTCTCATGTTATCTTTGATCCTAAATGTTATCACTAGATGGGCAATTCATGTTGACCTGAGAATGGATAATTTAAAGGAGACTAGAAATCAAAATTTTCCTTTTGCGTATGTAATTCTCTACAGATTTTAATTCGACTGCAATGTTTATAAATTAAATATCGTAAGTGGGTAGTGATTATATTGCGTGGAAGATACCACGATTCCGTAAATTGCCGAGTTTTTCCGAGTTTTGATGAGACAACAGATCACGTGGTACCGTGACGCTATACTAGCCAGTCCTCGAATACAAACATAAACATTGGCGAGCGAGGTAGACAGGAGACCACATTTGGGTTGCACATTCAAAAGTTAAATCTACAGTCTGATATAATAGTTTATGTACTGTACTGGTAAGTGCTAAAAGAAATTTGTAAGGCACAGGCCCCGGGCAGGTGACTTGAATAAACTAAATTCCTGAATGAAATTCCACAAGCCCAGACAGTTCATACCTGTCAACTCTCAATCCGGGAGAAAAACCTCCCGATTTTGGGGGTATATCCTCATCTACCTCCCGATCTCGTAATATCTCTCAATTTTGCGCAGCGAAGTCCCGATTATTACATTATGTCTTTCAATTTTCATTTGTCAGAAGATAAAAACCCAACCCCAAACCATTTTTAAATATAACGTATGCAATCCACAGTCTAAACTGCCACACTGCAGACATCATAGCGATATGACTGAAAAATTGTTAAAGCTACATTAAAATTTCAAATCACACGCACACACGTCTAAACCCGGCGCTGGACGAAATAATTAATATCATACAACAGTTTTTTTCTTCTTTTTTCTTCTTCAGTAAATAGAACGTGAAGATTAAACATTATTCAAGTAAATTTCAGATTTTTTTAAAACAACTACAACAGTACTATAGTACAAAAAAAATTAAAAGAATAAAATTGTCACCAATTAGCTTAAATGAATGATCACTTTGAAATTTTCTCTGCAAACAAAATCACATCTCCATTTCCGCCAAACAAACTCGGCCAGTTAACACCTGACATTCCTCTACCGTATATGAAAAGTTTAATTACCATGATTAAATTACAAGGAATAAAACAAAATATACCATGCAGTATATGTGGCCCTAAAGAACTAATTCTGAATAAATATTTTATTCAGCAAACAGTGTTACATGCATTAAGACTTAAACATTAGGAAGTAAGGTGGGGCATAAAACTTGAGAAAAACAGTTGCCACATGTACGGTAACTTGTGACTGCAGATTTGAACTGTTAAAATGAAGTCCATGGCATCGTAAGTAACAACAAAATAGGCATGGTTTATTTGGTAATCAATTGCTGGTGCTTACACATATACACACTGTCGAACATGGTTTCTTTTGAAGTATGTCCAAAGGGCAGTCCTTTTCACAAGATCAATGCAAGGATAAGGATTATGTTCATTAGTCACACTGGCTTTATTGTTTGCATACTTAAATCAAAACTTGAGCTATTTTGCAATTTAGCCAGAACTGACCAGAATATGCAAAAGCGGCTTGTCATGGGGTAATAATAAGGCGTATCACAGGGAGAAAAGGCACGTCAAATGGGCGGTCGCACATTGGGGCAAGGGGAGGGGGGGTCAGTAGCCCCTCCCCCGTTCTATTGTCAGACAGCTAATGTGAAACTTTGACCTCTTATTTTTTAATCGCTGCTTTTTAAACTGCCCAAGGAATAGTTTTATATCAGTTCCAATTATTACAGATTACTGTTTATGCATACTACATGTATATAATGCATTTTTTTAAAAAATTTTAATTGTTATAAGAGTACTGAAAATTGTGTTTTCTCGAAACACGACAGGTTTAGAATCTTATTTTTAGCAAAGCTTCCATTTGATTAAAATCAAATATAAATTTCACCTAGGACAGTGGTGATTTGATTTAGATTGTCCCGTGTTAAGGCATGTATGTCAACATCTTGAAAATACATTTACTCATTTCACCAGCGCGATCAAAGTTTCCTCAGGCAAACAATTTTTGTTTCGACAAGCCTGACGGGCACCTCACTTTGAATACAGGATGGGCCGGTACTAAAACCAGAAGGGGCCCAGGGTGTCGGGCTATCAGATTTGTTTTTAGCACTGCTGTTTTAGATAAAAGATATGTGGATTGATTGTTGCATTTTGTGGTCACTTACTCGTCCTTCTGCCTATTTTCGTATCTCACACGTTTCCCAGGATTTAAAATGTACAAAGGTATGTCTGGAACAGCGCCAACTTTTAGTCTAGACCTAGCATTTGCGTATCTTTGAGCTGCTATTTTTTCATGATCCCTCTCGTAACATTCCTTTGAGAAATGTAACGAGCACATAGTGCTGTATGGTGTTGCTTTGAAATCGACTTGTTTGTAATAATGGACCCATTCTTTCATTATGCCTTTATCTTTCGGAAAAGAAAAAGAAATATGTCCACAGGCTTTTCTTAATGTTCTAATACACCCGTAAGCAACGCAAAATGGTCTTGTCTTTTACTCTGGCAACTTCCACTTGGGCTGCTGGAGTCGCTACTATGACGTCACATCCCGAAAGTAACCGAATAGGCGCGGAAATTTTGCATACGAGGTCACGGAAATTCAGCTCCTAGACGATAAGCCAATATTTAAATATTGGCATTACGGTCGCAGATGACACTTCAGAATAAGGTTTTCTGCTATAGTACTTTTATTATTATTCTATATTTCCATTGGTTTCTGGTCTCCTTTAATAATGTACCTGTCCAAAAAATACTTCTATCATGGTTAGTACAGTCCTGGAGAGTTAACATTTAGGATTTTTCAAGTAGTTTTCAAAAACCTCTCAAACTTTTTCAAGGAGTACTTTCTTATGGCAACTGAACCTGATCACCCAATTTTATCCCATTTTATTCATTCACTGCTTTTGGATATATGTAACATTAGCTCAATTATGAATTTAAAATGTGATAAATTTTATTCTGTTTAAATATTTAGTATTCCCTCAGATAAATTCAATATGTTTTTTTTAATAGACTGAAGGAGTTTTAACTCATTCGGCCCCAGCAATGTTATCAGTATCTCTGCTGCTATGCCCAAGCAGCACTAACCTGTGTCTAGCTGCTTGTGCCCAAGAGAGTTTTTACCTGTTTGGAAAATTTTGTAAACATCATGAACATGCATTCACTCTTACCTTAATTTCTCTTCTTGTATCCAATAAAAATCCACGAAATTTTCACCAATTATTCCAAATGAATTTGTCTACAGTGATGTATTTCTTGTAACATCATGCACATGCATTCACTCTTACCTTAATTTCTCTTCTTGTATCCAATACAAATCCACAAAATTTTTACCAATTATTCCAAATGAATTTGTCTACACAGTTATGTATTTTTTGCTTCCTATTTGTCCAGGTCTTTCACAACTTATTTATACAATATTTACAAAATTATGTGCAACATTTTTAGAAATAAGTCATCAGCTCTATCATCATCACTATCAGCATTCTCTTCTGATGATGATTCAATCTCAGAAACTTCTATGTCCGAATCTAAATCTCACAAAAATCCAACTGCTGAACATATCTTTCCTCTGCTTGCTCAATATTTTCAAGACCAAACCTGAGAAACTCGTCATTTTTGCTCTCATTGTCATAAAAAATCACTCTTACATCCGCCATTATTTAAGATTTTTCATGAACAGAACATGTGTAGTGAAACTGCTCTCAATTAGTAACCCTTGGCTTCTGAACAATTCAAATTTGCACAAACGAAAGTAAAATCATTTCTGATTAGTTTAATATTGGTCTGATTCTTGGAAAAAACCATTTGCAACCAATCAGAGACATTGTATCTAACACACATTCACTACGACTGGAGACGGGATTGGCTACTGAATGCAGTAAACAAACCAAGACTACAGGTGGGATCGGCCATTGAATGCAGAAACCAGATCACGCATACAGATGGGATCGGGGCCAAATGAGTTAAAGGAAAATAACAAAATTAAAACATTAAATCAGTTTTTAAAACATGTCCTGAAAATTCAAAGAATTTTCAAAATTGTGCTAATTCTGATAATCAAACAATAACCTGCCTGCAACAGCCATATTTTCCAGGTCCCTACTATCAAACTATTATTAGATGAGCTTGTATTCAGTGACAACCTGTTTTATAAAACTACTTTTCTACTTCCCAGACATGACTCTATAACACCTTTGATTGCATTTACATTACGTTTGGCAAAATATAACTTAGCTGGTATATCTTCCGAGTTCCAATACAAAAGATCATAATGAGGAAAAGGATAAGGATGTGGAAGAGGATGAGGCTAAGGAAGAGGGTGATGATGATGATAATTATAAATACTCTCATAACAAGAACCAACACTATTATCAAATTATTATGTTCTGAAAGTTATAGTGAACAACAAAATAGAAACTAGTCCAATCAAAGGATCTAATTTCTCAGAAATGTAATCAAGTTATCTTACCTGTGTTCATTCTTTCTGCCAGTATGCCAATCTCATTTCTCTTTTGTTCATAAATATTCTTGTAACCTGCCAGGAAAGACAGATATGATTTAGGGGTAACATATGTTTGTCGTCTGTATCTCTGAAAGTAGTCAATACACTTCTCTGCCACCAAGTCCTGGAAAAAAGAAAAAAGAAAGTAATTAGGCTTTTTCCAATAGAACATACCTGGGACCCAGGGAAAGTACTTTTAATATCAAATATTCACCCATAGCTGTAATTTAGAATATTGTGTCATTTTCATATGAACTCTTTGAGTAATTAGAGTACCTTGGCATACAAGTTTTAAAAACTGCCCTCTCTGTGTAGCATGTATGTTAAAATGTTAACAGCCCTTATATAGACATGACAATCTGTTGATATATGCACAGAATTTAGTTATTAACAACATGTGTACAACTGTTAACACCTTGAACTCAGATCTGCTATCACGTGAAGCACCTGTTGATCGGGTTTTTAGTCTTACCTCTACTAATACTTTACGTAGACTGTGTACTGCTAATTCATAATGCAGCTGCAGATCTATGCTATGCTGTCTGCATTTGTGTGAATGCTAAACAAACATAACAAATATGGTTAAATTAAAGCAAACCACTTCTAAAACTGTAAGGATTGACATTTTGTGATTTTGTATGATAAAAATTTAAGTCACACCTAAAATCTTTATAACCCACAGCTGTCATATAGGAAGATGTTTTTGAGATCAAAGTACACAGCAATTTACAATGGAGTTTTGACTTAACCTATTTTATCCTGTTTACCAATTTCAACTGCAGTGCCTGATTCCTGAGAAGCAATTCTAAATACATTGTGGTAAAACGGAGCATCATACAGCAGCAGCTGCTGAAATTGTGACTACCTTCACTATGTTTACTAAAAATGTTGTAACAATGTTATTTCTTTTATAAAGTATATAAAACTATATATCTCTGAAAAGGTAATACAATTTGCAACACAGTGATGTATGTTTTTTTTTTATCATTTACTAATGTACATGATCACAACTGTATTTTGAAATATGACTTGAAAGAAAAAAAACAAATTAAAAAAAACTTACCATGATGTTCAGTGAATCTTTTGTCCATGAAAATGAATGAAATGCTCTAATATTATGCAAAAAAATAAAATAAAGATAATTCAATTTCTAGTATTTTGGTCCGAATTTAAAGTTTCTAGCACTGTTAGTTCAAAAGTTATAATAATTGTACTAAAACTGGACAACATGACACAAGGAACAATTTGTTTACTTCACATTCTGGAACATGTACTTCAGCGTGCAGTTTCTCATGAAAACTTGTCACAAATTAATCCTAGAAATCTTTCAGCATAATGATTTGTTTCATCAACAATTCTTTTCCAGATTAAATCATCCCAAAGTAACTCAAAATAATGTTTTGCATCGGCTTCTCCTGGGTGTTGCTCCTTCTATCAATTTAAATCTTGGCTGCAAAAAAGTGAAAAATCATCACGGACCCATTTTTCTTGAAAGCCTTCAAAGTCTGCTTCATTCTCCAAATCACTGTCAAAAAGTCCATGAAGCCATGCATCATCTCTTTCATCAACTTTATTCAATTCTAACCCATCATTTAAGTCAATATTATCATCGGAATCATCCAAATCGTCAACTTCAATGTCGCTACCCTCGCTATCAACATCCATGTTTACATCAGAGTTGTCATCCATCATTTTATCGATCGATTTTCAAGTCAACAATTTCTTTTCCAACCGTGTTTTTTTTTAAAATTTCACCGCGCATGCGTGCTTTAACCATCTCCTGTGTAGGTGAAGAAGTACACATATATTTGTGATGTATAACACGTGTTTCTAGAGACGCTACACACATACATAGTAGAGTATGACCGTAGTCGTATTCAGGATAAAATGGGATACTACGACTGCAGGCATATTCAGAATAGAATTAGGAATTACGACCACAGTCGTATTCAGGATAAAATGGGTTAAGGAAAGAAAATACCCATTGCTGTCTTTTTATTGTGTGGCTTTGCTTTATTGCCCTAAACATGAACAACTACATGAACTGATGTCAAGGATATGTCTAAATGCCTAAAATTACATAAAACAGCGATCTATTGAACTTTCTCTTGGCTCAAAATGTGAATGTTTTTTATACCCAAATATGTCACAGTTTTGTACAAGTATAAATACGCATTGGCACTTTACCTGGAAGAGACCCATGGTGTCCACAACAGCCTGTTTGACTTGAGGAGTGGCCACAATATCATAACTATGCAGGAAGTGATTGGACACAGCAATAAGAGCATCTTTTGGCCATCTCTGAAACCAGTTCATGGTACATCCAGAAATCAGTCCAGGAAACTTCAATGAACGGTTGCGAAACTTCTCTCCAACCTGTAGAACACAGTTAAAGAAGTAATCATTACTGTATGAAGCAAAATAAAAAATGGAAACAAAAAACAAAAAGTTAACATATTAGTGAACTGTGTTTCTCTAAGAATGCTTTCTTGATCACATCAACATTAGGAAAATAAAATCAAGCTAGCTCAATGACAAAACCAGCTTGTCTTTCTCAAATATATAACATGCAAACAAAGGGAAGAAAGTTACCAATTATCTCCCCTTTGCCACTGCTAGGTGGTTACCCTTGTTCCAGATGTTTACAAGTTTAAACTTAGCGATACATCAACAAGGATGCTCACTTGTATGGGGATGTTGGGGAGGGTTTTAAAGTAATGTGACTGGGTAAGTATTCTCCAAAAATATATAATTTACTAAAACATTAACTTTCTCTGCTGAAGACATTTCTTAACACCATTTGAATATGTAATAAGATGTTGAAATGCATGAACAGCAAATCTTTACCATAGTTACATTTGTAAGGAAGCACACATGGTCAGAATCCCAACATGAAGTATACACTGCTACCCTAATGAGAAGGCAACAATGATCATCAGACATGCTGTGCTTTCTTACCAATAAAAATCTGGGCAATTTCATCAAAAACTATAAATCCCATGCCTATGAAGAAGCTGAGTTGTCATTAACTTGGTCTAGTTGTCATCTGGACAGCTGCTATTGGACATACCAGGTTCAATTTCATTTGCTACCGAGTTAGTTCTTACAAATAGAGGTCTGAGTAGGCTGACTGCATGCCAGCCAAGACTCTAATAATGTCTCAGATTGAAACACAGCATTTCAATGCAAAGATCATAGTAATTGTTCAAATCTCACAAGCTAAATATTTTCATGAGGTTTATCCGGTTCTGAGAGATTTTACATAAATAATGTTCTGTCTGAACCTGAAACAATTAGATATGGAGTACCACAAGGCTCAATTCTAGGTCCACTACTATTCATTTTATTTATTAATGACCTACCACTTTTACTAAGAGACTCAATATCATCTACAGATCTCTATGCAGATGACACAACATTGTCAGACATCCAAAATACAAAGCATGAGCTCGAAATTTCTTTACAGAATGCACTAAACAAACTGGAAAACTGGTGCACATGTAATGGCATGGTGGTAAATACTGGTAAAACTAAAATATTACTTATCTCAACACGGAAAAGAAGGACAAATCTTGATAGTGATGAACTATGTCTGACATGGAAGGATACAAATCTGCAAATAGTCTGTCATGATAGGCTACTTGGTGTTCTGGTAGATAATAACCTATCATGGACTGAACATATCAAACATACCAGTAAAAAAGTCAATTCAAGTTTATGGCTTCTCAGTAGGATAAGACATTTTCTCCCTGAAAGGCACAGGAAACTATTTTATAACAGTTACATACAACCCTATTTGGACTACTGTAGTACAGTATGGGGTAATTCAAATGATAAAAACATAGCAAAGCTGGCACATCTTCAAAAAAGAGCATTTGGGCTAATATCAATCCAGAAAGAAAGCAAGGAAAGTTTAGCTGGTAGGTTAAAAATATTACCTATTAAAGACCGAATCTGTTTGAGAAAAGCCAAATTAATGTACAGGATATCTCAGAATAGTGCTCCTGAATATTTACAATCACTATTCCAGTATAGGCTACCTGGTAATACTCCCCACCTGCGATCCATGTCTACCAAACAGTATAAAATTCCCAAACCAAATAAGGAGTTATTTAAAAAAAGTTTCCAATACTCTGGAACTCTGCTCTGGAATAGTATTCCAGCAGAGATTAGAAATGCCCACTCTATTTCCTTCTTCCAAACCCAATATATCCAGTGGCTTCAGAGATGCAGCTTAAATAAATAAATTCCTTTGTATGAGGGCCTCAAGGTAGATTAGTTTTTAGCTAATTGTGTTACCCTCTTTAAATAAGGTCATTATTATTATTATTATCATTATTATTAATACTGAGGAGCCAATTATTAGAGTCCTATCTTTTCTGGCTTGTGATGTCATGTGTTAGACTCTGGATTGTATTTCAGACACATATCTCGGAGGAAGGGGTGCTGAAATTGGTGTTTCAGTTGTGTGAACTACTCGAGTTGATTTTGACACATTTGTCTGAGCACTGGGAAATGCAGTTGTTGGTGAAGGCAACAGACTTGTCTGAGCTGAGGGCCATGGGTGTACACGTATTGCTGTTGCAGGTGTGACACATGACTGAGAGGGGGGTACTGTTGTTTGCAATGCAGGATTACTTTGGGTATCAGTTTTTATTTGCATGATCATTTATATTTTCTTTTGGCTGGTACTAGGATTGTCTGTGTCTGAGCATCTGATACTGTCGATATTTGGGAGTCTGTCTGAATTGCTGTCTCACATGAGGTTACTTGCTCATTAACCCTTCCCTGTGCTGACTTAATATAGTATGTAACTGTAGTTTTAATTCTTCAATTTGGGCCTCCAAGTTCCTAATTGTTTTTTGATGTACACACATGAAGAAATCATTAAAGTTTAAGCCATCCCAGCTTTGGTCATGATTTATGGAGCGTGTAATTGCCTGACACTCTGGAGGGGTGTTAATTTTATTGCTTGAGTCATTTAGGTCAAAGACTTTAGGAGCTGTTTCATGTTTGGTACTACATCTAGTTACTGGTGTAGATGTCAGCATATAACTGCCTTTTGCATGGGTATTCTCATCATGTCTACATTTACAAATAATATGATCTAACCATGTGAAACTGTTCAGCCCCTCTATATGTAAATCACTTGTTGTTTTATACAATGTAGCCGTCACAGTGTTTTTCTCTTGTGTTCTGTAGATATAAATACCATTTTGTACACTTGAACTGCATGAAGTCATGCAAGGTTCTGAATCCAATATCAGTTTTACAAACTCAAACTTTTGTGGATCTATATGCACAGTGATACTGTATTTATTACGTTTGACCCTCAGGAATTCTGGGTAAATGTCAGCCATATTGGATAACTCCAAATCATCATCTGCACCATTGTTTTCATTTTCACTCTGAACATGACTTTGCTGCATGGAATTATCTGTGTGTCTTTGATTTTCAGGTATATCATACTAAAGCCAGAGAATGATGCAGAAAAAGTTGAGCTGAGTGTGATGAGAAAGGAACCTACAAGGCTGGTATTTAAATATGTTTCCATGATTCTGATATTTTCAGCTTGTTCATAACAGTGATGGCAAGTATATGAAATCCTTATATATGACTAGCATATATCCATAAACTTTTGAATGAAACTTGCATAATGTGTTTGAGATGGTATCAAATGAAGTTCAGATATGGTAGATGTAGTTCAATTTCAAGTATATCCACTTTGGTAGCCATCTTGGATAACCAAAAATCCTTTGTTTTGAACTGGTTTCCAAATTCACTTGAATAAATGAAAATGTGCACGTTAAATTTCACTTACACTAACTTAATATTGTCATAAATCCACAGTATAAATTATGGCAATAGGTATTAGCATATTTAACACCATTAGCATATTTAACACCAGTATTTACACCAAGTTCATTGAATTGAGTAGAGCTGTGTTAAGACCACATATACATGGCAGCCATCTTGTGTAAAATTGTGTTAGGGTTTATACCCACTACAGGAACCACATAGGCAATACAACTTCCCAGATGACTGTATGGGTGTAAACGTTGCATGCCATGTTTCTCTTATAATACATACCTGGTTACATTAAGATAGTGATAACTGTATTTGCTACCTCTAAACCCAGCTCTCCTGGAACAAGGTTGTGCCATCATAAGCAGGGGCACGTTACTGTCTACGCAGCTACCACTGGCCTGATACAGTTCAGTTCTCTCTTCTGCGAGGCCATATTAGGTTAGGGTTTATATCCACTACAGGAACTACATAGGCAATACAACTTCCCAGATGACTGTAAGGGTGTAAACATTGCAAGCCATGTTTCTCCTATAATACATACCTGGTTACATTAAGATAGTGATAACTGTCTTTGCTACCTCTAAATCCAGCTCTCCTGGAGCAAGGTTGTGCCATCATAATCAGGGGCATGTTACTGTCTATGCAGCTACCACTGGCCTGATAAGGTTCAGTTCTCTCTTCTGCGAGGCCATATTCCGCAGATAAAAGCTGGAAAAAGTTATCCTAGCATGCCACCCAACTGATTTCACTATGTCTCTAATGGAGATGTTACATTTGAATGCCAGGCTCATGGAAATTTCCCCATGTTTTTTTTAGCCAAGATTTTCATGAGGTGTAACTGTTCCTGAGTGAGGTCAATGTAAACTTATTTTATAACTCCATTTGCTAGTGCTCAGCTATATGGATGGTCTTGTGCTCTCTGGGATGCCAAAAACTGGGAGTACTACCTATTGTCAACTCAAAGATTGTGTTGGAGAGATGTGATGAACAAAGGGACAGAAATTCTCCTTCACAAAATTATTCATTTGTCAACCCCTGTCAATGTTATATGCCGTTTTTCCACAAATGTGGAGTTATTATATTATCTTCTAATTGTTGGATTGTTATAGCTTAAATGGATGCAAGGTATCAAATCTAGTAAATGTCTAAAAGTACTACATTTGGAAATAACTTGTCTGATAAAGTACCGATCTGTAAATTTGCCTGTAAAGATGCAGCTTTCCTGCACTTTCTTGTCTAGCAGATTTCTGCAATATGCATACAAAGCAAACTAATGACAATAGTAAACAATAGTTTTCTTGTGGCTGAATGTGATTTATATTCCCTAACGTATATAAAATCTTCAAAAACAGACTCAAGCAAAGAAAATTGCTTTAAAATTTACAGACAACAGAAAATGGTAAAGGTATAAAACAAAAGAAATGTTTCAAGAAATCAAGAAACAAGTACATACCGGTGAGAAGCAGAGAGCAACATGGAGGTTCTGACGACAGCGTGACAGGTAGTAGTCATAGAGGACCTCATTGCTTGGAACTCGTCGAGGGAATTCCTTCTTCATTGGGCCAATCAATTCCTGTAGAATCTCATCCAACTCATCTCGAGCAAACAGACCTGATACCTGGAGTAAAATAGTGCAAGTGAATAAATATCAGGACAAAAACCATTAATAATAATAATAATAATAATAATAATAATAATAATGATGTTGTTGATGATGATGATAATGATATAGTGAAAACATGGATATCTAGACTACTGGGGAGACACAAATTTTGTCTGGTTGTCCGGGACTAGGTTCAGTTTACCAAATCTGACTTTAATGATTTTATTTTCAAGAATTTATTTACTTTGTCATTGTTTTGTTTTTGACAAATATTAGCCTTTACCATGCTTTACCACAAAAATGATGATGTTATGTACAACACAAAATATGAAATGTGTGTTAGCATTCCATATACAAATGACCTGCTTTGTTTGTCTACCAGTGTATTCATGGATGCAGAAGAGAAGTTCACATTCACTATATCTGTAAGTAATGTATATTTTTGTGATTATTAGTTACATTAACAACAAAAATCTCAGTATGATACTCATATTTGTCAGAATCAGATGTTGTAAATTCTTTATTGTATCCTTATGAATATATTTTTAGGATAAAACTATTTTCATTCCCAAGATTTATTATGGTTATATTTTGTAGCAAGCTTTTGTAAGTACTGTTATTAATTTTTTTTTTGATACAGCAGTTGCTTCATAAAATATTTGATTTACCAATCATTTTCAACAGGCTTATATTGAGTAAAAAAAAATTATTCTCAATTACATGAAGTTGTTTTCTTGAGTCATTCACAATGACCCAACCCCTAAAAACCAAAATAATACACTTTCTGAGTCTCAAAAAACCCAAACACTTTCTAGAAAAGGTTGGCAGGTGTGTATTTTGCATTTTTAAGCTTTGCTTTTCTGTTTTCCTGAATGGAAGCTTATAAGTACTTGCAAATTCTAAACTAACTTAAAATCTTAAATGTATTAATTATTACCATTATCAGCTCCTCTAGGATTAATATAACTTCAGAATTAAACATTCTGCAGACACATGGAAACAATGTCATCTAAACAAAAATCTGGATATTTAATGAAGGTCTGGCATGTATCATTTATAAAAGCCATTCATTTTACTCATGACCACAGCTCATAATGGGTTCTTGCATAAGGATGCTTGATCACTGTTCTATATATTGTATTTTTTTGTGGATTTTCTATTTCATTTTTCCCACATACTTTAATTTATCCAATGAATGTAAGCAGTGTTTATAAAGCTCTGCTGACTATCTCAGCATGGAGGAAAAGCCATCAACATGAAGCTCCGCCTTAAGCTATTATCAACCATTACACATATAAAGGTCGATAAATATTAAAGTTGATACAAAAAAAAGAAAAAAGAAAGAAAGTTTGAATCAGTTCTCAATGAAATATTCAGATGACTGTTAACAGTTAGTTGAGACTGCAGCAGGGGATGTAGTATCTTCTAAAATGAAAATTTACTCCAAAAATTACTTTTTAAAACACCCTAGGTGGTTATTAGGTTGGATGTGGTACAATTGTTCCCCATTAAGATATACCCACAAGCAAATCATTTAGTCTCTTCTTTTACTTAACTACTGGACAAGAAGAATGATACAAACCTCTCCTGAGGACAGGATGTTGTTGAGGTACTCAAGGAAGGACTCATCTTTGATCTCGTTGTCTGTAAATATGAAAGTGATCCCCTTACCCTGCTGACCTGCGGTACGGTACAGGAACTTCAGATCTTCAAGTAGGTTACTCACATTGTAGGATCTGGTGCATAAAAAGTTTCTCTTTAAATTTATTTAATGTAATAACTTGTCTAGACATATATTATGGAAAAACCAAACTAGACAGATTTACAGTGATTCCATTTGCAGTTACAAAAATAATTTCTTGATCTCAAAGAGTACATTATTGCTGCCAGTTTGGTTTTTTTAAGAAACTGTTGTCATTCAATGTGTACAAAAATTATGTACAGTGAAACATTTCTAAACCAAACAATGTTCTGATTGATTTATAGAGGACCAGTACACAGAGATTGAAATGGCATTAGAATGATTTACTGAGACCAGAGTATGCAGCCAGTCTGCAGAAGGTTGTTGGGCTTCACTGACTGTGGATCAGAGCTTGAAATATCTGCTTCTCTGCTTGTTCTTATGAAAGATTACAAACACACATCAAGCAGTATTGAGTTTTATGGCACACCCCCCCCCCCCATTGATTTTACTGCTTACAGTAAAAAGATGAAGAAAAACCTCAACATCGTAAACCCGACCATGGCAAGTATCAATTTCCTATCTCTAATTGTACAAACTATATAGTAACATTATCTGTGGTATTTTTCAGAAAGATATATAGGGACCAATGCAGAAGAATGCACATAGCATAGAAAATTTAATTTAGTGGTTATCCTCCTATCCATTACAGGACTTGAGCGTCCATCGGAAACTTGCGTATTAGCTACAGCATACCTGACTGCTGAGTTGGTTAAAACTATACATTCCCACTTGGTTATAATTTACATATTGTCCTTAACCCTTTAGCTACTACAGCTGTTGTGCAGTCTCACTACTGCTGAATGCTATCATATCAGTTACTGAGATAGTGAGGCTGGTTGCTAGGCTGAATACTAGAGCATCATCATGGCTGACTACAGAAACTGACAATAAAAACATGGTTACATTTATATTCATTATTTCATTAGTTTTTGGAGGATTTCAGTGAAATAAAAAACAGCTTACTTTGTATAGAGTCTGTTATTCATATATTTTCACTCTATATACTCCTACATCCCATCATACAAGAAATTCCAGTCATAAAAACTGTACTGAATCACACAAAATAAATCTAATATTTACATATGTACACATAAAAACCCAATGTGGGTATGTGAGAAAGCTTGCCAGTAGCTTCTCGAGGGTCGGTGGTTCTTTCCAGGGATTTCCTGGGTTCTTCCTCCACCATTAATACTGGCCGCCATGTATAGCCTATCTTGTGCTGAAAAATGGCGTTAAACCCTACAACAACAACAACAACAACAACATATAAAAACATGAATGAAATCCACACTCTAATTAAAAAGATGAGAGTGTTACCTCTCAAAACAGTCATTATCCACACATAAATGTACTTGGCATTGTTTGCATCCTATGAAAACTTCATGCCTCCTCCCTTCCCTAACACACATCTTGCATCTCCCACGTTTTGGGAACCGTCCTGGCCAGTGCCTTAAACCTTCAGTATCAACACTGGACAGAGTTTTTCTTTTCCTACTTCCCTGAAAGCCAGCAACCATACATTTGGCCAAGTTCATTCTGAATTCAAGCTGTGTTCTTTTCTTTTCTTTTCCAAACTTGGTTTTGACCTGGTGGTTTGGTGACTCTTTCATACATATCAGGGCATTACATATCGCTGTATCAATGAGAAACCAAAAAAGATATTTCCACCATTTCTTAGCTTTACGACAAGAACTGTATTGCATTCTGTTTTGGTTTGGAATATCCACTCCCCCTTTGTTTTTTGAATACTCATCTGCAACTTTCGGGCAAGTTACTTCTTTTTGTCGGCCAGTTTTTTCTCTTCCAGTTACACTGGACAGCTGTGCGGGGTCCATGTTGTTATATAAAATATGGACAATTTTCTTGTCTTTCCAGGCAACACAGACCAGAGTCTCTTTTTGCATAATTTTCATATCCCCCTGGCTTTTTAAACTGCTGTTTTTTTTTAAAGGTTCTGGCATTCCTTTCCTATTTCCTCGGACAGTACCACAACAGAAGAGTCCATCTCGACGTAAATCTTCAAATAATTGGGGATTTGAAAAGAAATTGTCCATATAGATGTGGTGGTTTTTGTTTATTATTTTTCTGGTAAGGTCTTTCACCACTCTAGATCCTAACCCTTCTTCTCTCCCTCTCTGTCCATCAGGCTTTCCAACATAAACTTGAAATTCATGGACATAGCCGGTTTGAGGATGGGCTCTTTCCCAGACTTTAATGCCAAATTTTGTGGGTTTGGCTGGCAGATATTGCTTAAATGACAGTCTTTGTTTATAAGCAATCATGCTTTCATCAATTGACTGGTTTTTGGGAGGGTTATAATTTTCCTGGCATTTATGCAAAACTGCATCATAGAAAGGTCTTATATGGAAAATCTTGTCATGTCCTGGTTGGCCTCTGGGTGGGTTGATGCTTGTGTCGTTGGCATGGAAATATTTCCCTATTTTTTCAAACCTTTCTCTTGTCATGATTTTGGGTATTCCTGGGATCCCAAAATATACAGATGTCATCCAGGCAATGGAATATTTGGGTATTTGCATAATACTCATGACGATGTATATTCCAAGATATGCCCACATCTCCGTGATGCTGGTTTCATACCATTTCTGGTATTGATTTTGGTCCAACATTTTCTTGGCATAATTGTTTGTTTCTTTCACAAGCATTTCCATCAGACAATCAGGGAAAAACCTGAGGAAAAAATCTTTCTCATTGCTTAGTGGTCCAAGCTCGATTGTTGAACCAACACGAGAATCAAAATCATTGATCTTGAACATGGTGAGGTCATCACTCCATTGTGCAAGTGGGACTATGTCTTCCTCGTCATCCGATTCAAAATCACTTACATCGGGTGTTGAAACCAGACTAATATCAATATCAGATCCATTTTCTACAAATGCTCCATTAAATTCTTCAATATCACTCGCACTGAACCCTTCAAAGTTGCTCATATCTGAATTGGAATCCATTTTTGTTTATATCAACTACACGTGTTTTGTAAAGTGCAGAAAACCTCTTACAGTGTGTCTAAATTTAACGTCTCAGCTTTCAAACTTGTATCAAAATGTTGAGCAACCAGTCCTCTCATTGGTTATGATAATCAAAAATATGTAAACTTCTGTACTTTCAACCAATCAACATTTAGTTAACGTAGCTGTCTCGTCTGCATAGATGCGACACTGGGGTTCCGAATACTGCTGAATTTTACGCACATAAGCAACACTGGGGTAGTAAACTAGACTTATCGGCACTGCATATATGCATCAGTGGGGTTCAAGAGCTACTTACAGGAGACGCTTAGATGCGAAAGTCGTAGCTAAAGGGTTAAAATCACTTTACATGTGTCATTAAACATTACACTTTTTATATTTTGTGAAGCACTTAAATATTCTCATGCCTAAGTACTGATATTACTGTCCATTAGGCCAATGCTTTGGTTGTACTGTTTTTTAATAAAATATTCCTATCACTTTCAGAGCTATTGCCACAAGTATTCAAGTTTAATATCTCCATGAGAAGGAACCCTGATCTGACTGGAATTTGTCACACACCTTACTTGATCATCTTCATGGCAATGAGTATATTATCAAAGTAACAACTTCACCCTAATCTGAACTCGGGGTTTTGTTAGGGCATAGGGCAGTTAGGTTCAAACTACTGAACTGCCTGTTCTGTTTAGAAGTTACACATTTGCAGACAACTGCAATGATACAAAATTAATTGTGCATAAATTCTCAGATTTTTAAACAGATGCCTTCTCTGCTTGAGAGTAAACATGATTTCTGTGAAGCAATGGGATTTGAATGATTGTTAGAATATATCAAGGTTTCTAACTCTGTCCAATCTTAGCCAGCAGTGCCACTATGAAAATACCTTTCCTAGCTCAGGATCTATTTTTGAATCAGGAAATGCATAAATGACTCAAATGTCTCAAAAACTGCACCAAAAGATCAACCGACTGTAAAAAAACCTAAACTGTGTATAATATTTGCAAGACTGAAAAGCTGTGTGCAAGACTTTACCTTGTCTACTTTTTTAAATCATCCAGAGATTCCAAAAATTTCCCCCTTTTTTAACTGGAGAGGAGAATCTTTTTTCACCCCCAAAAATGTTCAGTCTAAAATAAAGGTAAAATCTCAACTGTAATTAAGCTTTTGTTTTGTTTGCAATAAACAATTAACTATAGACCAAAATGTTTCAAATACACCATTTTTTAATTTCCTTAATGAACCCAGACCCAGTACCATTCATCTAGAACTATCATTTTTATGCCCTGGAAATTACTCAATACCTACCTGGTGAGAGTGATTTGGAATGTCTTGTATCCAGCAATGTAGGAGGCCAGACGAGTTAAGCTCTGCTTCCCGGAACCGCCCACTCCAACAAGCAGGGCATGGCCTCGAGGTGTGCGAATGATGCGCGAGACTTTCACCAAGTTCGTCATGGCATCCTAATATCCAATAAGAAAATCACAGTTAAACTGTAGCTACTTCCATTGCTGAGTATGGCAAACAAATCCTAAATCCACAACCCTGATCATGGCTGTCATGAATATGACCCCAGGAGTCATAATCCCAAATCATTAACATATTATTTGTCTTTATCACAACAAAAGAAACCATTGAAAATAAAAACTTTTACTCGAATTAAAGTTTTATTCAATATTTGACCCATTATTCCAACCAGGGACCCTGAGGAGGAAATCAAAACTGTTACACTCCCCCTTGCAAATAGTTATCACATGGGCAACATATGTATATTATTTGGTGTATTTTCACCCAATGATTCAGGAGATAGTTATGGAATGAAGGACAAACTGGCAGAAAGTATCGAAGCAACAAATTCTACCTTACTGCAAAGAAGCAGCAAAGTTACAAATTACGTGGAGAAGTCTACCAAGTGTATTCATGTGTGTGCATAGTATGTAATCATGCCTTGGATTAGCCCATAAATCTTACAACTGATTCTTTTCAACTGTATCAGAAAATTATTTTTATTGAACTGGTGTAAATTTATTTCAAAATCCTACTATTTACCTTAAAGAACACTAAGTCCATCTTGGCCCCTCTGATTGTTTCATTGTACTGCTCCTGATAGGTGGCAAGTTTTTCTGCTAGGAACTCCAGGGATGGAACTGGCTCATATATCTTGGGTGCCTCAAGGTCAGCCTCCTCACCCTCCTCACCTGCAGAGAGATGGTTAGCACAACAAGGTACAAATTTGATCAGTAGCTTCATAAAATAATGACAACAATGATGATACAATAGATCAACATCAAGATTCAGATACTAGGCACTTGATCATGATTTCCATAATCCATTACACACGTGTATGGATGGATGGATGGATATAGATATACATGCATGTACACACACATATACACACACACAAATATAACTCTTTTCACAAAAAAAATCTTGCTATGTATTTCTGCATATTTTACTGCTCCTTGCAGGTTTCCTCTTCAATCCATCTTTGTTTGAGGACATCATTCTTTTAATTAATTTCCTTGAATAGTTCTTTCATTTTATTTTCAATTCTGAGCACCAGTGCAGTAAAAATTGTAAGTCAATATGTACCAAGACTATCTTACTTATGAAGGGTACTAATCAGGAAATAACATTTTTAAAAAGCCTGCTGAATAAAAACACTTTTTATAAAAGACTTTTACAAACAAATCATTTCATGTGTAAAGATAAATTTTGTTTAATATTGATATATTTTTTAAAAACAAATAAAAGATAAAATCTCACTCTTTTTGACCAAAATCTCCAGCAAAGTTGATGCTTTGGCATTAAATATACCCCAAAATAGTTTAAACTGGAACTTCCAATTTATGAATAAATGGATTCTTAAGTGTATCAACTGTTCACCTAAGGTTACATATAAGAGGTTCAGAGATCCTTGCAATACACCCAGAAATACAGCACTGCAAAAATATTAATGGTATTAAAATTCCTATGCACTCTTTGGAATTAAACAGAGTATCATAAACTCATTTGTATGCTGCTTTCCAAACATCAGATGATATATTCAAAGTTGAGGGTGCTAAACTTTTAGAATTTTATGACTTCAGAGCCAAAATAATCAAACCATTTTCCATCATAAAATGGTAAAGAAATGTTTTTTTGCATACTTTTTATCAAGACAGATTAGGAATTACCCTATTTATGATGCCATTGACTTAAAAAAGATTACCATGGCACCTTCAAACTGGAAAAAAACTTCCCATGTGTCCTATTCAGAATGTAGTAGAACCCAAAGGGTGAGGAAAACACAATACTTCCACATTTACAGTTACAAGTTGACATGTACCAATACAATCATACATGAGGCACTAACTAGGTCACAGCAGCATATGCTGTGCTGTATTTTCTAAAAATGGTTGCATCTGAATGTAATGACTAAACATTTTAGTGCAAGTGCCAATACCAAAATCTGGTGTGAGATAAATTACACCCATTGGTTTCATCATTCATTAGTTGTTATGATACCTTACAACAGGCATGTGCAACCTACAAACTGCACACAGCATCTTACCAGTGACCTAGTTTCATCCAGTTACATCATATGGGTGTACATTATTGCACACACCCTGGAATAAGCTGCAAATGCCTTCCTTAAAGCTTTATGCAACCCTTCAATTATGGGCACAACATCTTTACTGGCTTTTAGCTATGACCCCCAGACCAATCAGCATTTTTTCTCTCTCACTCAACATGCAAGTCATCTACAACATTTGCTGAAAGGTACATGATTGTGAATATCAAGTCTTTGTGCAGAAACCAATTCTTTTCCTTTAGTCACAACTATCTTGACCTTTTCTTCTCAAATAAATAGGCTTCTTCCTTACCCAAAGTACAAGCTTTCCACAAAGTATGATCCAGGTCTGAAACTTATTCTACTATGCATAGCCAGTTTTCTTCTTTCATCTTGAAGTTTGAACTTTTTAACAAAAATTGATAAACTTAATTCCTACACAAAGTGCAAGCTTACCACAAAATTATGCCCAGCTATGTGAGTAAGATCTAATGTTACTGAACAGAAGTCAACCATAACTTTTTATTTTTTGATCCCAAAATGTGTGTGTTTATTTATGTTTATTTTATTTTTAACATGGCTTTAAAAAGTTGTCCAGTCATATTGCTACAATGTCTGCAGTGTGGCAGATTATAGTGAAGTCAAGCACTGATCATCATGCCACAGACATGTAGCATGATGTATTATCCTGACACCAGTCCTAACACTAACCTCTTAATGCTGAGTGCCAAGCTAGGCAACTGTTACTATCATTTTTATAAGTCTTTGGTATGAATCAGCCAATGTTCAAATCCATGACCTCCTGTATCTGGGGTGGACACTCTAACCACTTAGGCCGCTGGAGTAGTCAATCCCAAAACCAGTAGGACTCTTCCTGACACAAAGTTTGCTTCTTGTATATAATATAGCAAGAACATTATTGTGTGGCAACAAAATTTTTCTCTTTCAGTTACAGTGATCCAGACCATTCATCTGTTCATCCTGCCATCAATGGGCTTCTTCCTTAATTCATCTGCAAGCTTTCCACAAAATATGGTAATTGGTATCAGACGTAAAACTGAAGATATCATGCAGAAAAGGAAATACCTAATGGACAGCAGGAAAGACATGGTCAGATCACAATATGCTCCATCAAAGTGGCAAACTTGAATTAGGAGACTAACAAAAGTAAACTTGAATTATATTTTTAACATTAAAAATATTTTAAAGAAGCCCAGTATCTACCTGTAGCCTCTGGCGCATCTCGTAAGAAGTCAACAAAGAAAGGCTCAGCAGGCATCTCACTGGCAGCAGCAGAACCACATTCTTCTTCAGCAACCTTCCAAAAGTTATATTCAGATTAAAAGTTTTCAAATAAACATTCACACTAACTTCGAGACAGTAAAAAAAAAGATTTCAGAATTTTGACTAAAATTAGAATTCAGTATTAATATCTGGCACAAATTTCTTTCAAACCAGTCCAACATTCAACCTTTCTGGCAATGATAAAGATGTAAAATCAGGTTTGAAACCAGTCAAACATTCAACCTTTCTGGCAATGATAACGATGTAATATCAGGTTCTATTCAAGGATGCATGATTGTTTTACTCATGCTAAGTTCTAAACAAATTGTGCAGAAAAGTCAGCTCAATTCACCAAGATTGTTCATCACAATTTGCTGAGATAAGACCTCATTAAGTCCAAAACCTTAATCATTGGTCTAAAGGGTGGGATAGGAAAGTCATCTGCACGGTTCTCAAGAACAAGTGGCTCAAAAAAAAGATATTCATGGTTGTACTGAAAAGCTTAAAAAGGAAATGAAAATCCTGGGCTGGAATTTGACCCACTTATATGTAAGGGGTTACTGAGTTTATTGTTAAGGTATGTTCTTCACAAAGACTGACTCAGTTCAATGGGGGTTTTAACTCTTATGTTGAGGTTGGTGAAATGCTAGGATGGAATGAGATCATGTTTCCTTGTTGACAAGGAAAACAAAGACAAAGCTGGAGTGAACAAAGAACTTCGTATCTTGGAACAAGATAATGTGAACCTAGTGCTTTTCTAAAATGTTGTCTAATTAGTTCAAAGTCATGGACATGGAGGGATAATTCTTATGTGTGACATGATTCTATCCTTTTTCTCTCAAGGCACAGGGACTGTGATTCAGTGACCTGAATTGGCATACCATGCCACTGAAAGAGTACCACTAAAATTTCCAGGAAGACCTATGAATGGGAATTATCTGCATTTTTCACTAACAACCAAAAATAACTTCATCATTGTAAAGTATGATTTAAATGAAATAATTTCATAGAAAATGCTATGCTAATGAGCATACTCAGTTATCATGAAGATTTATCAATTCTGAAAGTTACCATTTATGTCACAAGGTGAATGACTTTATATTCAAACACATTTTGTAACATAAAGTATAAACCAAAAATGTCAATCAACTTTATAACAAAACTTACTTCATACAAAGACATTTTACACATTAAAACCAGAAAATTTACCTGTCTCAAAGTCTTCTCAAACCAGTCCTTATCAGAGAGCTCAGTAAATCTGTCAGCAATGGCACGTGTGCACTCATGTTTCCAGATTCCCATTAAGATGCTGATCTTGGAAATGGTGTCACTGTTGGCTGTCAGGATCCCCTGAAAATTAAATGATGGAAATTTTTAAGATATGTGGCAACTGCAAAATTCATAGAAATAAAATTCTCAGCAAAATTTAATTATCTTACTGAGTGACAATAATCAAAACCATATTAGAGTACACACCCACCCTGTGTGTCATGTTTTCTATAAAAGTACTAGTTTGGACATGGTCAACTCTGAAGATTATTGACCAATGGATCACAATAACCTGGACAATTGGTCAAGGTATGCAGTCTTGAACTAAACTTCATGATCTGCTGTGCAGAAACCATTATTTTTTTATTAAACCTAATATGACCTTGACATTCAATCTTCAGATCCAGAATCTATTCTTTATTACCTGTGCATGCTATTTGCAAAGGATAGGTAAGGAACTTACTCAAAAACAAAAATAGTTCTCCAAAGTCCGGTTGTATTGGAGTCATAATGATTCTGACCTTTGACCTGAAACTGAATTCATCAATTCAGAGTTGAGCTGCATTGACTATTGGAGACAATAATGTACTGACCTGCCAAATTCTGCTTAGATCTCTCAAATTGAAGACATAATGGAATTTGGCTGGTGTTGGCAACATCTTAATCTTAGTCCTCTGCCAGAGTTTTCTTGTTGCTGGCACAAGCATGTTAGCCAAGTCTGAAATCTCCTGACTGAAGCCTCTTTCCTTGACAAAGTATCCAAGTCCAACAGTCCTGAAAATCTTGTCAATGGAGGCATTGGATGGAAGGGTGCAGTTGAAGATGTTGAAATGTCTCTTCAGGCGCTGTGGAATGTCGTTACGTCCTCCTCCTGGGTGGATCATGGCAGCAATAACCTGGATGTCTACAATGTTGGTGAACTCACCGGGTTTCTCAAGGTTATAGAAACCCTTTACCTCCATCATCTGTCTGGTGATTTCATTGGTTATCTGAAAGCAAAAAATTTCCACTATTATCCTTTGTCATGTTTCTTAAGAAAACATGGAATTCTTATGACCCTAACTATTACAAACTGTTGGATATAGCAATGTAGTTTTGGAAACTAAAATGTTTGATTATTATTGTTTTTTGTGTTATAATTGCATAGTTCATTAGACAAGAGCATGGTATTATTGATTATGATACTATTCACTATACTGATACTGAAATGTTTGAAGAAATATGGGAAGCTATGGATATTTTTATAATGAAATTGTACCAATGTTCTGCCACTAAATAAGAGGAAAACACAAAACAAGAATTTCATGTAATGCTATGTCTCACTTGCTTGTCTGTGGTATAATTCAAAAACCTTACACAATCACAAGAACAAGAAAAGTAAGCCATATTGACCAAAACAAATGGCCAATGATCGGTACCATGGCATACAGTATAATAATTTCCGAATGTGTTTCAGCCATTTTAATGAAAATATACATGAAGTCCATATAAAAACATTAATCTGGTTGAAGTGACACACTGACATAATGGCGTAGAACAAAATTATTGTTTCATGTTGGACTAGATGGGGCATATGTTTTTTCTAACAGCAGTTTTAGCTGGCTAAGGTGTCTATGGTCCAGAATCAAAATTTAAAAGAGTCATTAATGTCAATCTATTTTGATTTTGGACAAAATTTGTGGTATTCTTGTTGACAATAATTTCCTTCCATCTAATCATACAAGTTTCATTACAGAGAAAACACACTTCTATATTTAGCTATTAAGCAAAATGAAGTATTTCATTTTAAAACAATACCATGTCACTTTTTACAACAGCCTCCTTCAGACTCCTTCTGGCAATTACAACATAAAATAGAGAAATGTCTTATTTTAATATTAAGAAAATATTTCAGTTGCAAAAACAAGTCTGTGAAAGAAAGTTAGATGGAAACACTAGAAACATTATAGTAGCAATATATAATTTGTAAATCATTCCTTTCAAATATCACTTAAACTGCAAAAAGACAAAATGATGTAAGAAGTTTCTGCTAAGTCTGCCCCTGTTTGCTTGAGAAGTACTTTTCAATGCAGGGAAACCAGCAACACTGCAAACCTTACACCAACGACAAATCTTTTGAATTCCAAAAACAAAACAACAAAAAAAGACTTCCTTAAAAAACAGTTTTCATTACTCTCGGCCATTACATGTAATAATATCACAAAAGAAATCAAAAAATCTTGTGGCATATCAGCCTTTTACCATAGGTGTATTAAATAGATCAAATCTAAATCTTAATCAATAACACAAGGCCCATCCACCTTTTCCAGTCATGTTTTGTATATAAATAGATGATGGTATGTGTTATGCACAAGTTTAACTGTGCATGATGAACACTGATATATATATATATATATATATATATATATATATATATATATATATATGAGAGAGAGATACACAAAAAAACAAAGTGCTATCCCTTGATTCAATAAGAGAATGCTTTATACTATTAACATAATTTTATAAATATGAATAAATAACATTTTCATAGAGGTTAGAAAAGTTTGTTTCTTATGCACGAATGCCTATTCCACCAAGGACATTCCATGGATCTAAAAATGAGATAATAGGATGGAAAAGAGTTTATGTCACATTATGCTCTTACAGTATTACAGAAGATTGCTTAATGAACTGTCAATTTATGTAAAACCTAGGCTGATTAATCTGACTTGCTACACCATGGTTTGCTTCTTGTGTTATATATATATATATATATATATATATATATATATATATATATATATATATATATATATATATATATATATATATATATATATATTACCTGATCTCCCCATGAATTGATGGTAGGCATGTTAATGTCATCAATAAAGACTGTCATCTTTCTGCCAGCTGGGGGGCCATATGTGGTACCCATCCTCTTGTCTACATACCCCTCAATGGTTTTCTGTACAAATGAAGTAAAGGTGCACATACCACAAATAACAAATCTACAGAAACTATTATTGTTTTCATATGTGTGTGTGTGTGTGTGTGTGTGTATGCATGTATGCATGCATGCATGCATGCATGTATGTACATGTATGTATGCATGCATATATTTATGAACTTTGAAAACCCTTAAAACTGCAAATAATATACATAAAAGATATTAAATGTTTTTTCATCTCAACAAAGAGCATGACAGAAAATACTTTTTGTTTATCATCTGTTGTAATTAAGGCCTTTTATGCATGTAGGTTATGTGGATCGGAAGGTAGCAGGATAGACAGACAGTGTCTGACTCAACTAGTATTGTCACAGTTTCAGACCTCAATGCTGGCTGCATCTGCACAATATACCAATAGAACATGTACTTTTGCTTGGTTCAACTTCTTTGACCTACTGTCTGTCCTTAGTCTTGTACTTACTACAGAGTAAGATAGATTCCATCCAAAATAATGATAATAGCACTTTCTCCTGAATAACATGTACTCAAATGCAAACAATTCCTGACCAAGATATGATACTGCATAATGTGTTTTAACATGCTCCTCACAGATCATACTCTTGCAGAATATATCAGTGCTGCAACAAAGCTTTGACCCCAATGTCATCTAAGCCTCACTCAATCATCACTACAGATTAGCACAAATTGGCAACCATAACCACATGGGTCACAATATCATTCCACTAGGTCATCCAAGCCTTTGCTCATTGCCTCTGCTGATTAGTAAACAAGAACCCAGACCACATGGGTCCAACTACTGTTTCCAGGAGACACAGTGAAATCCATCAAAACTGACAGAAAATGCGCTAGACTATGTACCACACTGCTATGTCTTTCACAATGCCATATACTCTTGTGCTATCTTACCACTAGCTATCTATTCCATCACTGCTACAAAGAATACATATTATACAAAATTTTCCATTATGCACCAAAGCCTGCTAAGAGAAAAAATCACAGTAAATACAATTTAAATTATAAACTATCAAATTTTCAAGTATACTTTTCTCCAGGTAGCATTTTACCACAAATGTACAGTGCTGCCTCAGTGATAGCAACCAACAAAGAGGAAGTAACCCACTAAGAGGAGTATGAATTTGGTAAATCATCATTAATTAACTTCAAATCATGAACAGAACAAATAACTAAGACCCTTACAAAGGGTTCCTGCAGACTTAACAAAACCAAATTCCATGATTTTTTCAAAACTTTTCCAGGGCCAAGTCACAAAACTCAATGACCACAATATCTTGCATTGTCAAGTAAATTAATATAAAGAAAGTCATATATCAACAAAAAAACCAACAACTAGTAAGTGAATGACATATGTTTTCAATATCTAAATTACCATCCAATATAGCAATGGAATGACATATGTTTTCAATATCTAAATTACCATCCAATATAGCAATGAAACGACTGGCTGTGCCACATGAGATGTTACAACAGACTGGTACAAAAACAGGAAAGAAAGATCAATGAAACCAAATTCATAAATTAGTACCTACATTGCAAGTAAGATTAAAGAAATAAAACTTTTTCACAAGAAATCAACTTTGTTTTGTCAGATTGTCAAGTGGTAACTAACTCAAAGTAGCTGGTTGGCCAAATGAATTATTGAATTTAACTAAACAGAAATCATATGAGATCTACTGTCAGAACTTACTCTTGCTATGTGAAGTGAAATTGTGTCATGTTCAAAACAAGATTTTTTAACTGGTGCTTGGTACTCTATTAAGTTAGCATTTATCAGTTTTTTATATTCTACTTTCAGAAATTCCATGACTTTTCTAAACTTTGCAAGGTTTTGGGAAATTCCATAACCTTTCAAGACCCCTGAAAATTAATTTTTTAAAATTCCAAAACTTGCAGGATTCCTGGATTCCAGGACCCATGGGAACCCTGCTTACATGTGGTCATATTTTGCAATGGCAGATCTAGATCTATGACATTTAAGTAGACATTATACACATTATATATAGTATATTGACATTCATGTACACATTATATGTCACAGTGTATATATAGTATATGGACATTCATGTACACATTATACACAGTGTATATATATGTTTCTACTGTTAAACTACAGATAAACTTCATACCTGGAACATCATGGGTGTACTGGCACTGGAGAAGTTGAAACTCTTGAAGAGGTGAACCTCAGGATCATACTTTGAGCAGTAACCCTGGACCATTACAGTCTTGGCTGTACCCTGAAGAACAAAAAGTACATATCTGACTGGATCATGTGATCTTCCACTACAAAATACTTTAATTCGGTTTGTATATACATTACAGTGCTGGTGCTGTTGTTGTTGTTGAAGGGTTTAACGTCATTTTTCAGCACACGATAGGCTATACATGGTGGCCAGTATTAATGGTGGAGGAAGAACCCGGGAAAACCCTGGAAAGAACCAGTGACCCACGAGAAGCTAATGGCAAGCTTTCTCACATACCCACATTGGCTGAATCTGAGACTTGAACCCACACAGAGTGAAGTGAGATGGCAGTGATCCATAATGGAGAGCACTTTAGACCACTTGGCCACTTGGGGCCCCCAGTACTGGTGCATGTTCTTCATCAAATTCTGTGAAATTACTATAGAGGTTCCTCTTTTGAACAGCCCCAATGACTGTTAGCCACCCACTTTATATGGCCAGAATCCTTTGACACCAAGGAGTTTGTGCTATTGATTCCATAACACATTTCTGTTTTGAAATTAAGATATAAATATGACAAAATTAGTATTGTCATATTTTTACATGTACTACTCAAATCTGTGTGACCCTCTCTAGAAAGGCCACCCCTCTTATATGGCCATTTTCTGCTGCAGAATTGGTGTCCTTACAAGAGAGGAACCACTGTAAATAAAATATTTGGTGACTTGTCATACTAGTGCTGCTGCAGTAACCTCATTAGCTGATTTGTGCAATAATGCATTGATGCTGGGTTAGTTTCTCATATACAGAAAGAAAAACTCACTGTTCTTGGATAACAAAGACTGAATGGAAATAGTATCCATTCATCTTGAGTATTATTACCAAACAAGATCTCCATCTTCTGATCAGCTCAGTTAACTTGGCTCCCACATAAGGGGTCCTATACCTGCCCTTGGGATGAAGGGTCCAAGGAAAATAGAGATTTTGAGACAAAGTACTAATTCCCAGAAGGGAGTGCTGTAAACTAGTCTACATGTCTTTATATTTAAACCTTACGAACACCAGGCAGATCTCTGAATTGGTATGCTAAAGTTTATAATGCATCTCAAAGGTCTAGGCTGACTGTGACACCTCTTGAACTGATTTCTGACCCAATCTCCGAGTCCCAGTTCTAAATATGGTGCCCAAATGAAGTGGGCAAGTGCCAGAAATAAGTGAGTGTGTGATTTGGAATTTTAACATAGCTTTAGCAAATTTTTCAGTCACATCACTATGATGCCTGCAGTGTGGAAGTTTATAGTGATCTCTAGCACTGGGGCATCATGCGCAGACATATAGCATGATGTCCCACCCAGTCACATTATCCTGACACCAGGATGATGAGTCCTAACACTATTCCCTTAATAAATGAGCACCAAGCGAGGCAGCTGATGGTACCATTTTTATAAGTCTCTGGTATGACTCAGCCAGGGTTCAAACCTGCAACCTCCTGCATCTGAGGTGGATGCTCTAACCACTAGGCCACTGGAGCAGTACAAGAAATAAGAACCATGACCTGATGAAGTATGCTACCAGCTATGGGGCCAAGGAAAAGATCTAGAGTAAGATCCCAGTGGGTTGGCACTGTGAAAAATCTCAAATGCCCTTTTTGTAAAAATAGTGTGGATTTTTGCTGGAATATGTCTGCTGTGTTCAGGTCTCTTGGGACTTCTTTAATGATGGGTATGATTTAATATAGGGAAGGGGCACTGAAAATGTTATGAATGCCCTCCAATACCACCCGCACCATCCTCAGGTTGAGAGGACACTGTCTCTAATTCTATGGAAAACTTGAATTCCTCCCACAGGATGCATAATGATTGCCTTATACCTAACGGGATTGAAAGAAAGGGAATTTTCCTGCCTACTGTCCTGACACCTGTAGACACAGGTAGTATAACCATGGCATGCACAGATGAAATCAAATTCTTGTTAAACTGGCTGTGAAGAGGTTGAAAATGATACCAAAAAAAGATATGCCATTAAAATAAGTTGACTGGTTCGATTTAATGACACTTTTAGCACACTACTGGCTACATCATGCTGTGAAAATGGAATCTAAGTTCCCTTCCCATGGACAAAACAAGGTAGCCAACCAAAAGATCTGTTTTGTCAAACATCTACCTTAGTGGGCAGACAACCTTTGCCACTTTTGCTGTGTAAAACAAGCTTGGGAATACTGAATTCATGAAGCAGTGGTTGTACTCCTAATGTATTATGATTTATTAACGTATCTAAGAAGTAATATTTTCCTATTAAACATTGCAACTTATGTATAACCACAAAAATACCATTTCACCCATAATCATCTGTACATTTGAAAATGTATTTAATAAAAAGTGTATGAAAAATTACATATATTAGAGTAAACTCAACACAATGCCAGTTGCAATAATTAGAATAACACAAGATGAAAAATATGAACCTGCATTTCCTTCCCTGCCAGTGCAGATTTCAGGACTTCAACCTCTAGAGGTATGTCAGGGCTCCACAAACAGCAAGAAACATTACAAAAGATCATTCATATTGTTGTCATGACCAAATTTATTTATCCTTATATGATACTCCCAACAAATCCAATCAAAGTCCTTGATCTGTAGTAACAATAAAGCACTGGCAGACCTGGATCTATGCATAATGCAATGGTAGATATCTGGATCTACACTCTTCAGTGTGTGCATGTGTTCATGTGTGTGTGTGTGTGTGTGTCTTATACATGCTTGGAGAAGAAGATGAAGAAGATGACAAAGAAGAAGGACATTATTTAACTCATTAACCACCTGCGCCACATTTATGCATCATGAGGTAATGTTTACCCTACTTCTGAGGTCTGTAGCATCAGGGTCATTTAAGGTCATATGTGCATGCGTTCATGTGTGTGTGTGTGTGTGTGTTATACATGCTTGGAGAAGAAGATGAAGAAGATGACAAAGAAGAAGAAGGTCATTATTTAATTCATTAACCACTTGCACCACATTTATTCATCATGAGGTAATGTTTACCCTACTTCTGAGGTCTGTAGCGTCAAGGTCATTTAAGACCTATTAAAGTCAAAGGTATTACAGAAAAGTAGACAGATGTAGCTCTACAATCTTACCAAATAATCTGTACTTTCTACTTGATATAACAAAATACAGAGGAAAAAAACATATTTTTATGAGACACAATTTTTTCACACCAAACATTTGCCTGTTGTCAGAATCAGATTTTGTGTTCAAATTTTAGACTTTTTGGCATGAGATCTAAGGCAGACTAGTCTCAACTGCACACAGACAGGACCCCAATAAGCAAAAATAAAAACGAAAATTTTTACCCTTCTGCACATGCATGAGCAAAATAGCCAATGAAAAACGATGTTTCTAACAAAACTTGGCATCCGCAGATATATTTAGATGTATTCAGAATTAACCCACATAATGCATTTCAAACTCCCATTACAGGCAAAAATGATAAACATCTCCTGGGGTTAACAAATTAAAGAGGATAACACAAGTATTTTAATCCTCCTTACAGCCCTCAATTAATTATATATTTACAAATAACATTCCCTTGCATAAGCTCACCAGGTAACTTGAATAGCTGCTAATATTTTCTGGAATCATTCACTGAAATTCAAAAGGAGAATTTTATTTATTCACAACACATCAACAGCAGTGTAGGTACCCTGAACAGTAATTTCTTGGACAAAACAAACCTGTTCACCAATAAGTAGTACAGCTTTGGCTTGCTTGGAAATGGTCTGAATGAGGAAGTCAGTTCTGACATTGTCTACGTTTGGAACCAGGATACTAGTGTACTCAGGGATACTATCCTTAGGGTAGACATATTCCGGAACCTGTTGAAAACATAGCAAACTGATTAATTTCATAAAATATTTCCATAAGTATAATTTGTTCTTACTTTGAAATAAATTACATTTTTTTGTCAATATTTAAAGATGTAGTTTTGACTGAGGGAGGAAGAGTGGATGGGTATTATTGGTATATCTTTTTTTCATTTTGACTTTAAATTCATAGTCCTAGAGAAACTGAATTCTCATTAATTATTTGAATTATTTCATAGGGCATATTCATAAGATCTTTTGAGTATATCGCCCTATAGAATCTTATGATGAGGTACAGGATAGGTATAATTTGAAAACACTGGACAATTGAGAACACTGTTCAACATCTGGTATTTTCATATCATTTCAAGATGATATAAAATAATTGTAGATTGGTACGATAAAATCAATGCATACAGCACACACTGAAATGATGTGGCTTTAACCTTATGATATCATCTATATCCCTTTTTACACATTTGTCTGAGGCAGTATGAACTTGTGAACAGACTGGACATGAAATGACATGGTTGCAAATTTCATCTCCTATTAAATCATAAAAACTAATTCATACGCAATTTTAATAATTGTAATTGTAATAACACTCCTATTAAAGAAAATTATAAAATCATATGAGCCTCTTAGAAATCTCCAGCAATTTATTACCTGCCATAAATCAGTCACACAGGCTTTTTGTTGATGAAAAAACAATATGACCTAAATAACAGTGTCATAATTAACAAATTTAATTACAGCATACCCTGAAGCTCTATGAATTTCATAAGGAGTCTATGATCTTTTACCTGTGGAAAGTTTATGAATTTTTAAATGCTCATGCAGCTATTATTTCATGGAATATTAGTGAATAGGGTAGTTTTTTTATAATACTTTTTCATGCAGTGGGATTTGACTTATGAGTATATCAGGTAATTCCCAAAATTTTGCAGGCAATTATCTGTAATAGTGGTTCAAAGCAAAGAGGTGAGGTTAAAGAATAGTCTTGGTTTGGCACAGGAAAACCTAGGTTATTTAGCACCATGGCTATCAGAGTAAAGTGCCTGGCCCAAGAACATACCACAGTAGTCGACCTGGGCTGATCCAATGGCAGGATTCAAACCCATGCCCTTTTGGTCACAAGTCTGACATGGTAGCCACTGTGCTGCCACTGCTATCTCTATTAGTTGCCTCTGATTTGAGGACACAATGGGTCTATTCAACATCCCATGCCAGCAGGTGGATGCAGGATAGGCAAATATTTACTTTAAAGGACAGTTCTAATAAGCTGGGTATCATATGAATTTAAAAACTTGTCACTAGTGTTTATTCATTTATTCAAAAGAGTAACTGCTACACTACTTAAAAGCAACAACAAAAAATATGAATTATGACAAACAATTTATCATTCTAAGAAAATTGTTTCTTTTACAAAATTATAAAGCTAGAAGGATATTCTGTTACTCAGTAAGAATGAAGAAAATATACACTTAGTTGTCAAAATATTAAACTTGCAGAAATAAAGTCATGGTGTATCAAAATAAAGACATAAATCTCCTTGTCCTAAATTAATGATTTAGTGACTGATTATTGAATACCAAGAATCTTCTAAGGAATTTAATGTTTAACAAGACACTACATTTTGTATAATTTTAGCCAATGAATTTGCAGTTGCTGGGAAGAAGAAAAAAAGGAAAAAACACATACCCTTCCTGACCAATGTTCCCATTCTCCATTCTCACCCACAACATACTCAAAGATAGTATCATCTCCTTTTGCTGGTGGTAGTGGCAGAGTTGAATTCTTCCTCAGCCATTCTTCCATCTAAATACAACAAAATTTACACTTTCAGTTTCAAAGAGAGAAAAATTTGTTTAAAAAAATAATTACTGGAAAAAGTAGTACCTAATTCAAAAAATAAATACCGGTTTTTAATGTTGCAATTTTAAATAATCCCAAATTTTACCAGTCCTAGGGGATTATGTAAATATTTGCAACATTGAAAAACAGATAATGTAGTATCATTTACTTTGAAGTTATTAAAAAAGACATTTTCATGAGTACCTAAATTCGTGATTTGCCTGTCAAATTTCACATATTCAAGGCAGTAACAAATGCCTAAAATAGAGAATGCAAAAAAAACTATGATGAAAACAATCTGTGGTTGCCTCAATGATTAAAACAATACTATCACCTGTGTAAGCACAAATTAAACACCTGTCAAAATGGAGCAAACTACACTATAAGGTTATCAAAATTTCAGTGGAAAGAATCATAGCTTTTAACTCCAGTGAATTATCACAATTATTTCACTTGGAAAATCTAGCAATTCAAGGCATAGCAAACAAAAATATCCAGTTTCTAACTGAGCAATATAATCCATGTATTGAAATGATTGATAAACAAAAACCTTTTTTCTGTCATCAAGCTCAAGAAGTGCTCCAAGGGACCACATAAGAGCAAAGGTAATGAGTCTTGAAAGGTGATTCTTGTCTATCTCTTTGTTGTCATCTTTCTTAGGGATCAACCCTTCCAGGAGGTCTATTGCCTGTCTTACATAGTTACATTCCAAAACCTGCAAACAAAGATGTCTTATTTAACCTGAAGGATTTAGAGGTTCTAACTAAATTATTTTTACAAAGCTACAAGAGACATTGAGGGAAACAAGAGAGATTACAAAAAAAGCATGGAATAATGAAGAATAAGTTAAGATGCAAATTTATTTGGCATTTTTTAAAGGCATAAAGAAACAATTAAATATTTACTGCATATAATATAATACACCTTTAGAATTTGGAACTGAATATATCAGTTGGTGTAATTTGCAAAATAAATTTTAAAATGTTATTTTCACAGTATGATATACTTACATCCATCTTGGGTAACAGGAACTGTATAGTATTGAGGTACAATGTGGGAAACACTGCCTCAAAGATGTTGAAAATCACTTCAGCCTGCATTGGTGGTCTGGTCAGCAGCCATCCTGTTTCAAAAATTGATTTAGATGCATGCAGTTTGATATATGGAGCTACATGAATGGATGTAAACATTATATGTTTGTATTTTGTTTTAATGATAATGTACTCATTCCTACATATTTTCCTGATGTTGTTAATTTGTTTATTGAATAACAATCTGAGTTGCAACAATTCTTGACTAGTGGCGATGAAATTAAAAATGTATGTACTAATAATATAAATAGTTTTGTGGGGTTTAATGCCATTTTTCATCACATGGTTGGTTACTAATATACATGGCAGACAGTATAATTGGTGGAGGATCAACCAATGATCCATTGGAAGCACTGGCATGCTTTCCCACACACACACATTGGTTGAGCTGAGACTCAAACTCACATGGGCAGAGATGAGATGTGAGTGATCTATGAAGGGTAAAGCCTTAGACCATTCAGTATCACAAATACATAAATGTAAATAAATCTGTAAAAACTACATTCAGCAAACATTATTTAATGTCTCAACACAGAAGAGTCTGAGAAATCCTGAGCAATGATGGAAACATACTAAGATGCCAAGCTTAAAACCTGATTTGACTTAATACCTTAGAACACTCTTTTAGCACTTCTAGAACACTCTTTTGGCTACATAATGCTGCCAGAGGACAATTATGGGCCCTACAGTTCTTGTAATAAAAATCAAACTATTCAAAGCTTTTGTCAACAAGGTTCCAACATTTAAAACAATTTCTAAACATGTACAGTTTTACTATAAGTGAAATCATACTGTCTAACTGAACGAGTGGAAACTCAACCTTTTCACCCCATATACACATTAGGTTAACTGACAGCTGACAGCTTTTATGATATGTTCCTCATGTGTTATGCTTTTCTTAAAGATTACATGTTATTTACATATTTTTTGTTGTATCTGACCTTGTCCATAATCAAGTTAATGGTATACGTGACCAGTGACATTTATTTTTTAAATACATAGATAATATTTCTCTAAGATTAAATATTCAGATCATTATTAATATTAAACATGTTTACTTTGATTTGAGTTCAAGATACTGTCTTGATTCTGACTTTAGAAACTTCCAGAGTGGAAATTTCCTATTTTTTGAGTATTTTAAGAAAATGGTAATTGCATCCTAAGGTTTACTCATTCTTGCCTTAACATATGAAGCAGATTCAGTCTTATTGTTCTGTTCAGTTTTTCATTGGGAGGATTTATTTATTCAAATTATTTTTCATTGGAATTACAAAGTTGCTCAATAATATTCTTGGACTAAAACTTTAAGCTGGAATTATCATGAATTCAGACAAGAACATTCTGGATGATATTGTCAAAGACTTCACACATTACCACATTCCAGGCCACTGGAACATTAGCATATTCGAGACTACAGCCAGATCAATACATTCAATACTGGAATTTATTTGGAATACCACTGGAATTCATTTGGAACTTCATACTTCATTTGGACTTGTGACAGAACTTTTAGGACTATTTGGGATTTAATTTACAAAACTTTAAGTTCTTCTTAAATTTTCACTTTGTATTCAAGGAAAATAAATTATTTGTTTAATTTTATCAAACTTGTTGGTTTTTGCTCTTTTCTGTTACTTATTTTAAGATCATTGATTCATAACATTTGCAATTGTATTCCTTCATCTTTCTGGGACCAAATTCTATTAAGAACTGAACCCTTTGGCTCCAGGTGCATGCCCACTCCCAATCATATGCAACAATGCATAGAAAGGACTTCTGTGAAAACACCCCAACCATTGAGAAATGTGGAAGCTGCAGAAGATCTAATGTGCACACTAGAATCTCACACACTGGAGAGACCCCCTTTTATGATTCTTTTGGTGTCATAGGACTGCCCATTCACTAGTGGACCTTGTGTTGTAGGAGGACAAGAATGACTCTCATACTTCCCAAGTCTTCCTGAGGTGAGGTGACCAACCTGCCTCCTTTTTGTTAAGCTACACTGGAAGAGGGAGTTATCTCTCCTCGTACTAAAGATGAAATTGCCAAAGCAACCACTTATTCCAATTTTGTATGTAATCTTTGTCCAACTGGATTAGAAAGGAATTTTGGAATTACAAAAGGGTAGCAATACTTAAAATAAACAAATAATTTAAGTACTTGGTATATCTCTGTATATTTCCAATGCCATAATAAGGAAAAAAGTGTGACAACCTCACAAGAAACAATTTGTATCCTCTTGAAAATTCCAATGAAAGGTTGGGAACATGAAGTACCCTTACACTGTCCTGGCTTATCTTAGTGCAGACCCTGACCATTCAATCTGTCATTCTACATATATAAAAAATGTCAAATTAGATTGGTATCTCTTATATAAATAATGATCAACAATATTTGCAGAAGTAAATCAGTGAAGTGCTTAAGTTAGTTGGCAGCTTGGAAGCATAAGTTTAACAAAGGGTTTTACAAGAAAGACATTTCACACTGAGAGTGCTATACTGTGATGGATGGGCAGAGGATGGACGGATTGATAGAATGAAAAAATTTCTCACTCCATTGGGTATTATACAGAGTTGATAATAGACAATGAAATTCCAGTCTCTGAGTTAGCTTCTTCATTTTCTTTGAGGCCCTAAGTTAAACAATGTAACCCCTTTATTGGAATTTTCTAGTCTAAGAACCAGCATCAACAGAATTCTCCAAATTTTGCCATCTACTAAAAAAAAAACTAATTCAACTTACCCTTGATAATTGGGTTCCAGTCTAAAACTGAGCTGCTCATGAACACCATGCCGTTTCGAGACACAGTGGCTGGAGATGCATTGTCGATGTTATGTACCTCAAAGATGATCTTGCACAGGGCTGCCATGGGAATACGATCACCATTGGCCAAGGTCAAAGTCTTGTTGTCATCAAGGACAGAGTTCAAGTTCTCAATCCAGATGGCATCTACTGGACCATCAAGTACCAACCAGATGTGTTCACCCTGTGTAATGTATAATTAGAATTTTAATAGGATCCTTATGATCAAGTCCAATTTTGTTACCATATTTACTCGTATGGAAAATGAACCTCACAACAGATTGTGTCAAATGTGTTCACCCTGTGTACTGTGTAACCAGAATTTAAGTTGTATCTTTATGTTACAATCTAGTTTGTTACTCATCTACCTACATGGAACATGAACCTTAATGTAGACTCAGATTTACTGTAATCTGCCAGCAAATCAGATTCAATGTCAACTCAAAATCATAGAACAGCAGAACAGACTGAGCTCTGCTGTCAAGTAATTTGCTGACTCAGATGATCAGACATGAAATCATATATAGAAGAGCACAGACTCAAACCTGTTACAGAGTAATTTGCTGGCCCAGAAAATTACATTAAATAACAACACATATTGAGACCTTTTGCAGAGTAATTTGTAGTTCAAGTTCCAATGCTTACAACAACATTCTTTCTGATCAAAAGAGTAAACTTTGCTAAGAAAATTCCATTTTTGCAAAATTGACTAACAAAAAGAAAACTTCAGAAATATATACCTAGTATCATTCTTTTATGTCTGGATATCACTATAGAAAACATTCATGGTTTAAAAAAATGAATGTTACAAATATGAATTGTTTGTTGGTTAAAATTCAGAAAATTGTGTAGCACAATTAAAGACTGAAAATTAATAAGGCAACAAGATCAGGTCTTTCCCTTCTCCTCCACCCCAAAATAATGTCATCATGTCTTTCCCCTCTCCCCCCACCCCAAATTAATGTCATCATGTCTTTCCCCTCCTCCACCCCAAATTAATGTCATCATGTCTTTCATCTTCCCCCCACCCCAAATTAATGTCATCATGTGACAATGGTCCCTGATAGAAGGAAAGAAAAAATGTAGCAAGCTAAATGAAATAAAATTTTGTCATGAGTGTGATCTAGAAAGTCCCTTTCTTTTAGATGGAAGGATAACATTTTGTGCCTGGAAAAGTAAGCCATTATGTGACAAAGATATCTATAATATCATTGGACAAAATCTGGTCTAATTTAGGTTCTGGTGACTTTTAAAAAATTTCAATGCTCTCTAGTTTGCATCTGTGGAAGGAATATGTGTCTACTTCACAAAGCAAACAACAATGTATAGTTAAACTGATGCCATCTCTTACATCCATAAAGATCTAAATCATTTAATATATATTCTGAATGATGAGAGCACGATACTGACTGACTGGTTCACAGCAAATGGTATGCAAGCAAACCCTCCGAAATTCCAAGTGATTATTGTTGTCAAAAATGTGCAACAAGTAACTAGTATCACTATAAAAAACCATGTGATGACTCTGATTCTCAACCAATGTTCAGCAACTAAGAAATGTCAAAAAGCAGCAGGACACAAAAAAATTAAACATCTTGCAAAGTCTCAACCATTATTTGTCCACTAATACTAAGCTACTAATCTACAAATACTTTATTAGGTCAAATTTCATGTACTGCCATCTTATCTGACTCTTCTGTAGCAAACCTAACTCAGACTAAAAGGAAATATACAATATAAGGCACTAAATCCAGTATTTGACAATATTACTTGCTCATATCATTCTCTGCTAAGAAAGGCAAACCTTCCAACTCTTTACATTTGTAGCTTAAGAAATAAGACAACTGGAGTATAGAAGATACTTCACAAAAACACCGATTACTTTAGTAACCTGGTCACTATCAAACACTGCAAATATAATCTAAGAAACCAAAATCTGGCAACAATACCAAGAGTGAAGACAAACAGGTATGGTAAGCTTTCTTTCAAATTTGATGCTCCCAGAAGCTGGAACAGCCTGCCCAATGAACTAATAACAATTTCTGATTTCAAAGAATTTAACATGCTGATTCAGACATGGTTCAGACCACACCGTAAATGTGTGTTACATCTACCTTTTTAACAGTCAGTGGCACTTCATATATTGGGTTAACTTTTTGCCACAACTGTCTGGACTTAAATTCTCCCACCAAAAACAACTATTTTAAGTAAGTACCTTCTCCTATGTGAACTTCAAGTACCCTCAATTCTCCTGATTTCATTAATTTTATCTAATTAAGTGAATTAGCTGCATTTATTATAATATTTTCTGATCTTTTAATCAGCTGTAATAACTGATATCATGCATACTTTTAAACTATACACTATTCATATTCCATATTTAAATTATTAAATCCCCTTTCTCTGACTCGTTACATATATATATATATATATATATATATATATATATATATATATATATATATATGCTTGTTTATTAATGTATTAATGTCTTATAACTTAATCAGATGTTGTACTATCTTGTATCTACTGATGTAGTCTTTTAATTCTACTGTTGTATTGTCTTGTAAATCTACTACTGTATTGTCTTTTAATCTACAATTGTGTCACCTTTAATTCTACTATTGTACTGTCTTTTAATCTTCTGCAGTGTTGTCTTTTAATCTAGTGTTGTATTGTCTTTTAATCTGCTGCTGTATTGTCTTTTAATCAGCTGCTGTATTGAATGTTATCTAATGTTGCATTGTCTTTTAAAACAGCTGTTACCATTGGCAAGGTAATGTTGCATGTGTACTGTCAGACTGTATCTGTGTACACGTTTGTTGAATTATAAAATGCTGTTGATATGTCAGTAAAATAACTCATACAAAGTTAGTGTTTTACATATTTTACTCTGACCACCATAAATTTTAAATAAAATTTCTTGTATCTTGCATCTTTCACCCACAATGTATAAATGCCCCTGAATGTTAGTAGAAAATCAAAAGCAAACAAATAAAAGACCCAAGTAAGCCCACAACTGCTCACTTGGCTTATATCTGCCATATAATCAAATGCAAAAGCGGTTGGCAAAAAACATCTTAGTATATGTGTCTAGTAAAATTCTTGGTGTCTGAAGACCCTGCTGGCCTCAACACAGCTCAGTGGGAATAAGGTGGTAAACTTCTATTTTTTCATCTTTTGTTGCCAGGTTTGGATGGACATAGAGACACTAGAGCAGGTGAATAAAGATATGTAATCAGATCCTTCTTGAACTCACATGTCCACAAGAATGGAAAATTAATGATCCTGTTGCCATTAATGGGGCATGACAGGACTATTTCTTTCCTTTTATGAGAAGCAAACTGGTACCAGTTTTGCTGCAAAAGAAAAGGAGTGGTAGCCCCTTTCATGTTTCCTTGTATAATAAAGCCAATGTAAGAGATGGGTAGAGCCTAAGACCTACACAGTCTAACAACAAATATGATCAAGGGAAATTCATCCAGGATTTGGACTATCTCAAGTTAACTCATTCAGGATTTGGACTATCTCAAGTTATCTAAATATCTAATTTGATTCAGTCTGGTTTGACTGAAGGATTAAAAGCATAAAATCAATATATTTTCCCAAGGTTTTCAGATGGAACACAGTACTCAATCACCAGCTTTGTGATGTTGTTGTTGTTGTAGGGTTTAATGAAATTTTTCAGCATAAAATAGGCTATACATGGTGCCAGTATTAATGATGGAGGAAGAACCCGGGAAATCCCCGGAAAGAACCACTGACCCTCGAGAAGCTACTGGCAAACTTTCTCACATACCCACACTGGTCGAATCTGAGACTAGAACCCATGCAGACAGAGGTGAGATGGCAGTGATCCGTAACAGATAGTGCTTTAGACCACTCAGCCACTCGGGGCCCCCCAGCGATGTGATAAAATTGACTATAAATGTAGGAAAATAGCAATGAACCAGAGAGGTATAGCTGCAAAATTATACATTCACAAGTAAAATCAACCAAGCTGAATCTCACCTTCTTAGCTTTATGAGTTCTTCTCCACAGTGTGGAGAAAATTCCATCTGTCCAGTCATTTGTAGCTACATCCAGACGACCAAACATCTGTGGAGCTGTGATGGCTTTGGGGTTCATTCTCATCTCTCTGTGTGGCTCACCACACTCTGTCATTGACTTCATCAGGGTGTGGATACACTTGGTTTTACCTGCACCACTTGGTCCAAGTGTCATCATGCCATGACGGACTCTCTGGGTCTCAAACAGCTGGATCAGTTTCAGCCTCCATGCTGGATGGAGGATCAACCCTGCCTCATGAACCTGCAAGATAATGAAATAAACCAGAATTATTAGTAATGGGTAATGATTGCTGCAGTTTGTTTACTATGGCCTTAAACTGAGGGACTTTGGAGATATAAACAATGTGTATCCAACAATTTCAATATTTAAAAAATGCTGCGCAATCAAATCACGAAGAGCTCAATAATTAAACTTGCCACTGAGCATCAGGTTTGGTGAACAATCCCATAATGCATTTCCTAATTTTGAAAAGATCCTTTGGGCTGTAAATGAAAAACCTAAAGCTGGTGTTGTACTAAGGACTTTCAGAAAATTCTGCTGGTCAGAAACAGTGAAACCTAAGAAAAAACAAAACGAATAACAAATGGGACATTATCAATCTGACAGTAGCTGCTTTTGGGTCTTGTTCTGGTGACCTCTCAATTAGCCAGTAAAAATGCAGCTTTCAGAAATCTAAAGTGAATCAAATTCTTCAGCATATACTGATGTTCTTCAGTCGCACTACTCAGTCTGCCAAATGCAAAGATATAGGACTTGATCTGATTGGCTGATAAAACTAGCAATTATGGTATATCACACATCACCAGAACATGACCCTTAAGTGGCTGCTGTTCATGTAGGACAGTGGAGATCTGATTTTAATCATACTGGGGACATTATTATTTGTCCATTACCTGTTCAATAGTACTCTATGTAGGATTTAGTAGGGCATGGCTGACTGGATAATATTAAGACAAAGTATGCAGTCAAACTAAATTTACTGTGCTGAAACCATTTTGTTCTTATTAGATTTACTGTGACTGTAGCCAATAACCTATCCCAAACACTATTTTTTTTTATTATCCAAAGTGCAAGCCATCACGAAATTTGCAAAGTACAACTAAACTATGTATGCACAAAAACAATTTTCTTTGTGCCACAGTGACAATGATCATTGCTCTTTTGACTTCAAAAAGAAAACATGGAATATCTTTCAGATTTTCTGAGGTTAAATAAGATGAACAGATGTTTATCATTTCCATGATAAATTCTCTCTAAAGACGATCTTCATATTATGAAACAAGCTGGCTCCAATTGGCAATTTGTATTCATTATAATCTGGGTCACATTCAAACAGATTAAGTAACATATCTTCCATGGTGCTGAGTTTATTAGAATTAAAACGGCATAATTATATCATTTATGGCATGTACCACCAGCATCAGTAAGCATACATGATGTATGGACTGAGAAAACTTCACAACAAAAAAAAACAACACATACCTGAAACATCCAGCAGGTTATTCCCTACCATTTGCATATTATCTGTGGGGGAGGGTCTGCATAGCCTTGAATAATGGGAGACATTTTCATTGTTGGCTTGTTTTATATTTTTATGTGACTTTAAATTCATGACCTAGCTTACCCACAAAAAACACAACACTTGGATCACCATGATTTAAAGTAACTCACAGTAGTTCAAATTAGCTATTGCTGACCTTGTTTTCAATGGCAGCCTCAATATCAGGGTAGCCAGCCTTATCCAGCTGTATTCCTGGGAACAAGTCATCAATGAGAGACATAAACAGAGGCTCATCTTCATCCACCTGAAATGAAACATAACTACCAATGAAGTACATCTGAAAGTGTGAAACATTTTCTAGGTGTAAGCATCAAAACCTGAAGTAAAATACAAAACATTTCAGAGATTTTAATCTCTCAATCTCTCTCGCTGGCTTTATGCAAGCTGTGTGAGTTGGCAACTGACAGTTCATACCATGATAAACTATATAAAAAAAACAACCAATTTTCACTTCTTTAAATCTATTTTTTGTATTCACTAACAGTTTAGGCTAACTACAGGGGCTACTTACAAATGAAATTATGACTATTGGTAAATGGTTATAGTGATCAGTCTAATAGTAAAACAGTGCAAGACATCAACCATGACAGTTATGATGGGGAGTAGCAGGATTTTTACCCCCACCCTCCATATTACAGCTATCAAGGCTGGCATTTTACATAGTAGGAATAACTGTTATAATGGTTAGTCTTTGAACATCCCCTCTTCCCAATCCCTTTACCCATTTAACTATAGTTTTAAATTCATTTGTAACAAGCCACAGATTTTGAGTTTCCCAGCTTTTTCTTCAAACCTAATCAAAGAAAGAATTATTTATCATCAGAAAAATAATAAAGATTTTTTATTTGATTCTATCAAATCAATTGATTAAATTTTCTAAATAAAATATAAACCCACTGTTTTTATTTAATTTTAAAAGGCATGCAGTGTGTATGCCTTTCGATTCAGTGTTTACATTAGTTACTTTGCATGTGACACTATTTATGGAAGTATAAAGCAGCTCTCCTTACAGTTTATACAGAAATAGATGTAAATGGATATGATCACATGGTTATTTTCTGACCAATGGAAATCTTCCCTACATTTATCAACTGATGAAACTACAATTATTGCCAAATGAACACCTTAATACAGTACAATTCAAAGTGAACTCATTCAAGTTTACAAATTCTTTCTTTGCTGGACAATCAATGAAGGTGTTGGCAACTAAACTAACCTCGAAACGATAGCTTTGTTTATTGACAGTTTCTTTGCTGGACAATCAATGAAGCTATTGGCAACTAAACTAACTTCAAAATGATAGCTTTGTCTATTGACAGTTTCTTTGTTAGCCAATCGATGTAGGTGTCATCAACTAAGCATTCTGTTTAACACTCAATGATCACAAAACACAAGACAAAAGAGATTTCAAAGCTTATCTCTATACTTGTTAAAAAATCCTTTAAATGAATGGCTGCCCCAGGGTAAGTACTAATATACATTAGATCAGTTCCTTGTACCATGGTACCATGTGGTCTGTGTCAAGATATGTCAGCACATTATATCTTTAGAGCAAAATATGCAAGGCCTAGGTCCGAATTAAGAAAAAAAAGTAACTTGCTACAACAACTAAGTTTTATTAACATCATCCAAGACTTATTTAGGGACCTGATAAAATACAACTTCACTATCCAACTTTATTGGAAATGTGTGTTAATTAACATATTTTTGAGTTAGCAAGTCATCCTGTTGTCTGTTATTATTTAACTTCCAAACAGTAAATGTAGAACGAAATAAAATAATGTTATTGGGTGAATTCTAATGAATAATTTTCTCAAACAAAACAAAAGTTGATTTATAATTAATGATTTTGAGAGGAAACCAGTTAATCATGAAAATATAATACTAATACTAAAGCAGCTGCAAATCTGGAACCAAAAATGACATCTCATTTTCTGGTACATGTAATAATTTGGTATATCAATATTTTATCATGTATCACAACTTCTGACACCACTGAATGATTTTAAATTAAAACTCAAAAATATATCCCTACCACATAATTTTCAGAGAAAAATGTCCAGCAAGTGCCATTCCATTTCAGACTCTATTACATTATATATACACACACACACACACACACACACACACACACACACACACACACACATATATATATATATATATATATATATATATATATATATATATATATATATGACAGTTTGAATTTAGCTGAAGTTATGTGCTTAAATTTTAGAAAAAAACAGTAACTCACCAGTTTAGACAAGTTCATATCTCTCAAAACTCTCATCACAATGACTGGCTCAGGTTCATCTGGGTTGGATCTCTTGAATGAACCAAGGGTACGTAGGACAGACAGGATGTTACGCAAACCGAAGTCATAGTGCACCTGTGATAAATTACAGTAAACAAAGTATAGGTACAGAATCACCAAATTTAATTTTGGTGCAAAATGCTTCTGAAAACTCTCAGCCAGCCATTAACATACTATAATCATACAAGATCTTAATGACACAAGCCCACGCTCCAATGTGATCAAAATCATGTCAGAAATATTGCCTCCAGAGTGTTAACATGCTTAGCTAATACGTTGTATGATCACCAAATTAATATGTATCTCCTTCATTATCAAACTAGTTCAAGATCTTGATGACATAAAATATATTTCAAGTTTGATCAAGTCCAACCATTCAGATGCAAGATGACCTTGTTAATCTGCATGGATTTCATTCATTATAAAACTCATCCAAGATCATGATCAGCAAATTTTCGAAGTCAGATCAAAGTCAGATCAGAAACTGATAACAAGTCTCACCAATCAGATGCAAAATGACCTCATTGATATATATAACTCTTACTCACTATCAACCTTGTCCGAGACCTTAATAATATATTATAAATTTAAATTTAATCACAACTGGATTAGAAACATGGCCTCCAGAGAGTTAACAATCTCAGCTAATCATATCCAAGATAACATCATGGCCTCTGTAGTTTACAATCTCAGCCAATCATATACAAGATAACATCAATAATATGTGCTGATCTTGCAAATTATATGAATTATAAGAGATCTGGATAATATAAGCCCATATTCCAAGTTGGATCAAAATCAAATGAAAAAGATGGTCTTTAGAGTGGTAACAATTCAGACAATATGATGAAAGATATAATAATAATAATAATAATAATAATAATAATAATAATAGTAATAATAATAATAATAATAATAATGACAATTACTTTATTTAAAGAGGGTGACACAATTATAGTTGCATGGAATTAATCCTCCTTGTGGCCCTCTATTATATACACATTTACATTCAAGTACAGGTTAATTTTTACACACTTATGCATGAACATACACACATGTATACATATATTCACACACCATTCATAATATGCTATATTTATAAATGGACATAATAAACAGAAAATTTATCACACAAAAATAGCATTGATAATAAGCTAAATTATATAAGGACACAATAAACAGAAAATCTAAACAAACATGCTCCAACTAGGTACATTGTGTATATACAGTACAACTAGGTACATTGTGTCTATAATACAGTACAACTAGGTACATTGTGTCTATACAGTACAACTAGGTACATTGTGTATATAAAGTACAACTAGGTACATTGTGTATATAAAGTACAGAAGTAGTGAGACAACTAGGCACATTGTGTATATACAGTACAAAAGTAGTTAGACAACAGATGCTCTAACTAGGTACATTGTGTATATACAGTACAAAAGTAGTGAAACGACAGTGGAAGGTTTGTGAATTTATACTTTAAGCTGTAATGAATCTGTCAAATTAAACAATTCTACTTTTCATTCATTGAATTAGATTATAATTGAATATGTTTATATATTATTACTTTCTCTAATTTCCTTTGGGATTTTGTTCCAGATTAGTGATCCTGAATATTGAAAACTTTTCTTAAAGAGTTCTTTATTTGGTTTTGGGATGGAAAGATGGTTGGCTGAAATTGATCCTAAATAAGGAGCGATGCCTTGTTTTGTAGCATGAAATAGTTCACTGACATATAATGGGGCCATAATGTTTGAAACTTTGTGCAGAAGCCTAGCCTTTCTCAGAAATATATCTTCACTTACTATTATCATTTTAATATCATTCAGTTCATTAATATGCACAGAACTTGCTCATTACTGAACTTGTCCAAGATCTTAATGATACCATTAAAATGCAATCGCTAATGGATTGACAACAGATGATGAATGACAGGTGATGCATATCAAGTATAAGGGCATACCATAAGCTCACTTGGTCTTATGGGCATGCTGAGCTAACAACCAATTATACGCTATATATATGGTAAAACTGGTTACAACTTGAAAAATAGAAATTAAAAAAGTGTTCTGTCATGACTTTTTTTTTTTCTAAAAAGAAATGAAAATACAGGATGATAAATTTCTGACCCAAAAATAATGTGCATTATAAAAAGACCCTAGTGACAATATTGTTAGAAAAAGATTATCTCAGTTTTGTGTGCATATATATCAATACAAATCAACAATGTTAATGCATGTATTAATTTGTGTTTTGTACAACACTGTACCTGTTTGGTCAGCTGCTCCTCACAGAGCTTGTACAGAGTGAAGAACTTCTTGGCAAGGACTATGTTCTGCTGGAAACCACAGCTGGCAAGTTTCACACGGATGATGATAGCTCGGTCTGGCACCATCATAGCAACAGTGCGGAAGTTGATCTTCAAGTTCTCAGGTAGTTCCTGACGACCGGCGTAACCTGGGTTCTAATACATAAAAAACAGCTTTTCTATTATGACAATAATATCTGCAGTGGACTGGATATGCAATCAAATGCATGAATGAGTAAATTCCATAGCTCTCTGGATGAGAAGTGAAAGTTTTGGTGAAGCTACTTAAAATTTTACTCAAGGGACTTATCGCAGACAATAAATTTTAAATATAAAATTGATTCTTTCTCATTGATTCACAGCTTGCATCTAAAATAATCTCTTTCAGACAAAGAAGTTGATTTCAAAAATAAACCAGAATGGATTTATTTTTTAAACTCTCTGCCCTGCCTAAATGCTAAACATTGGCATGGTGTCAAGGAAAAGTGCCACAAAGCAGACAGGTTTTGCCTAACAGCTATATATTCAACTAAACCTTTTGGGTCAATCTAAAAGAAATATGTACAAATTAAATATTTGTAAAATCCTTAAATGACTTTTGCTGATCTTAAAAAAAAAATGTACCTTTACTCATTGCATGAAACAGCTAAATATTTTCAACTATATTAGAGAATTATGGGAGCCTATAAAGCCATACCATGGTCAAGAAAATGCCAAACTCCATATCTAAGTCAACAACGTCACCATCAGTAAAGATAAACTGTGACTTGCGCTCTTTCTTGCACTGCAAAACAATGGCAATCTGCTGGGCAGCTACAGACAACACAGGCAACTCTATACGGTTGAACTCATCAAAGCATCCCCATGACCCTGACTGAGCTAAACCTGAAAGATATTTACAAAAAATTAGTAACATTAGATCATAAAGAAATAACTCTCCTGATATTTATTTTTTTAAGCTGCTGTGGTTGGAAATTTACAGGTAAGGAAAAGGTCATGATAACTTTTGATTCTATAAAAGAATTCAAACTAAGATTTGCCCTTTTCACTTGAAGAAAAAAAAATGCAACAAACAATTTAATAATAAGAGCACAGACAGAAAGCCTTTTTCTGCTTTTTCTATGGACTTCAGTTTTATAATATCAGTATTCCAAGAATGTATTTCAATTGTCCATATATCCACTGGCTTCAGAGATGCAGTTAAAATAAATAAATTTCCTTTGTATGAGAGCCTCAAGGTGGATTAGTTCTTCAGCTAATTGTGTTACCCTCTTCAAATAAAGTTATTATTATTATTATTACTACTGTCATTCAGTGAATATAATGAACAAAAAGCTGTTTAGTATTCCTCCAATATAACTCCAAATGTCATGATCTGAAAAGGTTCAATATGTGCTTTAAAGCTTGCAGGTAACTTGCAACCAGTCTCTTCATGCATATTTTAAGAAAAACTACTTAAATGCTTTACCCTTGTAGATACGTCCAAGACCTCTGAAGTCCATCTGATCAGAGCAATTGAAGACGACCACATATTTTCCAAGGCAGCGTCCCATGTCTTTGACTGATTCTGTTTTTCCAGTACCAGCAGGACCTGCTGGAGCACCACCAAGGGACATCCCTAAGGCTTGGGCTAATGTGATGTAGCATCTGTAAAAAAAAAAAAAAAAATATAATTTTCTATTTTAAGTTCTAAAACATTGTAAATCATGACACCTTTTTAGTTGAAAATTTACAAAATTAATAATATTTGGAAAACTTTCTAGCAAAGTTCAGATTGGCAATGTATAATGTGCGTAAAAAGTTGTATATCAATTTTTAAATTTAAATCCTAAATCCATTTTAAATTTGATACTATACAAAATTAGTGTGACGTTCACCAATTTCTTCCATCAAAAATTTTGTATGATAACTATTTACCATGTTGTATGTGTTTACACAGCTAATATACATAAAGAAGAAGACCAATCACCCAGGTGGTTGACAAGTGTTAGCTTGTCAATGCAAATTTACAAACATATTGAAACAATAGATGGAGGAGGAAAACTTGGTGAATTGTTGTTGCATTGTCGGTTAATCTTGATGTTATTTTATCCTCTTTCCGACATCATGTATATAAGACCACTTTCTCAGCATAAAAAAGAAAATCATTATACAACCAATATCCTCCCTGTATCTTACCCTGCCCTTGAGGATTAGACCAAGATTCATAACTCAGAAACTATTCATAGCCCCATCATGAAAGTACATACACCAACTGGGCATTGTAATGGGAGATAATCTGTACAGTCGGCATAGAATACTGGATCTGTTGTTACCCCTACCCCCTAGCCTAGGCAACACCCCTGGAGTAATTTGAAACCAATGACACCCCCATGCAAGGGATCAGTGGTTAATACAACTTCAAGAATGTTCACAAGCTCAGTCAATAAGATGCAAGACCTTCTTATTAACTGGTGAAAACGATGATCAAACTCATCTGAGATCTTACTGATAAAAGTTTACTTACTACATCTTATCAGGATCTGACTAGAAATATGGCCTTTAGCGTATTCATAAGCTCAGTCTATCAGATAAAAGATCACTTCATTTGTTTCCATGGATATTGCTCATAACCAAACTCATCCAAGATGATGATATAAAAACGTATATACCAAGTCTGATCAAAATCGGATCATTTGCATGGCTTCTAGACTGTTTACAATAATTTGCATGGAAACACTCATATATTCAAACTTCACCAAAATCTTAAGGATAAAAGCTTACATGCCTATTCCAGTCAAAATCATATCAGTTCTGATCAACATCTGATTAGAAACAAAGACTCATTGTCTTCACAAGTGTTGACAGATAAACAAACAATGGATGGCACAAGATGGGAACAAGACAATATCATTACATAGGTAATGTGCATAAATATTGTCAATACATTATTTCCAATGAAGGCGCCATACAAATCACAATAATGAAAGGTATACATTTAATGCTACTGAATAAAAAGAACGTTAAATGAAGATTCATGACAGGGTATTTTCTTGTTGCACATTTGAATTCAGATGTGATCTTCTGATAGGCAGAATGCCAGTGGTGATATAATGATTAAAGACTATGGTGTTTACCTGAGAAAGGTTCAAATTTATGTAAACAAGCTGACCACTATCTGATGGCACAAGTTAGAATATTTAACTATATTCAAGAAATTTCTTATTTAATTTCACCTGTCAGTCAGAGGAGTGATGACAAGTCTCTCTGTGCAGCCCAGAAACTCGTTCATGTAGGTGAAGTCCACATCAGTGATGGAAATCTGGCATTTGTCAATGTCTTCAACAAAGTAGAAACGGGACTGCTTCAGCCACTCAAAATCACCTGGTGATCGAATGTGCATCTTCACCTGTATAACAATATCAAATCTGCCTAAGTACTGCAATGAGTATAGACACTGATCATTGTCACATAATACATCAGCTGATTGGAGTAAGTGTTCACATATAATTAGGCAAAGGCCCTATATGCTAGAAATTGTCAACCATTTCATCATTTAAAACCTAATTTAAATCATGTAAACCTTCATAATTTAATGAATGGATAACTATACAACTTAATACATTTGAAACAAGTGGTCATATTCTAGGTTTCATCATAAGTTACTTTTCCTAACATTTATGGATACAAGATTTGGAGATAAAGAAGTATTTCTTTTTAATACAGCCACTTATGGGTAATATGACTTCTCGAAGAATCTTACTGATGTTAATGATGCAACTGCTTTTCTCAATGGAAAGTGATATTTTTTGTGGTAATCCAAGTGGACAAAAGAGTAATTTGAGAATTACAAGTATAATCTACATAATAAATGTCATGATTGCTATAAATTGTTTGAAAAATATATCTTTAATATCTTTACTTCTTTAATCAGCTGGATCTATAAATGGTTAAAGTTTGTGTCACAAATGGAGAAAAAAAATCAAAGTGGATCAGTGCCCATATCCAAATACAAATGGGAAAAATCCAAGTGGATCAATGCCAGAATTCAAACATGAGCAATTTACAATTCTATAAGCAAAAACTTTATCTAGCCAATAATTTTAACTCTCCACTGTGACTGATCATAAAGTTGACTCCAAAAACCTTGCAACACACATGATGAAGTCCTAAACTTGAGTGGTGTATTACATCACTTAGGTATTCTTTTAAATTTCGAAAACACTCTCTTGATTTCTCCATTTTCTGATGTGACATAGAACAAAGTTCAAAAAGATTACTCTCCACAATCATGTTTCAGTGATTTAAAATTCACAAGTCATATCCGTAAAATCCACTTTGATTCCTTCTTAAACCATAAATTATTACATAGATTGGTTTTCCAGCCAATTCTTTTCATTAATATTGAATCAGAGAAACTGGTTTTCAAATGGAAGAAAAAAGCATCCTGTCTAAGAAAGTCATCAGTTTGCTGGTACCTGCCCTAAATTAGCAAGCCAATATCACAGGCTAGTAAAATCTGTCTTCCAAATGGTTAATCAGTGATTCATTCATGTAACAATGACATCGTTCCCAATGTAGTTAGTTTGAAAATTCTCCCTGAACTGTAGTCATTAGTTTATATTTTTACATCAGCACAATGCATAAAGGATAAAAAGTAAAATATTTCTGAAGCTTTCTTCAAAGATGATATCCGATAGTTTTCTGTGTCCTTAAGACCTCCAGAAGTGTGACACAGTGGTCAGCAAGAACCTTCTTTTCTATTCATTTCTCACATATAAAAAAATATCTGGAAAATATCATGGGTTTAAAAAGTGACAAGCCTAGTCTTTAATTGCTTTATTTCATTTCATTGTATCACTGAACCTGAATGTGTAATCCATACACAGGTGAATATAAGACAAAATCCAATGTATAAAATTGCTATGATTAGCCAAAATCATAGTGGTATGTACACAGGAGCAGGCAAGTTCAAAAGAATGACAAATTTTGCAAAAGAAATCTTTCTTCACTCACCATGTCATCAAAGATATCCTTTTGATGGACATGAATGGTGATAAGGGTTTCGAATTTGGTCCTGTCTATCTTGGACAGATCTTGTGTAGTTTGGTTGATCAGTTCGTTCAGCATATCCAAGAATTTCTGGTTCATGGTTTGCATTATCTTCTTATCTGTCCTGGCATTTGTCAGAGCTTCCTCTGAGTCTCGAGTCCAGACCATTTGTATCCCAAGGAGACCCACCTACCATGAACAGAAACAGATACATACTATATTAATGTCTGTTATCAGACAATATACATTTTCAGACACCAAAAAGGTTCTGATAACATAACTTTTTCATACCTATTGATTTCTGAACATAATTTCAAAAGAATTCTATTTGTATCATTATGTTTATTTAACTGTTGGAGAAATCAGAAATACAATCAATCACATACAAATGAATACAAAATAATTATAAAATTTATAGTATAAAAGCATTTATATTACTTCATAACAATTTATTGACATGGTAACTGAGCAAGAACTGGTACAGCTATATGACCCATTTTCAATTTTGCTATCTGCATATCAAAATTACAGCATTAATGAAAGTTGGAGACTTCCAGGTCAATAAAGTATTGACAAATGCCAAACAATACAGTAAATGAGATTAAACCAAGCAGGTAATGTTTGTTTTCATTCACTTCCATGCACATAAAGTGTCACTCATTTCCTGTTTGATTAAAGGGGAGCCTGAGGTTGTAGGTGTAGTATTCTTTACTTAGGCTCTAATTTGTTATTCGCTTGTTTGTTTTTTTGGACACTTATTGAAATTAAAATTAAATTTTTCTTTCTATCTGAAAAGAAATGGTTAGCATGGTATAGAAAGCATTTCTATGTAAGGGTCCGATACAAAACAGTACAACAAAATTCTACTGAGAACAAAATCTCAACCAATACTGGAAAGAAACAAAATCTGTATAAATGTCATCCAATTAAAACCTTGTCAAATAAGCATTTCTGATCAGTGGTTCATAATGATTTTAATTAGTAACTAAGTCATAGGTAAAAATTACATACAATTTCAAGTATATCCATTATTATTTACATTAAGTTTGGGCCTCAGTAGATAAATAGATAGAAATAGATATCTTGTATAAAAACAAATTATAAAAAGCAGCATGCCAATGGTGCAAAATTTATTTCCTAAAAAGAGGCATACTTGCATGTAACTTCAAATTAATGTAAAAGTCAGCTTCAAATTAATGAAAAAGTGTGCTGCTACTGCCAAAGAAACATTTGAAAGGATAACGGAATATCAAAAACTCATATTTAACAAAAGTTTAATAAGATAGATCAACACTTAGGATAAGTTTGATAAAGAAAAGGCACATGGGCAATAACTAATTTTCACCAGCAGAGGTAAAAGAGCAATTAATCTTCAAAGGACGTGCTTGCTAGGTAAAACAAAGTTTTCTAGGTATAAGACAAGAGAAATGTAGCTAGAAAGATATAATGATAAATTGGATATTCATGCTCTTGCATCTTTATGCAAGTTTGAGAAGACCGAATAAATACCATGACCAAGACAAATTGGACTGATACTGTGACAGCCTTTCAACATTAAGGACAATGCAATAAATGTACCTGAGCTGGGAACATGCTCTCAAATTCTATCAGCTTGAAATTTGGATCCTGAATGGTGACAGCTGCCTGCCGGATTACACTATGGACAGATTTCCGAGAAATCCTTAACAGGTCACCCAGCCAGACTTCAACATTACCCTAAAACAAAGGAAGTCAAAATAAAGGTGTACATTAAACTTTGTTTAACATACCTTTATTTATAAATTTGCTCTCTTTTACAGTTTTTTCACTGGCATTTATTAGATTTGAAATTTTTAAAAACAAATTAAGTTCGAATCTTATGCTTGGAGTGTCAGTATATAATTCAACAAGTTACATAAATTTCATAGCAGAAATACACAAATGAAAGTTTCTATCAAGGAACTATACACAAATGTGCACTACTTAATGGTGTTTTGCAGTAAATAAGAAATACTGACTACTTATAACTGAAAGTCATAGTGTTACTTTTATTACCAGTTTATCAAGTAACCAAAAAATAATTAACTTTTCCAGACCTGGTTCCCAGAATCTGAGTTCCTGGCCAGTAAAACAAATTCAAGAAATTTATATTTAACTTTAGATACAGTCTGGTCACATGTGGAGATGGCTTTCACAACAGTATGTGAATTGGATATATTGAAAACCTTTCTTATTTGATCAACATGTAGAAGAACAGCAAGTCGAACTGTTCCGCATGCTATATAAATAGTCTACAATGTTACAGTCTTTTCATGATTAAGATTCAAGTGGCCATGTTGGGTTGATGTAGTATTGAAAATTAGTCTCTTACACATAAGTTTGAGATCATTTTCCTTCATGCCTGAAACTGATGGGATTAAAAAAATCACACCTCATTGTTTGTACAACCCTGACTTTTCAAGGGCTTCAAAATGTCTAAATGACGCCTTCTTATGGAAAGTGGGTAATGCTCCCATTTTGAATTACAAACAAAGTTTATACCTAGTTGGGTCAAAATTCTTACTAAATCAGTCATTAATTACACCATTACAATGAAGAAACACTACTCCATCTAGCAACTACCAGGGTCATGAGTCATTTGATCCACCCAACTTTATCAGATCACAAAAAAAATCATGAATTTAAAAAGTGACATATTACTTCATTTTATTGTTTTGAAAGACTTCTGAAAAATTCAAGGAACTTTTGGCAGAATTCAAGAAATGTTTATTTCCACAAATTTAAAGATTTTTAGGGACAAAACGAACTTTTTTTAGTTCAAGGATTTTTCAAGGATACACTTAAACTCAAGGACTATTCCGGTTATAACATTCATTTGTTCAATGTGTATCATCCGCTAAGCCTTGCTTTATGTAATTATTTGTCAATACCTGAGCCAACACTGGTTCATCCAGGTGAACATTTTCCCCTTCCTGGGAGTTGATAGCCAATATCTTGTCATAGACTTTCTCATCAAATGTAACAAGTTTTGTGTTGTCAAACACACTCAGCAGATGATTCTATAAATGAAATTTGCATTTAAATTGTAATTGTAATCATTACTATTAATTCTACTCAACTTGAAATTGTAACCATTACTATTTAAACTACTCAAATTGAAATTGTAATCATTACTATTCATTCTACTCAAATTGTAATTGTAATCAATATTATTCATTCTACTCAAAATGAAATTCTAATCATTACTATTTACACTACTCAAACTGAAATTGTAATCATTATCATTAATACTACTCAAAGTGTTACTTGTAATCACTACTATTAGTACTACTCAACTTGTAATTATAATTATTACTATTTAAACTACTCAAGATCTAGTGGGCCACTCAGATTAATACTGTGACTCACAAAAGTCTAGTGGGCCACTCAGATTAATACTGTGACTAACAAAAGTCTAGTGGGCCACTCAGATTAATACTGTGAATCACAAAAGTCTAGTGGCCACTAAGATTCATGATATGAATCACAAAGGTCTTGTGACCACTCAGATTAATGATAGATGATGTCAAGCAATATACCAGAAAAGGCAAACATTTTCTTTCACAAGACTAAATCAAATCTCCCTCTGGACTAGTTTCAACTTGGAGAGATTAACATAATAAAAATGATGATTCAAACAGGTCACAGGTACTTGTTTTCTTTAATTATAACTTGTCACAGATCAAAAGAGATTCAACAGTCACAAATCCAAATACTTGTGGCATCATTATTTACATAAAAGACCACATGGCAAAATAGTGTATATAATAAATACCATTGCAGTTTGTTATATTATTCAATTACCATCTCACTGTATTTCACTAATTATCTTAAAAATGAAAAGTTACAAAGATATAAAAAAAATACAGAAAACGTAGTCATTTCATTCATCAATTTATAATTTTAACCTAACTGTTATGAAGGGGTTTCTAACTGTCATCTTCTTCACATTTGGTTTCAGATGGGAATTTCTTAATATGGCACCATGTTTGCATGGACCAGTCTTTTTTATTTTCGAACAACACATGGGATGTAGTACACTGTCTTCAATAAGTGTTACGTAATTTCTTAAATTTCCCAAACTTTGAGAGTTATATCTCTTAGAAAACAAGTATGTAAGAATTACGTTTTTAATTTTGTTCAATCCTTTTAGAAATATTAAAATTAGACATTACAAGGATGCAGATGAACTGAACATGAAGTGTTCTAGAAACTGGAAAAGGATAGTATGATTGTTTACAATGAGAGCATCCATTGTATTTGAAGCATCAACAAGATGACAGTGTTAGAGGAATCTGGTGACAATCAGGTTAGAAATTATAGACTGATGAGTGAAATGACTCAATTGTGTGCATTTGTTATATGCTAGATATGCTAGATGTTTTTCATTTTAAAAACTGGTGGGGGGGTAACAAAGAAACATGGAGGTAAGAGAATAGTATGGTAGTAATCAGCAGAACAAACAAACGACCAAGATCTGTCTGTTCATTATGCAACAGCAGATCAGGGTCTATACAGTCAGCAATTACCCAATTTATAAGAGAGTTAATAGGGTACCATTGATAATACTGTGAACTTCTATTACTTGTGGGGTACCAATTTTCGTGGACTTTGGTGGGTTATCAATTTTCATGGCCTTTTGGTTGCAACAAATTTAAAAGTTCCAATAAATAAAGATCCTTCTGTGGAAACAATAGTAACCTGTCCCAAAAACTAGGAATTCAAGTACAAAAAAACCCCAACTCATTTCTTGGCAAAAACCATGAAAACTGATACCTACAAAATTAATTAATTCAAGAAAGTAAAAGAAATGTTCTAAATAACACTGATGATAATAATACTTAAAGCAACTTATTCACAAGATACAATGCTAATCATAGTTCATACCTGGATTGTGTGAGATACAATGCTAATCATAGTTCATACCTGGATTGTGTGAGAATCACTGGCCTGACCCAAGATTTCAAGCAACGCGGGATCAGAGACGAAGAAGAATCGTGGGAAGACAAGACGTTTTTTCTCAAGGTAACCTGTGAGTGATTTCTGGCAAATTTCTAGCTGCTCCAGCAAATGTGGCAACAACTGCTGCATAGTGTCATCTCCAACACAGCACTGAACCACGTTTGGGTTTTCATGTGCACGTTGCATGATCTTCAGCCATGACTTATCAATGTTGCTGAAACGTTTGGCTTCCTGTAAGATATATATCGTCATTGTGAACACTTCAGTTTGATGTATTTCTTTCAAAGACTCATCCACAATAGTTATAACCGTGATGGAAAATTTGTGGAATAAACTCTGCTATAATACAGTAGCTGGGGTTGATAACTGCTAACAGTGTTACATACTGAACCATGGTATAGCAAGAATGATCAGAAGTTGATAAATGTGTGTACAGTATTATGAGGCTAAATAAAATACCAGTCAAACATAAAGTAATTTTACTACCTGCCAATTTATGTAACAACTGATACTAAAATAGCCCCATGGTATAAGAACATTAATTATAATATATAATCAATAGGTTTATGAAAGTTTATGGGTTTTTTAAATCCTTTTTTCAGCCTGACTAATGTTTTGGGTTGTGTCTTAAATAAGACAAACAATCAAGAGTTATGATGTAACTGTGTAATCTTTTAATTTGTCTTGCAATGAAGCATGTTACAGCATGGTTCCCTGTAATCACCCTTCATGTTTGTTTTCTTGCATTAGCTTCTTTAGTCACTAAAAATTGCAATGAACAAGAGGCCAATGTGGGTCTGAGATTGCTCACTAGGCTGACATCTACCAAACTGCTAAACACAATAGCAGTTGGTAAAAGAATCTAGGTGAGCATGATGCCTTCTACAGAAATTTCTTCCACTGCTTTTGAACACATATGTTATGAAAACAATTGTTTCAAAATTATTGTACCATTTGTACAATTATTTAAGGCCTCTTAGCCAAAGTACTGTAAAAGTTTGTGAAATTCTGTTTAGCAGGGTTGTGTTTTTGGGGGTTTTAGAAGCTTTTTAAAGATTTTTACACTTGTAGTAATGGCAGCCATAATGAATGATGGATCAGCAGCAATTGAATAAATTGTAAATACCCTGATGTGAACTGCTTTGTATCAAATGTGGTCCAACGCTGATAAGCAGTTTTTGAGAAAAATAGTATTTAAATGATTTCCTACTTTTAGTCATGGCAGCCATGTAAAATAACAAATTGGCATCCAATGAACCAAACTGAAAGACTTGCATGAATATGTCATGTTTTTAAAAAAATTATAGTTGTAAATAATAACTGTGAATGTGCAATGCATGAAGGATGAATGACCATATTAAGTGAGATGAACTAAAAAATAAAGATTGGAATTACACCTGGATAAAGATATACAAAATGAAAACAAACACTGAAGCTGTACTTCTGGAGAAATGGATGTTTACTTGGTACTATTTTTGTTTCTACAGCAAGCCAAAAGCCACTATAAACATCTTTTAAAGCTTGCGTATGTTGAATATGCAAGGAAGTGGATGTACTGTTAATGTATTATAATCAGGTAGTGAAACCTGATGAGGATAATGAACTGCTGAACATTATGTATGAGGTATATCACAATGATGAAGACATACCTGTGGCAGCTGTTTGGCAATATCACCACCCACAAATACAGCCTCCAGGTATATCCACAGGTTCTGAACAACCAGCCAGTTCTCAATGATCTCAGTAGTACCTGTAAGTTTTTGTACCCATTCCTGTATCTTTGGCTTGAAAGGGGCATTGTATCTGCAAATATCACATTATATAGGTAAAATCTCACTTATGAACCCGACAATATCATCCCCTTTTGGCTCAGGGATAAGGAATTGGCAAAGTGTGCCCTCCTATATGTTGTAAGAGGTTACTAATGAAGACAGGAACTCTGCAGCAATACAGTAGTTAGCCATGAGACTTGCCACAAAAGAGGTTTTGAATCCTATGAATAGATCATCGATGGCTGGCTACAATGGCATGTCCTTGTACAATGCACTCTACTCCATTTGCCTTTGTACTCAATAACTTCCTTGCTTTGCTGTGCCATAAAAGCCCAATCAAAATGAACAAATTATTCCTGTCAAATAGCAGTAATTTATCTAACTTTTTAGCTTCACAAATTTATTAATAACTCAATACCACCAACTCATACTTTACCTATCTAGTCATTGCATGCCAATGTAAAGTGGTGCAGTTAACCTTGTATGTGTGCTGGGTAACAGGATCAAGTGGTTGTATTAGTTTGGCTTGGTTAATTTTCAGATATCCTTTGTGTAATGATTCAAAAATAGTATTATTTACTCAGTGACAAGAAGGTTTTGTTATCAAAAGACTTGCTTTCAATAAAATGCAAATGTGAACTCAGTGCACATGATTGTTTTTATTTTTTATGTCTACAACACTTTTAAAGAAAGACAAGTTAACGGTTCTATCAGAAAGAGTCTTCTAGTGACACCTGGAAAGTTAAAGCTAGTGACACTTGGAAAGTGAAAGCTTGTGCTCTCTATACTTTGCTTTGCAAACCCTCAAGTAAATTATATAAGTGCTACAATGACCTTGTCACTGCCTTCTTGACATTCACAATACCGATGTTTGGCAATCAATATCCTGGAAAACACACCACCTTGTTTAAATTGTTGTTATCCACCTAACATATCAGGTCCATGCTCAGACAACTCCCTCTTTAATTCTAGTTTACTTTTGTTCAAAATAGTTTTCCATCTATTTATCAGTAGAATCACACAATCATGTGATGCAATTATTTCAAATTTCATTTTTGTGTGCAAATGGAATGTAACTTTAATAGCAAACAATATTACTGGCAAGTGGTATGTGATTATGTAGAAACTATTGTTATGTATATCTGATTTAATTATATCTGATTTAATATATATTTATTTCAATTTAATTGTTTGTCTGTTTAAACAATTTTTTATTTTTCATTACATGATATTGTAAATTTCTTCACTAGAGATGATACTATTTTAGAAAATAGTTTGACCTTGACTGTTAGTTTATAAACACCAGGTGTTGATCTAAATCCTGACCTTGTTTCAGAATTTGTAGCAACCTTCATAAACAAGTTCTATTTTATTTTAAAATGATTGGTTGTTTCCAAGGTCATGATGGGACCTTGTCTTTAAGACATAAACAATTTTTTCAATTTTTTATTTCTTAGAGTAAAAATGATTGGTTTTAATCAGGATCTCACTGGGACAAAATAATCTGTAGCAAGTACTTGCTTCTATAAACTACCAGAAGATGATCATGTGACCTTTGTTTACATTTTAGAAAGTCCATATAACCCATGTTTTAGAGAATTATTCTCAGTAGAAGTTGGGCCATTAAAGTTTTCATTGTATGTTGTGCTGTTTGGAGTTATTACAAATTACTTGGTTTGGAGTTATTTCAAATTACTTGGATTCAAAAGGATTAGTTCTGTTATTTTTCTGGAAAATACGTGTGCTCATGCAATACTCTGGAACAAGAACAGTTTTTTCTAAAAATGTATTCAGCTATCAGAAATCAAAGTGAGAATTCTTATTTCTACAAGGAACTGTAGACTTCAACACTACAGATTGTAGCATATGTCATCATCTTCCACTTGGATTCTTCGTTGAGATTTGAACGTGAAATCAGTAGAATATTTTGTTATTAGGACTACTAAAATTTTATTCTCAGATTATTTTTGAATTTGATTCTATAAAACCGTAACTTCATATTTTTTTCATTTTTACAGAATTTTTCCAGGGAAATAAATTATTGTATTTTTTAAAGCTTGTTTTTTCACTCTTTCTTGTGTTAATGTTTATACAAGTCTAAACAAGTGGCATAAGACTACACTGTCTTCAAATATTCAGTGATTAACAACACTGTCAAAGGTCATTGTTTTTACCTGTTGCTAAGCAATGAACCCAAGACCATCAAGCTGTCTTCCATCAAGGTGACTGTATCAGTGGTGGTGTCACCTGAAACACAGCATCAGTAAATTTATGCTTACAAATCAAAATTCAAAAGAACTGACAACTGTAGAAATAACATGCAAAATCTATTGACATGTGGGTGCAATCATCATCAGTAGTGTAGTTAACCCTTTACCTCATAAAGCATAGTTACAAAGTGCAGCGCGCTATAAACAGAACACACGTTACCTATTCGACTCCATACGCATAGGCCTGCCTGTTAACTGTTAAGCAACGTAGTGTATGTTATGTTTAACAGCAATTTTAACCATTTTATATTTTTGGTACACATCTGTGTGGAAAAATTTAAGAGTAATGTCCGATTGTTATAGCTGTGTAATTATTTTTTATGGAAGAATTTTTTATGTGCTTTAAAATCCTGAGAGAACTCATTTACCGTCAAGTCAGTGAGAATGTGTAACCAGCCGTAGCTGCCATTTCTCATACTCGAAATTTACAAGCTTTTTGTCTGCGTCTATATCAATAAGTCATCTGAATCTGATAATTTATAAAAACTAAATGCTACCTACATCAATATCAGAGCCTTTACCTAAGTAATTGAAGCTTTCATAGTTGTGATTCTAATCGTGAAAACTTCACAAGTACTAAATGAAATTCGCCACCTCCATTTTGGAGAGTGCAGATTACGAACCAGTTACTTGAAATAGCAGATATCAACCACAGCATAAACAGTGACCACGTGATCTGACGTAATTGTCATTCGCAGAAATGAACATAGTATTTAATAGGGGGTTTTCACTGAAGGTGGGGCTACGAAAACCAGCTTAAAATGGTTGATGAATGGACTAGAGACGTCAAAAGTGCTTCCATGCGAATGAAGTAGTGGTGTCCAAAGGCGCTTGCATGAGGTAAAGGGTTCAAGATGTGAAGGCAGACAACATCAGCTAACAAAACAAAATAGCTACTGTCAGTAACTGTTGCTCAGCATCTATTTTCCATGATGTGGCTGAATTGAGTCAGAGGTTTATCAGAGAATGTTTCAATAGGCTAAGCATATGTCTGCAGTAAATGCATGTAAATGAGGACTCCATGAATCAACTATTCAATCAAAACTTCCATAATTTTTTAATCTTATTGCACTGCTTTTTGCCATTTCAAATCATGTTTATGTGTAAGTGAGGAAAGTTGACCATTATGAGACAGAAAAAGAGAGGGAGATGGAGATGGTGACCAGAGTGGAATGAAAATCAGGATGCCAATGGGGGAAAAAAAACAGCATTTGGAGAAAAAATCAGAATCAGGTTTCGCAACCATATATTTACAAAAACATTATAAAGGAATTGACATCTCTGCTGTCTTGTGCTATTTACTAAACAAAAATATGCTGATCTATAGTGTTAATTCAACATAAAAGATGAAAGTGAAAAGAAACTTAAAATTTTCACAGTATGACTGTTTTCACAGCCATCATGAATCAAAAACGTACTTTGAACAAATTTTTGGACATTTTTTAAAATTGGGATTTCAGATTTTCTAAACAAATGTTTTGGATAATCCTGAGTAAATCAGGATGAGTGGCAGATCTTGAAATAGATGGAGAAAAAGTGGCTGAAAGGGTATAACATGTACTTGTATACAAATCGAATTCAAAAGCAAACAAAAGAGACCGATATGCTGTCACTTAATGCACTGGCAGATTACAGTTTATGTTGCTAGTTCTACCGATTATTCCAAACAAGCCGCTGAGACTCATGTCTGCCAGCACATTATGTGATTACAAATCTAGGGTTGTGCAGTTTGCATTTAAACTTGACATATAAGTGAGTATATATGGTAGTAAAATAGATAAATACATCATCTATGTCAAGCCAGACTCTTCACATCATGTTGTATATACTGTATATATTGTACACAACAGACAGAAGGCCTCATGGTAGATTAGTTCTGTAACTAATTGAGTTACCTTCTATAAATAAAGTCTTTATTATTATTATTATCATTATTATTATTATTATTATGTAAGAAAACAAAAAACAAATCAGGAAAAAAATGAGAGATGGTTGGTAGAACAAGCAGAAAGATAGGTCATTCCCATGATTTATGAATGTCAATACCTTTTAGCAGCAATTCACCACGATTTTTGAAGGGAGAAAAGTGGAAGTCCTGTGTACTCCAATCAGTGACCACCTGCTTCAGTTTGGCTTCAATGTCCTTCTCTTTCACCGCAGAAATACACACATCCTAGAAAGGTTATGTAATACTGATCAATTATCTAAACTGGTCCTGCAAAAGCCACAGGAATTAACAAGGATTCTGCAGAATGTAATGCCTCAACAGCAACCCATGCACTCATATTCTTTTCTATATACATTTTGCAAAAACTTTGGCACACAGCTTTAAGTTACAATTTTAATCATGGTGGTAGAAATGTGATTTCCAGGTCTCATCATGCTATCACAGGTGAGACAACAAAATTTAAAACAAACTCCTTAAATGTCACACCATGGCACCTCCCACCCCACCCCTTTTTGTTACATATTACCCACCCTTGACCCAAGGTTTGCAAACTGGAATCTATCTAACATTATTATTTGTTGCATGTTCAAATTTTGGATCAAAATATTTAAAAATGTCACTAACCATTTGAACCCTCCAAGGGACCACAGAGGACAGGACTAAAAGCTATACATTTTTGCCAGATAATTATCACATGGGCAACATATGTAACAAGTTTGGTGACCTTCCATCCAGTAATTTAAAAGTCGGGGGGATTTGATGGGCTGACAGACAGAGCATACCACAATATCTGTAAATGAGTGTTGCACAGAACTACACAACAAATGTAATTGCTCATTTATGATGTTGCTATTTTATTCATTTGAGTTAGTAGCTGTACAGCAAGGGTACACATGTACTTTCCTCTCAAGTAACAAGGTCACTCAAATATGAGAAAGCCTTGTCGATATTACAGGAGTACTATGACTGACACATAATATGCCCACCTTATGTTAATAGTCCAAAATTTAAGTACTAGCAGGCATGGCTGTCATTGGAGTTTACTGACCATCAGGTCTTCAGCTAAGGTATGTGCTCATCAACTAAACTACCTTGCCTCAAGCTATCCACAAAGTTTGCTTGAGGTCTGTGATGCAGAACCAATGTTTTAGTGCATGAACTATTTTTTTCTCTTTTGGTCACAGTGACCATTAACTTGAATTTTTTACTCAAAAATCTATAAGCTTTATTTCTATGCCAAGTGCAAACCATCCACAAATTTGGTAGCTGAAAATGGTAGAAAACTAGAAGTATTGTGTGGAAATGAAATAGGTCACCGATGGACATTTGGAAAACATCATAATATGGTCTAATATGGCAGGTTATAAAAAGATTAATGTTTACATTTAATTTATAGATAATCGTGGAAGCTTGATATATTAGAGTAGTAAAATTTGGATACAAATGATGAAAATCATTCCAAATTATAACTGCTATCCCAGACTAAAGTTAATCTGATGATTATCATGTCAATCATTAACATTCAATGACGAGCATAAATTGTATTAAAAAAAACCTCAATATCCTCCTTGTACTGTAATAGGGGTGCCTCCATAAGGTTTCGGAGGAGAAAGTTGTCTGCATCCACATCAAATGTGTGCCCTGTGATTTGTGCAATCCTCTCCCAGTGGCGGGGCATCATGGCCTTGTTTGCCATCATCTCCAGAAGGGGACAGGTCTCGTTAAAATCATCAATTGTCTTCTTCAGTTCTAGGAAAGCCTGCCAGTCTTTCAAGGCCTTTGGAAGTTTACGACATCTGCAAATAAAATACATCAATGCTACTGACTGAATGATGAACTAATCATAAATGAAGGACTAACATTACATCTAGATTTGATTCTGTATTCGAAATTACAACTTTAAAGACATCAGAGTTCAAAATATTGCTTGCATAAAATCTACCAAACTAAAACACATATCAGAACAAGAGGTCAAACTATATATTTATACAGGATTTACATCACAAACTATGTATATGTGTTAATGGTGAATTTGGACTGGATTTGTAAACTGTCATGAAAATGTCCAGGTTTTATTACCAGGAGGTCAAGGTTTCAATGAACAGCTCTTAATTGGGATCATCTCATTTCATAACTAATTAGAACTATCTGCTTCAGTCTGCTACAAAAATGGCTCAATTTTTTTTATAAATGTTTCTCTAGTCACAAGACTAGTATGTTACAAAATCTACTAGCCTAAATTCCTCACGAGTTTACTAGTGCTCCACAAAAGTTGACTAACACTTCATAAATAATATTTGGTTCATATCAATGAATAACTGATAACTCATGCTTCTGAGACAAGAACAACAATTCCAGTAGCTGAATTAGGGAAACTTAAAAAATCTTGATTTTTAATTGCAATTACATATCAATACTTAAAAATATGAGGATAGTTACCAACAATAATCCCAAGCCAGGTCTACCAAAAGTATGAAATTTAGAAGTATAATTGTAAAATTATAGTCTTGGGCAAAGAGACTACCGCTAATTATGAATCCTAGATACAAAAAACATGAGGAAATCTGGATCAGCTTAAGGGGTCTGGTTCCAAATATTGAAATCAAGTACAGGAAGTAAGGTGTAACTCAGAGCTGAAATATGTGAAAAATATTATTTTAATTTTCACTGCAGCTTATGCATATAACTTTGCTACAAGCAAATTTTGAAATACTGTATACACATGCTTATGAGTCCAACTGCAAACTTCAAAGACCCAGATCTGCCATTGCATAATGCAGCAGCAGATCTGGGTCTGTGCAGCTTGTTAGGAGCAACCAGTAGAACAAAAAATACAGACTCTGATCTGCAGACACATTATGCTATGGAAGAACAGGATTTTTGTTGTTTGCAATTTGACCAGACTTATAAGCAAGTACATATGGTATTAAACAGCTTACTTGTTTTGCATATCCAGCAGTTCATTGTTAATCTTCTCAATGTCAATATCAACCCATGCGATGTCGTAATAGCCATTGACACTTTCCAACACTGTGTTGTACAGCTGATACAGCTTCTGCAGGAGATTCAGTTCCTTGCGAATCCGAAACAGCTCTGCATAATCTGTGACAGGAAGTCCAAACAGCTCTTCACCACCATTGTAAGTGACATATTTCCTCCACAACTCATCAAACTGTGCTTGGAAGATGTTGAGACGATCTGATGCTTCACGAGGATGAACGCCATCTTCCATGGGTCCTCTGTTAAAAATATAAGGTGGTTTTGTATAAAACCACTTGACAAAACAAAATCAATACAGTTATGTCATAAATAAAAATGTAAATACCACATTGACAACCATAGTGGAACATACCGAGTCTCTTTCTTCAGCAGAACAGTTTGTTTAAGCCATTTGCCTCAAATACAGACCAAGGACAAGGAAATATTTCCTGGATTCTCAAGGTTGTGATTTCTAATGTCTGTGATCTTGGGAAGTATTTTTGGAAAGGAACTGATATCCCAATTAGCTTATACAAAGATGTCACAATTACTGTATACACTCACATTCAAGTTGGATTCAGCTACAAACTGCATACAGATCTGCCACTGCATAATAGACAAGCAAATCTGGGTCAATGATGTTTGTTAGGTCTAACAAACAACGTCAACCCTGATCTGCCAGTGCATTATGTGACAGCAGATCAGGGTCTATGTTTTCAGCAGTTGGATTTAAATTGTATGTGAATGTATACAGTATTCCAATGTTCATACACCTTTCAGAAATCAGAATATATTTTTTAATTCCATGAAAGCAAATTCCTCTCATCATTTTATGGTCTTGGTCCTAAAACATTAACACTTTAACCCTTTACCTTATAGAGTGTACGGCTTTTAGCTTCGATATACATGTAACAAAGTTACTCAGTGCAGTGCACTATAAATAGAACACCTGTTACCTATTTGACTCCATACACATAGGCCTGCCTGTTAACTGTTAAGCAATGTAGTATATGTTATGATGAACACCAATTTTAACCACTTTAAATTTTTGGTACATATATATTATGTATGGAGAGATTTAAGAGTAAAATCTGATCATTATAGATGTATTTTTTTTTTTTCATGGAAGAATTTTTTATATGCTTTAAAATCTTGAGAGAACTTATTCACTGTCAAGTCAGTGAAACCGCATGACCAACTGTAGCTGTCATTTCTCATACTCGAAATTTACAAGTTCTTTGTCTGCATCTACATCACTAAATTATCTGAATTTGATAATTTAAAAAAACTAATTGCTACTACATCAATATCAGAGCCTTTACTTAAGTTATTGAAGCTTTCATAGTTCCAATTCTAATTGTGAAAACTTGAGAAAGTACTGAAAGAAATCTGTGGCCTCCATTTTGGAGAGTGGAGATTACAACCCAGTTACTTTAAATATCAGAGTTCAACCAGATCTTCAACAGTGATCACATGATCTGACATAATGGTCATTCACATCAATGAATGTAGTATCTAATAGGTGTTTTTCCCAAAGGTGGCACTATGAAAACCAGCTCAAAATGGGTGATGTACACAGCAGGCACTGAAAGGTGCTTCCATGAGAATGGTGTAGAGGCATCAAAAGGCGTTTCCATGTGAATAGTGTAGAGGCATCAAAAGACTCTTCCATGAGAATGGAGTAGAGGCATCCAAAGGTACTTACATGAGGTAAAGGGTTCAGATATTTCAAGCTTTGTAATATTCAGACCTATCATAAATAAAATATTTTAAACTGAGAAATACACAGTAGTTGATATCCTACACTAGTGAATCTTGAGATAGCCAAACCACCTATGGTGTCTCAGAAAGTGTTCTTGCATAACTCACAGATAAAATGCACAGAGTTCTACAAATAGGACTGCCATTTGATGGGTCTGACACAATATGGCTGAAAAGAATGTCAGGAAATTAAGATAACAATATTTATATTTTTTAACAGTTCAGTACTGAAACCATCTCTGATATTCCTGGGTGCTTTGATTTTCAAATTAGCCACTATGGCAACACTATTTGATGTAATATTGGAACCATTTTCATTTGGGCGAAACTGGTCACCATCAGAAATCTTTTGGTGAAAACCCAATGTTAATATGATAATTGAGTCTGAGAATTTGTGACAAGATTTTTAATCTGTTCATTGTGGGAGCTATATCTGAGATCAGTTCATCACCATTTCATTTAGGACCAATTAGATAACATAATTAGTCTTCTGGGGCAAAATAGCATGTCCATATGATTTTCCATTCAGGAGGAGTAGAAATGACAAGATTTTCAAGATAATAGCCATAATGGATGTCAGATTGGTGCCTCTTGTATTTAATACGAATCAAACATCATAAGAAGTCTTCTGGCGAAAACCCAATTTTAATACTATTTTCCAATTATGTGGAGCAGCAACAATATTTTCAAGATGGCAGCTGTGTGGGCCATGTTAGGTATCAAATTGGCACAGTTTTTAATTAAGACCAACTAGACAACATAGTCTTCTGGTGAAAACCAATGGCCATACTGGATGACTTATTGGCCCTATTTTTATTTAAGACCAAGTAGACATCATAATTAACATTGTTTACTGATATGAACATCCATTCTGGCTGCTGTCATCGGTGGTCATATCAGATGTCTGAGCAGCAGCATTTTCATTTAGGATCAACTAAACCTTGCGATGACCTTGTGTGTGTGTGTGTGTGTGTGTGTGTGTGTGTGAAGTTTCATGGCAATCATCCTGGTAGATTAGAAATAGTAGCAATAACAAATCTGTGATGGAATGTCTAACAATATACAACAGATTGGTGATGGACAACAGAAAACAGGCCATCTCTATGAACAGTCTAGCCAAAAGTCCTTTTTTAAACTGTATCCACATATTTAACCACTACATAAGGGACAACTTTCTTAACAATAAAATGTTGCTTCTTTAAAGACAGATTTAACTGTATGATGATTCATCCTAAAGATTCAGTGTCTGAAGATTCTATGCCTATTTAACTATCTCAACTTACTTAGAGTCATACAAGGAAACAAATTCATTTGAGGAAATCTGGAACTGCTGCACACCAGTCAGAAGACTGGCCTTGAAGTCTGGCTGTATCTTCAGCAAGTGATCCTGGACTTGATGGGCCTATAGAACAGATTACATAAAGGATTTATTTACGAGTGGCTATTTAGTACAATATTCATTTAATGAAAAAAATTTAAAAAATACCAAGAGTTGTTATGAGTTAGTGGCATATTATTTTATGCAACATTCGTAAATTACAGGTATATGTCTAATAAAAATGATCCCACCTATCAATTAACAGGAAAGACTTTGCTGTATAAAAGAGCATAGCTTTGTGACACTATTATGCAAGGTCAAATCCCAAACTGTATTACCTGACATTATAACAGTAATAATAGGAATATATAATAAGTGTGTGATTTTGATTTTTAACATAGTTTTAACAATTTTTCAGTCATACTGCTACGATGTCTGCAGTGTGGCAGTTTATAGTGATGCCAAGCACTACGGCATCATGCAGCAGACATGTAGCATGATGTCCCACCCAGTCACATTATCCTGACATGAAGCCGATCAGTCCTAACACTAACCTCTTGATCATGAGAGCCTAGCATGGGAGCTGTTAGTACCATTTTTATAAAGTTTTTGGTATGACCCAGCTGAGGTTCAAACCTGCAACCTACTGCATCCGAGGTGGATGCTCTAACCACTAGGCCACTGGAGTGGTTTACATATAATAATGTGTTATAATAACTTGTACTGTCAACTACATGTACCTATGGATACTGATCTCTATGGTTTTTCCATTATTTTGCACCATTTATTTATAAATTATGACTAAAAGATTTTTCAATTTTATGGCATACAATTGTAAATAATAATAACAATTATAATTATCATTTTCTTGCTTTATGACAGAATATTTTATTGTCATAATGTAGAGGACAGAGGTTTTAAATGTGAAATATACCTGGTTTATAAATATGGACATTTGTGTACTATAGAGCCTTAATATTTGATAGTATGGAACTGTGATTTTGACTATACTGTCAAAAATGCAAACAGTGCTAAAATTAACAGTGCAAAGAGCATCTCAAAATATGCATGTATAAAAAGCTTACAAAATTTTCAACTAGGGTAGCACCAAACAATTCCTGACAATTCCATCAAAGAAAATAGAAACATTTCGCACTGCAGATGTAAAACGCTTAAACATAGATTACCTGTGCTTTCAGTTTTTTCCATCCATAGGACAAGGAATCCACTCTCTCAGCATTCCCATCATTGAAGAAAATATTGTACTTGTTCAGCATGGCATAGGACTCCTCTATGGGTGTGATGGTCATATCAATGCGAATTTCAGCCTCCCGAATTTCACCAAGTGCAGACATATGGGCACGGATGTCATCAAGGTCCTTGCAAGGACGTGACAACCTCTTCATCAGATTCTCTGTAAATTCCAGTATTTCATCCATCTCTTTGGCACATTTCTCATTCAAGGCTTTAGAGAATGCCAACTTCCAGTTTCTTGCCTCTGTGATGAGGGCAAGTTTCAGTTGTTCTGTCAGACAAAGCACAGAGCCAACCCGATAACTGGACTGAATCTCCTCAATTTCTGTCTCCAGTTTCTGAAAGACAGCAAATTAATTTGGGAAATATATCAGCCAAATTACATTTTGATACCAGTCATAACCATGCGATTGATAAGAAATGTTACCAATTATTTTAGAGTATCTTCAACTGAGTTTACTGTCATCTACTATTGAGTTTACTGTCATCTACTACTGAGCTTACTGTCACCTACTACTGAGTTTACTGCCATCTACCACCTAGTTAACTGTTATGTACTACTGAGTTTACTGTCATCTACTACTAAGCTTACTGTCATCTACTATAAACTTTCAAACCAAATTCCAAACTCCTTTCTCTAATAAAACTGAAAAATGCTGCTTATAAGTTCAGCTACTATGCTGACTTTGTGAAGTATTTTTAAAAATTTGAGTCAATATATAAACATTATAATGATGATCTATTATGTGTGAACCATACCAAATAACTACATTTTTTTTAAAAACTTCTCTGTACTGGTATGATCAACTTTCAAAAGAAGCAAATCAGTTCTTTCCTGTTTAATGACAGTAAAATATTAAAAACAAAACTTAAAACAAAACTTAAACAAATTTTAAGTGGGAATTTTTCTTCCAATTAGGGAGCACCTCAACTCTTTACCTCACTGCATCAGGTACTGTGTAGGCTGTCAATATGTGTGCCAATGCCATATAGTGTAGTGTGCAATAAATAAAACAATTGTTATATATATGAATATGGGAATAGTCCTGCCTTATAGCAGTGTAAATTAAGTTCAACATTTTAACCATTTCCCCTTTTGGTACATTTCTGTTACATGTTTAAGAGTAAAACCTGACCTCTATAGTCATAAATTTTTTTAAAAAGTTTTCACTGAACATTTTTTAATGCTTTAAAATCTTGAGAGAATTCATTCATTGTCAAGTCAGTGAAGCTGTGTGACCAACTGTAACTGACCATTCTCAACCTCTATATCCACCATTTCACTGTCTACATATTACTAAATCATCTGAATTTAAGAAATTATTCCACTCAGTGTTGCCTACATTGACATTACAGCCTATATTTGACTTTTCGAGGCCATCATAGCCACAATTCTAATCATTCAAACTCACAAAAATGCTTAACAAAATATATGTAGTTTGGATAACCAATAATCTGGAAGAACAAAGTCTTGACTAAAATTCTCTGATTCTAAAACATGTATCACTCTACTTTCCCATTTGGTAAAGTATGAGCTTCTTGGGTACGAAATGCCTAAAAGACAATATCAGCTGGATGTGTGCATTTGTCTTTTTGTGTCTAAAAAGACTGATGGGGGTTCAATCAAGGGGATCTCAATAGTTTCCATGCTATGATCCTGGGGCCAAGTCCTTTACAGGATAAGGAGAGACCATGGGGACCATGTCAGCAGCATGTATATTTCTGTCTTATCGTGCCAAGTAGGTGCATTATTGGTTACAGGTCATGTAACAATCATTTCCAAGTTATGACCTGGAGGCAAGTCCCAAGAGGCAGGAATGGACCCTGTAGTCAATGTTACATCCATGTGTATTTTAGTCATGTCATGCCATGCCCAGTAAGTCTATACATGAATATAGGGTGGAGATCTCAAGTTATAAAGTTAGGTCCAGGGTCTATATCTCTGAGGTAGGGATGAGCCTTAGGGTTAATTAATATCAGTTGCATGCATACATTTTTCTTTTCATGCCAAGCAAGAACATGTATGGTTATAGGGTGGGGATCTCAACAGTTTCTTTGTTATGACCATAGGACTCAAAACTGGGTGGTACTGAGGTAGGAGGTGGCAGGTAGAGAAATATGCTATGGCATAATGCTGGGGTCACAGTCTGTCATGTCTCGACACTTGAGTCACTGATCACACAAGTTTATTCTCAGACATATGCAATAAATTGCTGGCATTTTTTTAAATTTATGTAAAATCACCTTTATCCCCCACCACCAGGGGTGTAAAAAAAATCCAAAAGTGTTGGCAGAATATAAACCTAATTAACTTTCATTCAACCAAATTTCAAGCTGTAATGGTAAGTTCATGGACATTATGCACTTATATCAATATGCACAACATATGGACTGTATAACAATATGCCTATACATTTAAATCAATATGTACAACATATGGACTGTATAACAATATGCCTATACATTTACATCAATATGTACAACATATGGACTGTATAACAATATGCCTATATATTTACATCAATATGTACAACATATGGACTGTATAACAATATGCCTATACATTTAAATCAATATGTAAAACATATGGACTGTATAACAATATGCCTATACATTTACATCAATATGTACAACATATAGACTGTATAACAATATGCCTATACATTTACATCAATATATACAACATATGGACTGTATAACAATATGCCTATATATTTACATCAATATGTACAACATATGGACTGTATAACAATATGCCTATACATTTAAATCAATATGTAAAACATATGGACTGTATAACAATATGCCTATACATTTACATCAATATGTACAACATATGGACTGTATAACAATATGCCTATATATTTACATCAATATGTACAACATATGGACTGTATAACAATATGCCTATACATTGCTGAAAGGGCATGGATAATAAATACAGTTCCCAGCAATTTTCATCACATAAAAACCTAACATGTCACCATGTAATGTCTTTATCTACATACCTGGTAGAACTTAATTTGAGACTCAATTTCAGTCAAGATTGGCTTGTTGTTCATGAATTCTTTGACAGCTTCCTCAGGACTCTGTAGAATTAAGAAATAATGATTTAGATATAACTTATTAATGATGAATTATACAAGCATACTTGATGGTACAATCAAATGATTCAGGTTAAAATTATTTTAAGTTATTTCTGCTAGTGGGCTAAAAGGGACATATCAGGGTTAGACACCAAGTTTCACTAAGAGCAACAATAAACATATATAATTTATTGATACCTTTCACAAAAAGGAATGCTTTCTGCATGAATGCAACAACCAAAAGGCATCATTTTATCTAGCCTTTCAACCATTGTAAATGCTTGTCAAGAGAATTAAAAGCTTAAAGGAAGGAAAACTATTATTGTTATAAATGAAGAAATTTCTGCAAAATTTTAAGGCCTTCTGACCTTTTCCCAAAGATGATTGTACTTGGTGAAGACCTCTAGCAGTTCATTCACATCAGATTTGAAGGTGCTGATGATGGAGTTGAGCTGGATAACAATCTTCACCACATCCTTGTGTTCACTGATGATTTTACTGAGTGGCTTGATGACAGATGTGGGCATCAATTTGGCCACATCTTCAGCTTGCTCAGCTGCAGCACTCTCAATCTCCTGAAATAAAGAAATGAAAATACCAGTTCACAATTTAAAACTTAAATTATTTTTCTTCCATGTTACAAATAAAGTCCATTTACATCATGGTATCACATGCACCTCTTGGGATAATGTAGGAAGGTAGGATAGGTAAACTGACCATAAAGTTATCATAAAGATCCTCTTTAACCGATGAAATTCTACAAGTTACCTGCCAGCTATGAATGAAGGCAATGTTTTTATTTAATTTCATCAAAATATGTTGAATGGTTCATGGGATATGCTGCATTTAAATAGCATTCAAAGTTGAAGACAAGAACATGCTTAACGGGGGATATAACTCTGTCCAAAATGGAGTAGATGAGGCTAAACTCATAAGTCGAATGCACATCTATGAGACAACATTCAAAAAAAAACTGTATCACAATATGATGATTAGTTCTTAAGCTATGCAAGTTAAAAGCAACACCCAAGTGAATATATTAGGTCAGTTGGCATGAGATTGATCAAACAGTCCAAGATGGCATGAGATTGTTCACCTCACTACATCTGCCAAACAGACAAAATGCAAGAGTAACTATGAAATGCAGATCAGCCATTTCCTCCAGTGCTGCATATGTGATTACAAAAATGAACACATCTAGGTTTCTCTCATTTTAGTTTTTTCAACAGTACCTAATTACACATAAGCATTATATGTCCAGGATTATGAGGATTCAATGCCAGGGTTATGAGGACTCAATGCCAAGATTATAAGATTCAATGCCAGGATTGTGAGGACTTGATGCCAAGATTATGAGGACTTGATGGTATGAATATGAGGACTCAATGACAGAATCCTTCTACCAAAATTGGCCCAATTCTGTTAAGTTCTTTCAGATCAAGCTATGCACACATTTTCTTTTAATTTTATTATAATCAATTTTGTTGATAAAGCCATTTAGTTCATAATTAAAACATAAATGACAATATGTAGTTATGTTTTCCATGTGAGACCTGGAGCTGGTAATACAGAAGGCGGCCACCATTTGTAATTGTTGCAACCAATAAAACTTCACAAAAGGAGATAATTTTGTTAGGATTTTTTTAAAAACTAGTTATTTAGAACTTATCATAACATTATTAGTTTTCACAAACAAAATTTTTTAAAAATTTGATTGACAAAGTTTTGTTAAATTATGCTGAATGGTGTTGTCAAGAAGGTGTTTACATTTTTCTATAATTTAAGAAACGGTTCCCATATTTGATGACAGATCAGCATCATCTGTACGAATTTTAAAGGTCTTCTTTCCAAGATGGATTCTGTCAAGTTTTTCAAAATTCTATTCTGCAATATTTGTGATATCATTTAAAGGTTTTTCCTATTTTAGTAACTGCAGCTTTTCTATTTTCAGTAATACCAGCCATATTTGAAGGTGGATCAACATCATATGTAACTGAAAGGTTTCTTGCCAGAACATTTTTTGCAAATTTGATGAAATTTTGTCCAGAAGTTTTTTTTTAATGAAGTCATTGGAAGGGGCTTTACTATTTTAAGTAATGACATCTATATGTGATGGTAGATCAACATTATTTGTACAAATGTATATATACATATCAGGATGCACTGTGCTAAATATAGTCAAAATAGGTAGTGGTTTTTCAGAAATTTTACATGGAGACAGGAAGGTTTCAACCCAATCCGTCTCCACACTGACAAACAAAACCTAGAATCCAGTTGCTTTGAAAAGCATGGCCCTGTGACAAGTGATTGGTGATCTAAGCCCTGTGACTGGTAGTTGACCAGTTCCTGGTGAACAATGCCCAATGACCGGTCCAAGACCAGTATGGTGAAAAAAATCTTACGGACAAACAAACCTTCGATCTATGAAAGCAAGATGATTGATCATCCCTGTCATCAGAAGGTTCTGATTCACTTATATCAGTCACCAGCATTATGTCTACCTTGAAAGGGTGCTGCTCATCCCAGTCAGCAAAGTGCAACTTGCTTCCAGGCGATTTTCTTACAATGGAAAGGGCTAAGGATTTATCCTTCACTGGCACCGAGTGTCAGGAATCTCTGGTCATTTAGTGATATCTGAACAATGGAGATCATACCAGGTGTCTTTCGTACAAAGGAGTTGACTTTCCTAACCAGGAAGAGATTCAGACCCCAAATGTTAATGGACAGTGTCAACTTATGATGAGGAACAAAAAAATGTGGCCTTTCCTCCTCCTACATTATCATACATAGAGTGTCTTTCCATAAAATCCAATGTCTGATCTGTCCACAGACAACAAATCTGATATCTCTATCTTTGCACTTAACAACTATACACAGAATCATTTGGTCAACAAGTGTTCTGTTTAGAGTACACTACAATGCATAGCTTTAGCACAGATTTATTGCCAGATACAAACTAACAGATACTATGAGGTAAAAGGTTAAACAATAAATACCCTGACTGTTCACTGACCTGTGGGAACTTTGCTTAGTTCCTTCACATGAGCGATAATTAAAACCTTAAACACAAATTTTAACCTATGTCTACATCTACCAATATGCTAAAACTAGAAACAAACGGACAGATAGATGGACAGCACACAAAAGATTAGCATTAAGCTCCGAATATCTTGTACATAGATACATGTGTCTAGTGGACACAAATGCCCATGCTGATATATCACTAAAAAGATCCCTTTTTGAGATGCTAGGCCAAACTTGTAACTCTAATAGGTGCCACAACTCGATTAATGAACAATACAACTGAAGAAAGTCTTTGTAATATTACATTCAATATTAAGTTCAGTTTAAATTCATCAGTACATTTAAAATTTATTAATCACAAAACTAATTTTTGTAACATATGGGATTAATACAAACGTATGAATTAAATGGAACTGGCAACATTATATGCCCTCTTCAAAGAGCCGGCAAGGGACACAATAATACTGACATATAAATTAAAGGCAATCTGTAGTTTTAAAATGCCACCTTTTGTTGCTGTTTCTGGTGGAGTGCCATGTGCTCCCATTGTGGGATGTCCTGTGAGGTCTTAAGAATGATCTGTACAGCTTTGTTTAGTGAGGACTGCAGGTCATCCAGGCTTGGCCGGAGTACAACATTGGGAAGGGACAGCATTATGTCTGTGCAGAATAGAGGGGGTTTCTGGTCCTCTTTGATGTCATCCTTGGCATACTTGTTGGAGGTCTGTAGACGTCTCTTGATAGCATCAAGGGACAAGCGAGTACCTGGAAGCAAAATAAACTTCAACAATAATAAAATATTTTCTTAACATTCTAAACTTTCCTTCCTTTCAGCCATTTTTACAAAACTGATTAAATCAGTTATATATACATTTGTAGAATTTTTTCAACATTTTATCTTCAATAAAGATTAAAGACTTTTTTCATTTAATTTTTAATTTCTTTCACCTAACGTCTTAGATAGGAGCAGATTAACATTAAGTAACAAGATATGATTTCTTTTCATGGGTGTCACTCGAAGTTTTCCGTTCTTAAATTCATAAATATGCATTTGACAGAAATGATATCAATGGTAACACATTTTACTCTGGGTATTTAAATCTGAAGTTTGGAAAAATCTCAAGATCTAACGAAAAATGTTTCCTCTTCAATAAAGATGAATTATCACAAGATTCATGCTGTTCTCTTGCAGCATTAGGTCTGTTTATAAATGACAGTGAATATATAATTCATTGCTCAGAATATACCTTTTAATCAAGAAGTAAAAAAGCCATAAATATAAGTAATAACAGTATCAGATTTCCACCCAGGCACAATGGGTTTTTTCAATTGGACATGGAAATTATTCCCTTCCACAGACTAGAAGAAGAAATACCTATGGTGCAAGCCAAAAATCAAAGTTATCCAACTGATTTAAACCATAAAACATAAACAACTAAAAGGCATTTACAAATCAGCTCTGCCCATTTTAAAATCCATTCAACAAGAGTGAACCTATATTGTATATACTCCCTTATAAGTCTAGTCAAACTGCAAAATGCACAGACCCATGTGGAATTCATGGATATTCCTATTGAACCAATTGTTTCTTAGTACATTTGACTATGACGACTAACAGTCTGTACATTTTTTACATAAGTTTTGATATATAAAATATACACTGCTTTATTGATCTAGGAAACCGAGATATTTATTCTTACATTTGACAAGAGCCTCTGTGTTTCTCTGTGTGAAGAGATTGTGAAGAGCATAGTAACAACATGGTTGACACTCCTGGCAACGCTGCTTCTTATTTTTATGATCGGGTTGGACACAGGCATAACCATCCTCTGCTGACAGGTTTGTGCGGTCTTTCTCTGGTAAGTTGTTCTTTAGGGTGTTTGTCATGTCATTCACTGCCATTTCAACCAGGTGGCTCTGACTGTTATAAAGGAATAAAGGAGAAAGTGTAGTGATGATTATACGAATGTCTGATCATGTGACTCATTGATTGATAAATTGTTTGTTAATTCATTTGTATTGATCTGAATTTTGACTTAGACATGGGGATACTATAAAGCAATAAAACATTTTGCTTTTCTGTTTGCCCCATCAAGGATTGATATTTTTTTGCAACAAAACTTGATTCCCTGTTTTTTAAACTTACAATCATCCTTGTCCAACTGCAGTTGTAAAGATATTCACTTCTGAACCTCAGCTTCATGCTTTCATTATATACCATAAATACACACTTACACAAGTCCAACTGCAAATTGCACAAACCAAGATCTGCCATCATATAATGTGATGGCAGATCTGGTTCTATGCAGCATTTTAAGAGTAAAAAGCAACACATGCCCTGATCTGATAGTGCATTATGTGATGGAAGATGAGGATCTCTATTGTGTGCAGTTGGACTTGACTTATAAGATATAATACACCATAATGAGCTTTGTATAAAAAAAATTGGACTTTGTTTTAAGACAAACCTTAGTTATGGTATGCCTGTTCTGATGAATCTAAGCCCAAATTCTTTATTTCTGTGACTTTAATCCACTATTACATGTTCTGAAATTCTGAACAGGAACTCTAAAAAAAACTTAATTTGTTTGCCTAGCATCTGCATGTAATGAAAAAAAAAGTCTGTCACTTTCATGTACTTGCTCGTTAAAGTTCCTAAATGCTGCAAGAAAAAGTCTTCAAGATACAGAGTCAAGTATCTGTAATACATTAACCCTTTACCTCATAGAGCATAGTTACAAAGTGCAGTGCGCCATAAATAGAACACCTGTTACCTATTCGACTCCATACGCATAGGCCTGCCTGTTAACTGTTAAGCAATGTAGTGAATGTTACGTTTAAAAGCAATTTTAACCATTTTACATTTTTGGTACACATCTATTATGTGTGGAAAAATTTAAGAGTAAAGTCCGATTGTTATAGCTGTGAAATTATTTTTCATGGAAGATTATTTTATGTGCTTTAAAATCCTGAGAGAACTTGTTCACCGTCATGTCAGTGAGGCTGTGTGACCAACCGTAAATGCCATTTCTCATACTCGAAATTTACAAGATTTTTGTCTGCGTCTACATCACTAAGTCATCTGAATTTGATAATTTATCAAAACTAATTGCTGCCTACATCAATATCAGAGTCTTTACATAAGTTATTGAATCTTTCTTAATTGTGATTCTAATCGTGAAAACTTCGTAAGTACTGAATGAAATCCGCGACCACCATTTTAGAGAGTGGAGATTACGACTCAGTTACTTTAAATAGCAGATATCGACCAGTGCATAAACAGTGACCACGTGATCTGACGTAATTGTCATTTGCAGAAATGAATGTAGTATCTAATAGGGGGTTTTCCCTAAAGGTGGTGCTACAAAAACCGGCTCAAAATGGCTGATGTTTACAGCAGGCGTCAAAAGGCGCTTCCATGCAAATGGAGTAGAGGCATCAAAAGGTGCCTCCATGCAAATGGAGTAGAGGCATCCATAGACGTTTACATGAGGTAAAGGGTTAAGGAATTCTATGACAACTGATAATAGAAGAAACAGACTGCAATTGCCACTGAAATGGTTTGAAATGAAACCCCTGACAAAATTTCATGAGGACAAAATACTCAAAACTGGATGGTGAGGAAATAAAAAATGTGATGCTGAGTGTACAACAGAGACAAGGATGCCACTAGTAACAGTAGAGAGGAGATAAAGGAATTACATTTTTCAGGCTACCATGTGTATATAAAAACCATTCCAACCATATCCTAAAGTCTGAAGTCCCTGTTTTAGCCAGTGTAAGATGCAGTTTCCAACATTACACATGCATACACTAATACATATATGGAAGGACAAAACATTCCTTATGTTGCCTTCACAAAACATCCAGATGAGAAAAAAGGCCCAGTTTATTATGTTACATACGCAGCAAGCATCACCGACTCTGTCTCAACAACTTCTGCGGTCAACTCCAGGAATTTCTCCATGGTGACAGGTTCATCCTCAGGAAGATCACACAGTGCAGACAAGGACATGTCATTCAGGACGGCCTCAACTCGGCAATCTAGAATGTCCTTCACTGTCTTGACCAACTTCTCAAGATCTCGCATCACTCTGTAGTTAGTCTCAATGTCTACAAAAAGAAAAAAAATAATGAGAATGCCATAAAACGCACTGCATAACTAAAGTGTACTGAGCACCCAAAGTGTATTTGTTTTATTACTATTCTTAAGTCAGTAAAACAAAGAGGGTGGGGCACTATTTCTTATTGACTTTAACAAATAAATTTTCTCAAAGATAGATAATCTGTTGCATATGAAGCTCAAATTCAATAGGCGTTCTTTCCCCATTGACTGTGCCAGTCCATTCTGTTGTATGAGGTTTTGCTAAATTAGATGTGGAAAACGGAATATTGTCGTAAACACTGGCTGCAACCTGTACATATATTATGATCATCACAATGAAAGAGATTTATATTAAACTTACAGTTGTCCACGCTGAGAGATGTCCAAGTGAGTGCACCCCAGCCAGGTGCAAGAGATTCCTCCACCTTATTTCGGAATGGTTGCATCAAAGGCATAAGGACTTGTGGGATACTTTCCAGGATTGCCTTGTACTCAATCAGCATCTCACACAGTCTAAAATAAGGAACTTACAGATGTATTCATCATGAATGAAATTATGCAATGACTTTTAAAAAATGCTATATACCACAGGTTGTCTGCTTTGAGATTCATGCATTTTCTATAATGACCTTGAATCTGCGATGCTAACAATGTCATTACTGCACAGACTTGCCATAATCATTGCCATTATCAGTCTTGTTGAAATATCATAGTATAATGATCACATTACTGAAAAGACTCTGCCATACTGCATGATATTATTACATCACAGACCAGGGCCCTGAGTGGCTGAGTGGTCTAAAGTGCACACAGTTACGGATCATTGCCATCTCACCTCTGTCTGCGTGGGTTCAAGTCTCAAGTTCGGTCAATGTGGGTATATGAGAAAAATTGCCAGTAGCTTCTTGTGGGTCGGTGATTCTTTCCAGGGTTTTCCCCTGTTCTTCCTCCACCATTTATACTGGCCACCATGTATAGCCAATCTTGTGTTGATAAATTGTTTTAAACCATATAACAACAACAACAACATCAAAGACCAGATGGAATGCCACAGTGTAACATATAATGATAATCTTATGTTATATTGCAAGTTGTCAGTGTAACATACAACATTATGTTGCATGGCTAGATGTAGTCATAGTGCAACATGCAATGACATTATGTTGCACAGCTAGATGTAATGTCACATTGTAACATACAATGACATTATAATTCATTGCTAGCTGTACTGTCAGTGCAACATATAATGAAATTATGTTGCACTATAAGATGATGTCACACTGTAACATAATGACATTATGTTGCACATCTGAATGTAATGTCACATTGTAACATACATGACATTATTATGTTGCATTGCCAGACATAATGTCACAGTGTAACATACAATATTATCAACACAATGTCTTACAAAAATTGTGAATGTATAGTGCCAAAAATGTACATTTTTTTAGGTAGTAGTAGTTGTAGGATTTAATAGCAGATCATCAAAATACACAAAATGGCTTAGTTTAGTTTACTGTCTGTAAATGTTCACAAAATCAATTACTGTGTGAATGAACATGCACCCTATAATCAGGTGTTAGCCTATGTGCAAGTCCAAGCAATATGTTTGGTTGCATTATTTTTTTATTATGTAGATATGTAAAAGTTAAAAAGAATATCACAATGATAAAATATCACAATGATCCTAAGGACGATTTACCATAATTGTCCGATAGATTCAACCAAGACATGTTTTACAAACAGAATCTTATCACAACCGGGGGGGCAAAAGATGTGCAAAAATATTAATCAGCCGTAAACCCCATTTTTACTCAAATTCTCAAAAAAAATTCCTTAACTTGAAATTTCACATTATTTCACTTGTGCTAAGGTAGTGATAGTGAAAAGGAAACAAATTCACTTGTAAGTCTTACATCTTAACACAGAGAAACCTTTTAATTCTTGAAAGAAGAGTTGAAGAAATCCTCAAAGTTTCTTCACAGAAAAGGCATGACACCAACATTTTCTGAGCATATTTTAATCCTTGAAAACTGCCTAATATTCTGTGAGAAAATCTTTGTTCCTAACCAAGCGGTAATTATGAAACAGATGTCATAATGAGACCATTTTATGTCCAATCTCGAGAGTTCTGAGCACTAGAATACAAATGGATGACAAGTGACATCATATCAATCACATCATAATGTCATTTCAAGCTGCAATGTATTTATTTTACAAATGTGGATATTCTTTAAAACAGATTCTACACTTACTCCACGTTATTGTTCTTGATTGCCTCCTCCTTCAGGATCATCTCCTTTGCAGCATCAGGCACTTCCAGGTTGAGTGACTGCAAACATTTGGCTTCCTGGATCAATTCCACAACTTGTGGGTCAAAATTCACAAACAGCTCTTTTGTCTCAGGGTGTCTCAGCAACAGTGAGGCATGCAGGCCACTCTTAGCTGCCTCCACAGCTCTGCACCAGCCACGATGATAAAGGAGCTGGATACAAAATGGAGCTTACTTAAATTTGTTTCAGCTACTGTGAATTCAATATCTTTCGTAGGGTACCAATTTTTGTGGATTTCATGGTTGCTACACACGACCAATTAAAAGATTTAATGATAAATTATCCATGGTGGAAAAAATAAGTAACAATAGGATCCTTTCCCAAATCCACTTATGTACCAATGAAAATGCCATTTTGTATGGAACCACAGAAGTTTATAACCACAAATTAAACAAATGAATTAACTGTATATAAAATAATAATTCAATATCTAATAACTACAAATAGCTGACAGCATGTACAGCAAATGGCTAATTAATGGATATCTGAAATGAGACATAAGTTCCAGAAATCATAACACTATTCAGCTTGAATTAGAATTGGTGATTTTTATCACGTCTGGGCCAGGCCTGTATTTCACAAAGTTCAATCTTCTAAAATATTATCTAAATTCATTTAAAAAGTCCTATGCGAAAAAATGGTATAAATAATTGTTAAAAGGAATATATATCAGGGTGTTTCAATACATTTAAATGTCTGAATAGCCAACATATTGTATACTTACAATATGAAGACAAAAATATGTAGAAAAATAATTGGTTTGGTGTCTTATGGCATAGCAACACAAGTAGAACATTTAGTGTGTCAAGGTAATGGAAGTAAAATGAGTCCCCAAGGACACAAACTGATCTAATGGTTAGATTCAAACTTATGCGCACACTCACACCTTTTTCTTACCTAACATACATACAAAGTGTTCAATAACCAAAGTCTCTGAATATCAAGTCCTGTTTATTGGGATGTGATTCATGTATCATTTTTAAATCATTAAGAAAAATTTGGCTATAAAAATATTTTCAAAAAAGTCCTAAACTGTTGTGTTATTAAGAATTGAAATGTTCTGAAATAAATCTTTATTTGATGGCACATTAAAGCTTATAGTAATTGAAAATATTGCTTTTTTCCACCAAAGTTTCAGTGACTTGGTAAAAATAATTTTGAACAAGATCTTAAAGACTAGTAGAAAAATATTCATTACAAGCATTTTTCTTTCAAAAGATTCAAAAAAAAAAGATACAAACATTAAGATAAAAATTAGGAGGAAGCAGTCATGGGTGACCTAAGCTCATTATACACCAACCTCATATTCCATGAGCACTCCAGCCATCTTGTTGTAGTTTCTCACAATTTTCTTTGCTTCTGGATGCTGTACATTCAAAGATAATGAATACATAACAATAAATCAATAATTGAACCTAGAACTCTTCAAAACATAAACTAAAGTAATAGTGAGCAATTCACTCATATACTGTATATTCTCACTTGTAAGTCAAAACCAAATGCACATTACACAAACCCAGATCTGCCATCACATAAAGTACCAGTAGATATGGGTCTATGCAGCGTTTTAGTAGTAATCAGGAGAACAAACAACAACACAGATTCCAATTTGCCAGCACATTACACGATGGCAGACCAGAGTCTATGTTGTTTCTACTTGGACTTGACTTACAAGCAAATACATTTGGTAAATATATCCATGGCTTCCACCCATACTTGTCCATCTCATAGAGATGAATATACAAAAACAAAAGTGCACAATTCCAAAAATATCACAAGTAAAATGATTGTTCATTATACATATGTGATGATGAACTAAGTTTCACATCAACCCACTAAAAACTGCAAGAGTAGCTGTATTACCAAAATTCTGTCACAAATTGCACCTTGATGAAAGTCAAAAGGGCAATAATTCATACAACAAAGGTCATGGGAGCACAAAGATTTGTCAATATGTATTGGATTAGCAGAGCCATGAATATTCTGATTTTTATAGCATATTCTTCAAAGAATAAAAAATAAATATTACTTACCATCTGACACTGTATGTTTAATCCATATCATTGATTGAAAGGGCCTTAACACACATCAGGCTTATAACAAGATAAATTAAAAGACCATGTTGACATGTTTCAAATGGCATGCTCTTCTGTGAGTAAAATAATATCTGCATGTGTTGTTCGCAACAAGCTAAGATCTCAAATTTGAGCTTTTGTCACCTAGAACCTTTCTCTGGCAGCCCATAGAATAGGATTTAAACCAGCATTCTGACAGTAACATCACAGCATGGTTTTAATGGCATTAATGGGAAGATCTCTGATTTCAATAGTGACATGTGATTTTGAATGATTTGATTTAACTGTTATTTAGCAGAAACCATTTTTTCACATTTCAGCCAAAGTGATTCTGACATCTGACCTCTTGACCTCAAAATCAACTGATGCCATTCTTGTCTCAAATACAAGCCATCCACAAAATGTTGTCATGGTTTTATGGCATAAGACACTTAGTTATTTGATAGAGAAAGTTCTCCTCCTTGGAGTCCCTCTGACCTTGGCCTTTAGACTTTTTAGCACCCAAATCAACAGCTGCCTTCCTTGTCTCAATTGCAAGCCATCAACAATGTTTAGTCAAGGCATGTTGGACTGAACTTAAAACTTTTGTGGAATTGTTTTTTTCTTCTTTTATTTTGATGTGAAACTGACCTTGTGCCTTTTGACCCAAAATGATATGGTGTCCTCCTTTTCTCATACGAAAGTCACCCATAAAAGTTAAAAAAAGGAAAAACTCAATAGATTGTGCAGAAACTATTGTTTTCTTACAGTCACTGTGGCTTATGCCTTTTACCTTTCTCTTGTCTCAAATGCAAGCCATTTATAAAGTCTGGGCCCAGATATCTGTTATACAAGTGAAGTTACTATGTCAAAAGTTTCCATTTTTTTGGTCCCTGTAACCTTGGCCATTGTCTTTTTGAGACTGAAATTAATGGGTTTTTTTTTCACTGTACCAAAATGCAAGTGCTACTTACAAAGACTAGTAATGAGAGTAAATGTAAAGCTCATGTTATTGACTGAAAATAAAACATAAATAATATGGATCCATGGATAACATTAAAAATTGATATTCTCTGCCTTATGGCATGTGTTTAAACTTTCTTTACTGAGCCAAATACCTTCAGAATTTCTGGCTTGGTCTTGAAGGCTTTCATGGGTCCCTCAATCTTCCTGTATAGCTGACGAGCCCAGGCAATTCTTCCTGCCACAGGTGGCAAGTTCCGTGGGATGAAGGGCTCCGACTTGTATTTCTGGTACAGCTTGCGGATCGACTCAAGGTCACGTCCATAATTCATCAAGACCTTCATATACTTCTCATTCATGTCCAGCTGGGCCCCTCCAATGGATTCAAACTTCACTAGGAGTTCCACTTCCTTCTCAGTCTGAATTTAGAAAATCAACAATCAACAGAATTTATTCTGTAATGTGATGTGATTCATTCACATTATGAGATGACAGTTGCAACAACTGAACAAAAAGGCTAAGCATATTTCTATCTGTTTGACATATTTAAGGTCTGTATAATTTTTTTCTAAATTGGAAATGTGGTTCTTGATAAAAACATAAAAATACTGGTATCAGCTCATCTGGCACATACCATAGCATCTGTGCAGTGCACTTACAATGCCAACACAATTCATGGGACCACAAAATTAAATTATTTGGGAATATGTGTGCTTTATATAGTATATACAATATTTAAATGAATAAAGAAAAGAATTCTTAAAGATAAAGTGGTTCATAAAAGGTTTAATAAATGTAGCTCTTTACAAATAGGTATCTTTTTGAAAGTTTCTCCAAAAATAGGTTTAAATGAGTTCGTAAAACTCAGATGGATGCCACCCATTTTAGTTTTCCTCAAATAAATATCAACTAAAAAGAACACAAGCACATTGTAACAAAATAAATAATATAAATATCTTTAAATTTCTTCAGAAGAATCATTTTGCTTAGTTATGCAGTCAGTACAGTCAAACCTATTCTTATAGTCGGCTTTATTTAGCTGTCATTCAATGGCCATTCCAATTATGGCCTGCCTGTACACTCAATTGGAATTACTCTGTGTTTGTCAGTATTAAATGGTTACCTGTTTTCCGTGGTCAACAGCCAGGTGTTTCTTAACCAAATGATGGTTTCTTACAGCCTCTGTGCAAATAAGTATTTGTTTTCGCAGAAACCCATTGATTAAGTAAACATGTGTCATTTGAACTGATGTATATGTTTTTATCTTGATTATACTCACCATATTCAAGTGAATCTGCCAGGGTAACTTTATTTTAAGAATTGAATAAAGCCAAATAAATGCTTAAATCATCATTTTATTGACCACCCTCCACCTTTTTTGGGGGGAGGGGTTTAGTGGTAACTGTAACATATTTATTTATCAAAAAAGATTAATAGATAACTGTTTTTATCCTGAATTTGCATTAGGTTATCCACTCTTACCTTTAGAACATTTCCTACCAGTGTTTACTATGCACTAATAGCTTGGGATCAAGATTGTAGTAAATTCTTCTGCATATCATTTAAAACGCAAGAAAAAATTTAGCTTTCAAACACTGCTATTTGTTTCATAAGGGTAGACTGTAATTACTGTAAGTAGAAAAAAATGCTGAGGCATTATAATAGTATGAAACCAGTCTGCATAAATCTATATGCACAAATGCATTGTGCACTGAAAAAATAATCACATCATAATGTACATGCCAGATCTTAATTAAACATCCATGTCCAATGTGACAATGTTAATAGGCATTTAATCATAAGGTTACAAATTTTAATCCAAGAACAGATAATTTATCAACATTAAAGTCACATTTTAATCCAAGAAATTCTCTTTGTTAAACATTTTCAAGGAATGCCAAGCCAGTCTTTCTTAAATTAGCACACTCATTTGAATCAGAAGTTCAACTTAAAAGGCTATATAAAAACATCTATCTACCTTCCCACTTACCATATATTTGAGCAAAATGTGTTGTAAATGAGAACAGAGAGAGGGAAAAGTTTTAGAAATCTATGAATAAAATCCTTCACCACCAGAACTTCTGAATGATAAATTTCTACAGTGAAGTCTTTGAACCGATTATCATGCCAACTGCCTAAAATATGTTGCTCCCCATTTTTTTTAAAAAGATCTAAAACTGTTAGAATATAGATTTAAGATTTACTATTGAATAAAACTGATTAAAGTGATAGTAACAACAATAAAATAATAATAATAATAATAATAATAATAATAATAGTGTTTGATGTACCAAGAACAATAGTTGCAACTCCATTCAGAGGTCACCTGTGTTAAGTGGCCAGTCTGTCCTTTTCTTAAAGGTGACTGGTTAAGACAGGTTTGACTATACTTAAGTCTGTCTATATAAAGCCTTTAATGAGTAAGGATCAATCCACCATCATCACAGACGGACTATAGTTTTTGTTGTTTATTAAACTTGCAGATTTCAGCTATCTTATAATCCACTAAAATTGGTACCCATGAATAAAAGTGCATCAACAATTATAACAATAAGAAAGAAATACTACATACCGTGAGAGATCTAGAGAACCAGGAGTCCATGAAGGCCTGTATCAACATTCGCAGGTTGTCAATCTGGTTCTTGAACTCCAGATAGTCTGTGTCAAACTAAAATCATACATAATAAACGTTGTTATAATAAAACTTATTACAGTTGTCACAATTTGTACAGATTATCAGTAGGTAGTTATTTCATTGTTTTTTATTTGTTGTTTTTTTTGTGGTTTTTTTAATTAAATGTTAACCAATGTTTCTAAGTATCACCCTAAAAAGTAAATTTAAAATCTGAACAGTATGACTTCGATATCTGTAAATGTTGGAGTCTAGGTCTAACTGGGGTTTTATTCTAATGAAAGTCTATCAGCCACTAAGAGCAGAGTGAGTGATAAGTTATCAGCCACTAAGAGCAGAGTGAGTGATAAGTTAACAGCAAGTTATCAGCCAGCACTATCCCATACCAATGCTTCCAAAAGTCTTGACTATGTGAAAACAAAACTGAGTCCCATATCAAAGTACAAAGTAAAAAACTGCTGGCAGTGCCACTGGAAAAGTTTCTTTATTTGGTCATTAACAACACATAAAAGGCATATGCTTGCAAGTCCCAATGTTATGTTGTTTAAAAAATGGATGATGCAAGCCAAAGTACATGGGACAGTAAAATTAAAAATGTTTTAATTATTCATGCATTCAGTTATGCATGGCTAGCACAAGAAATGTGAGACAGCAACAGTTTTCTATGTTCAGACAATGTCTATTTGATTTCTCATTACAGACTTGGTCAAGTAAAATAGACAATCCTACAAAATATGTTTATTATAGTCAATACAGGTCCTTACTGGATATTGAGAAATATTAAACACTATATATATTTTTCATTATCAGAAAAGCATTTGCATCTTTTCGATGTTCTAAGCATGATTTAATGATTGACACACTAAGGGCTGTTCCAATAAAACATACATGGGACCCAGGGAAGGCACTTTTAAAGTGGGGTAGTAACCCATAGATACAATTTAGAATTTTCTTATCATTTTAGTACGAACTCTGTGAAATCAAAGTACCCTGGCATATATTTTTTTAAAACTGCTTTCCCTGGGTACAATGTATGTTTAAATGGAACAGCCCTAAAATTGAAAAAGATCAAAGAGTTTGCAAATGGTCTTAAAGAAAAAATCAAGTGTGTAGAAGATGAGTATCATTTTGTATGTATATGTACTTCTTACACCAATTTAATCGAAATGAACTATGTCAACCTTCAGTATATAAATTCATAAATTTAATGTCCACTCAGAAAATAAGCTTTATTACAAATGTTTTAAAATTTTAGTATTTTGCTTTTAAACTAAGAGATGAACCATAAAAAGAGTATCAATATCAACATCTAAGTGTATTTTACTATACTGTTTATGGTGCACTGTGTATTAAACTCTGTTTATTATGTTATGTATTATGGGCTGAAGGCCTAAAGTACTGAATACATTTTCTGTTCTGTTCTGAAAAGGCAGACAAATACAGAGAGAATGGGAGTGAAATGCCTTGTCCAACAACAAACTACAGTAGCAGGCAGTACTGATACAAATACAGAGAGAATGGGAGTGAAATGCCTTGTCCAGCAACACACTACAGTAGCAGGCAGTACTAATCTGGGCAAGATTCAAACCCAGACTTTTGGTTTGCTAATCTGGCCAAGAGCTATCATGGCTAGAATTATGATACTTATGTTTCACAATCTGCTAACACAAGCAAAATAACAATACCTCCTGTTTTCTGTGATCCAAAATGTCATAGTTCTTCTTCTTTATTTGGTCCACAACTGTCTTGTAGCGGACTCCAATGGAGTCAATTCCCTCGATTTTTACATCACCCAGCCCAGCAAACATCTCAATCGTGTTGACAATGTCAGCGATTCTCTCAAGTCTCTTGCAGAAGGTGTCAAACTTTCCAAAGATGTAATTCTCACTGAAAATTCATATCAATATCCTAAACGGATGGAAAAGTGTTATACATATCCATGTGCCAAATGTTTGTCCAATTTCATATGCAGTGACATACCATCATGTATCATGCCTATACTATGTATTGATTTCTTCCAACCCTAAATTGTAAATAAATGTTTTGATATGGCCCCTGCACTATTCAGGCAGGAAAGAGCAAGCAATTTTGTCTGCTTCCTTTACATCTTTAGAAGATGAAGGTCATTTTTTAACATGGGGAACTGTGGTAAAGAGCTCATGCCTGAGATAAAATCTTCCATTATTTCAGTGTAAAAAGAATTTCAATAGCATATTTGCAAGAATATGAATATAAAGCAGAGTTCTGTTTACAAGCTATGTACAAATTAGTCTACCAAAGGTATTAGATGGGAGACCATGAATGATAATAATCAATGTTTGCTCTCAGATTATAAACAAAAATCCAAGAATGACTTTGAATGACGTAACCAGCATTTATAATAACATCCATCAAAGGAAAATTTAAAGAAAGACAATTCAAAGGAATTTTAACTTGGTTCATACAAGAAAGACTGTAGCTATGAAAATGGAGGAGTGTAAAAAGAGACTGTTATGGACTGTTGATAGACAACGGGGGCGCTCTACAGATATCATTAACTTCTGAAAGAGTGGCAGGTGTAAGGTGAAGTTGTTTACATTTGCAACAAATCCAGCACTCCCAGGCTAAGAAAGTCATTCAATACATCTTTTTGGCTTGTTTTAGCAACAAAAGTGCTACAAAGTTGTCTATCTGCTGAGGCACAAGTCAAAAGAGAGTAGTCTCCCCAACGATAAAGGAAGTGATGCCAAATTCTGCCAGCTGCCAGTAACAGGAATGTAAAAGCAGGGAGGGCTTGAGTGGGTGTATCCATATTATGATCACACAAGTATTCTTAAAGAAATGTTTTTTTTTCATACTCCAGCCATTAAAACTCTTCAAATACATTACATGATTATAATACATTATAAGAATATATAGGAGGTGGAGTTAATAGCCATGTTGTTACACAGTTCCTGGGTGACCTGGAAAGTTTTCTTGTTGTACTGCTGATAAAAGGTCCTACCAAGCTGAATTAAGGTTTGTTCACTGTCATTTTCCAGTTGCTGGAAGAGTCCTTTTCAGTCAGTGGGTGAATGCAAGGCCTAAACATACATATAAGGTAATGTCATCTGCATCCAATGTGTCCAATATATTGAAAACAAGAAGGAAAACATATGCCCTTGCATCTCTATGTTATGGAAATGTATGGAATTATCCAGAATTTACAGAATACTTTGAACTATATCACACCTGTTGTGTGAAAAATTCAGACTTGCCCATGCAAATATGGACATGAAGTGTTCTAGTTAACTAGTTTTGAAATGCAAAGAGGGTGACAATGGTAAGGACTGCCTGAATGAACTGAGTAAGTTTTGCACATATTTTTTTATATCCTCGATGTTTCTTGATGTTAAAATCAGCAGGAGGCTACAAGCTGTCAGTGCCAGATCAAAGGAAACAATTCCATTACACGATTTTGCAAATGAATAAAAGTAGACATGTATCTACCCATTTATAATGCATGTTAAAGTATAGACCCAGACATTCATATTTTGATTTAATCAATAGGAAACCTAACAGGGTACACTGATTTTCTATTGCATACAGTGATGACATGCCTAGGACTATGTTATCTGCAGTTAGAAGCATACGGTGAATTCAGCATTTCAACAAACAAGTTACAAGAGTTAATATATGTAATTCTTATGCACATAATTGGTTCATGATCTATGTGTTTCAATGAAATAAAAACAGCAATTAGTCATTTGACAACTTGTATGTAGCAATGATACAAAGTTTGTAGCCTTAACCCGATGACAGCTAAAAGATTTCATTTTAAAATGGGCCATCTTTTTTCATTCATTCATCTGATTTGCAGAACATCATGGTCATATTCTATGTATGAAAAGATGCTACAATTCTGAAAGAATTTATAAAACAATAAACCTGCTTCACGCAAGTTCATCATGATGATCCTTATGTTCGAAGTCGGAAAAAATGAGTAGATTGGAGCAAATATATTTCTAGAGTATGGATTGTGATGTCTAGATATCAAGAAAACTGGGGCCAGTCAATTTTAGGACTGTGATATTAAAAAAACAGGGGCCGGTCAATCATAGGACTGTGATATCAAGAAAACTGGGGACAGTCAATCATAGGACAATAACTACCAGCAAGAATTAGCTTTATAGCAAGCATAAAAAAGTAACTATTGTACCTGAACTCAAACTGCCTCTCATTTGGATTCTCTCGCAGCCTTTCCTTGGTCTTCTGGAACTGTTTCTGATATTCCTCATTCAACTGGGTGCACTCATTTATTCGCTGGAGGATCACAGGTCTGCATTATAAAATTTTAGAACATAATATAAAGTTTTTGCAATGTAACAATGCTTTAATAATGATATGATACAGATATTATTAAAGCTTATAAAGTCAATCAATGTGCATGTTGATCACATTCCTGGATGGACTGAAAGACACAACTTAAAGAGAGGAGTAATAATCAGCAACACTGGATATGCATGGTCAATAATACCAACTCTTATTAACTTCTTGAGGATTTCTGTGGACTTTATATGCACGGCATCAAAAAAAGGATTAAGCTTAGCAGGCTGTACGTACAGAATCAATGGGAAAACAAGGAACATTATTCTCTAAATTTCCTATGCATAAAACTCATTCTCTTGTATCAACCATTCCAGTATCCTACTTTGATTTAGCCCATGTCTTTGATCATGAATATACAATGGGCTGTAGTGGTTCAATTGTTAGCATACCAGACCAAAGGTGTGGGTTTGAAATTCACTTTAGCTGGCTACCATGATGCATCCCTGGATAAGGGACTTTACTCCAACAGCTCAGCACTAAATAACCTAACTGTGCTGCTGTGCTGTAAAACACCAAGTGAGCCGAATATTCAAGGACTAAAGTTGGCATAAAGATAAATGTTTAGATTTGGAATATGACTTTCATGTTCACTGAATTCTAGGGTGTTGACTAACCTCTTGTGCTCCCAGATTTTAGACACTCCCTGTAGGATGTAGGCCTTGCAGGTGGTGATCATCTGGTTGGTAACCTTCACAAAGAGAGAGGTCATTCTCTCTGAGGTGTTGTAGTACTGGGAGATACTGTAGATCATCCTAATGGCATTCATCAGACTGGGAATGTGTTCAATCATGGAGGCCTAACAATACAAAAAATATGGGGCATTGTTTGAATGGTTTAAAAATCACATACAAAAAATCAGACCAAAGCTACTTTACTCCCCAAGTATTTTCTGTTTCCATAATACAGTAATTACATTTCTAAATGTTCCATATGGATTATAACATGGATGGGTGGGTAGGTAGGTAGGTAGGTATTTAGGTAGGTATGCATGTAAAATTATGCAGTTATTTTTGTAGGCATGCAGGTAGCTAAGACTGACAGGCTGATTATGTGTCTGTCTGTGTGTCTGTATGTATGCATGCAGGTAGCTAAGACTGACAGGCAGACTATGTCTCTGTCTGTGTGTCTGTATGTATGCATGCAGAAGGTTTAATGGCACATCAGCACAATCCTTGCTTGATTTAGTTCTAAAATTATAATTGAAAGTTTAGTTCTAAATTATAATTGATAGGTTAGTTCTAAAATTATAATTGATAGTTTAGTTCTAAAATTATAATTGACAGTTTAGTTCTAAAATTATAATTGATAGTTTAGTTCTAAAATTATAATTGACAGTTTAGTTCTAAAATTATAATTAGAAATATTTAAAAACACTGGCAAAAAAATTGTTCAATATGTAGTGCTTCAAGATAAAAGGCAAAGATCTCAAGAATGAAAAATATAAAAGCTGAAAATCTTTCCAACTTCTGGAAGAAAACTTCTAAAACCAAATAAAGCTAAATATTTTCTCTTGCAAGTTAAAAAATAAACAGCAAGATGATACCCAAGTTCTTTGAAAAAGTATTTCAAATACATCAAAAGTATTTCAAATACACCAAAAGTATTTAAAATACATCAAAAGTATTTCAAATAAAACAAAAGTATTTCAAACACACCAAAAGTATTTCAAATATATCAAAAAGATTAAAAGGTAAAATCACTAAAATAATGGAACAAAATTTGCAATATAAACTGCATTCTTTTAGTAAATCAACCATAAGAAGCAAAAACTATGCAGTCATTTTAATCCTGAAATCTGTACATCAAATAAACACCATTTTGTTATTTTATAACTTTAAAGTTATATTATCCAGAATATAACTGACCATTCATTATATTTAGTCTGTGCTAAAGAATTATCATAACTAACATATTTTGTAAAGTATGAAATACTTCCTCTGTTTTTCTGCTTGTCAATAGTGCCGTAAAAGAAATTTGTTCTTACTGGTGTGCACTTGACAAGTGGTCCAAAGAACTTGTCCAGAGTGTACAAGTATTTCACATTGTCCTTAGCCTCATTGGCAGCATCTGTGATTTGGCCATCCTGAAATACAAAAAGAAAATACAATTAGTCAGTAAACTTGCAATTATAAACTGGAAGAATGGTGGGTAATTTTCTACACTCCAGCCTCCAAAACTCACAACCTCTAAACAATGATGGGGAGAAGTCAAGAGTAAAAATATGGGCATAACACTTCTGAACAAAGTTAAAGTACATTGATCTACCTGCATATCTTCTTATGACGATTATAATACACACAAAGTTTCACAGCAATCCATAAGAAAAACTGAAACAGTAGCTCAATTATCAAAATTATAGTCTATACTGCATAAAGCTGGGTCATTCCATACTAAATCACTCAAAATCCAAAAATCTTCTCCAGTTTCCATGACATTTTGTCCAGTTATTCATGTATGTAAATGATGTTTGCATGTAAACCTTTTAAGTAAAATAATCCAATTATTTATGAAGGTTTTGCCAATTGAAATGAGGTGGGGTAGCATAGTATTTACAAATTCATTGGTTTACCATGGTGTGTTTTGAAATGCTAATAACATTTTAGTTATACAAATATCATATTGAAAGTTACAATACCACATATCTGTGACCTAAGAAATTGAAATCTGAGCACAGACTTTCACTACTTCAGAGATCAAAGATACAAACCCCTTTTGTTCATTATGAATTTTCTTCTTCAGATTTTAAGGTCATCCATCACAAACACCAAATATGATTTTAATTTAAAACTATACCTACAGGGGGCTGTATCAAATCAATCTCATCTGAATCAAGTTCATTGTTAAACTGTACCCAAGGCTCAAACTTGACACATATCATAAAATGCGAAAATTGGGCAGTCATACAAGAGGTGGTTTGACCATATGGGCAATTGCCTAAAAAATCGAACACTCCAGTGGCCTAAGTGGTTAGACCATCTGCTTTGGATGTGGGAGGTTGTGGGTTTGAACCCCAGGCAAGTCATACCAAAGACTTATAAAAATGGTACTAGCAACTGCCTTACTTGGCGCTCAGCATTAACCCATTACCTCATAGAGGGTATGGCTTTTTAGCCCTCGGATACACATGTAGCAAAGTTACCCAGTGAATTGCGCTATAAATAAAACACCTGTTACCTATTCGACTCCATATACATAGGCCTGCCTGTTAACTGTTAAGCAATGTGTGTATGTTACATTTAACAGCAATTTTAACCATTTTACATTTTTGGTACACATCTATTACGTATGGAAAAATTTAAGAGTAAAGTCTGATTGTTATAGCTGTGTAATTATTTTTCACGGAAGAATTTTTTATGTGCTTTAAAATCCTGAGAGAACTAGTTCACCATCAAGTCAGTGACCAAACGTAGCTGCAATTTCTCATACTCGAAATTTACAAGTTCTTTGTCTGCGTCTACATCACCAAGTCATCTAAATTTGATATTTTATAAAAACTAATTGCTACCTACATCAATATCCGAGCCTTTACCTAAGTCACTGAAGCTTTCATAGTGGAGAATACGACCCAGTTACTTTAAATAGCAAATTCTGACCAGAGCATAAACAGCAACCACGTGATCTGACGTAATGGTCATTCACAGCAATGAATGAGGTATCTAATAGGGGGTTTTCCCTGAAGGTGGCGCTACGAAAACCCGCTAAAAATGGCCGATGTTTACAGCAGGCGTCAAAAGGCGTTTCCATGCGAATGGAGTAGAGATGTTCAAAGGTGCTTGCACAAGGTAAAGGGTTAAGAGGTTAGTGTTAGGACTGGTTGACCTGGTGACAGAATAATGTGACTGGGTGGGACATGATGCTACATGTCTGTGGCATGATGCCCCAGTGCTGGACAATATTATAAACTGCCACAATGCAGACATCATAGTGATATGACTGGAAAATTGTTAAAGCTACACTATTTGTGCAAAATTTCAATGCTCTAACCCTTAAATCATTACGTGTTTGTTCCGTAAAAACTGGGGGACTAGTTGTACTAATGAGCGTGTGCCAAAAACAGGTGGGCACACATGAGGAATTCTATACAACAATCTCTAGTGGGTATGAAAGAACATTCACCATGACACATGTGATTTTGTTCTTTTTTGATTTCCATCAATAATGTCTTTGTGAAAGGAAAGCCAAATAATTGTTTAATTTCCATGCAAGTCAATTTTACATATTGTTTATGATGTTTCTTAACCAAATTCAGAATATTATAAGCATTAACAAGGATTGCATAATTGGGAAGCTAATTAACATGAATATAAACTGATTCAAAAGATAAATCGCTATAAAGAGCAAAAAGATTAAGACAGTCAAAATAATTAATCTTTAAAAACAGCCTTCCCCAAAGTCTAATAATCCCAAGTCCCTAGAATTATCAAATTTACTCATTACCCTGCATAATTTCTTTACATTTACCCCATCCAGTCTTGGTCACAGGGGGGTCAGCCAATTCTGAGACCAAACTGCACATCTACAAACAACCCAAAATCATATCTTGAAGTTTAAGCCCAGAATAAAAGGCTATATGTTGAGTTGCATGACTGTGTGAATACAGACATGCACATTCAAACATGAAATCTGGGTCATATAAATTCCATACTTTATTTGGAAAGGAGTGGGTTCATTTACTGACCAGTTCTTTCCACCTTCTCAGGGCCTTTGACTTTGCAACTTGTAAGATTCCAATAACAGCCTTTACTCTGGGACTCTTCATCTGCTCCAACAAGCTAAAACAAAATTGTCTTTTATCAGTAACATCGATATTACTGAATGCAAACACACACGGAAGAATGAGATATGTGATCTAAATTCAGTTAATGTTTACATAAATTTAAAACAAATTTTTAATTTTACATGTATTAAAAAAATACACTTATCAAACCTTAAGATGATATCCCTTCCTGACTGGATTCTCCAAATATTTATATATGTCATTAAGCTTACTACCCTGGTTTTTTACCACACTTTAGTTTCTTTATTTGGGTGTCCTACAAGTACTAATGTAGTCTAATCATAGAAAACAGCTAAACAATCATACTCCTGAGATGATGTTTGTCAACTATAAAGTAAAACAGATTCTTACTTGTTAAATTTAGCCATTCTGCTCTTCCAGTAGGCAAGTTCAGCAGTTGGTCCAATGTCGTCAGCTTCCCGTCTCATCTGCTCGCTCTCTGCTAGAACCTGGTCAATCTGCCTGGACCAGATCATACAAAGGTTCTCCAGCTTTTCCAGGTGGTCAGTGTTTGAGGCTGTCACAGGGAGGCCAAAATTATTGTTAAATACAAAATTCTTCAAAATAATATCAGTGAAATATGTCTCAGTTACTGTGAATCTCATAATTTTAGTTTAATATCAATCTTAAAATACAACATTTTGATCAGTGTGCAAATCAACAAATTAAGAAAGAGTCCTTACTGCTTCCACAGTTTCATTGTGTCTCAAATGTTGCAGTTTGTAAGAACAAGTTCTGCTACAAGTACAGGAGTACCCGAATACAGGTCTGATGTTCAGTTTATACACTAGACTTTTCTAACAGCAGTTACAATAAAGGAAAGGAAAACATAACAAATTTTGTGACCATAATCAATAAATATGCAAGAAATACTGTATAACCTAATAGGCAAATATGTACTGTGGTACTGTGTATGTGACTCAATACTTATATAAAAAGTCATGTCAGTGTCTTTTCACTCAATCCAATGTGATACTTTGGCTTTATATGGTCACATATTATAACATACAAATATGTCAACATCTGTGACTTATAAAGTTACTAACAAGGCCATAAAATAGTTACCAATAAGGCCATAAAATAACACTTTTTGTAAGTTCCAACATTTTTTAACATAAGAATTCTTGATGCATCTCAAAGTGAATCAATTATAGGTGGAAGCATGCAAGAAGAAAATATAATTTATGTTTATTCAACTTGGACTAAGAAATGAAATTATTACATGTGTGCACGTATATGGTGTTAATGGCATGTCAGCATAGAACTGGCTATACAATGCCCATTATAAGTTAGTAAATAATATAAAATAATACTTTAATACATTACAACTGATACATTTCATTACATGTTAAAACAAGAGGCCCAGGTGGGGCTGTGATCATTCATTGTAACATGCTTGACTAAATATGTGAAGATAATTGTTTCCATATTTCTCTAGTTCTTCTATCTTGATCAAAATTGAATGGCAAATCAGTAGTTTGTCCAATAGTAAAAGGTCCCTAAACCAAGCTGCTATGTGTCAAAGTTGGTACAATTCTCTCCTGCACATTTTTTTAGACAAAGTTATCAATGTTTTTTGACTGTTAGTGGTGGATTGGCATCTTCTGAACAAAATATGGAACCCCATGACCTCAATCTGTTTTATAGGAAGCTTTTCAATTTTTAGCATCAGTGCCTAATACACTGGATGGCAGATCAGAATCACTTTGAAAGCCCTCTGTGGCAGGATCCTTTCTGCAAAATTTGGTCAAATTCTATTGAGTGTTTTTTGAGAAATAATTTAAAAGTGTTTCTATTTTTAGTAATCATAGTCATATTTAATGACAGAGTGGCATAATTTGTGTAAGTTTTACAGGTCTTCTTGATGGGATGCTTTCTGTCAAATTTGATTAAATTCTGCTCAGCAGTTTTTAGAAAATTGTTTAAAGACTTTTCACTATTTTCAGTAAACAGCCATCAAGTTTGATGGCAGACAGACATCATTTGAATAATTTGAAAGCCTTTCATGCCAAGATGCTGTGCCAAAGTTTGATCCAGTCTGGTCTGCTGGTTTGTGATACAGTTAAAAACAACTGTTGACAAATGTGTGATAGCTAACAATACACAATGGCTGTAGGGCCATACCATAGGCTCTCTTGGCCTTATGGGCAGGTAATCTAATGTCAAAAGACCACCTTTTATGGGCCCACCTTTAATTTACCAATAAAAAATATACCTAAAAAACTTCAGCACTGAGATTAATCTTGATGGACATTAGTTGGACAAGCACAAAGTAATCATTATGTCAAGTTTCAAGAGTGGCCTCAACAAAAAATGAGAATGTTTATCTCAAGGCTTCAAAGCTTATGCATTCTGTACCAGATTACATTACATTATGTATACTTCATTATTTGGTCAATCAATGATAACTATAAAATAAAGCAAGTAACACATGGTAACTTTCATATTTCAAATGCTTCATTACTGTCGTCTACCCACCATGAGCCTGATAATCAGCAGGGGATTCCACCGTGTCGATGATGAAACCAACACCATTTTCCTCCAACTTGACTTGGCCCTCCATGTTGTCACGAGCTGAGTTGAGGCTGGCAATGAATTTCTCCAAAGCCTCAATAAAATCCTCAACCTGAGCATTGTGACCGTTTTCCACTGCTATTGAGCCCCATTGCTGAAATTTGCAAGCAAGCCAAATGGAGACTGTAATCGGTCAAATAGAACATGCCAAAACAGCACTGAAAAACGTCCTATTTTAAAACTGGCTTTCTACCCCACCCTTTATAAATGTCCTTAATTTTTCATGTTAAAAATCCCATTTAATTGAAAATATTGGTCAAAATGGGAGATTGCAGTGATGACCATTTTTCACAAATTACATCAAAGAAAATGTTCAAAATTTTGTAGATGTTACTGTGTAAAACTGCCCACTTGCCATATTTACCACATATATTATGACACCATATATGTTGGGACACCATAAATTAATTTTTAATATAATTTTTTTGTGCACTGTATGTTCTGGGACACATTGGGTTGTTTTTTTGAGTCATAAGTTGTGAGAAACCTTTAAAATCATTCGAAAAGTACATGTCAGAAAATGCACTCCACCTGAAATTTCATTTAAAAAAATTTTAAACTGTACTTGAGATAAAACTCTTTAATCCACAGCAGAAGCATTGCATCAACACAACCCTTCTCCTGCACACATACAATCAATTCTTTCAGTGCATGAATATTTTTTTTAGCTTTCTCATACCATGAAAAATTGCTAGAGACAACACACCACTTGAAGTGGAAACTGCAAGGACTAAAGTCAGATCTTTTCAAATCTGCATGAGTCTAATCCTCACACTTTTGACCCCCATCTTATCGTCAGAACATCCAGGAATGCAATCAAAGTACACTAGAATTTCATCCATGTTAATGATCATATTGTCAGCAAAATCATCTGCTTCTCTTCTGGCCTTCATGAAATCGTCGCATATTTTTTCCCGTCAGATCTTCTGAGCAACACTGGGACATCAAAGTCCACTGTTTCAATTTATTTTCGAAATTTCCATGAATACCGGTGAAAAGGAACCGAAGTTAGCTTCCATATCTTGGCTGTCTTTTGTATACCAAAAAAAAAACTGGCACACTTAAAAGAATCTATATTCGGCTTCCGAGGTCAGCTTGCTTTGCAATAAAATAACCTTTGTATTTATATCCTTTAAAAAAAAATGCTTCAGAGTATCCAAAGGAGTTTACTGCTTGCTGCCACTTGTGTTTATTCACCAACTGGGCTTCTATGTCTGTAGTTATAATTAATACAAACAAGCATTGATGTCTGCAGGTCAATAGTAATGATACTTTTGTAACCTGTGCTGATGAAAAGATTGTCACTTGCATTCAAGTGAATGTGTTTTCAAATAATGATTTTTATTTGCCAGATATTGTCATACATAGACCTGGATATAATTCAATCTTGGTTATTTTGCACCTAACACCATGTCATGCGTGAATGGCAGTTGTCTTCAATATATCAGCTGATTATTTCCCTCTCATTTGCAAAATCATTTGCTTCTCTTCTGGTCTGCACGAATTCATCACATGATATTATTTTCTCCAAATATTGTGGGTGATGCTGGGTCATGGACGTCCAAGCACGAAGCACCATATTTTGTTCCATTTTTGTTTCAATTTATTTTCAAAATTCCCATGAATACCGGTGAAAAGGAACCAAAGTTTGTTTCCAGATCTTGGCTGTCCTTGTATACTCAAAAATATATTTCAAAAATCAGCACACTTAAAAGAATCCATAGTCGGCTTCCAAGGTTGGCTTGCTTTGCAATAAAATAACCTTTGTATTTATATGCTTTAAAAAAAAAATCACCACAGTTGGCTTCTGAGGTGAGCTTGCTTTGTAATAAAAATAACTCTGTCTTTGATGTCCTGTTGGTAAGTTTAAAGAAGGAGTTTATTGCTCACTGCCAGTGTGTTTATTCACCACCCAGGCTTCTATGTGCTTGGCATCTGTAGTAATAATTAATACAAAGAAGAATTGATATCTGCAGGTCAATAGTAATGATACTTTTGTAACCCATGCTGGTGAAAAGATTGTAACTTGCACTCAAGTCAATGTGTTTTCAGATAATGACTTTTATTTGCAAGATACTGTCATACAGTAGACCTGGATATAATTTGATCTGGATTATTTTGCACCTAAAACCATGTCATGCAGTTGATTCTTTTCCCTTTTGTTTGTGATTTTGTTGGATCCAGTTTTCAGTCAGAAAACATATTCAAACCTTTGAGCACAACCAAACACAATTGTTTCTCAATGTTCATGTCGATGAACAACATGGCATGTGTTATCGGACATAAGTGATACATGCTACAGTGTGGAAGCCTACACTACATATACAGATTTTGTGGATATATTTTATTCTTTAATGCTCATATTGAAAGAAAGGTATAAATGATAACAATACAAGGTTAGTTTCTTTCTTTTTATTATCAAATAAGCGTTTTGTTTATTTATATTATTGCAACATGCATGGGGGGAGCACAACTGCAATACAAATTTATTTTGTTTCTTAAGTGTTGGGACACATGACCTGGGTGAAAGAAAGTTTCACCAAAGTTCTGGGACCGGAAAAAAACAAATTATTTTATCATGTCCCAATATATACGGCAAATACGGTACTTTACAATTGTTACAACAATACAAATCCAAACAGGCACACAGGCAAAATGTTAAACTTATTTATTCAATGAAGACTTCTATCATAAAATGGTAATTCTGAGAGTCAAACAATAAAAATATTCTGCCAAACACAAATCTTGAGTGTAGCTTCATACATATATACTCACAAGTCACAAGTTAAGTCCAATTGCAAACAATACAAACCCAGATCACATAATGTGCCAGCATATTAGGGTCTGTGTTGTTTGTTAGACTGATAACCCCTAACAAACTGAACAGACCCAAATCTGCTGGTGCATTATGCAATAGCAGATCTTGGTCTGTGCACTTTGTAGCTAGACTCTACTTATAGATGAATATATATGGTACATCCTTAACATCTTTATCTGTGCTACAGCAGGACAAATGTGCTACTTTATGGGCATATCATTATCTACTGTGGTCATTTCATTTATCTACTTATGGGATGAAGAGATGACAAGAGAAACATGTGCCATGCATTTCTATGTTGTATATTTTATTTGATCCAAAACAATGAATGAATCAAAGAATCAAAAGTAATGACTTCTTACTTTAAGAGAGAGAGAGAGAGTGAGAGAGAGAGAGAGACTACTCACAATTATAAAAGAGCAATACGTTCATAAAGCAGCTTAAAAATTTTCTAATTCAGTATTCAGTTTGGCATGTGCCAATGACATGGGAAGTATGGCAGGTTATATTTCATGGATTTATCATACATTTGAACAAAAATAAAACTTTTTTTAATTAAAAATTATTTAAGACCTCTGTCTTGCCTGTAATAAACATTTGTGATCTGAGAGTCAAATGTTTATGATACTGACATATGAAATAAATCTTTGAAGAGTGAAACATCTATATAGTGCAAATCAAAAAATGTTTATGAGCACAGAAATTTTATAAATTTAGAAAGATAAAACTTAAGAACACTTAATTTTCGTTGCAGCAACATATGCCATGTAAAAATGTTTCACTACGTTTGAGAGTGAGCACTTCATTAACTTGGAGACTAATCACTTCATTAACCTGGAGACTAAGCACTTCATTAGCTTGGAGACTAAGGGGGTGCTCACCAATTAATATGTACTTTAGAGAGAGTGACATATGTAAGGTGAAGTAGTTCGCATTTAAAACATGCACAATGGAAAGAATGTTGGCATACCTACATGCTACAGTAATGTAATGTGGATGATATTTCTTTGGATATTGTACTTTTGGAAATTTTACATGATTTAAGCACACTTCGAACTAAATAGACTGCTCCTTTGTGTTAAAAAATCAGCCTGAATTAGTCTAAAGTACACTATACATAGCAGCTATTAAAATAGGGAAAATGAATTTTGCCAGACTAGACAATACCAGCTTCTGAAAGTGCAATGAATGAATTACCAAATATATAAAATGTAAAAAATGTTATCGGCTCTTTTTTACAATTTACCTCTTAAGTTCAGGAAGTGAAAATGACCAAGTAGAGCTAGCACTTTTTTGAAAGGTGCACATTTGAAGTAAGGCCAAGCTGTAGACTCTATAACCCATAATACACCCATCAATCATACACCAAAATAAAGGGAATTAAAGGTTCTTTTACTTATACCTAAGATATACAAGGTCTTTTTTAAATAGCCAGTATAACCAGGGAGGAAAGCCGGGGAAATTCTTTTTCTTTAAAATCCTAACCCTATGGAAAATACGAAACTGTAGAGTGCCACCTAAGCACTTCATTAACCTGGAGACTAAGCACTCCATTAACTTGGAGATTAAGCACTTGATTAACTTGAAGACTAAACACTTCATTAGCTTGGAGACTAAACACTTTAATAAGTACCCTTTTCAAATCAATAGTTTGATCTAATCATGAAAAAATAACCCTTAAAAATTGGTTTACACTGTCACTTTATTAACCATTCCTACTGCATGAGATAATCTGGATGTGAATTTTATATAATACTGAACAATGTTATTCATTAACACGTGACCTCAAAAGTCATACAATAGTGAGCACTGTTATTCATAATTTGTGACTTCAAAAGAGGAATCTTCTGTGCTTGATAAATAAATTTTTCTCCTAATGATCTCGGAGACAAAAGCAATTCATGTTTTGAATATAATTTATGACATCTTACCTCAAGACCTTTTAAGGATGGCAGGACAATACTCTGAAAGTGTTTTTCAAATCCAAACAATACTCTGCCACCACTGCAGTCCACTGTCCCAAAGTTCACTTCATTGCTAATGTTTCCTACGGTGATTCCTTTGGTTGTGATTCGAATAAAATACAAACATATTCCACTTAGGCCCTGAAACAGAAATTTTTATTTTTGTTTTCTAAATTAAGGGAATTAAAATATCAAATACACTTTAGGATTGGGAATTAATCCATCGAAACATCTGTGTGTTTGTAGCTTATCAGCAATAATGGGTAACACATTTTATGCCTCAGTAACTTTGCCATTATAATATACTGATGAAAAAGCCAAACACTGACAGAAAACAATACTTACCTGATAAATATTTATGGTATTCATCAATGACCATGAATAATTAATATCAGTCATTTGCCTCTTTATTCTTTTTATGTATATGGATGTGTATCATATCGTAGATTATTTATTATATTTGGTTTCACTGTTTTACAGAGTCATATCGTTTCAACCCTATCATTTTAGACAGCAGAATATTGATTAGATTGCAAAATTCTGTACAACTTTTTAACCAGGCTTTAAGTAATCTACAATCCTTAAAAATACCAAATTAATTCCTTTCCAAAAAATGTTTTCCCAGCCTTTTTTATTTTTATGCCAATTTTATCACTTATATGAAGCAAATTAAATAAGCAAGCAAAAACTTACAAAAAAGCATAAATTCCTACTTGTAATGAAAAATGTAAAATTGGTTATGAATAAAAAAAATTTGAATCACTTTCAATGATTGTGCTGTTTTTTTCATGACATTTTAATTTGTGAAATTCATCAAAAATGTTGAAATTGAAATTTAAGTCATTCTACTAGGTATATATAACACAGAAAATCAATTTGTTCAGCAATTTGGTTGTCATAACAACAATAAGCAGGTTAAGCATGCCTTAATCATGCCAGAGTTATCAATAGATTTTACCACAGAACCAATTAGCAACTCATTCTTCTGGAAAAAAGGTAATTAGAAACCGATTCAGAGATTATTTTATGACAGATTACATTTTCAAAGGGAGCTACTATATTTATAACCTAATAACATTTCACCTGAATGCAAAGCAAAGTGATGCTCAACAGATAACAGCAACGTTTTTGTTTTTTAAATAAATTCTTTGTGTGTTTTGAATTTAAATATTATGCTGCACTTAAAGTGTAATTGTATTTTAAAAAATGGACCAGTGCAAAAACACAGAATTTTATTGCACATCTACACCAACCACATATCTAGCCAAGCAAGTTTCAATGAAATTTTCTGACTGATGTAGAAAGGGTGTTAAACCTTATTACTCAAAAAAACTCCCCTTTCTAAAAAGTTTTAAATAAATTTCCTTGAAAAAAGGTCAGAGAAAGCAATTTAACCTTATTGAACATCTACACCAGCCACATATCCAACCTAAAAAATTGGATTAAAAACTGCAATGTGGCCTGGGAGGTAAAGTGATGACAAGCTTTGTCAAGGACAGATGGAGCAACAAACAGATAAATATGAAGGTAGCAACAATACCCCCAAGCTTCACAAAAGTGGGTAATAAGAAAACATAAACATGGCCTTTAATTAAAGGAACTACCCATAAACTTGCCTTGGCTATAATAACCCTCAATTTTACTCTTCCAATTAGGGCAGGTGTGCATGTAAATGAATATCCAGTATATACTCACCTATAAGTCCAAATGCAAACAACATAAATCCTGATTTTCTGTAGCATAATGTACCTGCAGATCAGGGTCTATGTAGTTTGCTCTACTGATTACTCCTAACATACAGTATAGGCCCAGATCTGGCAGCACATTATGTGATAGCAGATCCAGGTCTGTGCAATCTGCAGTTGGACTCATAAGCTAGTATATATGGTACTGTAAGCTTTTAACAAGTTGACAATGTCAGTGTATACCAATGAAGTGTCAACAATTATCAATGTCTGGGTAAATGATTTAAGTGTCAACAATGGACAATATCAGGGTGGATGTTAGAAGTGCCCTTCTTCTCGACCAATAAATCAATGCCGGCCTCTTGAGCCTATATTGATTGCTTGGGATATCAAAACTAATTGCTGCAAAAATGGCAGACAATAAAGAAAAATTGATTAAGCAGGCAATGTCCATGAGCTTGAAAACGAATCAGTAAGGCATGATTTCTTGATTTCTGGGAGAATGTTTAGAGTAAATAATGGTGACAGCTTATTCTTTTATTACAATCCGATAGACATTGATTTTTGGATAGCTTAAATGCTGCAATCCTTTATTTTTGTTGTGGAGAAGAAAAAAAATCTTATGCTCAAATATAAAAGGTCCCTGAGATAAATGATGGCAAGCATACATTTTTTCCTTTCATGGAACAAAAGAAATTAACACAACAAAAAAACAACATAAAAGTTACAAGAAATGTTTTCATTCAAGTTGGAGACTACTTGAATGTATGAAGCATAAGGAAGGTTGTTGTTGTTGTAGGGTTAAATGCCATTTTTCAGCACAAGATAGGCTAACACTTTTAAGACTCCAAAAGAGGGCTTGCCATTTAATTCTAGATCAAAGTATAGACAATTTTCAGGATGCAATGAATAATATAAATATTTAAACAATACATGAAAGAATATTTCTTAGAAAGGTCAAATTGATGTATAAAGTATCCAGAAAAGACATTCCTGTCTATCTAAGCAATATCTTTCACCAAAGAGATGCTGATGGCACTCCAAATTTAAGGTCCATAAGAAGAAAAACTTACATTATACCAAGGCCAAAGAAGGAATTGTTTAAAAAAATTTTCAATATACTGGTCCACTGGTATGGAACAACATTCCCAGTGACATAAGGCAGGCTCCTAGCATTTCATCTTTTCCCAATCAATGTCTTAAATGGACGAAATCTTTAAAAAATTGAACAGTTCTAGTACAAAAAATACCGCCTGCTTTTCTGTAATTTTACATCATTTTCATAGCTGAATATTTCAATGCAGGATTATATTTTATGTTTTATATACATGTTTATGTTTTCACTGATGCCTGTGAATGTGTTCCAGGCTTGATACTTTGAATTTTAAAATTACTTAATTTATTTAGTGTCAAGCCAGACTCTTCACATTATGTTGTATATACTGTATATATTGTACATAACAGATAGAAGGCCTCAAGGTAGATTAGTTCTGTAACTAATTGAGTTACCTTCTCTAAATAAAGTCTTTATTATTATTATTATTATTATTATTATCATACATGGCAGCCAGTATCAATGGTGGAGGAAGAACCCGGGAAAACCCCGGAAAGAACCACCAACCCACGAGAGGCTACTGGCAAGCTTTCTCACATACCCACATTGGCTGAACCCAAGACTCGACCCCAGTGCTTTAGACCACTCAGGGCCCCTCAATAGGAAGGAAAGTGTTCGATATTGGCCATAACTCCATTACATCAGGACAACAAAATGGTGAACACCTAACCTATCTGCCATATATACTAGTTTACAAGTCCATCCAACTGTAAACTGCACACACCTAGATCTTCCATTGCATAATGTGCCAGCAGATCTGGGTCTATAGAGTTTGTGAGGACTAATCTGTAGAACAGACCCTGATCTGCTGGCACATTATGTGATGGCAGATCTGGGTCTATGTTTTTTTGCAGTTTGACATAACTTATAAGTGGGTATATATGGTAGGCAAGTTTTTTGTTACTATCAAGCCTCAAGCAACTTCAATCCATCAAGTCCTTGCAAAGTTACTGAGAGGAAACAAATTGCAACAGATATGTAATAACATGATAGATGGGCATGAATAATAAATGCCTCATCCAAAGCTATGGTAATGACATAAAACAAACAAAAGGTAATTATGTGATTAATTTTTGCTTTTAATGGTATATACAATTAGAATCAACAAGATCTTCCTCATACTTATAGCAATTAACTTGGGTTTGAACAAAAAATATCTTGTGAAATGTTTGGAAAACTGAAAACTTTAACAGGCAAGTCAAAGGACAGCTAATGAGATCAGGAAGATTCTTGTGTACATGTTTAATGAAGTTCTTTATTAAAAGAAAATCATAAATGCAATGTGGATAACATTGGCCATAGTAAAGACTGATTTTTATGGTAGCTGGATGGATAGATTAATAAAGAGATAGACAGACAGATAAAGTCAGATAGACATGCCTCCTCATCTCCGGTTGTCAAGAACAATTTTTTACTCCCATCTCCTTTCTGAAATGAAATTAAATATATGTATATTCAAAAATAATGTAAGAATTGTCATTTCTAACTTTACTTAGAACTGAAAAAGTGTAACGCAGCTCATCCAATTTTGTTTCTCCATGAGTTATAATGGGACAGTGTGGTCATCCCATCTATGAGTTGTAATGGGACAGTGTGGTCATCCCATCCATGAGTTGTAATGGGACAGTGTGGTCATCCCATCCATGAGTTGTAATGGGACAATGGTCATCCCATCCATGAGTTGTAATGGGACAATGTTCATCCCCTCCATTAGTTGTAATGGGACAGTGTAGTCATCCCATCCATGAGTTGTAATGGGACAATGGTCATCCCCTCCATGAGTTGTAATGGGACAATGGTCATCCCATCCAAGAGTTGTAATGGGACAATGGTCATCCCCTCCATGAGTTGTAATGGGACAGTGTGGTCATCCCATCCATGAGTTGTAATGGGACAGTGTGGTCATCCCCTTCATGCTGTTGGAGAAGTACATACATATAAATCATCACCACAACTTGGAAGACATATGCTGCAAAACTCCATTGCAGAGAGGTCTGGTAGATATTAGTGACTTGCATCTGAATAGCCAATTGAAAAGAAACAATCATATTCATATGTCAATAATATATTTGGACTCTAAAAAATTATTCAAAAGACTCTTGTGTAGTCAAGACACGTGTTTAGAAAAGGCTAATCTGCTTCTAAGCCATACTTCTATTTGCAGTTATTGCTGATGTAAAAAATTCATGTGCATTCCCAATTCAGTTTAAACAAAAGCTGCCCAAGAATTGTACATCCAAGAAATCCAAACTATTGTACTGACTTAATGATAGGCACACCTGTTGGATTCCATTAAACAAAAAACAGTTTATACCATTATTGCAAACAAAACATAATTCTGAGACATATGGACAATTAGATTACAAATGACAACCACTTCTACCTTACATACATGTACTTGCTTTTAAGTCCAGTCCAACTGCAAAATGCACAGACCCAGCTGTCATCGCATAATGCACAAGCAGATCTGGGTCTGTGCAGTTTGTTATGAGTAATCAGTAGAACAAACAACACAGAACCTAGTTAATGCTATTTAAAATTTGATTTTGAAAAATAAAAATGTGTTCATTAATTTATAATGGCAATATTATAGATAAATCATTGCCCCAGTGTGTGTGCTCTCTCTCTCTCTCTCTCTCTCTCTCTCTCTGACTCTCTCTCTCTCTTAATGACTCTCTCCTCTCTCAGTGACCCTCTTTCTCTCTCTTATTGACTCTCAATGACTCTCTCTTTTTCTCTCCCTCTCTCTTACTGACTCTCTATCTCTCAGTGACTCTCTTTCTCTCTCTCTTATTGACTATCTGTCTCTCAGTGACACTCTTTAGCATGTGACAGATTAACAGTAAACCTTGCCTACTTTGTTTGCCAAGATCACATCCATTCAGCTGAGAATAACAGATGTAACACTCGAAGAAAGCATGGTATGCAGAGTTATTGTCTGAGAGAAGCTATGTCAACTTCACCAGGACATGAAGAGATGTGGTGGAGGTTATTCTCTGAGAGAAGCTATCGCACCTCCATCAGGATGCGTAGGGCTGTGCTGGAGAGTTATTTTATAATCCTCTCCATGATGTCTCCATCCCTATCATGACACTTGGAGAAACAAACTATCGATTTGATAAAGAAATGATGAGCTAATTTGCAACTGACTTTGCAATGTAATATTAACAAAGAGGGTATAGTAAGTTCCATAAGAAAACTTTGTAATAAATGTTCAATTTTGCACAGAATTAATCAAGATAGCAATTTGATTCATATTCTGAAAGAGCTCTGCACATTCATTTTTGCTTACCCCTGAGTCTTGGTAAAAGAAGATCAACTTCTTCATTCCGTTCTCCTTCCAAAACTCTTCCATCAGGTCAAACTGGAAAGTACACATAATTTTTAAATACAAAAAGTACTTCATTTTTTAAATAAAAAGAAATTTCTGAAAGAAATCAAGAGACTGCTGGCAAAAAATATGGTGCTACGTGAGAAGAAATGAGTGACTCATGTAATTCAAAACAAGTTCAAAAATATATTAGATTTTTAAAAAAAATTTGTCAAGCTGGTCAATGAAAGGCTGTGTATTTTTAAAGGTATTAGTGATATAAGCTGACATTTATAAAAACTAATACCAGTCTGTGCATTTTTTGAGAAAAGTTAAAACATTTGACACATACATACATGTATCTAAATTTTGTCATGACAGAAACATGTAATTGTTTAAAAAATTAACTACTACCTTGTGTAAAGAAGGTTTTTCATGCATCTTTTCTGACGCTGTGTAACATATGTAAATCACTAGAAAAAAACATTATAGTAAAAGAATTACAAACTCAGAAAATCAAGTTTTTATAATGTGCACATTAAAATTATTTCACCTATGAATATTTAAAAATGTTATTAAACTAACCACTTACCCTTTCATCCATAACCATAAATTCTTCCACCGCACTCTGTTCAAGTCCCAAAGCATTGGACATCTAAATTCAAACAGTTTTTTTTATTATTAGGACAAGTGGAAATGCAGCATACATAATAACACCTTCAAACATAACCTTTATTTTTAAAAACACAAGTCAAAAACCTGTTTCTATTTCTTATATCAAGCATTAATAATACGCTTTTATGGTCTTGCTCTTGAGTGTTTCAGATGTTAGCATGCTGTGATCAGTATCCCTGACTAAGTAATTTTAATAAATGTTGGCAAAAACTTCCAACAGTATATGTAAAGGGAAAGTGCACACAACTTTCCTGTGAAATAGTGGTATTTTCTGAAAGCAAATCATTTGCAAGAACATGCAGCCTACACACACGCACACATGCATGCACACACACACACACACACAGGTGCAATGATTCTGATTGAAAACATACCTAAACAAACTTCTACCTGTTTTCTTTCAAATAGTTTTGAGCAGTTGGATGCAATAACTATTATGCAATTGAAATCCAAGTTATTTCAACAATATCAGCTGCATCAGGATGCCCCCCTTTCCCCTCATCATAAATATAAAAATTCTCAACAACAGGAAGCAAACAATACTGTACTGGAAATGCATTCATGGTACATAGATGCCCCATCAAAGTGTATGAGAACTAAATGAACAATTAAGGGCTCAACAGCAATGGTTGCCCAATTGCTGAAGGTAAGTGAAATTATGGTCAGGGCCAGTGAAAGCTAAAGTGATTGCCAAACCAGCCAATTGACTTTCTAGTGTTACTAATAAGTTTTAAGATGCTGCTATAAAGTAAATTTCTATTCGTTACCATTTTGTATGAACGCTCTTTGTAAAACAAGGCTTTTGCTGAAGTATTCCATTTTTTTTTACTCGCAATGAAGGTCTACTATGCAAGTCATCCATACTGCTAATTTGGTTCATTCAATACATGCTTGCATATCAGATGTGTGATACTACAAGAATCAAATATACATGTACATGTATTAACAGGATTACACTGTTTAAACTAGATATTTCAATAATGATCTGAAATTCAAAATAGCAGAATTTTGCAGTTTAGAAGTAGTTTAATTATTACTTGTTACTTTATGACACCAAGCAAAAGGAATGATTGACAGTTTTGTAGGTGTTGAACATAAGAATCAAACATGAAACTTTTTTAAAAATTGGTTTTCATCATCATAAGAGAACATGGAGGGTAGGGGAAAATGTAAAACATAAGGTACAGTTAGAGAATATGAAAAGAACCAACACAGAACAGTTTCTGCTAAAATGGAAGAGCTGTACAGGTAGCTTGATTTTTATTAATTGAGAATACTGACTTTACTGTACAGGGATTGACATTTTACAAACTTTTAACAATTTTACTGTTTATACCTTTAATCATATTTTGTTCATTTTCATGTTTATTCTTGTTATAAAATGCAATGGTTCAAAATTTTGAAGAGATAATTTAGCTGTACCTTCTGTCATGGTCAGCGTTATATGTAACCATTAAGTTTGACATCTGGGCTAGACTCGCAATACATTTTTGACTGCAAATGATGGGATCTGCTTTGTTTAGGGCATGGACTGAGTTTTAATTAGAATCCATTCAATAACAGTTTGACAGATATGTCAGGGTAAGGTCACATAGCAGCAAATGGTAGAGTTGAGACAAACGAGTGAAAATGTTTGAGAAATCTAGTACCATTTGAAACAAATGTCATAAAATATTTTCCAGAATTATTAATAATAACGGCAGACTAGAAAGCATTATTCTGGCAATTGGAAGTAATCCTGGCTGGCTAAGTTAAGTGATGGGGTGTGCTTCCTAGACTAAATTCAAGGTGTTAAATTATCGGCAATCTCTCTTGAGATATTAGTTAGTCTGAGCTTTTCTCCTGAAAGTGGAAACTGACCCCAAGATAAGTAAAAAGTACTCTTCTTGTAAAAATCATTTAAGGAAGGGTAAGGAATTCAAGAGACCCAAAACCAGAGAAGAGACAGAGGTAATTCTCTGATGAAAAGCAAGTGAAGGCACAAAGGTATTGTCTTAATTGCATACAATATGTTCATTGATGTAAGTCTGTAATTATTTGTTGAATTTATTAAATTTAAATTCATGCTTCAAACTTCCTTGAGTTAAGAAGTTAAGTGTTGCATGCACATGGTTTGTCTGTTATATGATTCATGTATTGTTAGCATGTCATACAATATTTTATTTATATGAATGTGATCACATTTAGGGGCTTTTATGTAAAAGAAATCACACATTGTAGAGATTTAAGGCATTTCTTCTGATACGAATTGTGAGAAGTAAATTATCTGTCTCAAATGATTTGTATCATGTATGCTGAAAATTGATTTTTCTATGTCTGGAAATGTATGTCAATGAATCACCAATAAGCAAAGGAATGTATTAAGGAAAAGGAGTGAAGTCAATTAATTTATTTGTGTGATTAAATTGTGAATTCATTTTTGACCAAGAAATGATGGTGTTAGCATTTGGAACATGTGCTGACTGACAGATCAGCTAGTAATTTATAAACACAGTAGGCTGTAATGGTTATCAAAGAGGGCTAATTATGTCATAGTTCTCAGCTAGGAATGCGAGTAGCCACTATAAAGACATTAGTTTATGATGGTAGGACTGTGTATTAATATTAGGTTGTGCAATGACCATAGCTTAGATGTGATGAATTCATCTTCACTAGCCAAGGTTGTCATGCGTAAACCCTATCTATACCTTGGCTGACTGATCAGATATTTCAGTGCTTCGGGTCTGTGATTTTCACTGGATATGGCAGCTAATAAAAATCAAGTTGTTGATATTTGAACACTGTTCCTACATGATCAAAACAAGGGGAGCACACAACTGGAATGGACTCATAAATATATGATTTTCTGCTGCCAGTCTGTTTTTGTAAAAATACATCCTTTACCTTTTGACACATATGTAATGGCTTCTCTCTGGTACACTGTTATACTTCTGATGTTAAAATTACAAAGTATCCTTTTGAAGTCAATTGAATCCAGCATTTTCGGCCCATGTACAATGCATGACTGTTACACACTAATGGTTAGTAGGCATTACATACCAAAGGATCAACTTATGACATCCAATAGATGTTGCTAAGACAAAGAAGAGAAATATGTTTGATCCACCAAGGTGTAGATAGGGTTAACATATCAGAACCTTGACTGGCGAAGATGTGTTGAATTACGATAGACGATATCTGATGTAAAAAGAGTGGAAAATATTGTTTGGTCACAAGAGAAGAAAAAATACATATTTAGGTTGAGTATTATATTTTTATTTGAAGGAAAAAATAGCTTCATACCCATAATGCACAGTAGAAAAGAGCGCAGTATACAACCAAGATGGTTGATGACCCAAAGAGGCTAAAGGGAGAGGAGAAGGAAGGAAATACTGCAACAATGACCAATCAACAATGGTTCAGAAAAGACTGGAAGCAACTAGGTGATGCTGACATTCTGGCAATTTGAATTTGATCAGTTACTCGATTATATGATGAAATTTGTTTTATGGGTATAACAGAATGGCTCACTGAATTTCACATAAATTCTTTAACTATTTCTATGAGAAAGTGAATCATTCAAATGTCATGTTGAATTTCATTTTGTTTATGTAACTGATTAAACTGTTATATTTTACATGTGAAGACTTGGGTTGTTCTATTCTATATCTCTGCTAATATCTCTGTTATTCCATCCATTAATTTCATATTTTATTTTATTGTTTACTCCATCCAGGCAATAACACCATGGTTGATCATCTCCTAGATAACGATAACCAAAACATCATAAGGAGTGCTAAGATCGCACATCCTCCCCCACCTTCTGACATAAAATCATTTGTTAGTTTGTTACTTTACAATATTTTCTAATTGTGTGCAATTCTGTGTCTGTGGTGAAAATTTATCTTAATTTTCCTGATAGATGTCTGAGCTTGCCGTAATCTAGATTTGTTAATATTTTTATTTAAAAATATGACTATTATCAACTGAATCATATACCTGTAAATTATGCAACTACAGTGAAAGCCATTAAAACTGAAAATCCCTGGGACCAAATTTAACTTTCAGTCTTGAAAAGTTTTGGTTTATTAAGGGTTTTGCAGCTGTGATTTGATAGCGAGTAAGAAAGAGAGAATGTTATGAGAAAACATCTGTGTACATGTAAGAGTACACAAAATGAGAAAGCCTTTTTATTTATTTTTTACATTTAATGAAAAATCATCCTAACAATGTACTTTCTATCCAAAAATTATATCTGGCCACATGAATACAGTTGTTCCATGTGTAAATAGATTCCTTGTCTCAGGAAACATTTAAGGAACAAGATGATTTTATAACTTTACTAGATGTCCATACTGTATATAATTAATAATGTTTCTATGCCAAATTCTTCTCTTAGCTTCTACAGCATAGGTTTTGGCACAAATTCATCCCCTCTGATTTTAACATTTCTATCTTGAGGCGATTTTGGTATGCAGAGGGTTTGGCTTTAAGGGGTTTCACTGTACATATATTTCTTTCCTTCCGGATTTGACCCAAACTATGTCTGGGGAAGTAACAAATTGGTCAGTGAAGTAAATGTACTCACACTGACCATCTCATTACTTCAAAATAATGATGAACCCTGAAACTTAATGAAGGTGTGACAGACTGACAGACAAAAAGATGGATGAACACACCACATGGCATCTGAAACACCACTTTGTTTATTTACAAAATTTAATCTCTGAATTACTTTGAGGGAGGGGCCCCAAGTGGCCAAGTGGTCTAAAGTGATCTCCGTTATGGATCACTACCATCTCACCTCTGCGTGGGTTCGAGTCTCAGAATTGGCCAATGTGGGTATGTGAGAAAGCTTGCCAGCAGCTTCTCGAGGGTCGGTATTTCTTTCCAGGGATTTCCCAGGTTCTTCCTCCACCATTAATACTGGCCGCCATGTACAGCCTATCGTGTGCTGAAAAAAGGCGTTAAACCCTACAACAACAACTTTGATGGAGCGTTGCTGAGTACAAATGGAGAAATCACCCAAAAATGGCTGAGAACTTAGTCACACCCTAAAACATGCAAGGTCAAATAGAACCATATCAAAAGCATGAAATGTGCAAAGGTTAGACCTATTTTTAAGAAAGGAGAAAAGGAGGATCCAGGGAATTACAGACCAATATCAATTCTACCTGTGTTGTCAAAATTATTTGAAAAGCATGTAGCCATTCAGGTCTATAATTTTTTGAAAACATACTTTCATAAAGCGCAATCAGGATTTAAAAAGTACCACTTGTGCGAAACAGAACTTACCAAATTAATTGACCTTTGGCTGAAGGAAATAGATAATGGACATATGACTGGGATTGTTTTCCTTGACTTCAAGAAAGCTTCTGATCTTGTTGATCATGAAATTCTGCTGCAAAGTTGAACTGTTACAGGTTCGACAATCCATCTTTAAACTAGTTTAGATCATACCTAAACCAAAGGTCTTAACAAGTAAGCATTGGCAATATTAGCTCTCAAACTCAGACTATTAATTCAGGGGTCCCTCAAGGCTCAGTTTTAGGCCCTCTCCTCTTCCTTACCTATATCAATGATCCACAAATACAAATTTATTTGTAGACGATGCAACCTTGTATACGTCTAGTTCTGATGCTGAAGTTATCCAAATGAGATTAAACTCAGACATGTAGCATGATGTCCCACCCAGTCACATTATCCTGATACCAGGCCGACCAGTCCTAACACTAACCTCTTAATGCTGAGCGCAAAGTGAGGCAGCTGCTAGCACCATTTTTATAAGTCTTTGGTATGACTCAGCTGGGGATCGAACCCTTGACCTCCCGCATCTGAAGCGGAGGCTATTATGGAATGACCATATTGATAAGCTTAGTAAATCACTGTCATCCAAAACTGCCCTACTTCGCAGAATCAAGAAATATTTACCTATGGAAACTTGCAATCTATACTACAAGTCATATATTCTTCCAACAATGGAGTATTGTTAAAATATATGTGGAAACTTTACTAAATCTGAGCTTGACAGGATTTATAAGTGTCAGAAATGAGCAGCACACGTAATTTTAGATGCATCTATTGATCATCCCTCAAAAGCATTTTTTACAGAACTCAAATGGTTCATAATATATGACAGGATATATTTTCACAAGACAATTCTTTTATATAAATGTCTACATGGAACTGCACCAGAGTATCTTCTGGACTTATTCAGGCCTTTTTAAACACAATACCAGTTGAGATCAATATCACATGGAAACCTTCTAGCACCGAAACCAAGAACAGAGCAATATAAAAAGAGCTTCCAACACTCTGGCACAGTTCTGTGGAACAAGCTTTCACTACATGTAAAATCTGCTGAAAATATTAGAGTATTTAAGAAGAGATATAATGAGCATGTATGTGTTTCTAATAGATAATGGAATTTAGTATTTTAATACTAAACATGTTAAAATAAAGTAATTATTGCTACATTGTATCTTCATATACATGTAATGTGCATTGTTATACTCTCCTTAAGAGGGCCTCAAGAGAGAATAGTCCTTGACTAATGAGTCACCTTCTATAAATAAAGCATTATTATTATTATTATTTATATTATTTATTATTATTATTATTATTATTATTATATTTTATGGAATTATCTGCACAAGTTCAGTAAGACAAATTACTCTAGTTCTCATGCTTGAATCTTCGTCAAGTCAACCATAATTAATACTATAGTGTGTGATGTGCATTTTGTAAGCAAAGAATAGGTATATGCTATGGTAACTACTGTACTATTTCCAAGGTGTTTTTCTGATTGCTGGCAGAAAAGTCAGAGGTATTCCAATTTATAATGTACATGTCCCCATCACCATCATTAATGTAAAATTAAATCCACACACAAACAAGTTGATAACTAATGATATTAAGACTGTTAGTGATGATATTCCAATACATTCATAAAAAAAAAGAAGTAAGAAATTATACACAGAAATATAACTACCTGCTGGAATATGTGAGCATGTCTAGCATCCATCTGAAAATAAGTAAAGTAGGAAATAAACACTTTTCAAAAATACTAGACATATAAAGACAAATACAAATATTTACTAAGGACAAAAATTGATAATAAAAATGTGTGAATTATGGAACAGATCATGCTAAGAGTGACGAAATACATGTATATTACTGAATCAAACAATGAGTTAAGATTGTGTTGTTTTACGATTTCATGTCATATAATTTTGTTCGCATATAGTTTTGCACTGCAATTGGTCAGTGCCAACATGCTCTAGAAATAGGGATCCTCACTTGATGGAACTGGCTACATTGCAAAAACTGTATGTATGTATGTGTGTGTGTGTATGTATGTATGTATGTATGTATGTATATATATATATATATATATATATATATATATATATATATATATATATATATATATATATATATATATATATATAATTCTTTTTTGTTATTTATTTTCAGATCAAAACTATTCACATATTTTTAAATTGCAAGATAGCATTAGACACAAGAATCCTTTATATACATGATTTTGCTGTTTAGTAGGGCAAATGTTGTGTTAAACTTGTTCAGGACAGTCACCCAATTAGAACTACAGAAAATGACCTACATCACCTGGGCCAGGTGATCTTTACATATCACTGTACAGCTTTTCTTTTACAATCAAGCTACCTATTTACACTTTGAAGAGCTTTTCATTTGGGGTAAAATGCTTTAAATTTCTAAGCAATTTCTGCAAAAGGCTAAATTTTGGGCATGCATCCTTTTTGCATTTATTCAGACACACTGGAATGAACTCTCTATTTGGCTTGATGCAATTTTACCCCAAAATGACCTCTCCAATGGAAGGCAATGTATTTTTCCTCACAGAATGTGCTCATTGGTCAAACTTCATTGGCAAGTCTGGCAACAGCATAAACTAAAAACTTCTCCCTTTATTGAGATCTGCACTTTCATATACAACCATTTCATGCTGATTAACAAACCGAACTGGCCCTTACTAAGACAATGAAATGATGGCTCCACCTATTCATTAACAATGCACAGTATGCATGTACCTCAATAAAAATGTATTTTTCCTAAATTGAAAAATAAAACCCACCTCCCTTCCCCTCTCCATCTAGGTCAGGCATTTTGCTACTTCTTCCAGGAAGCAGGCTGGAAAAGTGACATTTTAAAGCCACACACTATGATGCAAATTAACAGATAACACCGGTCATTGGCTGGATCTGGCCTGTAGGTCATAGTTTGCCCACCCCAATTAGGTCATATGTTTACCATATTTATCAAATGATAGGCTCATGCTTGATGCTAAACCCACCTTCTGTTTTTAAAAAAATCTGGAAAAATATTTATTAAGGACCTCTTTGTCTAATAATAAGCCAAATGCCAATTTTCAACAACTTTAAAGTCTGTCCCTGGTTTTCTCCTGGGAAAAACACTATATCAAAACCAAATGAAGGACTCCTCTGAATCACATTCAGAACTGAATAATTCAGATTATCACAAATCATGTTTACTCAGATGTTTTTGATGACTCTTGAGAAGTTCAGATGCACGTAGGTGTTACTTTATATGACATAGTGACGTTTGCCACATATCTAGATTATCAGTAGTTGATAAACCAGGGGCTGAAAATAAACAATTTGGGATGGGTCCCCTTCTTGTCTTACCAGAAAACTCTAAGTATACAAATTGGGAATACATGTATCCAGAAGTCATCAGACAAGTATATTTTCTATTGCATGGAATTAAAATGAATGAGAAGAAAAATCTGCACTTAATATATGTTTTTAACAGAATATCTGATTATCCGTACATTCTCTATGAGCACCTGTACATTTTGCCCTGCTTTAACCCAATACTTAAAATTTTGCCACACTTATACTTTCAACAAGATGAAAATAAGTTGATATTTTTTAAAAACTGGTATTACACTGAGGGGGGTAAAAAGGGCTCCTGGATTTGAAATAGGAAAATTAAAAAGAATCTTTTAACATCTTGTGAACTGTCTTAGGTTCAACCCTTTTAGTATCTGCATAAGTTATAGCTTGACTGACATATTGCTACATGTAAGTACATTGGCTGAAAGAAAATTAAAGGAATTCCATTCCTATATTAATTTCAATTATAATACACACAGACAAACAAACTGTCTTTAGACAACAACTAATATTTTTTAATTAAAATATACATTTAAATAACAAGAGGCCAATGTGGGCCTGAGATCGCCCACATGACCATAATTTCTGCCTGATAGCCAAATGCAAAACCAAGTTGGCCAAAAGATCTTGGTCAGTAGGATGCTTTATGATGAAATTCTTTCAGTATTATTAATGCATATGTTGCAAAAACAACTGTTGTAAGATATGTTTCTTCCATTTTTTACATCTTCATCCTAATTTCATGGCACAGCTATTGTCCAACTGCAAGGTCTAGGCCAGAATGTTTTCTGTCAGAGTCTGTCAATACTATTATGCAGTTTTTAATGTGAAGTTGTAAACAATCCAAGTCATTTTTCTCTTTAACCTTTGTGTAATGTGTGTTGAAAAATAGTACACAAGGACAATGTTGATTGAAGATATTTAAATTGATTGTAATGTGCAGCATAATAAATATATTTTTGTTACGAAACGTATTAAAAGCACACACTTGCTGAGGAGAAATGTATTCATCATTGTTTTCTCCAGCAAAGTAACATTCAAAATGGTTCATGTACACATCACAATGCATGATAAAAGCAGGACAATTCTAAAGCTGAAAATTTAGTGGAAACTCCTGCCCCCATTTGAAAAAAAAGGGGAAAATGCCCTCCATATAGACAGGATGTAATACAAAATAAAGGTAGAGCTTGAAAATATTGAGATTTTTGTACATTCATTTGATTTTTCTATCACAAACAAAATGTGAAACCCAAATAATAGGCAAGTCTACTAACTCATCCAGCTGCATCATTTAAACAGTCCAGCAGTGCTGCAAGTTTTTCACTGATCATGATTACTTCATCCTATTTGAAAAAGCTCTGTGTAAACAAACTGTAGTGAATAATAAATTGTCCAATTTTTCAAGCTGAATACTTATGTTAGTGAAGGAGTAACAACTGCTGGTCTGCTGTTGATGCATTTACTATGAACTTAAAGATCAGAGGAAATGAGTGAATCAAATTAATGACAATGACTTTACTCAGCACTTGAAACAGTAACAGTGGTAAAAGCTTTTCTGATCAAGAATAAAAAATGTACAAGACATGGAATAAACACTGTTTATATTCCAAATAAAACAGTTGACTTTCAAAAATAAACAAACTGAAAATATTATTTATTTTATTAACTTTGCACTAATTTAGGCAAAATACCTAAATTATTTTAATTCTAATATATCTGTACTGTAGTAATTCTTGAGCTGAGTAAGAACATGTGATAGTTGAACTAATTGTAAGAATCTGATGCAGTAATTAAAACAAAATTTATATAATTCATAATTTTGTCGTACATGTAATATAATAAAAGTACATGTAATAAGTAAAAATAATCAAATAACAGAATGAAAGTGCAAATGCTTCATAAATTCAACCCAGGTTGCCTGGGGATCCGTGTTCTTGGGAAGCTAATAAAATACTTGTTCATTAGGAAGAACGGCCAAAAGACTTTTTATAAAGCCTATCTCTACATTGGAATTATAACAAAATGCTTATGTGAATAGTTCTCCTATAACGATTGTTTGGTTTATGCTCCATGAATTCATTCGAAATATACAATATTATGCTGGTATGCCTTGCATTCAAAATATACTATGTTATGTCAGTATGCCTCACATTCAAAATAAGCTATATTTAGCTGGTATGCCTTGCATTCAAAATATGCTAATTATGCTGGTATGTCTCATATTCAAATATGCTATATTGTGTCAGTATGTCTCTCATTCAAAATATGCTATATTATGTCAGTATGCCTTGCATTCAAAATATGCTAAATTATGCTAGTATGTCTTATATTCAAAATATGCTATATTGTGTCAGTATGTCTCTCATTCAAAATAAGCTATATTTAGCTTGTATGCCTCAAATTCAAAATACATGTACGCTATATTTAGCTTGTATGCCTCACATTCAAAATATGCTATATTATGTCGATATGCCTCACATTCAAATTTATATTTAGATTCAACTGCACTGATTTTATGCTGATTGTACAATAGGTTCTAGCAATCTATAAGACACACTCTCAAATGCCTGGATGGGTGATCCCTTTCCCCTGCACTTGTCAAAACTGTGGGATTTAACCTGGGACTTTCAAAAGTACAAAATATGTTATAAGCAAGTTTCAGCTGTACTATCAAGCACCCACCACCACCTACTATTCCATCTACAAAGCTCTTCTTTCTGCAATAAATACATTATCTCAATTTCTTTTTATCATATTCAAGGGAAATCAACAGCAATGGCAGAATAGAAAGAAATAAATATATATGCATCAGTGGCCAATGAATAGGCAAATTATTGGATTCAAAGGGGGAGGGAGTTATTTTATGACATGAATTCAAGAAGTTCATTACAGTTTCTTTCATAACGTATTTATATAATTATGCCAGAATATTACAAGGCTCCTCTTCTATGCTGATTTGATTAGTTCAATTTATTACATACAATTGTGCAAAAAAACATTATAAGCTTTCTCCTTTGAATAGTTCTACTGCTCACATAAATACTAGTCGACTTGAAAATCTGACATCCTCTCACCTCTGCAGAACAGTACTTCTCAATCATTCAGTAATTAGAAACTCACATTAAGTGGAGTTTATCGATCAGATCTTTTTACCTATAAATGTAAATCAGTATTGATTGGTTTAATCAAAGACTGGTTTTCATGTTGTATGCATACATGTTGCTTATCATGTTCTAACCATGATCAGGGTAAATCAACTTAGTGAAATCTCATTTAATCTAACATCAGTATGAACAGGTATTTCAAAAATGGAACTTGCTGAAGGTTAAAAAAGGGACTGTCTATTGAAAGGCACTGTGGTAGTATCTAGTATACAAGTTTATTTACCTTCACGGTGTTTCATGGAGATATTAAAGTTGATTGATCGATTCATTTGTATAAATTACTTAGACATAAACTACAACAAAGAAAATGTTGTCTGGTTGGCTGGTTGGTATTAATTGCACATTTAATATATTTCTGGCTATATGAAATGCTGAGGAAATGTTTTACAAGTGCCTTTCCCAAGGACGCATTGAGACAGCCAACCCAAGTTGGCCTGAGTAGGTATCAAACCCATGACCCTTGAATTATGAGTCTGATACTCTTCCAAATGAGCAAAGACAATGGAACTACTGAAAACATGAATCTTGAAAATACATGCAATACAATTATGACAGGCTTGAATGTATACCATATAATGAAACCTTTATTAACAAACACCTATATAAAGGATCCCTGCCCAAACAAGGACATTATTTAACCCCTTGCTAAAGTGTACCAACATGTTTCACTTTAATTTAAAGACACACTTCTACATGCGTAACATTATTTAATGATTTTTTTTTAAAAGATAAACTACATGTTTCAACTTAAAATAAAGACACATGTCTCTATGTGACATTATTTAATGACTTTCTAAAGTTTGCCTACATGTTTCACCTTAATATTAAGGGCACATATCTCCACAGGACAAAACAAGTATACAGTTTCATAATTTGGGTATATATGTCTGGAAGTTGCCATTACAAAGTAACTGGCTAGATGACTTGCTCATATTTCATATCAGAGTCAATGCATCAACAAATCTCATGCCAGTGTATTGGGAATGCTTTTTTATCCAAGTTTTATCACAAGTCAAAGCCCTTATCAAGTCTCTTAATCTCTTGGTATCTATTCTGTTACAAATGGAATTTTATATACAATGTATGGGTCAAATAGACATGTCATGGTCTGTTAAATTTCAAGAAGCCTAGTCTTTTGTTTGCTTTAGCAACTGGTTCATCCTTGTTTTGTATCAAGGCTTAAAAACAATGCCAGTGATTTATCATACTACATGTAGATGGTGAACCTGTATGTGCCAAGGTTTGTGAATCAGTCATATTTTGATATAGCTCTTTGTCCATTTGTAAAAGCACCTGTTTTGCCTTTACCTTTGGATGCCCTTTGAGGAGTTTTACCTTTACCTTGTTTTGTATGCCCCTTTGAGGAGTTTTTGCCTTTACCATTTTATGTGTGTCCATTTGAGGAGTTTTTGTCCTTACCTTGTTTTGCATGCCCCTTTAAGGAGTTTTTGCCTTTATCGTCAATTTGTAAGCCCCTTTGAGGAGTTTTTGCCATAACCTTGAGTTTTTGCATTTACCTAGTTCTGTATACCCCTTTTACGAGTTTTTGCCTTTACCTTGTTTTGCATGCCCCTTTGAGGAATGTTTGCCCTTACCAAGTTTTTCATGCCCCTTTGAAGAGTTTTGTCCTTACTTTGTTTTTTATGCCTATATGAGAAGTTTTTGCTTTTATCCTTGTTTAGTGTGACACTTTGAGGAGTTTTTGCCTTTATCCTTGTTTTGTATGCCACTTGGAGGAGTTTTTGCTCTTACCTCATTTTTTATGCCCCTAGGAGGAGTTTTTGCCATTATCCCTGTTTTGTATGCCCCTATGAGGAGTTTTTTCCATTATCCTTGTTTTATATGACCCTATGTGGAGTTTTTGCCATTATCCTTGTTTTATATACCCCTATGATGAGTTTTTGCCCTTACCTTGTTTTTTTATGCCCTAGGAGGAGTTTTTGCCTTTATCCTTGTTTTGTATGCTCCTATGAGGAGTTTTTGCCATTACCTTGTTTTTTTTTATGCCCTAGGAGGTGATTTTGCCATTATCCTTGTTTTGTATGCCCCTATGAGGAGTTTTTTCCATTATCCTTGTTTTATATGACCCTATGTGGAGTTTTTGCCATTATCCTTGTTTTATATACCCCTATGATGAGTTTTTGCCCTTACCTTGTTTTTTTATGCCCTAGGAGGAGTTTTTGCCTTTATCCTTGTTTTGTATGCTCCTATGAGGAGTTTTTGCCATTACCTTGTTTTTTTTATGCCCTAGGAGGTGATTTTGCCATTATCCTTGTTTTATATGCCCCTATGAGGAGTTTTTGCCATTATCCTTGTTTTATATGCCCCTATGAGGAGTTTTTGGCTTTATCCTTGTTTTGTATGCCCCTATGAGGAGTTTCTGCCCTTACCTTGTTTTTTTATGCCCTAGGAGGAGTTTTTGCCATTATCCTTGTTTTTTATGCCCTAGGAGGAGTTTTTGCCATTATCCTTGTTTTATATGCCCCTATGAGGAGTTTTTGCCCACATCTTGTTTTTGCATGCCCTAGGAGGAGTTTTTGCCTTTATCCTTGTTTTGTATGCCCCTATGAGGAGTTTTTGCCATTACCTTGTTTTTTTTATGCCCTAGGAGGTGATTTTGCCATTATCCTTGTTTTATATGCCCCTATGAGGAGTTTTTGCCATTATCCTTGTTTTATATGCCCCTAGGAGGAGTTTTTGCCTTTATCCTTGTTTTGTATGCTCCTATGAGGAGTTTTTGCCATTACCTTGGTTTTTTTTATGCCCTAGGAGGTGATTTTGCCATTATCCTTGTTTTGTATGCCCCTATGAGGAGTTTTTTCCATTATCCTTGTTTTATATGACCCTATGTGGAGTTTTTGCCATTATCCTTGTTTTATATACCCCTATGATGAGTTTTTGCCCTTACCTTGTTTTTTTATGCCCTAGGAGGAGTTTTTGCCTTTATCCTTGTTTTGTATGCTCCTATGAGGAGTTTTTGCCATTACCTTGTTTTTTTTATGCCCTAGGAGGTGATTTTGCCATTATCCTTGTTTTATATGCCCCTATGAGGAGTTTTTGCCATTATCCTTGTTTTATATGCCCCTATGAGGAGTTTTTGGCTTTATCCTTGTTTTGTATGCCCCTATAAGGAGTTTCTGCCCTTACCTTGTTTTTTTATGCCCTAGGAGGAGTTTTTGCCATTATCCTTGTTTTTTATGCCCTAGGAGGAGTTTTTGCCATTATCCTTGTTTTATATGCCCCTATGAGGAGTTTTTGCCCACATCTTGTTTTTGCATGCCCTAGGAGGAGTTTTTGCCTTTATCCTTGTTTTGTATGCCCCTATGAGGAGTTTTTACCCTTACCTTGTTTTCTATGTCCCTCTTTAGAGTTTTTGCCTTTATCCTTGTTCTTCTATGGATGTTCGAGGAGATTTTGCCCTTAACTTGCTTTTTATGCCCCTTTGAGGAGTTTTTGCAACATTTTTACCTTTTATTTTTTTGTCTCATGGTGCATATATTGGTATACCTTTGGTTTGATGAGTTCATCTTCCTGGGAAGTTTGGCAATATTTTGTCTTTACTATTTTCCTATCTAGTAGCTTTCAGTTGGCATGACTGTGATGATGTGCTGTTAAATCCTATACATACACACATACATGTGATATCATTTTAAATACATATACATACACACATACTGATATTATCATTTTAAATACATATACATACCCACATACAGGTAATGTCACTTTAAATACATATACATACACACATACAGGTAATATCATTTTAAATACATATACATACACACATACTGATAATATTTTAAATCCTACACATACACCCATACTTTCAGGTGGTAGTTGATGCATATGCATGAGGTGATATCATTTTAAATACATATACATACACACATACAGGTGATATCATTTTAAATACATATACATACACACATGCTGATAATATCATTTTAAATACATATACATACACACAGGTAATATCATTTTAAATCCTATACATACACACATACTGACAATATCATTTTAAATCCTACACATACACACATACTGATAATCTCATTTTAAATCCTATACATACACACAGGTAATATCATTTTAAATCCTATACATACACACATACTGATAATATCATTTTAAATCCTATACATACACACAGGTAATATCATTTTAAATACATATACATACACACATACTGATATCATTTTAAATGCTATACATACACACATACTGATAATATCATTTTAAATCCTATACATACACACATACTGATATTATCATTTTAAATCCTGTATACATGTATCCACTAATACCAGTAATATCATTTTAAATCCTATACGTACACACTTGCTGATAATCTCATTTTAAATCCTACACATAAACACATACAGGTGATATCATTTTAAATACATATACATACACACATACTGATAATATCATTTTAAATCCTCTGTGTGTGTGTTATTTGGATCTTTAACGTAGCTTTAACAATTTTTCAGTCATATCGCTATGATGTCTGCAGTGTAACAGTTTATAGTGATGTCTAGCACTGGGGCATTATGCTGCAGACATTTAGCATGATGTCCCACCCAGTCACATTATCCTGACACCAGACCGACCAGTCCTAACACTAACCTCTTAATGCTGAGCACCAAGTGAGGCATCTGTTAGTACCATTTCTGTAAGTCTTTGGTATGACTCAGCTGGGGATCAAACCCACCACCTTCCACATCCGGGGAGAGAAGAGAGATTGAATTTTCATTCCAACCATGATATTTTCAAAACATTTTTACTTAATTTCAACCAATATGTTGGATAGAATTGATTATGTTTTCTTGCTACAAAAGTAGTTTTTCAGCTAAGTGGGAGATGGAATTGTTTTGCTGAAGAATAAATGTTCCCCGGCCCACCCTCAATTAATATTCAGTCCCTAAACCAGACTTGCATCTGAGATTTATAATGCAATAACATTAATATGTCATTTGATGGGCCCATTTTATAATGTTTATACTTCATTTGTGAAATAACCACACTGGGGAAATGTGTACATCACCCTGAAAATGGAGAAAGTCTTCATACTGCTAACAGGTTCATGGCACTTTTGTCTATTATTTAATTTAACAAATGAACAGTAGATTTCATTATGCAATTAACTACTGAAGAATTTAAATGTTTTTTAATCAAATACTTGCACAACTATAAATAATTAAACTCCTTAAATTAATTTCATATCCACTGCATACTGATACATTTCCAGGGAGACCTGAATACGCTTGAACCATGACCAGCTTGGTAATCATGTAAAAGAAATGTCTGAAACTTTCTGAATAATAAGCATATACCTATATGTACTCACTTATAAGTCGAATCAAATTGCAAATGACAAAGATCCTGATGTACAGGTATATCAGGGTCTATGATGTTTTTTTCTACTGATTAGTCCTAATAAACTGCTCAGACCTAGACCTGTCAGAGCATTGTGCAACAGCAGATCTGCATCTGTGCAGTTTGCAGATGGACCCAACTTATAAACGAGTATATGCAGTGCATATCTTGTTTCCATTTTGTGTTAATTACTATAACAAATATCTGAAACCTTTGTCATGAAAATGTTCTATAACGAGACTATCTCATGCTGAGACCCCCTGAGTACATGTGGATGGATAATTACCCATCTACATTATTCAACAAAACTGGCCCACTCATGCAAGGTTTAACTGTAATTCATGACAGGTATACTGGCTGATATTCAATCTCTTTTATTCAAATAAATGTATGTGTACCATTGTAAGTCCAATTCAAAATTCATGCAAACTGTGCACATATACCCTTGCCAAATCTAAATGGATTACTAATGAAGTTTGAATCACCATACCTGGGTTATCACAAGGGAGATTCCTAGGTTTAGCAAATAGTAACAGGTAATTATTTAATCTATTGAATCAAACCAAATACATTGCCAATAACCCTTAAATGATGTGTCTCTTTTCAAGGTGACCCAAGTGGGGAATGTTTTCAAATTTTATTCTTTCCAGATTGTACTTACTAAGATGCATATTTGAAGTTACAAATAATAAACAATATTAATGTATTGACAGCTCTCTAGAAATAACTTGATGCCTAAAAGTTCATTTATTAAGTTACAAGATTATAGTATGTGGCCATACACAAGGTTCATATACATTACAATACAGTGGTCCCTGATTGTAAAGACTCTTGGTATATTGCCAACCTTCTTAAAAAGGCAGGTGTGGTCATGGATTCCATTCAACTGAACAAATTTTGTTTTATCAATGCTACCTTATTTATTTCACTTTATGTTAGTTCTCTATGTTCAAAAGAACCAATTATAATTTTATTTAGCATCATTCAATACTGTATTTTGACTTTTAATGCCACTGCAAGTAACAGCCTTACTGGAAATCCCTCAATGTAAGGCTCCCTCAATTGTAACTGGGGTCATTTTAATGGTCGAGTAAACATCATTATAGACAGTACACTGCATATATACATCCTATGTATCCATGGTTGAAGAAATTGATCAATTCTCTAGGGAGATTATTTTTTATATGTTATGCATAATCCATAAGCAAGCAGTGCTGCAACTTGGTTGAGCTGGGGGTACATTTTATGTACCTCAGTCCTCCTACAATGATCAAGATGTGGGAATTTACTAAATTTAGGTAGTCAATGACAGTTTTGATGTGGAAGAATGTCCCCTGAACTCAGTATGCAACACTGTAAGCACTAGTCACAAACGTAATTTTCTGATTCTGGTTAGAAAAGCAATGAAAAGATTTTATAATTAATCATCATGTGAGCATGGAAATATTTTGTTTGAAAGAGGCAATTTTCATCTGGATAAAATTTTTCAGAAAAAAACATGCACAAATAAAAGACAACAAAGTTTGTTATTGTCAGTTGTTTTCCTTCTATCTCTTACGAGCCTCTAATATGAAACCTTTCTGGAGATATACAATTAATAATGTTCTTGTGCTTGACAGAAAAAGACACTTTAAATCCCCAATATTGGAGCTATATCAGTACAAAAGTCTATCTACTGTTGAGTGGATCAAACATCAAATATGCTCCAAGGTCCTACAAAATCAATGAAAGAACTATTTACGGGCAATAAACATATTTAATATTGACTGAACAGTGCTGATATCCAAATAAGTGCAATACCTCTTGAATTATATTTTCTGTTCAAATATAAACAAGTTTTCACATAATGTCATATAATTTTTTTTTACATGTCCCTTTAAACCATTGTGTGCCATCATCCCCATTTACATGAAACAGAAAACTGATTGCATTAAAAGTTAACTGTAAGTATTATAAAAGTCAGAATGTCTTTAAAACACTGTTCTTTACATGCATTTCCACATATTTATGGCCGTATTACTGTGCATGAACTGGGATACCAGGTGGCCAAGTGGTCTGAGGTACTAGTCTTTACAGATCATTGAAATTTCACCTGTCCCCATGGGTTCTAGTCTCTGGCTCCACCAACATGAGCAGGTGAGAAAGCTAACCAGTCTCTTTCCATGAGTTGGTGTATCTTCCTGGGGTTTGCTGGCAGGTTCTTCCTCCACCAAATATACTGGCTGCCAACCATGCTTTAATTTATTGCGTGAATATGGGTTTGGTGAGAAATAACAATGTTGTTGTCTTCTTTACTTTATGAGTAATGAGCTAATGTTTCTTATTATGTAATACTATTCTGACTAAAATTTCCCTGCTTAGTCCACTTAAAGTTAGAACATGTACAAGTTGTCATTCCTTATTCCAGTAGTTACTGCCCCTTCTTTTTTGGTCTTTATCTCTAATAAAATTATGCAAATATGGCAGATCATTGAGTATATCCCAACAGCAGGATGCCATTTTGGCACATCATAATGGGAGTCCACTATGCTCACAATCTGCAAAAATGTAAATTTTGGATCTGACCAACATGGCAGATAGTGGCATATAAACCATGATATATAAGCCAATGTCCTGGGGGCTTCATTATTCCAGTTACTTCATAATATCCTTCAATAAGATATGAAACTACTGAGACTCTGCTCTTAACACATTAATGCCTGGTGACTAGTTTACATGGCAGGAGGTAGTAGCCTACTGCCGAGCTTTATAGTGTCAAGGTCATGTACGATACACCAAAGTGGGTGGTATTATAGAAAGGTGAACAGATGTAGCTCTACAATGATACCAAATAATCTGGAATTTCTAGTTGCACTGCAAAAAATACAGAGGGAAAAACCTCATTTTTGGACCCTTTTTTTTCCCACCCAAAATTCGGCCATGGTCGGAATCCGATATTGTGTCCGGATTTTAGACTTTTTGGCCTCAGATCTAAGGCAGACCAGTATGAACTGCAAATAGACAGATGAACCTTTGCAAAGTAGATAAGACTGGCATTTGGAATAAAGAGTGGTCTCGATACGAAAATAATGGGTCTGTTAAGCAAAAAAATAAAATTTAAAAAAAAAGAACTCCAACTTTTACCTTTCTGCTCATGCGCGAACCAAATAGCTGATGAAAAATGATGTTTCTAGCACAACTAGGCATTATGTTATTGGAAGATCACCTGAAAGTTGATTTATTAGGATATATTCAGAAATAGCTTTAAAAATGTGTTTCCAACTCGAATTTCAGGCGCAAGTGACAAAAACCTCCAGAGGTTAATGTGTTAAAGGAAATCAGGAAACAGTGTGTTTCATATAGTTATTTTATTCATGGCTTGGAACATGCATATTCTTCAAATTCATGTAATATAAATTCCATGAAAACTGGTATACCCTGTATAAAAAATACTGAATTTACAATATGTAGGCAATCTAAATATATGCCAAAAGTTACTATTCCCTTAACTAATAATAATATTAATAATCTTGGCATCCGTCCGTCTATGGGAGACAATGGCATAACTCCAAAGTATGCTTTTGCTTATCCTTCTTTTTAACTCTCTTTTCAGCTTGTTTTATTCTTCTCTTTTCCTCTGCATTTTGAACTCCCTGTCTGACAGCTAGACGCCAGCTGGAACGGTTGTTTGCACAGCTCTCCCAGTCGTTGACATTGATGTTTGCTGTCTTCATATCCTTCTTGCAAACATCTTTGTAGCGCAGATGTGGTCGTCCAGTTGGTCGTGCACCTTCTGCTAACTCCCCATATAACAGGTCCTTGGGAATGCGACCTGGGTCCATTCTCTTGACATGACCGAGCCAGTGAAGGCGCCTGTCGCTGAGTATGGAGAACATGCTGTTCATGTTGGCGCGTTCTAGAACCTCTGTGTTGGGTACTTTGTCCTGCCACTGGATGTGCAGAATGCGCCGCAGACATCTCAGGTGGAAGCTGTTGAGTTTCCTCTCGTGTCTTGCATAAGTGGTCCATGTTTCGCTGCTGTAGAGAAGTGAGCTGAGCACGCAGGCTTGGTAGACACGCAGTTTGGTCTTCTCTGTGAGGTTGGGGTTGTTCCAGACCCTCTGGTAAAGTCTGGCCATCACTGCTGCTGCCTTGGCAATCCTGCTGCCCACCTCAGAATCAATGGAGAGTGAGCTGGAGATGTTAGACCCGAGGTATGTGAAGTTCTCGACAACTTCCAAATTGTACCCATCGATGGAGACAGAGGGAGGGGAGTCTGTGTCCTGTGCCATGATATTCGTTTTCTTCAAACTGATGGTCAGTCCAAATTCCTTACATGAATGGGAGAGGCAGCATACCAGCTGCTGAAGTCCATCTTCCGTGTGTGATGTCAAGGCTGCATCGTCGGCAAAGAGCAATTCACGGATGAGTACCTCTGTGACTTTAGTCTTTGCACGGAGACGGGCGATGTTGGACAGCTTGCCGTCAGCCCTGGTATGGATGTACACTCCCTCGCTGCAGTTCTTGAATGCATACTGGAGAAGCATGGAGAAGAAGAGTGTCAGTGCAAGATGGCAAAGAGTGTCAGTGCAAGGACACAGCCTTGTTTGACTCCGCTAATGACTGGGAATGCTTCAGATGTTGCGCCATTGAAGCACACTGTGCTGTGCATGTTCTCGTGGAACAACATAATGACAGCAAGCAGACGTGGGGGGCAGCCGATCTTCTGCAGGAGTCTGAAGAGTCCACTCCGACTAACCATGTCAAACGCCTTCGTCAGGTCTATGAAGGCAATGTAGAGGGGCATCTGCTGCTCGCGACACTTCTCCTGCAGCTGACGTAGTGAGAAGATCATGTCTACTGTTGACCTGCCGGCTCAAAATCCACACTGGGACTCTGGGTAGATGCGGGAGGCTAGGATCTGCAAGCGCGCCAAGGCAACACGGGCGAAAGCCTTTCTGATGATGCTGAGGAGGGAGATGCCCCGATAGTTGTTGCAGTCGCTACGGTCTCCTTTGTTTTTATACAAAGTGACGATGTTGGCGTCACGCATGTCCTGTGGGATGTATCCCTGTTCCCAGCAAAGGCAGAGGAGTGTGTGTAGGGGCTGGAGTAGTGCTGGTTTTCCGCTCTTGAGGACTTCAGGCGGAATGCCATTGCTTCCAGGAGCCTTCCCACAGGCAAGGCAAACGATGGCTTTTCCGAGCTCTTCCAGGGTGGGCTGTGTGTCTAGCTCCTCCATGACAGGCAGGTCTGGAATGACGTCCAGGGCAGTTCCAGTGACATTGTTTTGGGTTGCATATAGCTCGAGATAGTGCTCAACCCATCGCTGCAGTTGTTTCCCCTGGTCTGTGATGACTTCGCCCATCTTGGACTTGAGGGGGGCGGTCTTGTAGCTGGGTGGGCCTGTCGCCTATTTGATACCCTCATACAGTCCTCTTGTATCCCCGGTGTCAGCAGCTGTCTGTATACTGTTGCAAAGGTTCAGCCAGTAGGTGTTGGCACAGCGGCGGGCGGTCTTCGGGGTGTTATTCCTTGCAATCCTGAGGGCTTGTAATGTTCTGGGGCTAGGTGCAGCCTTGTATGCCAGGAGGGCTTTCCTCTTTGCCTCAGTCACGGGCTCCATCTCCTCCCAGTTTGCCTCATACCAGTCAACATTCTTTCGCTCCCTCTTCCCGTAAGCTGTGATGGCTGAATTGTACACAGTCACGCATATGGGACCACTTGGAGTCAATGGTGTCATCAGGTGTCACTTTGGTGAGGGCTTCCTTCAGTTTGCTGATGAACTGCTGTGTTTTCTCTGGGTTGCTTGCACAGCAGGTGTTGATATGTGGGTGACCCTTCTTGGCGTGGTGCAGCTTCTTGGGTAATATTCGCACCTTGCTGGCCACGAGGGAATGGTCCGTGTCACAATCGGCACTGTGGTAGCTGCGGGTAAGGAGGACACTGGCCAGTTCTGCAAGCCTGGTGATGACGAGGTCTAGCTGGTGCCAGTGGCGTGAACGTGGGTGTCTCCACGACACCTGGTGGATCTCCTTGCATTTGAAGAAAGTGTTGGTCACACATAGGCTGTGGGAGCAGCACATCTCCAGCAGTCGCTGACCATTCTCGTTGATCTTGCCCCTTCCGTAGAAGCCGAGACAGGTGGACCAGGCCTCATGGTCAGCTCCCACTCTAGCATTTAAGTCTCCTAGTAAGTAAAGGCTTTCATTGTTTGGGATACTGGATATTGCCTGATCCAGAGCCTCACAAAACTTGTCTTTCTCCTTGTAGGTGGAGCAGAGGGTTGGGGCGTACACACTGAAGATGTTGACCGGGCCTAAGGATGTTGACAGCCGGAGGGCAAGGATTCTCTCAGTACCTGATGATGGAGGTTCAATGAAGGCGATTAGCGTGTTCTTGACGGCAAAGCCTACACCATGCTGCCTAGGTTCATCCAAGGGCTTCCCCTGCCAAAAGAATGTGTAATTGGCTTCCCTGATGGTGCCGCTGTCAGCCAGTCGGGTCTCTTGGAGGCAGGCAATGTCGATGTTCAGTCGGGAGAGTTCTCTGTCAATGACGGCAGTCTTCCGTGCATCGTCGATCTGCTGTAGGTCAGTGGTCAATCCAGGACACATGGTCCTGATGTTCCAGGTTGCAAATCGAAGAGTTGGAGTCTTTTTATTTCTTCTTTTAGTCTTTCCTGGTGCAGAGTTTTGTGGCCCACTTGTCGAGATGGTTCTCTAAGCTCCACGCACCCAGTGAAGCAGGCAGGCCATGGCGGGCAGCACCTTACTGACTGGGGGCTGCATAGCTTGAGGCGGGCGGTAGCTGTCCAGTGAGACCTGGTGATCTCTCCCACCGTCAGAAGTAACCCCTGGCGCCAAGCTCTATGCCAATCGAGCTTTGACTTAGAACCGGTAAACTGCTACTTCTTGTGTTGTGCTTACGCCGTACGACGACGCTGGAGTGTCCTCTCCAGTGGAACTATGAAGCCTGGGCAGGGTGGTAAGGAGAATCAGCTGTTGCCCATGCAGCAGATCCCCCCTCTCCACGCAGCTGGTGTGCCCAAGGGAACGACGAATGCAGATACAGCTTGTTACCAACGGCGTCGCAGGAGTTGCTGGAATGACGTTGAAGTCAATGTCATACCACCTTAGGGACTCCATCTCCGGATTTTCTGTCGGGGTTTGCTCCCTTAGCCTTTCCCATGAGTGGGCATAGCCACAAGGCAGCAGAGGTTTGGAATCGGAGTTTTCCTTCTCCTAGATGAGCTACCATCCAAGGTTTACAAGTCCCATCTACCCGAAGCAACTGGTTTTAAGGCGCCAGTGGGCCGCCTTCACCCCTTCTCCTGTTAGTAGAAAACATGGTCTGCCGGGTTTTAAATCTAAGCCACTCGCAAAGGCCAGGAGCTGGATTTTAGTTGACAGAGGTAGTAAGAGACGCAGGCCTATGGGGCATTTTGGAGGATTGGGGCGCTTATCTCCCACTCCCACCCTGGGCAATGTCAACCTTAGACCACAATAATAATAATAATAATAATTACAATAATATTAATGCAGTTGTCCCCCTTCTACAATGACTCTCCACCCCGTGGACTGCATTACATTTTTACCATGCTATTCAACCTCCTGTAGGGTCACTCATTTTTCAAACAAGGTAGTATCATAAGAGAGGGATCACTGTTAATATGGTGATATAAAGTTGATCCCAAAAGATGGAAACATTCTCAAGGGAGGTAAATCAGATAGCCCTAAAGATCAAGGACTACCACTACAGTGACAAGAACTACAAAGACAGTTTCAATGTTCATACGCCAAGTCTATTCTAGCATGTGTGAATGTGGGATTCATGCTCATTTCTCAAAACAGATGTGCTGAAAAATTTACAGAACATGCTAAAATCATTTCTCATATTATCATCCATATTTTCATTTCTGTATTAAAACCCTCCTTTATTCAGAAAAGTCCCTCCTTTTTTCAAATGGAGAGAACTTCCCCCATACTTTTTTCAGTCCTATTATAGACCATCTGCCTTTTTAAAAACATATGATTAATCTACTGTTGGATACAGTAAGTTCATAGAATCACCAATAATTTGTCCCATTCACTGTGTCTTGAACAATAATTCTATTTACAAATCATCTTTTAAATAAGACTGTAATGTTAATTTCACAACTGGTTTGTTCAATTTGTAATATTTCTTGTACATGTTAAATATATTTCTTGTACATGTTAAATATAAGTTTTTCAAAATACTTTTGATAAGTCATTTTATAATTTTGAAAAATTCTTCAATTACCATGCTGAATTTTAATGATAAATTAATTTTCTAGACAGCAAAATCTGACTAAGAAAACCTTAGTCAATTTCTAATTTTGAACATTTCTGCAATTTACCATGCATTAAACTATATAAATCATTTTCAAATTTTTGTTGTTATATCATCCTGTCGATTGTATGTATGATACATGATTTACGCCATAAATCTGCTATTATTAGCTGCAGTACAATCCTAGCCAATATGTTGTTGCCAAACAAACAAAATCAGACCTTAGACTGATATCTTCAAATATTGACTTTTGTTTGTCGAGACCTTGCTCAAAGCTTATATCAATATCAACTGTGTAAAGATTTATACTTGGAATATTTCCTGCCTATCATTCAACATACCGTATCAATGACATAAAATAAATAACTTCTAACTTCCACTGCTGAACAAACTTATGTTTCACTTGAGGAAGAAAAGAAATATATAAAAAAAACAAAAATCTTTAATCAATTTGTAATGAAATATGCATATTTTGATATCCACATTACACTTTTGTTTAGCCATTACCCAACAAGCCAATATAATTTGCAACAAGATTTGTGATTGATTTATTGAAACTTGCCATTTTCCTGTAGTTAAAATTAGCCATCTAAAGCAAATATCACCATGCTCTACAATGAGTGCCCAAATTACTTGAAACAGACCAATCAGGAAGTGTAATACTAGATAAATAGGCATTAACTTTGTCAAGCCAAAAATTAAAGATCTACCACATGTTGGTGTGTTGACAAAGGTTGTAAACTGACTTGTTTCTTTATGGCTTCACCCTGAGGCACTCAGGTACTACATACTGACTGTGATTACTTAATCAGATAACAAGTAGCTGACACAGTATTAGTGCGGCCTCTTATTGACTGATAGCACTCAGCACTCAAATACTGAATTAGAATTTTTTGGGAGATAATTCTGACATTCTGCTGTGGGTGTCCAGAGGAACAATTTAATGATCGCATCCCATTGCTGGAAAATATATAAATTCACGATCATAAATGTTTCCATGATCATAAATGTTTTCATGATCATTTTTGAATAATACTTTCACAATGGGAAAAATGGTTGATATATCAATTTTTAGTTGCCCCTGGCTCCTAAGCAATGGATTTGTCTACCCCTGCTATTAAAGTCAATGGCCTAAACTGGATAAAAACCAAGTCAGTCACCAACTCCAAGAAAGCATAGTCATTTTTGATTGGTTGAATCACACTGATGGCATCACAGTAAAACTGTAGATCAAAAAGGATGCAGTGAAATAAATTATATGTGCCAAAAGCATAAAGCATGGTACATGTATCTGATGCTGCAATGTTTCCATGAGCAAATGATTTAGTTTAATTAATGCCTGTAAACATTTCCAAAATCAATAACTGTAAATGAATATTCATGAGTTACGTCAGGTGGTACTTGATACTTCTGCATGAGGTAAATCAGGTGGTAGCTGATGCATATGCGTGAGGTACATCAGGTGGTAGTCGATGCATATGTATGAGGTACATCAGGTAGTAGTTGATGCATATGCATGTCAGTATATCAGGTGGTAGCTGATGCATATGCATGAGGTACATCAGGTTGTTGTTGATGCACATGTCATGATAGTATGTCTTGTTGCATTATCAATATTTCGTCCAGTACATATATGCAGCAGTACGAAACAATATCATGATGATTCTAAGGATGCTTAACCTGAATTGTAAGATATACTCAATAAAGACATGTCTGACAAACAGAATCCTGTCAAAATAGTCTTAGAGGTGTGTGTGTGTGTGTGTGATTTGGATTTTTAACATAGATTTAACAACTTTTCAGTCATATCACTATGATGTCTGCAGCATGGCAGTTTATAGTGATGTCTAGGACTGGGGCATCATGCCGCAGACATGTTACATGATGTCTAGACCCGATCACATTATCCTGACACCTGAGGTAAACTTGAGTCCTAATGCTGAGAACCTAGCAAGGCAGCTGTTAGTACCATTTTTATAAGTCTTTGGTATGACTGAGCTGGGGTTTGAACCCATGACCTCCCACATCTGAAGCAGACATTCTAAAAATAAGAGGTAACCCGTATGAAATAATTAGGCAGATTCCACCTGGAACTTAAGCAGACTCCAGGCGGAATCTGCCTAAAATGTTAAAAATCTGGTTAATACAAAGGCGGGCATGGAAAATTTGAGAAGTCAAAGATGAATCCATCTAGAGTCCGTCTAACTCTAAGATGGACTTTTGTCAAATTCCTGCTATAAATACATCTTTAGGCATAATTTTGGACTTGGTTGATTTTCCACCCACCATCTAGGTGGAATTAGGAACTTAGTCACTGGCATCTATTATATGAAAGGAGGAATCTGGACTTAGTTTATTTTCTAACCAACATCTAGGCAGAATGAAGAACTTAGTCATTTACATCAGTTAAATAAGGCATAACTAGGACTTGGCTTTTGTTTGTCTGTAAAGTTAAATGGCTGAAAATATAGTGATATTTTGTAATTGTAATATCACTGACAGTTCAATAAAAATATCAATAAGATATAATAAAATTTATTGTTTCTGGTACAATTTGAATGATTTTCAGCAGCATTTATATTTCCTGTTTCTGATAGCTGTAATTGTATTGTTATTTTGGGCACAATTTATAACTTCTTTCCACAGCTTTCCTTGTTAAATTTCTTTTTCAAATTTGTTGTTGTTGTTGTTGTATTTTTGTTTAACTTCAATTGGATTTAACTGCCCTCAAACAAGTTTTCATCATGTTTTCCATTTTAAAACATAATTTCGCTTTTCTCCTGACCTGAATTTCCTCGATATGGACCCATTTTTTAAAATCGTCTCCTAAACTTTTTTTTTTAAATAATGCTCTATCCGGTCCCATTCCACAACGAGCTTTCAAATAAGTATTTGTTCCGTTTATTGTTTAACAGAGGATCGTTGTATAAAGCTTTCTGATTGGTCAAAATTTTGTAATTGCCCAATGAATCATCGCATAACAGAAACTGATGGGAAAGTCTCAGCATGTTCGCTAAACATGGCAATTCGAATTTTCGAGCGGGATGAGAGATTGAATAACCATTTGAAAAATGTGCGGCAATGAGAATACCCTGAACGCAAATTTGATGGGAACATAACTGGTCAATCTGTATGAAAAGTGAACGCCAGGACAAGCATTTTGCTTTTTGTGCCATAAAGAGCTTTACAGTAGTGGCTAACATGCTAAATAGGACAAGGAATTGAATCAGGATGATTTTGAAGTAATATACAACTCCAAATTGATTAACTTAAGAATTTAAGGAGGGACAACATGTAGATCACTGGTGGGAATTGTTGCCAGATATCCATGTCCATCAAAGATAGACATATCTTTGCGGACTTTTCTTGGCCGAAAAGTAGAATCTACTTTCAATCTCGTGAGGCATTATTGTGTATATTATCAAAATATTCTTAGTGTGTTGGAATTCAGTGTAAAATAAGAGTAATTATATCATGATAAACGTTTGTCATGGCTGCTTATGGAACAAGGACTAATTCGAGAGACCACAGCAGCATCATAGTTTGTGCAATCAAAAATCCAGTCTACAGTACAAGTGACATAACTCGGGCTCGTAGCTTTTCTTCTTATCATAATCAAATTGTCTCAAATGGATGCTTTTCTGTAATTTTGCATTATTTTCACAGCTGAATTTTTCAATGCAGATTAATATTTTATATTATATATATGTTTATGTGTTCACAGATGCCTGTGCATATGTTCCAGGCTTGATACTTTGAAGTTTGATTTTTAAAACCACTTAATTATTTAGTGTCAGATACTTCATATCATGTTGTATACTGTATATGTTGTACATCACAGATAGAAGGCCTCAAGGTAGATTAGTTCTGTAACTAATTGAATTACCTTCTCTAAATAAAGTTATTATTATTATTATTATTATTATTATTTATTATTATTATTATTATTATTATTATTATTAACTCCCATTTCTCTTGCCTTGGATGTCATATAATTACAACATCAGTATAATTGTTTTCATGCACACTTAAATATCACCTTGGTCTTAACAAAAGTTTTAGTCAATTTTTTTGTGAAACCTCACAAATATTTCAAAGAAATTTGAGTGAGACCTCAACATAATTTCAGTGAAAGTTTTGGTAAAAATATTTGTGAAATCTCACCAAACTTTAAAGTGAAATGAAAAATACTAAGTGATGCCATGTTGGATTAGATTTTGTATGCAAAAAAAAAAAATGGCATTGCCCCGTAGGACAAGAAAAACCTAAATCTTATTTGATAATGTCTGTCAAAATAAAATTTATGATCCATTTTAAATATTACTGTAAATATTTATCATTGATTCCCAATAATATCTAAAAATGATTAGGCAGTTTAATACATAATAGAAATCTGAAATATTTTTTATGGTTTAGGCAAAAAATGCTTTAAAAAACCCGTCTGAAATCTGCCTTGACATTTTCATTATTGGATGGGGTTTCTGCAGGTATTTCCATGTAATTAGGCAGAAATAAAGATTCTGCCTTGTAACCGTAATTTCAAGCTATATTCCACCCTGAATCTGCCTAAAAGTAATAATAAGGGGAATCTAGGCTAAATAAGCGGAATAAACAGATTCCGCCTAGTAGACGGAATAAACAAATTCCACCTAGTAGATGGAATAAACTAATTCTGCCTAGTAGACGGAATAAACAAATTCTGCCTAGTAATAGATGGACTAATTTGCATATTTCGGGCTGTATTCCACCCTGAACCCACCTAAAATTTATAATAAGTGGAATCCAGGCTTTAAGTGAAATCTGCTTTAAAATTCCACCTGTAATCTGGTTAAAGTCAGGGCAGAAGTTTTTGTACAGGAAAGGACATAAAGAAAATGAAACAATTACCAGGTGAGCAAGGTACAACTTGCACATTATCTATGGCTTACATGTGTAAGACTTGCATGCATTGCAAGCAGAGGTTAACTTTGAGGCTCACTGTGCTGTGTACATGTTTATAAATTGGTAAATGTAGCATTATATATACTTTTAATTATAGTGTTGTTATCATTTTCAAGTTGTCACATTATCATTATATCAAAAGTATTTTTTGCCCCACTATAACTGATAAAACTTTACAATTCCTGAATATATATATATATATATATATATATATATATATATATATATATATATATATATATATATATATATAAAAATTTTGCTAAAATTAAATAACACAAAATGCTGTGGTATATGGTAAATTAATAGAGGTCAGATACAATCATAATCTGGAAGACAGATTACTGTACCCAGTTTTGAGTGGTTCCTCTTTACCAGGACACCATGTCTTTGCATATGGTATGGTCATCATTTCATTTAAAACTTAGGCTAAATAGGTTCTGTCATTGCTACTTAATTTAACCTGTACTTGTACTTCACTTAATTAAAGTTTTCTGCTGATGAGAACCAATAATAAAGTGATTCACCATCTTCAACAGCTCTATTTTTGGTCCTTTTATACACATCATACCCCATTATGTCACAGCCTTGTAACATATCAATGCAAAATGGCCTATAATATATTGCATCACAGATGTTTCTTTGGTGGTTGGGGATGGGGGCCTGGGTACATCTCTTTGGAAAATATTTGAATCAATTGGAAGTAAATTACTGAAATATGAACTTTCCATAGTTCTGAAATAGTTTACTTTGAAACAGGGGCCCTGAGCCCCCTCCCCCCAAAGATTAAACTGTATAATTTATTAATGATTTTCATAAACCCATGTTATACTGATGGATAATGTGATTTCCATCAAGTATCTATATTGCTTGAAGTATTACATGAAAGACATCAGAAGACTGACTGCTACAAGCATTTATGTATGGTGACAGCCAATCAATCTGCGCTGTGAGAATATCAATAATTTCTAATTACATAAAGATTGTCTCATTTTACAAACAACTCATTTAATCCAAACGGCATTTAAATCACACATGGTTATCAACTGAACAGAGAACAAAATCAAGGAAGTTTGATTACTCATGCATAAACATACTCTTAAATAAATTATACTCTTCATAACATTAAGGATTCTTATTTAATACTTTCGGCCGACACTTGTTCTTTTCAGTTTTACCTACTATGTGAAGTTTGAGCTGTCTGAAGTGATGATAACAAACTGTCCCTTGATAAAATATATAACAGGCTCTCTTCTAACTTACAATTTGGTCACCAAATTTAAAGGCTATTGTGGAAAACGAAAAATAGGAAACCTGTCTTAGTGGACACCAATATAAAGGACACCTACTCATAAAGGCTAATAATATACATGTTAACCCCATTTTTTTTATGCCTGACTTCCAAAACTCACCTCTGTTTAAAGGACACATGTCCACTAGGGACGAACATGTTCTGTTGAGTGTCCTCTAAAAAAAAGTTATAAAGATTTCATTGCATGTTTAAAACCTAATGTGAAAGGTCTTAAGTTGTTAGTTGCAGCATATCTGTATATTTTTTTTTTTACAAATTATTAAGAACTCAAGGTGAGTAACAAGGCCTAGCTTTTCTAAGACCAATTCAAAAGATAATAAGGTGAAATAAGTAAATGCTTTGATAAATTACCATTACCCTACTGCACTACATACCAAAATCTTTAACAATAGCATATAATGGTTAAGAGTGTATCAGACAAGGTTATGCTACTCCCAGGGGGTAACTTGATTAATTACCATACCTGTCCAAGTTGATTTTAACCAAACCTTCTGAATTACCTTGTGATCTGAGTAAATTTACTAGAAGTCTTTCACTTGATATGATGGTTACAAAATCTTAAAAGAACCATGAGTGCAAACAGAATGTTTACTTGCTTTTTTTACCAATAAGGTAAAACATAATGCAGGTTAGACAAAACTGGTGACTAGTTTCCCAATACACTGAGCAGACTGCATAATGTAGACAGTACAAATACAAGGTTGTGAGGCTTTTCCAAAAAAGGCTATTTTATCTTTTAAATTGAATTTATCTTCATTAGTGTACTGAAGATAAAATTTGCATCAAGTCATAGGGTTTTCTTGATTTATGGTTTATATACAATAAATTTTGCTACCAGAGCTTTATAGTAGCTTAAACTTCAAAGGCTTTTAGTGAATGACAATTACAAATCCAACAAGTGATTCATATGTAGGAACTTTTATTGATTTTTTAAATCCTTCTGAATACATTACATCATGTAAAACTTGTTACCTTCATGGTTTGCCAACATGGTCCCATTCAAAAACTCTACTATGGGTCAAACTTCAAGGATATGCTACACAAAGCTGTAAATTTTAATAATTTTTTATTGCTAGAACCATATTTTTCAAGAAGACCTAAGACTGCATGTCAACTCCATGATACAAGCACTGTTGTAAAATGTGACCTTGATGCCAAGTTCATTAGGTTAAGCAAGAATGTTGCTGAGTGACTTTTCTTAGCATTTATTCATCATGATGTTGTAACCTACATTCCAAGCTCTGTAGCATCAAGGTCATTTAAAATAATGAAAGAGTGGTGGTATTGTAGAAAAGAAGACAGATGTAACTCTACAATGATACCAAATAATCTGAACTTTCTACTCACACTACAAAATATAGAAGGAAAAACTTAATATTTTGAGACCCGATGTTCATTACAACAAAAATTCACCAGTTGTAAAATAGGATTTTGTGTCGGATTTTAGATCTTTTCACCTGAGATCTAAGGCAAACCAGCCTAAACTGTATACAGATAGGTGAACCTTTTGCAAAACGCATAAGTTAGAGATTTAGAGTACAAAATAGCCAGGACATGAAAATGATGGGTCCATAAAATAAACAACAAAAAAAATCCCTCCAACTTCTACCCTTCTGCACACAAGCACAAGCAAAACAGCCAATAAAAAAAAACACCTTTTCAACACAACTAGGCATCAGCTAAACAAAAATCTCTTGGAAGTAGATGTACTTGACTGTAATCAGAAGTAACCCCCAAAATGCATTTCCTACTCCCATTTCAGGCCCAGATTTAATGAATTAACATGTCTTCTACATGTATATATACATTAGTAGGGTATCCAGGCTGACTCTTAAGATTACTGACCAATGGGTCTCTTTGGTCACGGTATGTCGTCTTGATTGGTTTGGTTTGGTATTCTACATAAAAGTGATACAAGTACGTTATTCAGTGTTGATGCAAACTGAGTAAAAAGACTTACCCAAGGACACACCACACATGCAGACACATGCTGATCCAATGGTAAGATTTGAACCCACACCCTTTTTGGCACAAGTCCAGCATTCTAACCATTGATCCACTGCAACTCCACATATGGTTTTAACTAAATTTACTTTGTAGAAACTAATATTTTCTTATTAGACTCACATAACCTTCAGGGTCTATTCCAGAAAAACTGGTTAAATTCTCTCCTCCATTTAAAAGAAAAGGGAGTAGTCTTCTGAATGTAGGAGAGATTTAATGAAAAAGTAAAGGTGGGGCTTGAAAATATGTGCAATTTTCACACATTCAGCTGATTATTTCTCTCAAGATTATGTAAAAATCATCATTAATTCCATCAATTTGCATCCTAGAAAAGAATCTAGATTTCACCTCCTGCCTTTTAACCCAACAATCTACAAGTTTTTTTTTAACCCTAAGTGCAAATCATCCACAAAGTTTGATCAAGGAAATTACTCTCAAACTAAAATATGCAAAACCCTTTTTCTCGAGTCCAAATGACCTGTGACCCAAAAATCAATGCCCCTCTTCTTCACATTAAGATAACTCCTCATACTTTAATTAAGGTACAAGATCTAAAACTAAAGTTATTATGAACACACCACTTTTCTTCTTTAAAGGAGACCAGAAACCAATGGAAATACTGAATAATAATAAAAGTACTATAGCAGTAAACCTTATTCAGAAGTATCATCTGCAACTGTAATGCCAATATTAAAATATTGGCCTATCTTCTAGGAGCTGAATTTCCGTGACCTCGTATGCAAAATTTCCGTGCCTATTCGGTTACTTTCAGGATGTGACGTCATAGTAGCAACTCTAGCAGCCCAAGTGGGAGTTGTCAGAGTAAAAGACAATACCGTTTTGTGCTGCTTACGGGTGTAATAGAACATTAAGAAAAGCCAGTGGACAACATTTTTTTTTCTTTTCCAAAAGATAAAGGCATAATGAAAGAATGGATACATTATTACAAACGAGTCGATTTCAAAGCAACACCATACAGCACTATGTGCTTGTTACATTTCTCAAAGGACTGTTACGAGAGGGATTCTGAAAAAATGGCAGCTCAAGGATACGCAAATGCTAGTCCTAGACTAAAAGTTGGCGCTGTTCCAGACATAACGTTGAATATTTTAAATCCTGTGAAAAGTGTTAAACGTGCGAGTTACGAAAATAGGCAGAAGGCCGAGTAAGTGACCACAAAATGCAACAATCAATTCACAGATCTTTTATCTACACCAGCAGTGCTAAAAATAGATCTGCCAGCCCGACACCCTGGGCCCCTCTGGTTTTAGTTCCGGCCCATCCTGTATTCAAAGTGAGGTGCCCCTCAGGCTTGTCAAAACAAAAATTGTTTGCCTGAGGAAACTTTGATCGCGCTGGTGAAATTAGTAAATGTATTTTCAAGATGTTGACATACATGCCTCAACACTCCACAATCTAAATCAAATCACTACTGTCCAAGGTGAAATTTAGATTTGATTTTAATCAAATGGAGGCTTTGCCAAAAATAATATTCTAAACCTGTCGTGTTTCGAGAAAACACAATTTTCAGTAATCTTATAAAAATTACAAATTTTAAAAAAAAATCATTGTATACATGTAGTATGTATAAACAGTAATCTGTAATGATTGGAACTGATATAAAACTATTCCTTGGGCAGTTTAAATAGCAACGATTAAAAGAAAAGAGGTAAAAGTTTCACATTAAATGGCTGACAATAGAAACGGGGCGGGGGGGGGGGGACTATTGACCCAACCCTCAACCCCTTGCCACAATATTCGAGCGCCCATGGGACATACCTTTTCTCCATGTGATACACCTTATTATTCCCCCAGGACAAGCCCATTTTGCATATTCTGGTCAGCTCTGGCTAAATTGCAAAATAGCTAAAGGTTTGATTTAAGTACGCAAACAATAAAGCTGGTGTGACTAATGAACATACTCCTTATCCTTGCATTGATCTTGTGAAAATGACTGCCCTTCAGACATACTTCAAAGAAACCATGTTCGACAGTGTGTATATGTGTAAGCACCAGCAATTGATTGCCAAAATAAACGATGCCTATTTTGTTGTTACCTATGATGCCATGGACTTCAGGTTTAAATCTTAATGCATGTAACACTGTTTACTGAATAAAATATTTATTCAGAATTAGTTCTTTAGGGCCACATATACTGCATGGTATATTTTGTTTTATTCCTTGTAATTTAATCATGGTAATTAAACTTTACATATACGGAAGAGGAATGTCAGGTGTTAACAGGCCGAGTTTCTTTGGCGGAAATGGAGATGTGATTTTGTTTGCAGAGAAAATTTCATTTAAGCTAATTGGTGACAATTTTATTCTTTTAATTTTTTTATACTATAGTACTGTTGTAGTTGTTTAAAAACATCTGAAATTTACTTGAATAATGTTTAATTTTCATGTGCTATTTACTGAAGAAGAAAAAACGAAAAAAAACTGTTGTGTGATATTAATTATTTCATCCAGTGCCGGATTTAGACGTGTGTGCGTGTGATTTTAATTTTTAATGTAGCTTTAACAATTTTTCAGTCATATCACTACGATGTCTGCAGTGTGACAGTTTAGACTGTGGATTGCATACGTTATATCTATTTATAAATGGTTTGGGGATGGGTTTTTTTTCTTCTGACAAATGAAAATTGACAGACATAATGTAATAATCGGGACTTCGCTGCGAAAAATTTAGAGATATTACGAGATCAGAATGTAGATGAGGAAATAACCCCAAAATCGGGAGGTTTTTCTCCCGGCTTGAGAGTTGACAGGTATGAACTGTCCGGGCTTGTGGAATTTCAGTCAGGGCTTGAGTTTATTTAAGTCACCACCCCGGGGCCTGTGTCTAAAAAATTTATTTTAGCACTGACCAGTACAGTACATAAACTATTAAATCAGACTGCATATTCAAGTTTTGAATGTGCAACCCCACATGTGGTCTCCTTCCGTCTGCCTCGCTCGCCAATGTTTATGTTTGTATTCAAGGACTGGCTAGTATTGCGTCACGGTACCACATGATCTGTCGTCTCATTAAAACTCAGAAAAACTCAGCAATTTATGGAATCGTGGTATCTTCCATGCAATAAAATCACTACCCGCTTACGATATTTAATTTATAAACATGACAGTCGAATTAAAATCTGTAGAGAATTACATACGTAGAAGGAAAATTTTGATTTCTAGTCTCCTTTAAGTCAAACTGACCTTACCCTTCAACATGATGACACCAAAATCAGTTCTTTTTATCCAAAATGTAAACTAATCATACAAATGCTGGTGGAGATACATGGTCAAGAAATTGCTGTGCAAAAACCATCTGAACAGTGACCTAGTTCTTTGACCTTTTCACTCAAAATCAATAGGCTTCTTCCTTCACCCAAATGGAAGTTATCCACTAAGTATGGTTCAGGTTTGTGAAATAGAACAAATACATGTATTACTGTCTAAAAATATTCTTCTTTAGTCACAGTGACCTTGATCCTTGCCTTTTCAACCCCAATATTTTGTTAGGTTTGTTCCTTTCCATATATGGAAGCCATTCTAAGTTTGGTGCAGGTCTATGATTAAGATCGAAATATACACTAATTAAAATAAATCCAACCAAAACTTTAACAGAAATTTTTCAAGATCATCATTAAATAACTTTTTATTTTATAGAGGTTATGGTCTGCATGTTGAGCTCAGAATTAAAGAAAAGAGACATTGACTCAAAGATAACATGGGCAAGTTTGTTCTAGAATTAAATGCTTCAGCTTCAGAACAACTCATTCCAAACATGATGAGAAATCAACAACATGTTTAGGAAATACATGCACATGAAAAACTTTAACCAAAACCTCAATAAACATGACAATGATGATGCTGGCAGAAAAAAATGTGACTGCCATCCCTTGCTTCCCAATAATATGGGTTCATCAACAAAACCAACAACCTTTTTTCAACTCGAAAATATAAATATGTCTTCATGCAAGTCCTAGAGAGAAAAATTAGTTGGATATTTCATTTTTAGGGGGAAAATATCACAAACAGCCTAAATGTAACTGAGAAAAAAAATGGGTATGATGTTCCATGTAAAAAATGTGTATGTTTGTGTGATTTGGAATTTTAACATAGCTTTTAACAATGTTTCAGTCATATCGCAAAGATGTCTGCAGTGTGGCAATTTATAGTGATGTCTAGAACTGGGGCATCATGCCGCAGACATGTAGCATGATGTTCCACCCAGTCACATTATTCTGTCACCAGGCCTACAAGTCCTAACACTAACCTCTTAATGTTGAGCGCCTAGCGAGGCAGCTGTTAGTACCATTTTTGTAAGTCTTTGGTATGACTCGGCCGGAGTTCGAAACCACATCTGAGGCCGTTGCTCTAACCAGTAGGCCATCAGAGTGGCCTCCATGTAAAAAATGAAAATTTTACAAATGTGACACATTTAGTTGAATGCAAATTTGCGCATGAAATCTGATACAATAGAGACTTCTTTACTAGTACCCTGTAAAATCCGAGTGGAGCAAGTTAGAGAGCTGTAGATGCACACAACTTTTGCAAATAACTATACACAGAGCAAGGGTCAGCAACATATTTTACATGTTGTGCCATTTTTTTCAGATTAATTACAAAATAAATGAGCGTGTGCTACCAGTAAGAGAGTAACACTGTTAAAATCTAGATTTTTGGCTGCCCTTCACATGCCATACAAAATCTCTTGATGTACCACCTTGCGGCACACATGCTATAGGTTGCCGACCCCTGCCATAGAGGGTCTACAACAGTCAATGCACTAGTCATCACCCAATTCATACATGTTATGAATTATGTTTTGTCAGAGACAAAATGTATCTTTCATTTAATTCAGATTTTCCCCTGTGATCAGCCATTAAAAAAGTCACAAAATAAAGGAACAAGAAACAAATGCATGGTACATGTAATAATTTCCATGTAGTAAATGATGCTGTCTATCTAACAAAACAAAATATACAAGTGTGTAAAAACTTACAGCCATCCTGCGCTCATCACGCAACTGTTTGGTCTGTTTTTGCATCTCTTTCATGGCCTCGCCTGTGAGCACCACATTCTTTTTGGCTGGGACCTGAAAAATCAGAAGTTAAATACAAAGCCTTTATGAGAGGACAAAAGATGCACGCTTTACTTCCAAACAGATTCATATTAATGATTTTGATAAACAAATAAATATTTCCAAATTCTTCAGCCTCCATCATTTTCTAACTACAATAATGCATGTACATCTGGTTTCCTCCAGCCTGGAGATGACTTTGGAAACAATTGATATGCTGAGTGTGAACATTTCACTCTAGTACAGAATCAGCCTTAAAGATACTAGGATATTTCAAAAGATATTCTACAACTTCATTAACATATGGACTGAATAAAGACTAAAAATATCCATAAATGTGGTAATATGATGCTCAAATTGATAATGCAAAACCATAAGAGAAATTAAATATAGTGACTATTAATAGTTTGTAAGTTTGAAATAACATTTAAATCTCAGGCCTTTGAAATTCCCACTGCCCACTGATCAGGGCAAATAAATATTTTTATGGGAAATCAATCATCCTGTGTTATGTATATCTCTATTTTTTTAAACACTTGGTAAATGATTTTATCTCAGTTTTGCAAATTTTTATTCATGGCTGTAAACTGTAGTGATTATCTTTAGCTAAGGTTTTGCCTACATGCTTATAAAAAAAAAAATACAATTGCATAGGATCTATAAACACATGCTTATATACATCCTGACAGTTACTAATAACTGAATTACCAGTAAATATGTTTTTATAAGATTCAGCCTTTTTCTCACTGGATAGATTAGTCAGGTGGTATCTTAAAGGAGTTAGTTCTTATCAGATGAACTAGGTCACGTGAACAGATATTTTGAAATGTTAGAACGAGTAGTATGATCTGTCACATGGGAATGTTGTCAAACATAGCAATAATGGAAGATGAATATAAGGAGAGAACTGAGCAATCAGATTCATTCTTATTTTGGAGTCATTCTTATCTCTTGTGTTCCTGTTGTAACATCAAGTCTGCAGACATGTTTTATGTTGTACTTACATATTATTTAAGAGGAAAAACATTTGTCTGGACTGTTCAGAAGAACAAGAAAGTGCTCTTTTTTTGGACTATAATATTATTCTGAAACTATTGTGAATTATTCAAAGGAGTTCTGGAAATAATGACATTTTGACATTATGATTCTTGGTGGACCAGTACATTTCTGGTTCTGAAGTTTATATGGAACTTTACACTCTTTTGGACTTTAATATAACTTTTTCAGAATTATTTTGGATTCATCACTTCATAATACTGTATTTTAGTTCCTGTCACATTTTCATTTATAACACTGATAATTCTTGGACTGAAGACAATGGTGTTGGCTTATGTATCAAGTGACATCTTCAAATCTTGAGTTCCAGCTTTCTACTAAAATTGGATGACCCAAAGATTTTGCTGATCAACATCAATTAATTCATACACATATGAAAAATGGCAGGGTTTCTCAGTTAGAGGGAGAAAATACATGGCTCATAATGTGATGAAACATCAATCAATATTACCTGGTTTTAACGGAACCTAATTATGTTTGGTACCAATATCATTCATGATAGCAGCATCAGGATTTTAAGACATGGGAAGTAAAAACTTGAATAGGCAATTAAAAATCTGAAATTTATTTGCACATCGGCATGTAAACATTCAAAGAAATTTTCAAGACATGAATCTTTACATAAATTTCTTGGCAAGGAATCTGGGGAGACTGGTGGCCTCAGGCCCATATAGCACATCTGTAACGCAACTGGTTTGCACCTCTGCAGTCAATGGTTTAATTACCATTTCAATAAGGGTGTATGAATGCCCCTCAAAACACAGTGATCTTGTCTGAGTTCACCATATCCTTATCACAAGAACATCCAAACAGTCAAGAATAAAATGTACAAATTGGTAGAACTATATAAAAAAAAAAACAAAGTTAAAGTTTATGGATTTGCAAATACTAGTAAAATAAAAATAAACATCCAGTCCCTCATCAAAAAATCTAATGCAAGGTGTTGTCTTCAAACATGTCAAAACTTATGTTTGAATAAATGTAATACACATTTCTTTTTACAACATCAATATAAATTATTTGCACTTATGGGCTAGACCTAATGAGATAAGTGAATGAATGGAAGTTAGATTAATGAAACAGACCGAGTGTGCCAGGTGGAATGAAAGGAAAAATAAATAACATTCTGTATTGTTATCTTAATTATTTATATAAGGTAAAGGATTATTTATTAATTAGTTATAAAGAAGGAAACATTACCTTGGCAGGTGGGCCCTGGCTTTTGGTTCCTGCTTTCTTCTTGTCATCCACTGGAAGAAAAAATCCATCAAACATAATAAAAAAAGGTCTAATTGATAATATTTCTGGTTTTGAAATATACTCAAAACAAACAATGTTGGCTCTCACTTTCTGAAATATACTAAAAACAAACAATGTTGGCTCCCACGTTTTTCCTTTCATCTGCTATAAGAAAAGAAAAAAACATCAAGCTTAATGAAAAAAGCTTGTTTGGTCATATTTCTGGTTTTGAAATATATTAAAACAAACAATTTATAAAGTAACAAATATCTCCTTTTTAATGTGTTGTTTTTGTTGTTGTAGGGTTTAACGCCATTTTTCAGCACAAGATAGGCTATACACGGCGGCCAGTATTAATGGTGGAGGAAGAACCCAGGAAAACCCCCAGAAAGAACCACCGACCCACAAGCAGCTACTGGCAAGCTTTCTCACATACCCACATCAGCTGAATCTGAGACGCGAACCCACGCAGACAAAGGTGAGATGGCAGTGATCCATAACAGAGAGTGCTTTAGACCACTCTGTCACTCAGGGTCCCCCTTTTTTAATGTGATTGTTATATCCAACTGAATGATAATGTAAATAGAGGCTGGGTCTTACTTTGACTTTATAAATATTCTACAACATTAGCAATATGCTATAGGTCTAGAAAGATACAACATGTGGTTACACACATCATAGCAGACATTTTTAATTTCATAGATCACACATGGTTTTGGATCACGGTTTTAGATCATCTACATAATTAAATTCAATAAAAGTAAATATATTCATCTCTTTAAACAAAGGCATCTGAGGACAGGACAATAAACTAGACTGAACTTTACTGTAGATGTTTCTACCTTAATATTATTTGCACACTGTATTTGGTTAGAGAAAGTCTACAGCGGCTGTGCATCACAATGAATGTTATCAATCCCAGTCCCTAGAAGGTAGTGACACTGAAAACCACTGAAAATGGGTCAACAGATACATATTGGTATTTTAGTGGAAATGTCAAACTGCCTCTACAATGTTGTGTTAAATGCACATGTCTTATAACAGTCAGTATCAGGGATACAATACAATAACGTGTCATGTGTTAGAAGGCATTGAGTTAAAATAACTGAGTAAAACTGACAAATAACAGTAAAGAGAAGTCAAACTGCTACAATTCAAGTATAACTTCTCAGTTCCCAAGTACCCATATTTTAAAAGATATCATTTGTCTGTTTTTCCATTGTTTTCATTTTCCAGGATTCATAAAAGTTACTGTTAGTCAATATTTGTGATTGACCATACAAGTTTTCATGGAACTTACTTTTTTCAAGTGCATACCTGGTCTTTAAAAGAAATTGAAAATAATGTTCAGAAAAAAAATCAATCCCATCTGGCAGCTTCTGAACATTACTACACCAGACACCTATTTGTAAGTGCTGGAAATTACTTCCTAATTGTAATTACAGAATGGAAAATGTGCTGGATCAAATACATCATATCTTTTGTTTGCAACTTCTTCAAAATATTTTTTAAGTTCGTACTCAAAGGCTGTAAAATCTCAGTGGACTAATGAACCTATTCTGGTGTCTTTGTACTGTGAGGGTCCTTTAAAAATAGATAAATCCTGAAACAAAATTTAATTTTCACTCAAGTAATGAAGCCTATCAACTAATCCATATAAACCATTTAATATTAATGAATTTGTTTCTTGCAAAAATTAAATAAATAAATAAATAAATCTCTCAGATTAAAAAGTTTCATTTACCGAAGGAACCATATATAGTCTCTTATAAGCAGAATCCAAATGCAAACAACACAGACCATGACCCACTGTTGGATAATGCACCAGCAGATCTGGGTCTGTACAGTTTTATGGAGTAATTTGTACAACAAACAATACAGACCCTGATCTGCAGGCGCATTATGCTATGGCAGATCATGATCTTTGTTTGCAGTTTGACTCAACTTATAAGTGAGTATAGATGGTAAACAAGACAGATTTATTATGACACTTGAGAGTTGTCTATTTTTTTTTTAAATTATGATGCTCTGATTATATCAATGTATACAAAACAGACACAAGAGGATATAATAAACACAAGATGTGGCAGTCCATATAAAATAAGGACTTGCTATATTACCCAAGAATAGTATATTCAAATTAAGGGAGATTGGTGGCTTGTCAGCTATGTTTAATTTACTGTGCGCACTGGAGGGTAACCATCTAAGAAAATATTTCCTTTATTGCTCCATCTAATGAAATTTTTATAACCCTAATTGAAATATAGCATGTTATTATTGTAATTTACACCTAAATCGGTATTTAAATTCCTGGTTTCAATATAATCATAATGTCTGCATGCAAAACATCACATTTTCAAGTGTCCCTTCGTGAATGACAATTACGAAAAACAATTGTTTGATCTTAAAATTTTGCACTCATTTCTTTAGCCTCTTGTTTTATTCTGATCTATACATACATTCATATATTGCATAATTCTACTGTGTGTCTCTTTTCTAGTACAAAAATTTATTCATTGTCGATTCATTAAATTATTCATTTATTTTTATGATTACTCATTCTGCACCTTTCTATTTGTTCTTTTCTTTGTAAATAAGAATCACTTTTCACAAGTGTAATTTCTTGCAAAGAATGATACATTTTGAGAAAGTAGTCAAGAATAGTTTAAAGGGCATAACACTTCTTGGCAAAATACAGCTTAAATTTTTGTTTCTTTACAGGGTCTAAATGAAGATTACTAATCTAATGCAATTTAAAGTCACTTTAGTGACCATGTTTAGAAGGCAATATGTTTTTAAAAAAAGACATTTTCAGCAAAGTAATGAACACAGCATTCTCAGCAACTTTTATTTACAAGGAGTTTTTATATCATTCATCAGCTAAATGTTCAAAGATTTTTCATAAAAAAATTCTACCAATGATATGAGATAAAAAAATCACTTACCTGAGTTCATGAAAACTATGTCAGCGAAACCATTTAAAATTTGTTTAAAGTGACCAAGAATCATTTTGATTATAAAACTGAATGTTAAACATACAATTTCTCTTCAAAAACGTATATCTCTGTGCCTATCTCTTATTTGTTTGCCAGTTTACTTACTCATAAAACATGTTTTTTCTTTCTCTAAAACATTTATTTATTCCTTCATTTTCACTCAACCACTCAGTGGGATGCACTGGTACATTACCCCTTCAGTGTCCAACCACACATCAGTTCATCTCACAATGGAGGGGAGAAAGTTAAAGTGATCTAAATGACGTCAATTATTTTCCTAAAGTGGTAATTTATGCAAAATGAAGACTTACAGTATATACTCTCTTATAAGTCCAACTGCAAACAACAAAAATCCTGATCTGTTGTTAGCATAATGTGCCTGCAGATCAGATTCTATTTTGTTTGTTCAACTAATTACTCCTAACTGCATAGACTAAGATCTGTCAGAGCATTATGTGATGACAAATCTGGGTCCTTTGCAGTTGGACTCATCTTATAAGCAAGTACATATGGTAGAAGCATGACCTTTTTATTTTGTATAGTCGTCAAATAAATACAAATTAAAATAATTCTTTCAATGCTCTGTGAAACAATTTGAATAATTCTGTAAGGACTGGGAAATTCTTAACTTACCAAACATTTTTTGTTTGGAGGATGCTCTCCATGGCTGATCTTTTCAGACCATTTAAGGGATGCCCTCCTGCCCTACTTGTGGTTGTATTTGTGCTATTGTTTTTATTTATTTCTGTTTTTCCATCTTTTAAATGAATTTTATATTGTATGTTTTATATTCACACACACACACACATATATATATATATATATATATATATACAAAACCCCAACATAAATCAAATGTAAGAAGTTCTCTGAATGTCTCATCACAATTATTACTCAAGTGATACAAGATTGTCCAATTAACCAACGATCTGTGTGTACAAGGTATTTACCTGCCACCATTTAAATATATCAACAGGTATTGATACAGAACTCTTCTAGGCTATACAATGGTGACAATGAAATAAGACTGATCTTCAAGTATATTTGAACAAGGTCCATGCATGTTTGATCTGTTGCCATATGGTATAACCACCAAAGTGGTCAATATTGACAGAACCTCTAATCATGGATTCAAATACACATTGACCATTTATCAGTATGACTAAGTACTATCTGACACAAACAAGAAAGTGTTGGGGTTTGGTTTTATAAGTAACTTTAGTGTATACAATTGGATTTGAAGGATTTTGAGAAAATCCAACCTTATGAACTTTATATAGAAACTGGATTTTGTAGAGGAACTTTAAAAGTGATAAACAAATATGAATTTGACTGAAGACTTAGACTAGCTGAATGTGCTCAAAGTTAAGTTTCTATTTTGTCTAAAATAAGTTAAATCTACTCCTGCAATGCAATAAAAGTTTTTTTTTTTTATAGCAGCACATCAACACATAAAAGGTTTTATGATGCCAAGGCAACTTTAATGCTTTGGCCAGGAACACATTACAACGGCTGACCTGGACTGGCTATGACAGATTCAAAAACACACCTTCTGGTCACAAGTCCATCATGCTAACCACTGAGCAACTTGCATAAAACAAAGGAAAAAGGTACAGATGCATCTGCCCTAAAAATCCCCATGTTTTTGTAATATACTTCCTGAACTGAAACTGTACTCAACCTCTCCATTAAGACCATGACTGAGGATTTGTGTTTTTATATACTTCCTAATTTGAAACTGTACGCAACCTCTCCATCCAGACTGTGACTGAGGATTTGTTTTATATACTTCCGAATTTGAAACTGTATGCAACCTCTCCATCCAGACTGTGACTGAGGATTTGTTTTATATACTTCCTAATCTGAAACTGTACGCAACCTCTCCATCCAGACTGTGACTGAGGATTTGTGTTTTGATATAGTTCCTAATTTGAAACTGTACGCAACCTCACTATCCAGACTGTGACTGAGGATTTGTATTTAAAGTAGTTGTGGACTGGTAACAGATGAACTTAAGTGATGGTGTGGCAGGGATGCATACTTTATCTTAGAAGCACATGTACTTTATATATTGCTGATAAGAAAGTTATCACCAAATAAAAAGATTTTCATATGAAGAAAAAAAAAATGGTTTTGTTTAATTTTAGCTCCCTTGTCTGCTTATTTCACCCTATTTCTTCTCTGATTTGGTGCCCCTCTAATAATGGTTCCCTGTGCAAGCACATGGCTCACATCTAGCTAACACCAGCCCTGGTATACACATATATAGCATCCATTAGCTAAGTGGCTCGCCCATACACTTAGTCCGATTTTCCTCTGACCGATACACATGTTAAGATGGGAGGGTACAGGACAGAAGAATTCCAACTAGAACACACATCATCACTGTAGTGGCTCTTGAATATGTGCAAGACGTTTGTACTCAATATTAACTATTTTATCAGACATTGTCATTTGAGATCTGAACAATAAAAGGTTAACAGTCAATTAAAAAAAGAAAACATTAAAAATGGAGAACAATTATATTTATCATGCCAAATACACACTTGCTGACAAGAAAATCAATTTATTTTAAATACAACTTGATAAAGAAGCATACACAAATAATAATAAACATTTTTGCCAATTTTGAAATTTGGTTCACCTTTTTATAAAAAGCAAGACTATCTTAGACACAATGCAAAGACTCCTTTCAAAAGTTATCTAATAATATGGTCAGATATTTAAAGTAATAGATTTCTGCCCTGGCATTAATAAAAAATAATATGAAACAGTACCTCAAATTTATTTCCTTATAAATATTTAAATCTAAGATGACTTAGTCTAACACAAAAATTAATACAAAGTACAAACATGTTGCACATATGATGAATTCCAAGTCCACTCCAATGACTACCTCCATAATCTATCAACCTTAACCTTTCCAATGGTGGGAACACTAAGCACAGTGACTCCCTGTTCTATGAGGCATAAAAAGTTAAAAGTTTATATAAAAAAATAAACAGGAAAAAAACACACAATAAAAACAGATATCCATTGCAAATTTATCTTTTCACAGCTATAAAGAGAGACAAATGTTTCAAAGATAGACAAATCCTCACCAGATCATTTGTTATCACAAAGCCCTGGTAACACCATGTGGCACTGCATGATTAAGCAAGAACACTATAGGGTATCTATATTTTGAGTCTACTTCAAGAACACGCATCTTCATATTACATCTCAAAATTTAGTTTGATCTCTGTGTGTGATTTGGATTTTTAATGTAACTTTCACAATTTTTCAGAACGTTGCTATCATATCTGCAGTGTGGCAGTTTATAGTGATGTCTAGCACTGGGGCATCATGATGCAGACATGTAGTATCATGTCCCACCCAGTCACATTATCCTGACACCATGCCGACCAGCACTAACACCCACCTCTTAATGCTGAGTGCCTTGCAAGGCAACTGTTTTATAAGTCTTTGGTATGACTTGGCCAGGGTTCAAACCTGCGACTTTGCGAATCCAAGGTGATCACTCTAACCCCTAGGCCACTGGAGTGGTTCAGTTTGATTTTATTAGTCTTTGCCATCTCTTGGATATCATTATTTAACACAAAAACAGAATAGGTATTATCATGTGTATCTAGCCTTATAAATTAAGTAAAGAAAGAATTTCAGTAACTAGTCCAAGGTGTGGTTATGACATCATTAGTCAAATTGGCAGGTAACATTTCCACTGTCTATTTTTTGTGCATTTGTTGATCTTGATTTAAATCAAGTCATATATGATATCATTAAAAGCTTTTCTGCTGATTGAACATGTTTTGGGAAAGCTCGTTTTAATTTAAATCCCATACCCAGTATTTAAGAACAGTATTTAGGATCTAAATATTTTAAAAAAACTCTCTTCTCTGTCAGATGCTAATGAAATATCAGATACTAATTTGAGGAACAGTACCACACTGAAGTGTCAAAACTCCTAATTTGCTGACTTTACATTATTGCTTAAATGTCACAAACTTTTCATTTATAAAAATACAGTTACCAATACTTTAATTACATTTCTGACTCATTCTCCACCAACCCTTTACCTGGACATTCAACATGTCAGCCACTCATTTGGATATCAAAAGGTGCCACTAGATAGTGCAGATACACTGAGGGAGTTGCCAATCTGTGTTATACATGTCCTGGCTATAAATCACTGGGGCTTTATCATTTTACTTATAAATATACATCTACCGATACATTCTTTTTAATTAAAATGTTTCAATTTCTGACCACCCCAAAATGGATAATCATTTTTTTAAATTACCTAATGGTAGTTTTCATTTTTAAAAAAAACTGATTGCAAATCAATAAATATATGAACCTTTCTCAAATTGTATGACAAAAATACATTTAAAGAGTTTTTAAAAATAAAAAAAAAAACATGAACAGGGCAAGTCCTTCACTCCAACTTACGTTTACTAATTGACACCAGCGGAGGGGCCACTTCACCCTGTTCAGTGTCCGGTTTGGGACTCGGGGGCTTATTCGCCTCTTTATCACCTGGCCCTCCCTCCGTTTCAACGTCCGCCATCCTTGCTTACTTTCTCAACCCAGTGTTAGAAAAAAGTATTAAATTTTCCACTTTACAAAAGTTAATGGTTTGCAGTTCTGTCTAGACCACCTGCCATTGCATGTGAAGTGAGACTAATAACATACGGTACAGGTGTTGTCCTTACGCAAGGTGAAAGGAACTATTTCTTGTGAAAAATTATTTAGACCATTATTATTTAATTTCCTTACTGAAATTCACACTAAACGACTGTTTATTACATAGATATGTTACATGACATTTTTATACGATCTTTACTTTTTGAATAATATAATTTACAATATACGAAACCTAATCGGTGGAAGGATATCATATTAGCCTTGGTAGGCTTCTGTTCTTAGTAACCATGGTTTCATGTACACACTGTCATGTTCTTCGCGAACTTGTCACGGATTAGATATGTTATGGGTAACTTATTATTGTCGCTCAATTATACTTGCCAATACATTATTAAGTTCATACAAAGCCCATGAAGTAGTATAGTTTGATTGTCAGTTATTGATGCAAAGCAAAACGTGTACGGTTTATTTGATAGCTTTTAAAGATTAACAAGTAGTGTTTTCAGATGAAGAGTTGCCGAGCAGGTGGCTGAAGAGATGGGGTGTTCAAAACTCCGGGAAGCTATGGCGGCCATTCAGAACGAAGTTATCGGTAATTTTCTGCCGAATTAAATCACTATAATTCTATTGCCTAGGGTCTTTAGATATTACTGTCACCTAAATGTATACATTAAAATCAACTACTCTTGATCTAAAGTATACCGCTTCGCTCTATTACCGCGTTATTACTAAAACGTGTAATTGTAAGCAGAGATACGTATAACTGATGTGTCTGATGTAAAAAAAAAATCCAAAAAAAGAAAAAAGGAATTTTATTCCATGAACAGACAGATACTTTTAAATTTAAAATAAAAACTTAATACCATCCATGGTATATAAGGCAAGCTGTCTGGGCCGGTGAGGGTTCAATGTAAGTATATTTTCGATAGTTACATTAACATTAGGCATTATAAGTTTACATGGGGGGGGGGGCTGTCTTTAGCCCACAGCGCATGATGATATGGTCATATGTACAACTGTTGAAAAATAGAAATGTAAATGGATTTAATTGCTGGCCGCTACGGAATTATGTATATTATTGACTTTTCGATATTTCAGGCGTGCAAAACAGCACCGAGACTCCAATGGGATTTGATTGACCGCTTACGACCATTTCTCATTTGCTCCTCGGAATATCTGCTGATAAATCTCAAAACGCGTTGGATAAAATAGAACAAATTATGTTTTTGCTCCCAGTGCGATCAACGAAACATTTTACTACGTCTTACGCCAGATCAACGATGCCAGCATATCTATTCGGTACTCGTTAGTGTGCAACAACGACAAAAACTCTGTAACATTTATTTTGGACATCGGAGAAGTTCCAGACCCTGACGATCAAGATCGCAGCAAAACAAAAAAAAAAAAAAAAAAAAAGGGGGCAAAATATATTTTGCAAAATTTGCTGACCAAGGCGGAAACCTCTTAGATCTACGTACCGGGACTCTAACAGTTGGCCAATATATCAGGTGCTGAACAAAGTTTTGAGGCAGGTTAACCCTGTATGTGTTGGTGGAGCTGTCTGACTAAGTTATCGGCGATATTTTCAAGCTATGGTATGTGGGGCGCCAGCAGCCCATTGGAATTCTTGCTAGGACCGCATTTCCTAGTGTCAAATGGCATCTCATGGGGTGAATGCTGTAAAGACTGCCGTTGCGGTACTATCAGCCGCTTAAACGATGTCAAGATTGCCCAATCGGTTAGACCAACGACATCACTGTTGTTGCAGTCAAGCAAATTTGCAAGCAAATACTAACTGGAAAGTCGACGAACCAGCCACTCAAAAGACCCACAAAAGGAAAGCTCGCGAAGCTATGTGCCCTAGTAGCAAAGTTAGTTATGAGATTGGGTTTCACTATACCACGGTCTTAGCACAGTTCCCTTGTTAGATAAAGATTTTTGGGCATATATATTGCTGAGAAAGCAACAACGCCTCATTTCAGCTTTCCAAGAACCCTACGTCAATATGTGTTCCTGTGCTCCGGAAGTGCTACACGTACGATGCCCTCGACACAGATCAGGAGGTAATTTTGAACTCCATGTGCAGGATACGTTCAACATCCGAATCGAGGTTATTGGAAAATTTATGGTAGCAACCCCTCTGGACAATGTTTACACCGCAGATGTCAACAACGGAGCTATGGCGCTGTTTGGTAGCGACCGCTATCTCATTGATGACTAAGAATCTGAAGCCTGTCTACATAACGTCGGTGTATCGGCAACTATTATTGGCCTGGCTCTGCGGCTATGGACGAAACATACCACGCCAAACATGTCCAGAATATCATACATCAACTTACGCAGGCTTTATTCATCGACGCGCAACTTACCGGACAGACGTGGTGTTGGCAAGGCTGATACAGATTCTAGCAGGGTCAAGCTGTCAAAATTCACACTTTTGATGCCGGTAAAAGGTTTTAAATATGTATGTTCACCCGCCCCAACCCCATATATATTTGAGAGTATGCTTCAAAAATGTCAGAAAGAAATTTGATCAAGAAAAAATGTATTTAGGTATTTTTTGTTAGGGATTCTCTTCATTTAGATAGATACGTACTTGTTTAGATTCCACTTGCCCTGTTTCCCATTTCGTTGCGTCCTCGAGCCTAAATTGTATTTTTTTAAGTAACTGGTTTCTACGTCCCTCCTCAGGCATTACACCTCACACCACTTTTTCCTCGGCATTTGTTCTTAAAGTCACCTAATGAGATGTCTATTAAACGTTCCATAAAATGATCTATGATTTTTGTGGTAAAGCTTCCTGCTACAGCTGAAGTATGGCAAGCGTTTATAGCTTTGGTAGTATTATCACAATATTTTCATAGGTTGCTGATATTATTTTACTCTGATACTTTGTCTTCCACAACATTTAATTTCCCTATTATTATTTGGAAGCATATATCTTTTGTTGATACCAGATTAATTTTATGGACTTAATGTTATCACTTATACGCTCTAGGTTGATATCAGATCAAGGAAATTACAATATTTTCCCTGCCTGTAAATAAACTATTTCCCGTTTCCGTATCTGTACTCAGAGTTGCCGACCCTTTGCAATTTACGTCAACACGGTGCCGAACTCAGCCATGGTAATCACTTTATCCTTTATAACATTCGACCACAACTTGGTAACTGTATTAAGACTGCTTTCGTGCCGCCGCGAGAAGTTCTGAATAGATTCGTATTCTCGAAAATAGTCGTGACCAGGTCATTTTACTATCACCGCAAGCCACACCGGTTACTATCGATATGGCTCCAACAAAAAATCCGACTGGTGTACCTGTATTAGTTGTCGCAGTCGTGATCCCTGCCACGCCCAGAATCAACTATGGTTGCCCCGGCAATTCTGCAAATAGCATCTACAAGCACACACATCCGATTGTGTTTCACGAGTAGCACGGCTTTCTGTGTAATTTCATCTCGCAGCATTTGTTCCGCTTCGACTTTCTTTATGTCGGTAGCATGGAGGGTCTATCATAGATCTTCCATTAATAGTATAATCGGTAGTATAATTGTTCGACAGGTAGACCTCGTCCAGACTCGTCTCTTTTGGGTGCAAAATACACGCTCGCTTCGAACCAATTCTTTGTTTTTTTGCACTGGTATAGCTAACAAGCAGTCATAGAACATATGGTTCCAAGGAATATATATGTCTCTGGCAATTGCTGCATGTTTCCAGGTTCTCATAGAATGACACTAATTACTCCTTCGTTTTGTGCAGTCAATGGTTCTTGTTTTTTATCCAAGAACTGTGACAAAGATAAGCACATATTTGTTGAAAGCTAGTCATGTTAATGCTGGCACGATGTGATGTGGAAAAATTCAAACGCCCTGGCCTTGTCAGTTAACATCAAATTTTCGTTTGGCCGTACAGTCACCAGACAAGCGTTATCACGTGCTAACGACGAGCTGGCCTCGATTTAGTATTTGTAAATCAGGGTGGTCCCAACTGTCGATTTTTAGTTGACTCTTAACAAGATTATGTCTCAGTGTATTCGAGTGTTGGTAAACGTCGCGCTGACACAGATATTACTCGACATGTGGATCAAAATGAGCATCACTGGATGGATGGTCCATCACCCGGTGAATAAAATTCCACAATATCATCACAAGCGTTCAGAATCCATCACTTAGTACGTTTAATTTGTGTCATTCAAACTGAACTTCATCTCCGGCGACCGACAACACCGATATTTTATGTGAACGATTTTTGAACATTGTATTTTTTTATCGGTAAACATTATTGATGGTCTATCACGCTGCTCATTATTTATCACTATTGACGTGTCACTCCACTGGCCACTAAAGCTACGATGAATAAATACGATCCAGATTCGTGCACCTTTAAGATGTGAAGTGTTTCAAAATAGCTACCGACACTAATGAAAACAAGTCGATCATTTCCTATGCTGTCTTTCTTTTCCTATCCTTCGCTTGTAAATTTGCTTCCGAATAAACTCCATGAAGTTACTACGCGTGGTGGTAACGGTACCTATGCGACATGATCACATGTTGTTATTTTGTGGCATCAGCATCGTCAACATAGTCTTTCATACAAGCAACTGACACAACAGAGTCTCTGATTCCAACTATTTCATTGATGTCGGCCAGTTTCGACGCAACAACACCTCGTAGCGTTGTGACAAGACCTTGAATGTCTATCTTGGGTTTTTGCATTTTTCCAGTTTGATCCTGTAGAATCACGAGCTTGCTCGAGTCGATGTCAACAACAACCCAGCTGATAAACTCGGTCAAACCCACTTTGGTAGCAAGCCTCACCAGATCCACATCATCGGACCGTTCAGCGCCTGTAAATATCAATAGGCGTAATGTACGGCGGAAGCGTTGAATAAAAATTTTGGTTGTCGTCCACTGCCCTGGGTTAAATAATCTACAACTTCACTTAAAGGTGTAAAGGCCGTGCAAGTCAAAAATACGGAAGACGTGTTTTAGTGTCACCTAGTGAATTTAAGGTCCTGCTGTTGACTCCAGGTTAACAATTCCAGTTTTCCTTGTGCAGGGAATCATCGATGTAAGGAATCGTCGATGTAAGTTCATCCTGCATAAAGACTCATCAAAAATGTTTGACAGCCTTTCTCATCGCGAGTAAATACAAAATTGGCCAATGTGTCAACAGCGAGGCTACAACCAAATACCACTCTCGCTCGGGAGCCTTTTACTTCCATAACTGGGATAGTTGAAGACCTTTTCCACTTAATCGCATCCACCAATCCTCTTTTTCAGAGTCATGCTGGATGCAGTCTCGATGACTCCTATTGCAGCTACTTTTGCAACCGCATGAGCCGCAGCCGCCAACAAAGCTGGAATGTCTGAGGGAAATGGAAATATTCCACCGTCGTGTTACATCGCGGTAAATACCGGCGCTGACACATTAATAGTAATCCCTGGATGTTGCATTTCGCTGCTTCAAACTATTACGCCCGCATTTGTGTCAACATTAGTGGGGTGGTCACAGATAACTTGTCTGGGGAGAGTTTCAAATAATATCCAGTTGTTGTTTTTTCATCTTGGTGGAAATCTCTCCGAATTGCACTCGGATCACCGTTACGTGTTTACGCAGGTAGGACTTTTTATTTAAAATGTTACGGGTTCAATTATGAATTTTCCACTGATGTGTTAATAACCATCATTCGGCCACTCAAACCTCGCAACAAAAAAAAAAGAGTTTGCCAGAGCTTTGGGGAAAACACAATTTTATCATATTAAAACTCTTACATCAGCATTTTGGATAAGTCCTGTACTTACGCGCCAACATAGGTAGGCCTTGTCAGCTTGAGCTACAATTTTTACTCTGCACGGCAATGAGCCCACCATGTAAGATCATTGGAGACTATAATTCATGGTCAGCAAGAAGTCTTCGAAGATTGTTTTCTTCCTATCACGGACAAGTCCAACGCTAATACTTTCCAAAGATTTTCATAGTCTTGTCAGTCTTCGTCATAAGTTTGAGGAAATCTTTCTCAAACTAATATGCGGCCTTTGTGCACAGTTCTGTAGTCATTTTAATGTAAGAGGCTATACATAAATTCTGATGGGCCCGTGACACACGCATACCCAATCACAAATATTATTGCAAATTACAGATGGGAATTACATAGTTGTTTTCAGTTATCTGGTATGTACTACCTTTGCAAACTTTGTATAATTGTGGCCAGTATTATATTTTGTGTAATCTGACACTGATACAAGCAATAATCATACAGCACCAACAGATCTTCTGTTGCTAGCGAATAAACATTATGGCTACTATGGCTCGAAAACCTCCATAAAGGCAGAGGCAGGGGATCTTTGCGGACCGGAATTTTTTATGTGTCACCACGGATATGTTCCGGTGAGAATTTAAATTATTCTCCTTTTTATTGCGCATTCAGAAAGGCATGACCAAAGCTCATTAATATGATTACATTTCCGAAACAAATGTTAAATGGTTTCTTCATCTTCTTTGCATGAGCTTGGGGATTACACTTGTTTAACAGCCTTTTACGTTAAATATTTTGTGACGTATTCTATACAAGATACAAGATACAGGAGATCCTTTCTGACGTCAGTGGTCTGGGTAAAAATACACGAATCACTAACTCTATATGAGTTTTCTACTGATATGACAATAAAAGTATTTCGTAATTTAACCGATAGTTACACAAATTGTACATATTTAGGTTCACAGATTATACATTGTAAGGTTCAGATCAGTGTTATGGTTGTTATTAATGGTGATGCTGTACGAAAGATTGTCGAAGGCTTTGGAAGTGTTTTTCTTTCGTATTGCAGCCACATTGGAGCCATCATCCAGGAAGTCCTTTCTGTCTTCCACCAGATTCATTAGATCCGTTCGACATCCCAGCCATATTCATAAAGCAGGTGGAACTCTATGAAAACTGTTGTCACAATTCAGTTACATCTGATTGCAAAGAAGCATTTCAAAAAGATTAGCCATGAATGGTGGAATACTTACTGATTTGTATGTGCCCTTATCCATGGGATCAGATTGTTCTGTAAAGTGGTGACACATACGTTTGTTTAAGAGGATCTGGAAACTTCCTTTTGACAATATGAGTATTAAAAAGTATGCTGCTTTCTAAACATAAAACTGGTGCGTATAATTTTAGCATTTTTTTAGGGTATGTATTCATGATTTGTAGAACTTGTTCTGACACCGCATGTTTCTGTGTGAGAGTTGCGTGTTTTTCAGGTTGCTGATTGGCATGAATATCTTGTATGCCATGGTGAACAGTATTTATGCATTCATTGGACACAATGGTTTTTGCAATGTTATTATGTTACTCATTGAAAAATATCACCGACATTAGTTTGGTCAGTAAGCAGGGCATCATACTCCATCAGAACTTTTAAGCTTTAATTCTGGTTAATTTAAACAAAGGTTTTATGGTAGGCAAAAGTCATTATTGCACCATTAAAAGAAAAACGTCTGAGAGATTGTCTTCTGAGCTTGTGACAAAATGTATAGGGGTTGGGGTTGGTAAGTTTCCATGATTTGTTTAGTTTTAAATTTGCAAATTTGTTATGGGCCATACGCTTTTTATATATTGCTTTTCAGATTTCACTGTTTGTGTTTGGGTGTGTTGGTCTTGGGGGTGGGGGTATTTGTGTGCTTGGGAGCATCTATGACCTCCAATAGTAACTATTAATATGACCATTGTTTATTATTAATAACATCAAATCTTTTCAATGATATGAAAAGGTATTTTATTCCCATCATCAAGGAAATGTTTTGTCAACAAACTTGTATCGCTTCTGAACGTGATTATCTGGCGTCTATTTGAGATGTAATGTTCTTTTAGTGTTGTATCCATTATGTTATGCCAGTTACTTACGCCACAGTCGAAATTTATATTATGACAGCAGTGTTGGATTGTCAGTAGCAACAATATATTTTAGGGAAGGAGGTCAGTCTTAAATATTGCAAGTAGGATTCATTGTGACATTTGTTATAGTATCAAAGATTATTGTTCTAAATCATTGAGGATATCACCAACAAAACGTACATTTTTCTGTATCAGCCTCAAACACAGCATTTGCTAAGCCGGGGGGTGGGGGGGGGTCTGTCTGAACATAGTAAACCTAGACACTTTATTGAGGCGGAATTTCATGAGTATTGATCCATTCTGGTTACATTCTACGATTTCCATTCGCAGGGAAAGTAGGTCAGACGTATAGTAACGAAGTATACCTCCACCGTTATAATTCCTTCTTTCCTTTCAATATTGCTAACTTTGACCTTAAATAAGCATGTACTGGAGCTATGGTATTTTAATGTCTCTAGTGCTCTGGAATACATTTTATAAATTAGTTTCCATATGTGTGGTTTGGAATTCAACAAATAAATGACCATTTTGGTCTTGATTTGTGTATTCAAATATGATTGTTAATAATTGCATACGTTATCTGAACATCTCTTTGTACTTCTCAGCACTATCTTAATATGGTCGGCATACACATATGACGTATCTGAATAGAAGTAAACTGGTTACTCCTGTATCAGATTATATTTACAGATATTATTAGCAGAACCAGAATAATTAATTGATTTATTTTTTCAATAATAAATTTTGTCTGAAATTTTTTAAATGTGTTCAGTTCAGTTCCATTATTGATATCGCATATAAACTTCCATTCTTTATTATGCCAAGATTTGTAAAACACCATTTTATCTGCAACCCTAATAAATTTTTCTTCATAAATATTAATCCAAGCAATGAATATTTTCTCCAAAACGAATGTTGTATTATCTCTTAGTTTCTTCATGTATTCCATCCCATGATCTGCAACGTGTTTAATTTTCCCTAACAATGTCAAAAATATATGATCCCGACAATTTTTTGATATATGTATGTTTATAACCCAGTAACATTTTATTTGAATAATTTTTATTTAAAAAAATAATTCACAATAACTGTCGTCCATTATCATAACTTTTTAAAATTATAATCCTTTTCTCTGTAATTTTTTCATTAGGTTGGTTGGGTAAAATCAAGAACAAACATTTCTGTTATTTATAGAGCTAACGTTTTAATTACCAGTAGGTGTCGATATTCATTTTGTCCACTGATGTAAATGGTGATTGTGTTTTGGAGATGTATTATGATAATTAATATCTCTCATTTCATTTAATTTCATTGAAAGCTCTGTTCTTAAAAGACTAATCTCTCACCCCCCCCTTTCAAAGTAGGGTCCAATGAGGATGATGGTACATATCTTTACAAAATGTTTGATTTCCTATCCATATTACTTTGGTTTTTATCATGATTTACTTGAGGCCTGTACTTTCGTTTTATCATGATTTACTTTGAGTCATGTACCTTGGTTTTCTCATGATTTACTTGGAGGCATGTACTTTGGTTTTATTCTGATTTACTTTAAGGCCTGTACTTTGGTTTTATCATGACTTATTTGAGGCCTATACCTTGCTTTTATAATGATTTACTTTGAGGCCTGATACTGAGACTGGTTTTATCATTATTTACTTTGAGGCATGATACTGAGACTGGTTTTGTCACTATTTACTTTGAGGCGTGATACTGAGACTGGTTTTATCATTATTTACTTTGAGGCCTGATACTGAGACTGGTTTTATCATTATTTAATTTGAGGCCTGATACTGAGGCAAACTATTTTAAAAGGTTCAGAACAGAACATAAAACGGTTCTGTGAATTGTCAAGGATAAGTGCTGTGATATCTGCAAATTGTGTAACTTTATGTTCTTATTTATTAACCGCTAAACCTTTAATATCTCTAATAACTCTTTCAAAAACTGACAATATTTCTGCATAAAGTATATTTTATATTAAATTCTTTTTCTAACTTATCAATTTCAGTAACTAGTTTTGTTTCCATTTTCTTTTCTTTTTTTACTTCTTATGTTTCACAAATGAAATAGTTCTGCCCCTTGTTTCGATTAATAAAACGTCCGAAATAGTCCAATTATGCAATTTATTTATGCCACACTTATTGCATTTATTTCATCAAGATCACAAATTGGTGGTACATATTATTTTCTGTTCTATTTCTTAGTGCTTTTCGCTTGTACCGCATAATATGGAACCTTCTAAAAGTCTTTTATTCAGTTTCAAGGAGACGTTTCTATGCCTAATTTTTTTAAATTGTAATTCAGAGGTAGTAATCGGTAATCCGACCTGTAACCTTATGTAATTGTTAGGTCGTTTTCCAAGCTTGTAAGACGTTTGGAAACAAGAAAAATACTGATTTTTTTTCGAGTATGTTTCTCGGTGTGGATTATGAAGTCTACAATAATCATCCACGATATGATCCCCGATGAGTTTATTTAATCTTTTTAATGTGTTGGAATTAATAACATTTACATGACCTTCCAAATCCAATACTCTCAATATTGATATATGGTCTATATCTCCCTAATGCGCCTAAATCTTCGTAATGTTCACTAGCACTAATAGTAATTAATATGTTTATGCACAACATTAGATAGATAGTTAGATAGATATATAGATAGATAGATAGATCGGTGGGTGGGCAATAGTGTTACACTAAGTCATACAAAAGACCAAAAACCAACAAATTTTGTCAAATTGAACAAATAATTTATTTACCTATAATACAAAGTGAAGATTTCAAAAGAACTTAGATTATTGTTAATTAAATCCCAAATAGTCCTAAAAATGTATATCACAAGTCCAAATATATAAAGTTCCAATTGAATTCCAGTCGTGTTCCAAATAAATTCCAGTACTGAATGTGTCGATGTGGCTGTAGTCTCGAAGGTGCAGATGTACGAATGGCCTTGAGTGTGGCGATGTACTAACAGTCTTTTGCTGTATCACAATAACATAATCCAACATGTTCTTGTCTGAATTCAATATAAATTAAAATGAATGTTCCGGTTCAAAAATATTATTGATGAGCACTTAATAATTCCATTGAATCATAATTTCAAAAAATAAATCCACCCAAATGAAAAACTGATTACAATAATATCACTGATGCTATTTCAAGATGTTGAGGCACAACTTAGTAATTTCTCAAGTAAACAACATTACATAAAAAGCTAAGACACAATAATAGAGTCCGGGTGTAGGTCAGCCTCCTCTCTAAAACATTAAAAGTTGTCAAAAAGTTTAGGAATTTCCAAATGGAAGTCTCATTTATTAGACCTGGACCCGAATAAACGTGTTTATTTTCATGGATAATGATCAGAATATTTAATCCACACTCAATGAGAAATATAAGCTATGTATTATATTGTTAACAAACTAAATACCCTTAGTCACGTGAACTTGAGTTTAGATTAGATCAAGTACAACATATAAGTGTATATAACAAACAATCGTTCAGAAAAGCCAACAAATAATAAATATTTAAAAATATAACATTATATCATGTAAAATATCATAAAATTCAAGCTCTATGTGAGGAACAACATTACAGTCACCAAAAACGATTATGCAAAATCACACTGTCTTCTTTCATTCCTAAATAATCTGCAGCATCTTTATTATAACCCTATAAATTCACTAGTTCAGATCTGTCCATTAACTAGTAAGTCGAAGAGAATCTATTTGCCATGGCAATTATATCTGGCTCTGCGAGTACAAAATTCAAAATTATTTCTAAGCAGATATCGACTCCATCACGATGGCTAGATATGTGGCTAAAATACATTTATAACCAGATTCAGTGTCCCAATACATATACTTCTCAACGTGCCTCGTGTACATCTATTTTTCATACCTGCCATATTCCCAGACAGTGTTGGGGATTGAGTCTCAAAGGTGTCTTGAGGTAGCACGGGAGAGGAGGTTTCCGTCATCCCAATGATAATAAGCTATATTTCCCTTAAGCCTATAGAAAATGAGCGGAAAATCAAATCTGAATAAAAGAAAATAACTCCTCTGTTTTCTTCAGAGCATGTAACCCATTTTCAAACAGCGAATCCTGGTCAGAACTGATTTGTTCTTCACAACCGTGATGTTAGCCTTGTCTGAACTATATCTGATGCAGTCTGACCATGAGACATGCTTGTCTGAACTGTATCTGATGCAATCTGACCATGAGACATGCTTGTCTCATTATAAAAATGTGACTGATTATTTCATTAGAGGATGTAGCGGAAGGGACATCATATTTTTAAATTTAATGGGGGCTTTACATGTAATGCAGCGTGCATTGACAAACACCTCTGTCTAGTACGGGTGTTAACGCTTTATCAACACAAATCAACTGTGCAAACACGAACCTGTGCTTATTGTCTTTAAATCAAGGTATATCATGGCTAAATTCATCCTGTAAAGTATGGGTCAGTTCATAGTGTTCTGACAAGATCGACATAATAATAAAGCGCACCATTCGGGCGACTGAAATAATCATGCATTGTGCTTTATATATGGAGTAAATCTGATTTCGAAGAAATGTTGCCACTGTTCACAAACTTGCCAATTATCTTTAATACAGACGGCTTAAATATTCTCCTTAAGGGTAATGATGTGTATTAACTTTGATATGTCTATAACTTAAAATGAATTGAGTTGTTCCATTTTGTGAACTTTACCCTTGCAAATTACCACAATTGGCTTGCCCACAGCAGTCTTCAAAGGACCTAACAAATCAGCCTAGCTAGTGTCAGTCAGTTAAGTAAAACGTGAACTGGTGGTTGTTTATACATGACGTTGTTGCCTTTTAATTGCCTTTATGACTATTTGTTATATAAACTGACAAAAGCATGGTTTTAATGAGCTCTAAGCAAAACTGTTTACCGTATGTACGTGAGTAGTGAATGGGGGCACCCTAGCCTCAATGGGAATTAGCATTACAGACCCCCCCCCCCCGGGCAACTCTAGCCTCAATGGAAATTTAACATGGGAAAAAATCATGGGCAACTCTAGCCTCAAGGGGAATTGAACATGGGAAAAAGTCTTGGGGCACTCTAGCCTCAAGGGAATTGAACATGGGGAAAAAGTCTTGGGTCACTCTAGCCTCAAGGGGAATTGAACATGGAAAAAAAAATTCTTGGGTCTGTTGAGCGACAAGGGAAAATGGAACAGGGTCGGGACCCTATTTTAATACGGTCCCGACCTGATGGGTCTATGAAAAGGGAACATATGAAAATTGAAACAGGGAGGGGTCTCTATTTTTTTTTAAACAAAAAAAAATAAAAAAAAGGGGTAGGGGGTAGGCAATTGTAAGTCTATCTCTTTTCGAGAAATGTGGGTGGCCCTGAAAAGGGCCTTTGGATTTATGTTAATATGCCCTTAACATAAAGGGCATCTGCGGCATCTCCTTGTCCTCAAGCTGCATCTTACTGCAGGGCCATAAATCAGAGTCCTCTTGAGGCATCCTTGCCTTTCCACATACACTCTTCGTATCCACAGATTGGTGTCTGACTTGTGGACAACTGTCCACTTGGATCGGACATACATTAGTATGTCCGTCCTGAACATCATCGAAGAAGCAAGGGTTGATGATTCGACTGTGGTCCACATCTTGAGGCGCCGAGAACAGGTGAATCAATGCAGTGAACTGTGCTTATTTATAGGTAGAGGAAGGATTGAAACGGATTGAGTTCATTAACCAATCCAAACACGTTTTACAAAATTCAGTCAGCCATTGTCCAATCGGAAGAGAGCAGTCTGTGACGTCACGTGGTCTATATAGATTCGCTAGCGCCTGTGTGCAGTCAATCTATGCGACAGTTATTCAACATGACGGAAACTCAGAAAACGATCAATTGGGGTGCACCAGCAGTGGAGACCACCCAAGGGAATCCGGACTTACTTTCAGAAGAGGTGAATTGGGATTTTGTGGATTTTCTTACCTCGCAAGAATTTGTTCCGGAACCTTTGTCTCCTTCATTACCGCACGTGGAGAATTTTAGACAGAGACAGAAAGAAGAATTGGAGGAATTTATACAACAGCAAAAGGAAGCGGAACAAGCTTTTCTCCTACAGCAACAACAGCAAGAAGAAGAGGTAAGAAAAAAACAAGAAGAAGAAGAAGCAGCAGCAGCAAAGAAACAAGGGTGTGAAAATCAAACGGTCACGGTATTGTTAGACATTTTAGCGGAGTTAAGAAGTCTGAAACAAATGTATCAGACTTCTTTATTACGACTGAAGAGAATACGACCTTCCCGAGCTAAACACTCCAACCCTGTGACTAAGCCTACCGTGCCACCCTTAGTGATTTCAACCAAATCATCATCATCATCATCATCATCATCATCATCATCATCATCATCATCATCATCATCAGTACGCAGTCCAGAAGTAGGCCTTGGCCGTGGCAAAGGATTAAGACAGTTAAAGTTGATTGCTTAAACTTACCCCTACACCAAAAAAAAAACAAGGCCCTTTTCAGGGCCACCCACGTCTCTCGAAAAGAGATAAACTTTCAATTGCCAATAACTCAAAAAAAAAACCATTTTACCCCTATAGTACGTGTGTATGAATGTGTGAGTGTACGTTCTTATTTTAAAATCAAAACCCAAAGACACTTACCTTTTTATACCTAATTTATTCTTTTATAAATATTTACAATCCAATTCACAATTCACAACAGAGCACTTTAAAAAGTTCAGAGACTTCTTCTGTTTCATTGTTTAGTCTCTCTGTTTTTTGAATTTCTTCACCGTCACAGTCTTTTCCTCCTCTTCCTCCTCACTTTCTTCCCTTCTTTTTTTCTTCTCCTGTTTCTTTTTCTTCACCTGTCTGCTTTCTTCCTCCTGTTCTTCTTCCTCTGAAGAATCCCTCTCTTCTTCTGACTCCTCTTGTTTCTTTTTTGGGCAATCTGGAGACCAATGTCCTTTTTCTTGACAATAATAACAGGCATCTTGACTTTTGTCTTTTCTAACCCCTTTTTTTCTTTTTTGACGGTCTGGACACTCTGAAGACCAAAGCCCTTTCTTCTGACAGATATAGCGAGTATCTTGACTTTTATCTCGCAAGGAAGGAGAGTAGTACGTCGGCTGGTCTGAAGAGAATTTTCTAATGACCCCTCGCAAAGCTCTGATGAAACGTTCGATTTGTGTAGTCTCTTCCATCGTTGTGCTCGGTTTGAGAGTGAAATGAATAGTGAAAGGACAAGACAAACACCCTTTTATATACGCTGGTCTGCCATGACTATAAATTAGTCCATGGTGTTTAAACTTTAGTCATTTGACTTTTTGCTATCAAGATGAAACGATCCAATTCATTTTAGAAGAAAGAAGAAGAAAGTAAGAGGCAGAAACGTGATCTATCGCCTCGTACCAGGGCTGAAGTCTTGGCACAAATTCATGCCAGTGATTTTGAAGAGGACATGAGTGAACCAGAATTCAAGCCCAGAGAGTCTTCCTCTAAACAAAGTTCACCACCCTTAGTCAACCCTGAAAAGTACTATGACATTCAAGAGACAGAAAAGCGCTCCTCTAGAAAATTTAGAACCACGGCTTACACGTACAGGGTGAAGTTTAAAAATTTCAAGTCCGACGTACCGTTAGAGAAAGCAGAAGGGTTCATCACTGAGATGTGGGATTCTTTACTTACCACACTCAAGTGACAATGTCAACCCAAAGAAGACGATCGCTTGAGACTTTCCATACAACACGACGGTTTGAAATCCCCTGTTTGGATTGAGTTTAGCACCCCTGCAGAATTGACTGCTTCCAAAGTCATGGACAAAATTCAACACGTACAACAATCCAGTGACCAATTTGACATCACCGATGGTAAAGCCTCAATGGACATGACCCACGTCTCTCCTCCTCAAGGGACTGGACGCAAAAAGATATTATTGGTGGACGAGCTTCGCAGCACCAAAACAAGTCTCGTCCGAATTAACAACCCTGAAGACCAGATGTGTTTAGCCAGGGCCATCGTGGTGGGACGAACCTATGTCAACAAGAACGACACGGTAGAATGGAAAAGAGCCTGGAAAACTATTGGACAATCGGACCGAGCCAAACAACGAAACGAAGCAGAACTCCTGTTACAACAAGCTGGCTTGCCCAAAGACAAACCCTGTGGCATTCCTGAAATGCAAAAATTGCAAGATGCCCCAGGTCCACGATACACCTTGAAAGTGCATCCTCAAGAAATGCGTGGGCCTCTGTTGTTTCGAGGGAAAGACTTTAAGGACGGAAAATACATTCACGTCTATCATCACGATGACCATTTCGATACCATTAACACTATCACTGGATTCCTGGGATACAGTTATTACTGTGAGAAATGTGACTATGGCTATAACAATCGAGAGCAACACAAGCATTGTGGATCGAAATGCTCAGGATGTTTCGCCTCTCCACCCTGTCTGAGCGAAGGACAAGAACCAGTGCATTGTTTCACTTGTCTGCGTACGTTTGTCAGCCCTGCCTGTTGCCAACAACATTTGAAGGCGCAAGGTTCACAGAAGAAATGCGCTTGTCAACTGCTGAGATTGTGCCCTACGTATGGACAAGGCATACGTACCAATAGTGCCAAGGACACGTATGTTCAGGAAAGAAAAAATGTCACATTTGTCATCACATCGTGGACTTGGAACACCAATGCTACGTGCAAAAATACCAACCCCAACCAGAGAAAGAGGATGAACACAAGAAGAAAGACAATTTCATCCTTTTCGATTTCGAATGCATGCAAGAGACCGGTATTCACATTCCTAATTTCTGCGTGGCTCATCGAGCGTGCGAAAAGTGCATTCAAGAACCTATCGTGAGTCATTGCCCTTACTGCAGTAACATTCCTGGAGGGCGTGAAAAAATCTTTCGGGGACCGAACACGCTAGCCGATTTCGCCCGATGGGTCTTAGACCCCATCGACAAGACGTGGAGCCAAAAGGACATCGAACGTTACGGAGATTGTCATCGTCATGCCACGGTGATGGCTCACAATTTCTCCGGATACGATGGACAGTTTCTTCTCAGATACTATACGGAGCATGGCACCGAACGTCCTAAAGTTACTTTGAACGGAGCCAAAATCATTTTCATGCAAGTGGGACAAGTACAGTTTAAAGATTCGATGAGCTATTTGGCCATGCGTTTGAGTCGAATGCCTAAACCTTTTGGAATGACAGAAATGGCTAAAGGGTACTTTCCACACTTTTTCAATACGGAAGCCAATCAACACGCCGTTCTACCCCATTTGCCTGAGGCTCACTATTACGACCCCGACGACATGCGTACCGAACAACGAGAAGCTTTCTACGCTTGGTACCAGGCTCACGCCTCAGACCCTTTCGACTTTCAGGAAGAAATGCTAAAGTATTGTCGTTCCGACGTGGACATTTTACGGCTATGCTGTGGAAAATTTCGAGAACTGTTCATGGAACACGGAGGGGTCGATCCTTTGAAAGAAGCTTGCACCATTGCCAAAGCGTGTTCCTTAGTGTACCGCCAAAGATTCATGCCTGAAAACACCGTAGCTGTCATCAGTCCTCAAACGACCAACTATGTCAAACGTCAATACTCGGTCAAAGCCCTACGCTGGTTACATTACTTGTGCGACAAGGAAGACAAGTGGATTCAGCATGCCCGCAACGGAGGAGGCGAAAAGACCATCGGAACGCATTCGGTCGATGGTTGGGACTTAGAAAACCCCAAGATCGTGTACGAGTTTAACGGTTGCTTATTTCACGGATGTCCCGCCTGTTACCCTGATCGCGGCACTAAAATTCAGTTTTTACAACGAACCATGGAAGACTTGTACCAGGCCACTTGTCAGCGACGCCTAAAGTTAGAACAGGAAGGATACCAAGTGGTGGAAATGTGGGAACACGAATACGATCACCGTTTGAAAACCGATCCCGAGTTTAAACGCCTCGTGGAAAGCTACCAGTTCATGGACCCGCTGAACCTGAGGGATAGTTTGTACGGAGGAAGGACCAATGCCACCTGTTTGCTGTACCAAGCCGACGAAGAGAAAGGAGGGCACCCGCAATTGTTCACGGATCACATCGACCTGAAAAACATTCGACAATACGAAGGTCTGATCAAGTGCAAAGTCTTGCCTCCCACGGACTTGTACCATCCCGTGCTACCTCACCATTGCCAAGGCAAACTGATGTTTCCTTTGTGCCGTACTTGTACCGAAACGTGCAACTAAGATCAACCTTGTCATCATACCCAGGAAGAACGGGCCTTGACGGGGACGTGGGTCAGCGTAGAATTGTTCAAAGCTCTGGACATGGGATACCAACTGTTAGAAGTGTACGAAATTTGCCACTTTCCCAAGACAGAACAATACCACAAGGGTGTCCCCACTCAGAAAGGCATTTTCGCAGACTACGTGGATGCCTTTTTGAAACTGAAGCAAGAAGCCAGCGGCTATCCTTCCTGGTGTCACACTCCCGAAGACCAAATAAAATTCAAAGAGAAATACCGGGAACAAGAAGGCATCACTTTAGACCACATCGAGAAAAACGAAGGCAGGCGATCGTTTGCCAAAGTGAGGTTAAATTGCTTGTGGGGTAAAATGGCACAACGACCGTGTTTACCCAAGACGGAGTATTTGACCGAACCTTCCCGCTACTTCCAGATGATTCACGACAAAACCAAATTCATGAAACACGTGGACGTCGTTCGCGAGGATTTGATTTTGGTCAATTACGAAGAAGATCTGGACTTTGTGCAAGACGACCCCTTTGGAAATAACATCATTGCGGCTTACGTGACAGCTCATGCTCGCTTAAAACTGTACGAAGCTTTGGAACTGTTAGGGGAACGTGTCCTGTACTTTGACACGGACAGTTGCATTTACATCCATCACCCGAGTCAACATCACCCTGACATCGAAGGAGACCGTTTAGGAGCCTGGACAGACGAGCACCCCGACGACAAGATTCTAAGTTTCGCCAGTGGTGGTCCTAAAAATTACGGTTACGAATACCGGGACAAACAAGGAGAAGTGCACACGCAGTGCAAAGTGAAAGGATTGACTCTGAATTATCGTACCAGTCGAATGGTGAACTTTGGGGTATTGAAAGAAGCCTTGCAGTCTAGAGAAGATGAACACTTTAAAGTGACCACCTATCAACCCAACAAGATTGTACGTTTACCCACTCACCACATCGTCAGTCGACCCTTGGAAAAAGTCTATCAAATCGTGTACCAGAAGCGAGTGCGACTTCCCAATCATTTCACCTTACCGTATGGACACGTCGGTATTGGTCTGTATATAAAAAGGAACCCTAGGCAAGATCGATAGTTCATTGTGACTACCAAGACCAAGCGAACAAGATGAACACTTTCAGAGAAACGCAAAACAAGTTCAGAAAGGCACAATTCAAGTTTGGGGCTTCTGAAGTGGAATGCGATTGTGAGCCTTGCGATGGGAACGATGCTGTACGTTGTGACCTTAGCGATGCCGTAAAGCATCATGGGAACTTTGTTCTCACTACCCTATCATGGAAAGTGATGCTGTGCGTGTCAAACCTGAGGGATGCAAAAGCGATGCCGCTCGTTCTCTTGGACACTTTACTAGGTTTCATTTGTTTTCTGGGATTTCGTTTACCAGCCGATTCCTTGTGGACTCTTTACGATCAGTACTTACCACCCCCAATGGCCTTAAATGGTCACGAAAGACTCCTTTTGCTCAAAGCCTTGCGTTTTCATCTGGATACTTCTCGACCTCAACGGGAAAAAAAAGATTCGTCAACTTTTAGCTACCGAAGACGTGTATGACGATGCGTGTGTAGCTTGTGACTTACACCTCCATTGGACAGATGGAAAAAAGGGGGATTTGAGGCATGGACCCAAGAAGTGGCTCAGTATGCACGAGAGTTGTTCAAGGAAAAAAGTTACTTTTCAACCTGTGTTAGTGACAGTGCTAGAAGAATAACCCGTCACCCAGGACAGGACTGTCGTGGACATGCCTGAAAGACCCTTTCAGGAGGACACTTGTGTGACCTTTCCCCCTATAGAACTTGTCAGAACATTACCCAAAACATGTTGTACAGAGACTTGTTTCTATTCCACGTTGATGGTTTTGATGTGCCTTTTATCGTTGTACTTAAGCCTTTGGCTTTTATGTATTTTTGTCTTTCGTATTCATGTTTAAAACATGCAATAAACGTGTCCTGAAAAAAGTATATAAACTCTTGTCTTGTTTGTTTTCGTGTCACAAGTGACATTCCTGACACTATGGCTACCTCTGCTGTCTCTGCTCCCTTTTCCTCCACTGTCAAAGTCATTGACGAACACTTAGATCGTGCCAGTTGGGAGGCTTTGTATCTTCGCCATCCCTTTAACATGCTCATTGCAGGACCTAGCGGTTCAGGCAAAACCGAATTCGTCAAACGTTTGATCGAACATAAACATCATTTGATCGATCGTCCACCTCAACGCATCGTGTGGTGTTACAAAGAGTGGCAATCGGCGTACAGCCTCTTGCGAGAAAGTCAAGGCGATTCCATCGTGTTTGTGGAAGGCATTCCTAAAGAAGACGACGGCATCGTCTCTGACTCCCGTCAAAACCATTTGGTCATTTTTGACAACATGTTAGGAGAAGACGAAGAAGAAATTAAACTGTGGTTCACGCGCAAAGGGCATCACCGTAATGCCAGTGTCGTTTACATCACCCAAAATTTGTTTCAACAAAGTAAAGCCCATCGCACCATCAGTCTCAATGCGCATTACGTGGTCTTGTTTAAAAGCCCTCGAGATAAATCGCAAGTGCAAGTCTTAGCCAAACAGTTAGGAACGCCTTGGCTGACTCAGGTGTACGACGATGCCACTCAAACTCCACATGCCTATTTACTCGTCGATTTGAAACCTACGACCCCCGATGATTTGCGATTTCGTACCCACTTATTTCACCACTGGGGCCAAGACGGAGGGCCTGTCCTGTACACGTCTCCGTCCTCGACTTAACTTCACTCTACAAAAAAATCTATAAAAACCTCAGACACTTTTCGTCTGTCTCACACAGTTTGAACATGACGTCCCTTCAATCGCATCTTCCCGTCAAATTGATTCGTACCTTGTATGGCATCAGTCGAGAAAAAAATCCACAAATACGAGCTCGTGTCTTAGAAGCGAGTCTCAAAGAAGTCTTACGATGGTTCACGGTGACAGCACGTCAATTACTACAAGGGATCATTCAGATTCCTCATCAAACCAAACGCTTTTTTGATCGAAACAAAGTCGCTTTGACCCAACTGGCCGATCTCCGCATCGACACTCAAACCAAAAAACAAATCATTTTGAAACCTGGAGAGAGCGGTACTCTAGGAGGGGTCATCATTCGCTCTCTCTTAAGATGGGATCCTAATGCCCCCAAAGTTCTCCCCAAGAAAAAAGTCAAACGAAGCTCCAAGAAGAAGAAAAAGACCAGGTCCCCAAGGAGACCCGTGTCTCCAAAAACTTCTCCAGTGGCGGGACCCTCCTCTTACCAGACACTACCCCGGAAAAAGAAAAGAAGCCCCCAGAAAAAGAAACAGAGAAAAAGTCCCCAGAAAAAGAAAAGTCCACAGAAGAAAACTAGTCGCAAGAGAGGCACTTCGGCCAGGACGCAACCCTACACTCGCAAACCACGACCTGCCACGGCGGTGACTGCGTCTCCGGCAGCCTCAAGTTCATCCACTTCTCCGTTGATGACACCAAGAACTGAAGAGTACTTGGAGACGTTGATCATACCAAGAACTTCTCCGTTGATGACCCCAAGAACTTCCCCAGTGGCAGGACCCTCCAATTTAGTGGCAGTGGCCGCTGCTCACAAAGTACCTTCTCCCAAAATCAAAGTCCAAGAAAGATCGGGCATGTTACAAAGTTTACTGGATTTGTTCAAGCAAGAACTGGCTCGATTTAGTCCGTTACGTACCCCTGCACGACGTGTCATGCCTGTCCTGAAGTTGATACGACGTAAAGACAATCCAGTATAAAAAAGGTGTGTGACCAAGTAGGGAATCAGTGTTTTTTGGTGCTGAAGACTCAAAGATGTCACCCTCCAGAAAACATCCCTCTTCTAAACAACCCCAAGAAAAGAAAAGGAAAGGACTGCCTCCTCGTTTAGTCAAACATGGGGACATGTTATCTGTCCTGTCCAAAGCTTCTCCACCCCTACGAAAAAAACTCATTCAATCAGCTTCCAAAGAGGTCATCGATACCATGTGCGAATGTTGTTTGAACGTCTTGAAAGGCACGATCCCTTTGTCCAAACACCAGAAACAATGCTTAGGCAAACATCGTCACGTTCTTCGTCGAATGGTTCAAAAGAAAATCCCCCTTCGTCAAAAGAAGATGTTGGTCCAACGTGGAGGCATTTTACCCCTCTTGTTAGGTCCATTCTTGAAAGGAGTCTTGGGAACCATGTTGGGAGGACTGGTGGGAGCAAGATAAAAAGACCTTCTGAAGTCCCAAGATCTCAGGATCGACCCTTGACAACCCCATGGAAGGACGAAAACTAGCTTTAGTGCCTTACAAACGATGGATGCAATACCATCGTTGGCAAGAACAACACACCCCGCATTTACCTCCCAATCCCCATTTGAGCGAGATGTCCCAGTTACAACACGAATTGCAGTCCTTGATGGATCGCCAAGATTTGTCGGAAACAGAAAAATCGCAAAAGTACGGTCAACTCTTGCAACGACTGCAACTCTTTCACCAGAAAGCCTCAGACGAAACAGCTCTTCCCACTCTGAAAGATTTTAAGACCTTGATGAAAAGTCCAGCACCATCACCAGTAACACCACCCCCACTACCAGTGACCAAGACAGAAAAAGGAGAAGAAGAAGAAGGCTTTCAAACTCCACCAGAAAAAGTACGCAAGTTAACAACACCACCTACCTCCAAAATTGGAAGGATTAAAAAGATGATGACCACCCCTTCTTCATCAGAAGAGAAAAAGAAGGTGAAGACAGAAGTGAAACAAGAAAAAATATCCCCTGTTCAGACATCCTCCTCCTCCTCCTCGACACCTATTGCCGGCCGCACACGCAAAGCATTACAATCCAAGAAAGTACCCCAAGAGAAAAAGAGTAGCATCTTCCAAGAGTGGGTGCCTTATTAACACACAAACCAACAAATGGAAAAAGTCTTAGCCAGCATTTACTACGATCCCTCCCATCGTGCAGGTTACGCAGGAGTTCAAAAATTGTATCGTGCTGCCAAAGCTCGATGAAAAGTCTCCGTTTACCTCAAGTGCAACGATGGTTACAAGAACAAGCTACCTACACTTTACACAAACCCATTCGACGCAAGTTTTCCAGAAGTCGCACCCGAGTGGAAGGCATCGATCATCAATGGCAAGCCGATTTAGCCGATGTCTCTAATTTGGCCAGCTACAATCGCGGGTACAAATATTTGTTTTGTGTCATCGACGTCTTTTCCAAATTTGCCTGGGTCGTGCCCTTGACTTCCAAATCGAGCAGCGAGTTAGTGCGAACCCTGCAACGGGTGTTGAAACAAAGCGGTCGTCACCCTCTTCGATGGCAAACGGACAAAGGCAACGAATTTCTGAACCAAGCTTTCCAAAAAGAATTAAAGAAACGTGACATTCATTTTTTTACCACCGAGAATCCGGAAACCAAAGCCAGCATCGTGGAACGTTTTCAACGCACTTTGAAAGAACGCATGTGGAAATATTTTACGCATCACCACACTCTGAAGTACATCGACATCTTACCACACCTGGTGCAAGCGTACAACCAATCTTACCATCGAAGCATCGGACGTGCCCCGCAAGAAGTGACTCCCGAAAACGAAGTGCTGGTGTTTGAGCGCCTGTTTGGTGCGTCCCCGACGAGGGCTGTCCCCAAGAAAAGTGGAGTGTTGGACGTAGGAGATTGGGTACGCATTGGCAAAACCAAACGCACTTTCGACAAAGGTTACTTACCTAACTGGACCACCGAATTGTTTCGTGTCACTGGACGAGTGCATGGTCGTCATCCTGCCGTCTATAAATTGGAAGACATGAACGGAGAAGTGCTCAAAGGAACGTTTTATTTGCCCGAGTTACAACGTGTCACCAAAAAAGAAGACGACGTGTACGACATCTAAAGCATTCTCGAACGCAGAACCCGTAAAGTGGGCAAACGACGTGTCAAAGAAGTCAAAGTACGTTGGAAAGGATATCCGCCCAGTTTTGATTCTTGGATCGACGCTTCGCAAGTCATCGACTATAAAAAGAAGTGACCATCATGCCCTTTCACACAGACGCAGCTACGTCGACCACTCCTTCACCCAGTTCTTCTCTGCAAGATTTACAGAAACAACCCTTGTGGGTGTGGTGTGGAGAACGTGTGCCTAAAACGCAAATCGTCTTTTTCTGCCAAATCTTCGTGGTGTATTGTGGCATCGGGGCAGCCATTGCCAATCTGAGTTTGCAACAAGGAGACAAACAATTGTGGACCATTTTATTGAGCAGTTGCATCGGTTACCTGCTTCCTAATCCCTCCCTGAAATTCACCTCGAACGGGAACAACGGGAACCTTGTGTCCAGTGCCAGTGTCAGTCACCACTCCAACAACAATAACAACCCCATTTTGGGCGGAGACACTCCCCTGACGTCCAGTAACCCCTCGGACAGCCACAGAACTCTGGAATTATGAACAATAACAACCAATTTTACTTCACCTTACCCAGTGACAGTTCCATAGAGGTGTTTCCCAACAACACGTTATGCTGTTACACGGCCAAATTACCTCAGGCCATCCAATTAGATCACGAAGCCCATTGGGAAGTGGCTTTAGTAGAAATCATTCACCCGACCCAAGTCCTCAATGTCCTTCCCAATCAAAACTTTTTTGATGTGGAAGTTCATGACGAATCATTGCAACAGTACTTGGATACCTATGGCAAATATGACAAGAAAACCCCTGGCACAAAAAATCAAAAGTACACCACCTATCACTTGTTCATTCCCCCAGGCTATTATTTTAGTAGTCAATATTTGGTCAGCACCATAGCCTCCAGGTTTAATAATGTCGTGTTTATGAAAGCTTTGGAAAGTGTCAAAAAAAGTGTCACCATGGAATACCACAAAGCAGCTCGTCGCTTCTTGATGAAATTTGACGGGAGTAAAATCGTGTCCATTTTATTTTGTCCTGAATTGTTTGACATGTTGGGCGGAGACATGGACATGAGAATGGCCATGATCAAGAAAAACGAATTACCAATCATTCATGACAACGAGTCTTTTACCAAGTTATTTCGTTCCCCGGTAGAACTGAACCAAGGACTGAATTTGATGTTTGTGTACTCCGATGTGGTGGAGTATAACGTGGTGGGACACACCTCTGTGCCGTTAATGCGTGTCATTCCTTTCAAAGTGGATTCTGCCACGACCGCTGACGAGGAAGGTGGAAACACTTACCACGTTCACCGCGAATTTGTACATCCTCACTATTTACCTGTCAGTAAGTCGTATTTGGACACGGTCAACATTGCTATAAAAGGAGATCTGGGACAAAATATTCCATTCACCAAAGGAAAAGTCACGGTGAAACTCCATTTTCGAAAACGGTTCTCTCACGACTCGTAAGTCATGTATCCAGTCTACCGAGGGGTTGCTCGACAGCGAGGACACGGTTTAGGAGATATGTTAAAATCGGCCTTTCGTTCGGTGGCCCCGGTGTTGAAACCGATGGTGGCACGCGGATTGCACGCCTTGAAAGATGCGGCATTGACGCAAGGCAAACAATTTCTCCAAAATGTCATCATCGACAAACAAAACCCCAAAGAAGCCTTCATAAGGGCAGGCAAAAATGTCTTGTTGCAAACGGGTAAAGACCTTTTGGGCCGACGAGAAACACCTATAAATGCCCTGCACGCTACCGAGTCAGGCATTCAGCTAGGACAAGGCAGAAAGAGACGACGAAGAAAACACCCACCAGACTTCACACGTCTAAAGCTAGAAAGGCAAAGAAAAGAAGAACCGTTCGAGACTTAGACGTTTTCGATTATTGAGAAAGAGAAAAAATGATGCATCGAGAGTCTTCCGCCTGTTCCAAGTCGGACCATGATGACCATGCAAGAATCCCAGTGGGTGGAATTTCATCCCGTCTGCTCTTTGACGGATTCCGCTCCCATCGAGTTTGAAATCAAAGGACAGCCCGAAGATTACATCGATCTGAATAGCAGTTACCTGTACTTGAAAGTGAAAGTGATCAAAACGGACAACACCAATCCAGGAGGCGATGCTAGAGTAGCTCCTGTCAACAATTTCATGCATTCCTTGTTCAGCGAAGTGGACTTGTACTTGAATAACAAACTGGTCAGCAGCAGCATGGATACTTACCCATATCGTGCCTACCTGGAAAATCTCTTGACGTACGGAATAGAAGCCAAGAATACTCATCTGGATGCTTGCGTGGTATGGAAACCTGACACGGCAGGTGTAGCCACGTTTAACGACACAGTCCTAACAGAAGATGACAATCCTCACAATGTGGGGTTTAACGAACGTCGTAAGAAAATTCTGCAAGGGCGAAGTTTAGAACTGATGGATCGTTTGCATTTGGACATGTGGTTACAAGAAAAGTATTTGCTCAACGGGATGGATATCCGTCTGAGACTGAATCGTAGCAGTGCCGCTTTCCATTTGATGGCCCATGCTAATGAATACAAAACTATCATTCAAGAAGCCCGACTTTACGTGCGTCGTGTGGAAGTGTTGCCTAAAGTGGGAAACGACGTCAGTCACACGTTGAGCAGAACGACCGCCAAGTATCCGATACGACGCGTAGAAGTGAAAACGTTCACCATTACCGCTGGACAGCGATCTATGATCGAAGATCATCTGTTCCAAGGACAGTTACCCAAGCGTTTGATTGTTGGTATCGTCAGGAATTCAGCCTTCAACGGAACCCACGATCAAAATCCTTTTGAGTTTCAACATTACAATGTGTCCAAGATCGAAGTCAGTCGCGACGGCAAGACCTTGTGTACCCGACCCTTTGAACCTAACTTTGGTGTCGCGAAGAATTATTTGAGATCGTACTTGTCCCTGTACGAACCCACCGGACAGTTAGGAACCAACACCAGTCACAGTATTTCGTACGACGATTATGCAGGAGGCTATGCTTTGTGGGGTTTTGATTTCACTCCAGACCAAGGCAGCGACGAGGGGCATTTCCACCCTATAAAATCCGGTCAGATTCGTGTGGAACTTCAGTTTGCAAATCCACCTCCAGATCACACAGTGAACGTCCTTCTGTATGCAGAATTTGACAATACCATAGAAATCAACAGTTTGAGAGAAGTCATTCTAGACTATTAGAAGCCATGGAAGACTGTTATCCTTCTTTACCTAGTGGAGAAACTTTGGAGATGGAATGTGAGGAGACCGGGGAAGAAGAATCTCAAGACAAAGACGAAGAAGTTATCATGATGAAGTCGAGATGGCCAGAACAAGAAGCCCATTTAGTATCCTGTTTTGCTACATTCCTGGCAGATATAATGAAAGAATTGATCAAGGAAGAGTGTTATGGATGTCACAACGATCATCCCAGTCAAATTCAACTCGACAAATGTCTGATGTTAAGTCAAGAAGAAAAACTGGACGAATATCTGGACAAAGCTTGGGATCACATCGAAATAGAATTCGTGTTGAACGGGTGGTATAAAGGCCTGGATAAACATTCTTCTCCTCCATTAACGTTTCTGGAGTGCCGTCGCATCGAATCTCTCTTGGACCAGAGTAAGAAGTCGGAGCTAATTGCCTTTTACTTGTCAGACATTTTCAAGCAAAAGGTCAGGATCGAATTGATCACTTATCATTACCTGTGAAAAAAAACCCCACACAAATCAATGGATACCTGGGAACTTTATTACCTTTTGAACCACAGCTCGTACACGGCTTCTTGGAATCCTGTCGTCTGTGCTAAAGATGAACTCCCTCATCGTAAACCTCAAGACCATCTAGCTTATGTGATCAACACGGACGACAGTCATCTCCCAGGAACCCACTGGGTAGCCGTCTACTTTCCTCAAGAAGGATGTGTGGAATATTTCGATTCGTATGGATTGTCTCCTTTGGAAGACGATATCATTGACTTTATGAGAAGAAATGCTCAGACCACCCGATTCAATAATGTGAAATTACAAGGCACAGATTCCTTGGTGTGTGGACAATATTGTGTGTATTTTCTGCATCATCGCAGCCTGGGTTATTCCTTAGAACATTTAGTGACTCATTTTGATCCTGGTTCTTCTTCTAGAAACGATATAAAAGTAGATCGATGGTTTTGTGACCATTATGCTTATCTTTTGTCTCAAGCTAGGAAACGTAGTGTCCATCAATGGCCTAATGACTTCCAACAGTGGAAATCACAATTCCATTCACAACGTTGTCAGCCTTGTCCAAAATAATGTGTTAGTTGGAAAAAAATGTTTGTCATTTGAAACAAAATGTTTGATGTTATATTGTTGGATTATTGTTAAAAATGTTAGAGTTGTTTGTTAGTGTTAAGTGATTTTGAATAAAAAATGTTGTTTTGAAATAAAAATGCCTTTGTCTTTTTGTTTGGCTATAAGAATTTTGATTCATGCTCTTTGACTTCTTACTATCCCTCTCATGACACTCATTGAACGTTCCGACTCCGTGTAGGGATGTTTTCCTTCACGTCCGCGCTTTGACTTTAAAAACCGGGATACTTTCCAATCTAACCATCCATTGCCGACTCATCCTCCTACGAAGATGTGCTTCAAACTAGCTAAGCTAAACGAATCCTACGTGACTTTGCATAGGGTAAGACACAGTCTGATACCGAAGCCAGAAGAGATAGAGAATGTGAGAATGTTAAAAGTCACTGAAGACCTGATAGAAGAGCTCTTCAGAGAAGAAGTGAACAGGAGAAAGAAGAATGGACAGAGAAGTACAGACTTCAGAAACAGCAGAGAGAGCAGCAACAGCAGCAACAACAGCAGCAGCAGCAACCTGAACCTGACAGAGACTTTGTCGATTGTCGTATCGACACCAAAGAGTTCTTCTTCTCTTTCCGAAGAAGCAGACCTATCGTCAGAAAGTCTATCGTCAGAGGACGTCGCATTCTTAGAAACTAAAAGATCGCCCTAGCTTCAACTTCACACACAAAAAACAGCCCTTTTCAGGGCTACCCAATACTCTAGAAAAGAAATAACAATCGATTTGCCAATGTGTATATGTAGTGTGAACATAAACACTGACTCTTTTGTGGTGTGAGTGTATGTGTTTGTGTGGATAGTAGATAATGATCATGGGTTTTTTTGCTGTTTGACGTGCGTGGAGAGTAGATTTTGGGTTTGATTGCTTTGCGTATGTGAATAGTATATAATTTTTTAAAATGAAAATTTTTAAATTAGTAATGGGTAGTATAAAAAAGTGAGTGAGTGTTTCTTTTAGGTCCGCGCGTTGTTTGGTCATGATCTGGGTAATATAACTTTTGTTTTAGGGGATGTTTTCCTTCACGTCCGCGCTTTAACTATAAATTGAAAATCGCTTGGCAGTCTAGCTACCCTGTTCATTCGTTAACAAGACCATGAATACCAGAATAAGCAAACTTCTTGAACTCCAGATACATCTGGAATATGTCAGGCGCCTGTTAAATGAACTGGCAGCGGAGGCCATAGTAGAAGAGGGAAAGATAAAGAAGGAAGAGGAGGAGAGAAGACAGAGGGAAGAGGAGGAAAAGAAAATAGGAGAGAGGATGTTGTATAAAATTCCAGAGACAGAGGATTGGGGTGCTGAAGCCAATCATCCAGCCTCTGCACTCCCAAGAAAAAAAGTAAAAGGAGACTGGGGAAGAAGATGTGTGTATGGTGCCAGGCCTGGAAGGTGCCATCATTAACCAGGTGTCACTGAAGTTCAAAAACAAACAGCCCTTTTCAGGGCTACCCAAAATCTAGAAAAGAAATAGTAATCCATTTGCCAATGTGTGTATGTAGAGTAGTGTGAATATAAACACTGACTCTTTTGTGGTGTAAGTGTATGTGTTTGTGTTTGTAAGAGCTCACGTACGTTTGTGTGGATATTAGATTATTGGGCTTTGTAAGTGATCATGTATGTTTGTGTGGATATTAAATTTGGGGTTTCATTTTAATGCTTTGCGTGTGTGGATAGTAGATTTGGTGTTTGTTTATTGCTGCTTTACGTATGTGGATAGTAGATCATATGAAATGAGAAAAGTAGGGATGTTTTCCTTCACGTCCGCACGTTTTAAGTGATGATCTAGGTAATATAATTTTTGGGCTTTAGGGGGATGTTTTCCATCACGTACGCGCTTTCACTATAAGAACCCACAGTATTCGTCGTTCAAACCATTCTACAAAGAATAAAAAAGAAGATGGCTTCAAACCAACTTGATAAAATGAAAACATTGCAAGACGTCCTGGACAATTTGGGTATGATGGAGCAAATGTTAGTTAACCTAAACGAGGATCACTATTCTTATAGTCCCCATCGAGTGAAGATGGAGATCAACAATTTAAGAAAAGTAAAGGAAATGATCAGTGATCTGATGAAAGAAATAAAGGAGGAGAAGGAGGATGAAGAGGAAAGGATAAGGATGAAAGTATGGAATTAAAAAATTGAAAAGGAAGAAGAAAATGAGAAGAGGAAGAAAGAAGAGGAGGAGGAGAAGAAGAAAGAAGAGAAAAAGAAGGAAGAAAAGAAAGAAAAGAAGAGAAAGAGTGTAGGACAGAAAATAAGAAGCTGGTGGAGAAATAGAAGAAATTAAAAGAAGAAGAAAACCAAAGGCCCTTTTCAGGGCCACCCACATTTCTCGAAAAGAGATAGACTTACAATTGCCTACCCCTTTTTTATTTTTTTTTTTTTTGGTTTAAAAAAAATAGAGACCCATCCCTGTTTCAATTTTCATATGTTCCCTTTTCATAGACCCATCAGGTCGGGAACGTATTAAAATAGGGTCCCGACCCTGTTCCATTTTCCCTTGTCGCTCAACAGACCCAAGAATTTTTTTTCCATGTTCAATTCCTCTTGAGGCTAGAGTGACCCAAGACTTTTTCCCCATGTTCAATTCCCTTGAGGCTAGAGTGCCCCAAGACTTTTTCCCATGTTCAATTCCCCTTGAGGCTAGAGTTGCCCATGATTTTTTCCCATGTTAAATTTCCATTGAGGCTAGAGTTGCCCGAGGGGGGGGGGTCTGTAATGCTAATTTCCATTGAGGCTAGGGTGCCCCCATTCACTACTTACGTGTTACAGGTATATACTGAGTTATTGTGCCACGAAAATTAGTGTAAATTGTGTTCTTCGAAACAACCGTTTCGGTTGGTTTGGGAGTATATATATATATATATATATATATATATATATATATATATATATATATATATATATATATATATATATATATAAAATACAACGTATCTTTAGCGCGACACATCGTGTTATTGCAGGTATTAATATATTTCTGTATTCTTTTGTTTGACCCAATGAAAAACATATCTTCTTATATTCCATGACACGATTTCTTGTATGGATATCCATTGTTACATTTTATCCTGACAATTGCTTTCGCATAGATTATATAACAGTTAACATGAGATACACTGCCATACACTTTCGCACACAAAACGTGCAGCCCAACGCCATGCACCACTGGGTACATATATGATGTTGCCCAGTACACCACTGTGTACATGTATGATGTTGCCCAGTACACCACTGGGTACACGCATGATGTTGCCCAGTACACCACTGGGTACATATATGATGGTGCCCAGTACATCGCTGTGTACATATATAATGTTGCCCAGTACACCACTGGGTACATGTATGATGTTGCCCAGTACACCACTGGGTACATGTATGATGTGGCCCAGTACACCACTGGGTACATGTATGATGTTGCCCAATACACGGCTAGGTACATATATGATGTTGCCCATCAGAGAAATGCATGAGCCTATTCTGCACTTCAGTGTTCGTATAATTATTTTAATGTTAATGTCTGTGCTCTGTTTTAAAACATTTTTGCCCATCCATCTTCTTGTTGCAAAGTCAAGTCACTGAAGCATGAAACAAACATAAGACCTACCTTTCTGATGACGGTTTTATTATGTTTCAAGATGTATCCCCTGGAGAAGCTTCATATCTACCTATCGATACACACACACACACACACACACACACACATAAATACATACATACATACAGTCCCAATTCCAGGGGGTTGGTAATACGAAAACCACTCAAAACCTGCCATTATCTGTGCAGGCTGTCGATATGCCTATGCCTTAATGTGCAGTCGGTGGATACGCATATGCTTTTATCTGTGCAGATGCTGACACCAAGGTTAGCACAGTAACTCTCATCAACTTCGTGACCGCTCCGGTGGCTTAGTGGTTTGAGCGTCCGCATCGGATGAGGAAGGTTGCGGGTTCGAACCCCGGCTGAGTCATACCAGAGACTTACAAAAATGGTACTAACAGATGCCTCGCTTGACGCTCAGCATGAAGAGGTTAATGTTAGGTCTCGTCGGTCTGGTGTCAGGATAGTGTGATTGGGTGGGACATCATGCTACATGTCTGAGGCATGATACCCCTGTGCTAGACATCACTATAAACTGTCACACGGCAGATATCAGAGCGATATGACTGAATTTTTTTTAAAGCTACGTTAAAAATCCAAATCACACACGCTCTCCCCCCCCCCCCCAATTTCGTAGAGTTTAGCTAAAATGCTGCAATACGTACTCTTATAAGACGAGTCAAACTGCAAAGTTACGGATCTGTCATGGCATAATGCGCATACAGATCAGAGTCTATGGCGTTTATTCGACTGATGATTATTTTTAATAAACTGCAGAGACCCAGATCTGCCGGCGCATCATGCAACGTCAGATCAGGGTTTGTGCAGTTGCAGTTGGATTCGTCTTATAAGTGAGTACATACGGTATATTAAAATAAAATCATGTAGATTTAAATTTAAGTTTTTAATTCTGCAGGCCATACAAAATTCTAAAGACATCATTAGTACGAATTTTCTTGTTAAATATAATTTGGCTAAAAATTACGGTGCTATTCACTGTAAACAACGGACACCGCTCCGGTGGCCTAGTGGTTAGAGCGTCCGCCTCGGATGCGGGAGGTCGTGGGTTCGATCCCCAGCCGAGTCATACCAAAGACTTACAAAAAACGGTACTAGCAGCTGCCTCGCTTGGCGCTCAGCATTAAGAGGTTAGTGTTAGGACTGGTCGGCCCGGTGTCAGGATAATGTGACTGGGTGGAACATCATGCTACATGTCTGCGGCATGATGCCCCAGTGCTAGACATCACTATAAACTGCCACATTGCAGACATCGTAGCGATATGACTGAAAAATTGTTAAAGCTACGTTAAAAATCCAAATCACACATCACACATCACTGTAAACAACGGCATGTTAGCGGGATAAAGTACAATTCCAATTCAAGCTTTAAATGGGAAGCCTGTGGCAATTCATAAAACACAAAAGCCTCTAAGCTCTTTACTTGTAGTAAGGGTATGTGTACATTTTGTTTGGGGGGGGGGGGGCCAAGTGGCTCACCATTACGGATCACTGCTATCTCACCGCTGTCTGCGTGGGTTCAAGTCTCAGGCTCGTCTAACGTTGGTACGTGAGGAAGCTTGACAGTAGCTTCTCGTGGGTTGGTGATTCTTCCCGGGGGTTTTCTAGGGTTCGTCCTCCACCAGTTATACTGGCCGCCATGTATATCCTATCTTGTGTTGAAAAATGGCGTTAAACCATACAACAACAATATTGTGTTCGTATTGTGTTTTAATCCCAAAACTAATTAATCTCTTTCAAATAAGGTATTGATGTTCTATTCTGTATGGTGTTGTCCTGTTAACAATTGGTTCTTGCAGGCATACATAGGTACAGATAATAAATTCATCGTGTCCGATGAATAACAAATACAAATACCATAAAGATTCAAACATACCTCACCTAATCTAGATATTGACCGTATAAATAAGTTATGCTTGTACTTGTTTTGTTTTGTTTTCATTTTCAAAAGTACAGAATAGAAAAATATTTTATGTATTTTCATCATGTCATTTTAAGACATAATGACAGTGTAGAAAATAATTATTTGTCCTATTCGTTTTTTTTTTCTTCTTCATGTGTGTGTGTGGGGGGGGGGGTCTCAAGGGGGGGTCAGTGCGTGTGACCAAAAATGCAACGTCGTCCAAATGAGAATAAAGATAAATTTTCAAACGAGTCAATAGAAAATGGTTGCGAATTCAAATTCTGAAAATAACTGGTCTGTATTGTTCAAAGCATTTAATACACTTACCAAAAAATAGTTTGTAGACAAGATTATCAAATATCATCACCATACGTATATGTGCAAACACTCACATAATAACAACCACAATGACATTAAACGCAAACATACGTCAAGTTTCTGTCATTAAAATCCATTGAATGACAAAATAGAGGCTTTATTAGATAGTCTTTGCTACTCTCAATAGTTCAGCGAGGGTTTGAATGGAATGCAAATACCATTAGTATTGATCACACACTCACTAGAGACTGGATGGTGTTCATATTTCTCTGCTGGATTTTCCGAGCGAATCATGGTCAGAGCAGAGTTGTTTCATGATGAGCATAACGTTAGCATTTTCAAAATTGTACGTGAAGCAGTCTAACCATGATATTAGCTTGTCTTTATAGAAAAAATGAATATACATCACATTTGAAACTGGCCATTTTTTTGGGGGGGGGGGGAGGTAGCATAATATTTTCAAGTTCAGTGGGGACTTACAGCAGTAATAAACGTTTCTGTCCAACACGAGTGGTAACGCTTTATCAACACAAATCAACTGTGCAAACACGAGTGTTTCCTTATTATTGTCTTTCCATCAATTTCTTTCATGGCTAAAAGATCAATTAATAGTTATGTATTTTATGTATTAAAATATTATTAAAATGTCATTAATCTGCGCTGCATATTCATATCTTCATGTCAAGTATTCGTTAAAGTATAAGACAAGTAGGTTCAAAATGTAATCTATGACATCATCTTGTTTATGTCATATTGTTTATTTCATTGATCACTGAGAAACAACATATTTAATGACGTAAGCAATGATATTGAATTCAGTTTGAATTCAGTGTGATGAAGCATTAAAGCGAAACACATTCTACGTGCTGGTGTTATATATATATATATATATATATATATATATATATATATATATATATATATATATATATATATATATATATATATATATATGGTGCTCCTAATTCGTCAGACAACGTATATAGTGGAATGATGTATGTCAATATTGCAGTATTTGTAATTGTTTTAAAAATCCCCGTACACCCGCACGTTTTTTTTTGCTGGCTTGCTTCACAAAGTAAAACTCCGTCAACCAGGAGTTCTGAAATTTATTTTTGCTGGGATTTTCTTGCTTTGCTGATAAGCAATCGCTTCCTAAATCGCCTTAAAAAATTAATCATACATTAAACTTTTCCGAAAACTGAAATAATCATACACTGCGTGTTATACATGGAGTAAAAAGAAACATTGCTGCTGTTCACAAACTTCTCAAAAATCTTTATTACAGGTGGCTTAAACATTTTCTTTCAAGGCAATTATATATAATAATAACTTTTGTTCCCTGACAAGCATTTATCATCTCTTTAGTTTACTTATATTGGGTTGTTCCACTTCGTGATCTTACCTATGCAAATTGGAACAATGGGCTCACGCACTGTAGTCTTCAAAGACGCCACTCGATCTATTGTCAGCCAGTTAAATATGTGAAACGGCCATTTATACCTGACCTCTGCATTTTAATTGCAAGTATTCAAACTGCCCAAATGATAAAATTCAATTCAGGACCGTGAACCGTTAATGATGCTAGTTGTAAGGGGCATATACTGAAGTGTGTTTGTTTTTCTTTTTTCGAAGATAACTGAAAATCGCGTTTTTGAAAAACGACCGTGTCAGTATGCTTGGGAGTAAATTAGTATTAAAAAAATCGATGTGTTATGGTGGGTATGTTATAAGAGAGTATATATGGCAGTTTTGGAACTTAGTACAAAGGGTATATAGGAAGTTTGATTTGTGTTAGGATCGCCTTATTGGGACACAAAGATATCTATCCAGTTTGCAAAGGTATTTCACTGCATAAGAACCCAAACCATTAAGATAAGTGTGTCAACCATTTAAAGCTCCAGAAAGATGTAGAAGTGACCTATATTTATAATTATATCTGGATCCAGTTTCATCAGGATTGTTTTTTAAAATCCAAAGTTTAAATTTTACATTATTTTACTGTTCTTGATTCTGTTAATGCCAGAAGTGGTTTCATTTTAGATTAAAAGGTAGCAGAACGAATAAAATTAGTCCTTTTTGATGGAGTTGTAAATCTGTGAGTCTTTTATTATTCTTGGAAGGTAATTTGATTTCATTGTAAATTTCTCCAATTTTAGAACATCATAAACAAGACACTTTTAAGAAGAATTCAGATTATTATAACTGTACTTAAGTCCCTGATTGCAAATGTTATTGTCAAATTAATGATGCAAACCAAGAAACACGAAACAAGTAAACTGCTACTGGCAATAAGGCCAGATTGAAAACCAGTTGACATAGATTCCAGTGACTAACGTTTGACTGATGGCTGTAATTCTCGTCATGAAAAGTTTGCCTACCAAATCACGTGATTCAGCAACAAACAGTTTATGAGAACACTACCTAAATGCAAACCCTAACCTCGGTCTTGACACCAGACCGATGGATAGCAGTTGGACTTTTCACACAGGCGTCGTCAATCCATAACCTGGAATCACTTTGCAATCTGTCAAATAAAGCAAAAATATTCAAATATCTCAACTAGGAGGAAGAAAATTATGGTCAACTTTAGTAAGATACTAAATTCAACCTACATCTTTTCAAAATGGATTTTCAGTTAAAAGTTTCCTGCGGCTGAGTTACATGGAACTTCTTACATGGACTGCACTTGCATGGAACGCCACGATGGTTTGAAAATCAGAGGCGAACAAATACGAATATTAAATTTAAAGAAGGTGAATATTATAATAATTCCACAAGTGCAGTGTAAGTATACGATATAAATATGGGACAGGAAAAAAAAGAATACAAACATAGATACTTGCTTTCTTCATCTATTGGATGCGGGTTATAAACTGTTTTTGTTATTACTTGATAAGCAATGTTACCGGTATTATTGTACTGGGATGTTATGTTTGGAGATACTGGAAGCAGTTGTAACGAACAAACTATGTCATGCATACGTTTCTATCATATTACAATGTGAAAAATAGCATTGGTCATGTAGCTGAATTGCAAAAATCGTGCAACACAGGTCACTGTGACTGAGTTGTTGCTGATAGTTGCAATACTCATGGACCCAGTTAAACACCATGTGACTCCATAGACAAATAGTGCCTGAGGAAAAAAATAAACGTAATAGTTTGCACAAAACACTGGACCATGAAATTGAAGTGACAATGACCTAATTTGTAATTAAAAGTGCTGTACTACATATGATACTTATAATTACCAACTTATGTAACTAAATGGGCAGTAGTATCAGAAAATGACCTGAATACCATCTCTAGGTCAGAGAAACAGAGCTCAACTCAAAAGTAACCAAAATTCATTGAACCACGAAATATGTCACAGTGACCTAGGTTGAACTGATGGTTGTAATACTGCTTATGGTGCAATTTCACAGGGTGTTATATAACTCCTTCTTGGCAATATGAATAAAGATTACCATAATTTAATGAATAATAGAATAGAGGTAAAAGTGACCTAATTTCACTAAATGGTACAGTACTTTACAGTATACATCTAAGTACAAACTTGTGACTCTACCATCAACAATATCCGAGAACATGACAAAATTGTAAATACTAACCTCAGTGTTGATAGCATTTAGTGTATAGAAAGTCTAATATAATTAACTGTTTGTAAACGCTTGATGAATACAAAACATGGTGTGTTATTTATAACACTACTTTATGGTGATCTGTGTAATGTATAAGACCTTAAAGGTCACAGCTGGTAAGTAAAATGATGAGAATGTAATATAGCCTTCAAAGACCTTCCACACAATACCAACTGAGTCAAGACCTTTTGTCACATACATACCATTATCTGGGTCATTTTGTATTACACTCGATCATTGTATGCGTTTTTCAAACAAAAACATGTCCTCACTACAAACAAAATGTCTCTAAAAAGTTAATAAATATAATGTAATGTAATATTGCAGTGAGAGCGTTGCAGCTTTATTAACACTATACAAAATTAAAACATGTGACATTGACCTCTGAACTTTCAAACAACCCATTACCAGAGCTAATTTATCTTCTCTATTAAACATGTGTGAACAATCAATGTAAAAAAACGAAGTTTTAACAGTTCATAAAGCTCACTGCAATCTACCCCAAAGAGTTAAGCAACAATTCATGCAGTCACCCTGACATTGGACTCTTGAATATTATCCTCATGAATGACCCGTGTACATTAGTAAGTCTGGTTGAAGTCTAATGCCTACTTATGAACACATTATTTTCCTAAACGTTAACCAGCCTAGCAATATACTAACCTCGACCTTTAACCTCCACAGCAACACCAATGTTTTATATCTCATGACAAACTTCTCTGCTTTCTCCGATTACAATTCATCCACAGTAAAATTATTTAAGACTGCATGATCCAAAAAGTTAATCACTGATCACGCAACTAAAATTTAAACAGTTGCTCATTGTGACCTAGAACTTTGGTCTCCTTGGTCTTCATTAAACACAAAATTTGTTCTCTGTGCTACGTTTCACTGTCAGACTCTAGTCCAACATACCTGTCTAACCTCACTCATGTGTACACACCAGCATGATACTTACGCTCCTCTTCTGACAATCGTATACTCACTATGAAAACAAAGTCATATGGACAGCGTTCTTTTGCATACCAGGGCCCAGCAACGTGGAATGAATTGCCCACTGAACTTAGACACAAAGACACAGTGATCACATTCAAGAGGGCTCTCAAAACTCACCTATTTCAACTGCAAGAACGAACTTAACGACCTAATAATGTTTCCTACCTGAAATATTCTCAGCATGTTTTTTTTATTTTTTAATGTTTTTCTAATTTCATGGTGTTTGTTTTTGTAATAATATTATTATATGTTTTTATGTTATAGGTGTTGTCTAATGTTGTAAAGCACTTAGAGCTTCTAAAGATTATGCGCTATACAAAGTCCTCATTATTGTTATTATTATCTAGAGATCTTTTCTGTCCCATCATGTATTTGTTGGCAGATTTGGTAAGAAATATTTTTTCTTACACGTTGAAGTTTGCATATTTACAAGATACCTGTACGTGAGTCAAACAGTTATTTGTTATGACCTTTGACCATCACTCTGATCTCGGTGATAGAAAACGAACGAATTTGTCTCAGACAGTGTCAAGATATGTACATGTGCTATACTTGGTTAAATATATAGTTAATCCTTACAAGAAATAATTGCATCATTGATTAAAAAATGTATTCATACTTGTTTATCATACTCACAAGCAGTCTAAACCCTGTTTCAATACCTTTGACTTTAAAATCAATGTGAGAGTGTTGGATATGAACTTCTTATTTGGAATGTAACTAACTACAAAATCTGGCGACAATTCACGTGCATATGTGCAAATCATTGTTTTTATATGCCCAAAGAAGTACAAAATGCAAACAATGACTAAGTAGTTCAGGTTTTCAAAATTCCTTCACTAGTGCACTAAATGTTGATTGTCATGTCTGCGCCATGTGCATTAAAAATCAATGAAATATTATAAGAAATGTAATACTGAAAAAATCAATGTCGTTGCCACCATTTGTGTAAAAGGAATATTGATGACAATATTTTCGAGATGACCACAATGGTGCCATGTTGGGGGTCATAGCGCCATTTTCATTCAGAGCAGCTACATATTGCTCCAACAGTGTTTTGGTAAAACGTCTATAACAACCATCGGTTTAGAAGAAGTAGCCATTAAAAGATTTTCATGATGTCTCTCTATTCTAGAGAAGTACCTCTCGCGAGATTTCTATAATTTTCGAATGTCACTTTGACCTTAGGACCAACAACATACAGTGACAATCATACGTTAATATGACCTTCCCTTAAATAGTACAAATGACTGTAAGATTTTAAAGATGGCTACCATGGCCATCCTGTTGGAAGTCTGATGAGTGTTATTATTAGCTACGATCAGCAACATGATGAGAAGAGTTTGGTGAAAACCTCATGTCTATATGACCATCCGTTAAGAAGAAGCAGATACTACGAGTTTCTAGAAAGCTACCATGGCCACCATAGTGGTGTGATGTCCAATTGACACCATTTTCATTGAAGACTAACTACGTATCTTAAGAAGTCTTTTTTGTGGATACTATATGCAGATATGACCACCTGTTCCGGATAATTAACTATAACAAGATTTTAAAGATGACTAATCATGACAGCCATAGTTGAGGTCTTACTAACACCATTTTTATTTAAGAACAAATATATATGATAAAAGTTCTTTTAGCGAAAACGTCATCTTGCTATGACAACTACCCATGTTGTAAAAATAGTCTTTGAATGTAGTAAATTGATTTGGATAAAAATGCTTTAAAGTTCTCATGTTTCTAGATCATGTTGTCTAGCTTATTTTAAATCAACTGATAAATAGACCAGGATACATGCACCGTCTGTCTGTCTGTATGTATGTATGTATGTATGTATGTATGTCACATCTCAGAATAAAAGAAATCTAAATTGAATTTGTTATTATCTGTTCTTTCATTCCAAAACGTTTTACAATCCCAAAAATATCAACACATCTTTTTTCTTTAAGAATAACTGAATTCGTCAAGCTTAGATAGAATGCGTCTGATGCTTAGGTTACCTATTCTCAGTTCTTCTTTAACCAAACTAAATGTTTACTACGGTGTAAATCAGACTGGATGTCATTTTCATTTTGAATAGTAGAATATAGATGATGTTACTTGGAACTAAAAATTGTATCTCTTCCCTGTTGACTTGCATTCCTTAATTCAGCACAATTATGTGTATACATATATTTTTTCCCCAATTTGAAATACTTGTACAATATCTGGAAAACAAGCAATATCATTATCACCTTTGCCACATCATCAATTGTATAATTAGCAGAAATATTGTTTTTGTCCATTTTGTCTACATTACACCGGATTCCCATGTTTGCGTATACTGGATACATGGTTGTCTCAGTTAATATCCCCCCCCCCCCCAGTATGGGATATTAACTGATACAAGATTGTTTACATAATTGTCAATGATTTTCAGAGAAGAAAATAGTTCCTTTGTTAGATGTATATCATCTGAATACGTTTTCATGTAGCTCACTATTTTGTGTAGTAGCGTATTAAAGGGGGGAGGGGCAGAGGTCTTGGGGCGCCAAAACCACTTTAGTAAAGACTTAAGTTCTATTCTAGAATTGTTATTAGCGTGATGTCTTGTGAGACTGTTATTTAAAATTTTCTGTGCAGTAATTTCAATGTAAAATATCAAGACTGATGGGCGTACAAGAAGACTCATTTCTTTATCAAAGAAGGACTTATTTTGTACATAAAACTTACTTTCATCTTGTGAATTTCTTCTTGATTGTGAATATAAAAAATATTCTTCGATTTTAATCTTCATGTATATTCAAAGATTTCTTCTGCCAGTGTTATATTATCACGAGCTTTAATCCCTGGACAGTTCCAAATACCTTTGCCTAACAGAATATAGTCACTGTCAGCGAGAGTCCGATCTGATAAATTTAAAAGTGTCTTTTTTCGCTCTTTGAATTTGATTTCTGTAAAAGTTGTCCAGGATTTTCGTGAGTGTTCTCAGCGTTCTTTTTAGATCTTTGCTCCGGTGGCCTAGTGGTTAGAGCGTCCACCTCGGATGCGGGATGTCGTTGGTTCGATCCCCGACCGAGTCATACCAAGACTTACAAAAATGGTACTAACAGCTGCCTCGTTTGGCGCTCAGCATTAATAGGTTAGTATTAGGACTGGTCGGCCTGGTGTCAGGATAATGTGACTGGGTGGGACATCATGCTACATGTCTGTGACATGATGTCCCAGTGTTAGGCTTCACTATAAAGTGCCACATTAAAGACATCGTAGCGATATGACTGAAAAAATGTTAAAACTACGTTAAAAATCCAAATCACACACACACACACACACACACACACACACACACACACATCTTTGCTAGTTTGTGGTGCAGTTTGTTGTGTAATTTTTACGGCTTTGTCCTAAATTTGTTTCTTTGTGCCTGGATCCGTTACGTTTTCAGGTTGACAATCCATTTTATTTCTTGATTTGGAAACGTTGATATGGTTTACGTTTTCTACGTGGAAATAGTCGACTGATGCTGCAATCGTGATGCTTCTGAAGTTACATGTTTATTCTGATGTTAATTTTTTGTTCGTTCGTCCTTCCGTGTGAGATTCACATTTCTCTTATGTTTGTTCCTAAAGTTACGGAATGATCTATAAAATGGTTCTTCTTATTGTTCCTGACCGACTGCTCAGGTTCTTGAATATTTGTTAGGTTTTGCTCTGGTAATTTTTTGTGATATTATTTCATCTTTTCATGAAGAATTTATTTGTTATTTTGTATAATCTCCAGTTTTTTTAGATTTTTTATTTGCACAGACAGAAATTCATATTTCTTTCATTCCGTTTCTGTAAATAGTGCTTGGTCAAAATCATGAATATATCCTTTCAGCAGTGTTTTAAGTTCATCTCGACCGCTCCGATGACCTTTTGGTTAGATTGTCCGCCTAACCACAAGGTCACAGGTTCGAACCCGGGCAGAGTTATACAAATGACTTAAAAAATGATACTAGCAGCTGCCTCGCTTGACCCGCAGTATTAAGAGGTCAGTGTTAGGACTGGTCGTCCTGGTGTAAGGATAATGTGACTGGGTGAGACATGATGCTGCATATCTGCGGCATGATGCCCCAGTGCTAGACATCGCTATGAACTGTCACACTGTAGACATCTTAGCGATATTATTGAAGAATTGTTAAAGCTACGTTAAAAATAAAAAAAAACACACACACGCACACAAAAAATGTTCAGCTCTGTATTGTTCTAATTCGTTGTCTATCTATGTAGCTCTTCTGGAGTGTTGTTCCTTCAATTGTTAAAACAATGTACGAAGAAATTTTTTCCAACAGTTAGTCGATCATGGAAATTCTTGTGCAGATACATCGTCCCCGATGTTTTTAGTTTGCAATGCAATCCCTTTATTACAAGTCGATCTTCCTGACAATTTTGGAGGAATCTTGCATGAAGTCCATCCTTTATTTGGTCTTCTACTAATATTGCTACTGATGACTTTAACAATTTCGTTTAATGAATACTTCGATCATTAGTTGTCTGAGATATATGCTAAATATTAAAAAATAAGCAGCACCAAAATGTAAAATCCGCCCCCAGTTAATGACATATAAGATATTTTGAGTTCAGTCTTATGAAGTAACAAAGCAAAACTGGTCACAGATTTTACTTGTTAGTGTTGCTTATTTTAAAAACATCTTTAAAAAATATTTATATATCTTTAAAAAGTTCATCCAGTGATCTAACATCTACATCAGACCTTTGTGGTATTTCTGACACGATTATGTTTGTACAAAAATTAATTTTGTGACATCTCATATATCAGCCTGTCGTAGCAATGTTAAATTTCTTGCAGGAAGTGTCCATCACTAGAACTATTACATCCAATATGTAGAACTATGATGTTTGAATACTGAGACATACATTTTGCTAATCCTGTAGCGAATGGTCTTGATTATTGTACCTCAGTGTGTCTAAATAATGAAGTCCTCTAGTTTTTAGTATGGAAGATTAAATCAGAAGCCTTTTGTTTATCTTTATGGTTCTTCTATGATTCTCTGAAACTTCAGTCATATTGCTGTTGGAATCATGTGCAGATCCGTAGTTGGAAATTCTTGTGTCACGCGATCTGGTTTATCTTCATAATCATTGAAGCAATTGCACAACTCCTACAGCGACAGACTCTTGGGTGGTTGGACTTGCAGATGATTCAACACCATAGTCATTTCTTTTTCTTTCTGAAAGTGTCGTGTATATTTCCATGGCATTACTATGACCATCCTTGTCCCCGATGTATGATGGGGTGATGCCACACTGGGTCTCTTAGGGAGTTTAGGTGCTGTTTGAGATTCAAAAGATTATGTCAAGTTTGGTAAAATTCTATTCAGCAGTTTTAAAGAAGTCATAACAAAAAAATTATTTGTAGTAATGCCAGCCATATTTGATGTCAGATCAGAATCATTTATGCAAAATATGAAGGTCTTCATACAACAGAATGCCTTTTTCTCAAGTTTGCCCCCCCCCCCCCCATCGATGTACAACACGTGAATACCTGAACCTGAATATAAGCCACATAATTCACATAAAATTTAAATGAAATCAAGGGAGACAGCAGCATTTCCAATCGTTTTTGTTAAACATTTTGTTTAATGGGACTGTCCAACACACCTGATGTTCAATAAGACATTCTAAAATGACCTATATGATCTGGTACACTTACAAACTATCAGGTAAAAACGCAATTGGAATTAACATCTTCCAGAGAGGAGATTTTTGTACAAAGAAAACATGTCCATATGGATTTGTAATACCTAATGAAAATATCATTCATATTGTGAATACGTGTTTAATATAGAAATCAAAGCATCCATAATACTGATACACGTCAAAAGAAAGTACTAGAAATAAATGGAAATAATAATTCCTCCACCCGACATCATAAGCATGTAGAATACTAAATTTTTAGGGGTGGCTTTAAGTGTCAACCAATCACAACAATTAATGAAAGTGTTTGAAGCAATCAGTACTACTCAGAAAAGCCATTCCTTGCAATTTTCTCAACAGTCATTCGGAAATCTTGACTTTTGCCTATAAAGAATAGACTGTTTCTAAGCTCCAAGGAATATTAAATATATTTAGCATAACACCAGGCTTCTAAGCCATATGGACAAATACTGCGGTTTCTGAATGTTTGTGTGATAATTGTGTCTATTGTTGACATCAACACCACTTTCAAACATATAGCGTGCATACAAATAATGCTGACATGTTACCTTTCTTCGGACAGGATAAATACTGTTCAAGTTAAGCTGTATAGACAAATATTTATTAATATTTCATCTTGCATTATTTTTCACCTATTGATCAATATTGATGAAAACTTGTCAGCCAAAGACCTACTTTCTTAGATCACCTTAACTTTTCAGTTGTTAGTCTATTATATAGAAGTAATTAATTTTTGTTATATCAGGAGTTGAATTCTTAGGTCCACTAAGTTAAATACAGCTTCTCTTTTTAAATTTTGCAACAACACACGATCAGGTACAGCCAATAATTCCCATACGTTTGTGAAGATATAAAGGCCGTTACCGAGCTCAGACTCCAGTTTTCTAGAAATTTGTGTTGGTTTATTCTCTGTCCCTGGACATCTTCAGATTTCATAAGTGTTTACAGTTTCTCAGGGTAGTGACCAGGACAACCTTTTGACCAAGTTCTAATTTACTGAAATAATTCATGATAAACTTTATTTCTCATCTTTTTTCAATGTAACTGAATGTTCACTTCCTCTGCATTTTCTTTGGTTTTCATTGCAACCCTTGTGTTGTTCTTACTGCACAAAGCATGAACTATTTGCATCACGTCACCATTGCTGACTGCACACTTGTGAAGCCTTGCATCAACTCGGGCCCATGTGTTCTTGATTAACTTTTTATGTGCTGAAGCTCTCCTGAACCATTTGACCTTTCTCACAAAATATACACTCCTTGTCATACATCCTTGACTCTGATTAAGATCTCCTGGTTGGTCTTTTAATGTTAGGGCTATTGGTTCCAACATCATTATTGCGACTTGCTTGAGCTTTTCAATTCAGTTTCCATGTCTCTCTTCAAGATAAACAGCCTCCTCTATCCCTGTGGCAGAAAATGTAGGTGCCTCAGTATCTTTCAAACTTTTAGCAATGTCTACAACTGAGGCTGGTTTCCTTACTTGCATAGCCTCTAGCAAAGTCTGTCAGGAGTCATATCTTTGGAGACAGGTTCTGCTTCTACCCTTGTTAAAACTTCGTGATTTATACATACACTGGCTGTGGAACAAATGTGAGAGTATTTCTTTTGGTTTCTCCATAATGAAACTGGAAGCTTCTAATATTCTACTAAAGTACTTGTATGTCTAATTAAACACCAACAACTTATCTAAGAACAAAAAGATCAAATTACTAAAGATGCAAATACATGCAAATTATCAACAAATTAAAGTCTGATGTATGAAAATGGTAGATGATCAACATCTACTAAAAACATTAAGATTAACTTTTGGCATTTTAATCAAGCAGATAGAACATGAGAAATCAAATAGTTCATTCATTCGAGCATTTGGAAAATGTTTCACAGTATAGATGGCTAGTGATGGACTGAAATGAAAATGGGAGTAGGGGTACATGTTCTCATCACAAACTGATTAATACTGCACCCAGATAAGTGTAAAAGAACCTACGTTGACCATGATGCAATACTCAATATACAAGTGTATTAAGAACCTTTTATAAAAACAGATGAGATATTTGATTACTTTCAGCCTAAATTTTTATTGTAAAATTGACTTTAAGATATGGTCAAATTTAGAGTCTGTTAATTGAAAATCAGTGAAGATAATTTGATTAGGATTGTTAAATGACATGAGCAGGTGCTTGACTTGCTTAGCTTTTAATATTAATAACTTGTTTTGACCAGTAAGGATTTTATAAGAGATTGATATGATGATCCTGCAGCAAAGTTATAGAAAACCTAGCTACAGGCAATGCAGAGGTATGGTGGTTGTTGTTCTAGGGTTTAACGCTATTTTTCAGCACAATACAGGCTATATATGGTGGCCAGTATAACTGGTGGAAGAACCCTGGAAAACCCAGGGAAGAACCACAGACCCACAAGAAGCTACTGGCAGGCTTTCCCATGCACCCACGCTAGCCGAGCCTTGGACTCAAACCCATGCAGACAGAGGTGAGATGGCAGTGATCCGGGGCCCTTAGGTATGGTTGAAAACTGTGATAACACAAAGAAGACAGTTATGGAATGCTATCATTTTCTATCTCCAGGGTTCCTGATCTTGTCAGATGAGTTATCGTCATCCCTGACTCATGGGATATAAGTTGTCTTTTGGTGAAAACTACAGGAGTAACAATATGATTTTCAAGATGGCCATCATGAGAGACATATTGAATATTATGATTGGCACCATTTTCAGTGATGAACAGCAAGATATCATAAGAAGTCTGTTGTTAAAAACCTCACGTTGATAGGATATCCATCCATTCAGGTAGTGATAACAAGATTTTCACGATAGCTACCATGGTGGCTACACTGGATGTTAGACTGGCATCATTTTTGTTTAGGATGAAACAGACATCATAAAAAAATCTTTTTGTGAAAACTCCATCTCAATATGACTTTCTGTTTAAGAGGAGCAGTGATAAGATTTTCAATGGTGGCCATATTGTATGTCAGATTGAGAGACTTGTGACCAACAAGATAGAATTTTGGTCAAAACTTCATGTAGATATATCCATCATCTAGGAGGAGTAGTGAGTGATAACAATATTTTCAAGATGGCTGCCACTGTGGCCACACTGGATGTCAGATCAGTGTTATTTTCATTTAGGACCAGACCAACTAGCCATAAGTGCTCTGGGGAAAATTATGTCAATACATTCTATTGAGTAGTGATATTTTCAATATGGCTGCCAAGGAGGCCATTTTGTATGTGTCTGACACCATTCTTATTTATGACCAAATAGAATCAAGTGATTCAAACCCCAATAACAATATTTTCAAGCTTACTGCCACAGCAGCCATACTGCGTTGAGATTGGCACCATTTTGATTTAGGACCAACTAGACATAAGAAATCTTTCAAGTGAAACTCCCATGTTGATATGACCATATCTGTTCAGGAGTAGTGATAGCAAGGTTTTGAAATGGATATCTGAGTACTTGTAGTACAATTTTCATTTAGGACCAACTAGACCTTGGGAAGAATGTACATTTGAAGTTTCAAGCAATCCTCCAAGTAGAAGTAGAAATAACACTTGTATTAACAGATAGAAAATGGACAACAGGCCATTCCATAAGCTCTTCTGGTCTCAGGCTACTTGTGCTAAAAATCAAGCAAGATGTACTGGCCACACTTACAGTAGGGTCATACAAAATGTAGATCAGAATAGCATGCTTTTGGAGTAACAATGCTGTCCTGCAAGACGAATTAAAGAAAATTCCATGCCAACTACATATACTAGTGACCCTATTCAAATTGTTACAATTAAAATTATTAAACTTAAAATTATTAAAATTAAGTTCTATTAAGATGTTTATTAATCAAAGGATAAAGACACAAGCATGGAATCGATGAAACTTAAAATCAGTGGAAACAAGATATGAGTTGGAAATATTTATTTTGTATTGGTTTTCAAAAGATGCTTCACAATAAATTCTGTAATGTCTATTTTACAAACATGAACACAAAGTGGTAAATTTATGACAATATTTACACCAATGTAATTATTAACTGACAAAATAGTACATACATTATGTACTCACTTGCAAGTTGCCAATTGCAAATAACAAAGACCCAGATCTGCTGTTACATTATGCACTGGCAAATCATGGAATATGTTGTTTGTTTCACTTATTAGTCCAAACAAACTGCATACACCCTGACCTGTCATTGTATCATGCAATAGCAGATCTATGTAGTTTGCAACTGGATCAAACTTATAAGTGAGTATACACCTGTATATGGTATTATGGCAAATTCATCCTTATCAGCACTGTATCAAACTAATTCAGAGCAAACAACAAAAAACAAACTTCTCTGAAAACCTGCATGCTTCTAAACTCTTACTTATCACATAACTTGTAGCCTTCAACTGATTAACTCTGAAATCACTATCATGACACACTGTACAAAAATATGGCATAATTACTTCCCCTTTAAAAAAAAAAACCCGTGGAAGTCAATATAAAATGACATACTTCACATAAAAATTAATTATAATCTTATTATCTTTAATACTTTAATCAAAGAAATACTGCAAAAAATTGTTGTCGATCAAATTTATATGTGGACTTCCTGGTTGAAATCACAAATTCAAAGATGCAATCAACATTTTTCCTTCTTTGAAAACATGACACATTCCTTAATCCACAAATCAAAGAACCAATTGAAATCGAAATTTTCCCAATACCATAAAAACTGATAGTGATTAAAATAAATGAATTTACAGTAGAAAATTTCATATTTTAGCTGCCAAGTCTATTTCCTGTAAATCACGCATTTTTATAAGTTTAATCTTGCATAAATTTGTTGGGATGCTCAAATGCAAATTCAGATTTCTTCAGAGAATGAATAAGGTGTGATTGTATTAAAACATTCAATAACTTTCCCCTGAAAACTCATGTGTTTCGAAACAGGTCCAAAGACATAGCTTTAAAAAACTTGTATAGTTCACCTCTAGCCACCTTAATTGGAAGCCATATGTCCTTCGATATCAATAACATGTAAATATACAGAACCAAAATATAGAAGACTCACACTGATATGCTGGCAGTTGTATGTTTGTTGTGCGCAAAATGATTTCATACCAAATGTATGTATTCTACATCTGTGTGAGTTATGACATTACTTCTGGGACCATTGAGAGGCCTACCCACCCACACTCTTTTCCCCAAATACTGGACATACCAGAGATTTCCACATACCAGTCTAAAAATGCTTGTCCAATGGTGTTTTTGTCTCATATTCAAGTCTATTAGAAAGCCATGTAGGGAAGATGCATCTCCCACAGAAGAGGCACTTAACTCCCATTTCCTCAGAATGTTATAGCCAATAAAGTGCTGAAGCTTCTGTTAAATCTTTTTAAAAAATAACCAAAAAAAACCCCCCAAAATAAGGTCATTAATATCTGAAAAGTTTTTAGTCATTTTTTAACTGTTCTTCTAAAGAAAATCTTGTATAGTCTTTTGACAAAAAAAAGTTTTGAGAATCATTTTGGTTTCTTAAATTTTTACTGGCCAATTTGCCATGCTTTAAAAGGTAGAAAAACAAGCGAACTGATAGATAAACAAAGAATCCAGTGGTTGACCTATGAACAACAATATAAGGATGAAGTTCTCTGCTAATGCAACCCTCTTTGGGATTGGGGATGTAGAGAAGACTTTATACTCCCTTTGTTGGACAGGAGATGTAGAACAGACTACATTCTCCCTTTTGTGGGATTGGGGATGTAAAATTGACTTGTGGGTCTCAATACAGCAAGGGATGAGTGCGCCCCCCCCCCCCCAATTACATTGCCTGAAAGTGCAGGGCTCAAGGCAGTTGCCTTGTTTGCCTTGCCCTAGGGTTGGGCCTGTGGGTCAACTACCAAGGTGTGTCCTTGGGCACGGTACTTTACTCCAATTGCCTTAACACAATATAACTTGTATTGGTGTGTCATAAACACTAAACATCTGTTAATACAGCCAAAACAGAAAAGGCTCATGTGACAGCTATAAACTTTAGACTTACAGGTAGTAATACTGTATCAAACTTTTGCTTCAATATACTGACTAATGTAGAGATATATTACAACTCTCTAACACTTCAGCTCCAGACCATAACATTGCTAAAAACAATGCAGCCTGTGTCAGAGACAGAAAAGTGATATCATCACTTACAGGGAAAGAAAATCACCAATCATGTGCAATTGTATGGGATCATAAATCTCATGATTTGGTCAGAACTTGTTTGCATTCCTGACATAAGCTAGCCTACTGGTGCTGATCCTTGCTGAAGATAATTGCTTCTATTTATCCTGCCAAGATCCATTTTACTATACTGTTCACACATACATGGGCACAATATAATTATTCCATCAAACACAATTTTGAAAATAGCAGTGGCAAATTAAAAATTATTTTATCAATGGTTTTAATAGAATGCAAAGTGCATGAGATGTGATGTCAGATAAATGACAACAGAAAGTTTCAAAGTGTCAAGTCCATCAAGGTTTCAATATTTCCCAGAGTTCTAAATATTCAAACGCATGAGGGGAAAATATACTTTTTTGGTTAAAATACTCAATTTTGTTTCATGAATGTCATAAACCATCCAAAAGGCAAGGAGTACTGTTAGCAGCTTCTGTATCTTTTCTTTCTTTGGCAATCCTTCTAAATTAATTATTCATTTCAGACAAAAAATATGAAGCACACCAACATCCATTTTCTAAAACATGGGTTAGATTACATTGAGGCAGGCAACTGACTCAGGCCAAAGTGGGTGAGTATGAAACCTGGGACCCTTAGATTATGAGTCTGATGCTCCATAAAATGAGCAACTATGGCTCCCAAAACACGGATAGAAATAATACCAATATATGTTTGACTGACTTGGATCCAATATGTCTGTTTATTACATATTGGACTGTACATGCATTAACACTTTCCCTCCCAGGAAATCTACACTTTATATCCAAATATCACATTAACTTTGTTTTAAAAAGATCTATCATATCTACTCACTTATAAGTGGAGGCTACCTGTAAACCACACAGACCCGGATCTACCTTCTCATCATGCACTGGCAGATCTGGGTCTTGACAGTTTGTTAGCAGTAATCTGTAATAACAAACAAGATAGTCCCTGATCTGCAAGCATATTATATGATGGCAGATCAGGTTCTATGTTGTTTGAATCTGGACTTGACTTATAAGTGAATATGTATAGTATTTCCTCAGAAATTCTTCAGTTGCATGCATTTAAAATGGACACATATAGTATATATAACTTGCAAATAACATTGAATATATGACATAAAAGATAAAACTTATTTTTTTCAAAATTTTGACCAATATATTCCTTATAACCTTGGTAACAGAAAGGGTAATGAGTTGAATCTTTTTTCATGATGGATTATTTCTCCTTGATCTAGATGAATTTAACTATCCAAAAACAATGGTAATGAGTTGAATCTTTTTTCATGATGGATTATTTCTCCTTGATCTAGATGAATTTAACAAAAACAAGTCTAATGAGTGGAATAGGCTAACAAAGAACAGAAATTGAATATATATCTAGAAGAAAAAAAAATCACATAAGTAATGGAAGACATTCTTCATCTATTAAATCACATAGTCCTAATTAGTGCAAGGATGTATAAAAAATAAAATGAAAGTACTGCATAAACATAAGACAAAACTGCATGCCAAGTGACACTGATGATCCCATTTCTGTCAGGCAGATTGTAAATAATCAGTATTGGTTGCCACAGTACCAAATCTGGCAGAACACAAGTGCATAGTAATAAAAAATTTAAGTGGTTATATGAACTTAAGTACTTCAACTAATCTTTTTTGTGTAGATTCTTATTTAAAATGATGAGCTTTTGAATGAATCTGGTAAATGAAATGAGGAAAAAGACCAATGAACTTTAGCTTTAGCTTGAATATTGTTATCAACCTTAAAATATTTTACAAAGGTCCTAATTTACTAGACAAGATACAAGTACTGGGATACAACATCTCATAAAATCCCAAAACCTCGTTACTTTACTAATTATAGACTGCATAATTGTTCCGTTCTACCATGAAGGGAAAGGAAAATCTACTTTTAAAGCATTAGAGACAAGCTCAAAATAAATTGTAAAATACAGGAGATTTTGGCTTCCAGATTGAAGGATTTTATATCAGTGCAAATACACATACTGTTTGGATAAATGTATAGATTTCCAATCATCTAACAATAAGCTGGGTCCAGAAGGTTGTGTGGGGAAAAATGATGGTAAAACCAGTCATTAATGATACCTGTTAGGAAATCTACTTAGCTCTGCATCAGATACTGAATAATTTGACAGATATTTTCTGAATTGTGTTGCAATTAAAAAAATGAATGGGTTACGCACTAATTTATGAAAATAAAATCATATGAACAGCTTGGTAAAGTGTCACAAAAACTGCTTTCCCAGTTCAACAAAACAGGAAATATTCCAATGATAGTCTTTTAGGAATGTTTGCACATGGCAAAGGTGATAAGCAGCAAGCATGCAAGCTGATGAATAACTTCACTAAATATCTGCAGGAAGATAGCATCATACACAAACTTTCCTCAATTATTAATCCTCTTCCTTGTATATTTATTGGTTTTACCACTGTATGATTATTTTCATGCAGTTAATCAGTCATTACTTTCAATGCCACATATATCCTGTTCATCTTCATCAACAACCATATAGCATCACAAGTCCTTAGGCTGGGTTGGTTAGTAATTGTCCACTTCTGTAATTACATGTGTCTGTGACATATTCTTCTTGTCTTTTTGTTTTTAAGCATTATCTATCTATCCAGCTATCATCCTTTTATGACAGCATCATGATATTTATAGCATCAAAGACATCCAAATTATAAAGGGGAAGAAAAAAATATCACCCATATATGAAGAAAGTTTCATAAATACAAAGTGGTCTCTGCCTGCACATCAAGCCCACAATCCTTTTGTGAAAATTCATGACCTTGACTTCAAGGTCAAAAGGAGAGAGTGAGCATCTTGCAAAATGATCATCACTGCTTCGTAATAATTCATCTAGGGTGTGAACAAATCCATAATAGACTTAAGGAAATATAAATAAATGAAGTGAATTTTAACCTAAAGTCACAATTTTATGATTGATCTAGACCACAAGGCACAAAAGTGCAAGCATGCATGTTAAAAAATTAATTTCCATGTTTAATCAATGGTTTAGGAAATATAAGTAAATGAAAGACTGTTACCAAAACCCTAATGTAAATCCTCTATGATTGTGACCCTGACCCTATTGAGGCAAATGAGTATGTCACAGAATAAATTTGTTGATTCATAATGATTAATGCCAAATATGATGAGAATCATTAAAGTGGTTCCTATGATATAAACCATATTCCAAGCTTTAATGAAACGGGATCTGAAATATGGACTCAAGAATGGTAACAAACTGTTGACAGAAAGATGCACAACACATGATTTATAATGGACGATATAACCTTGATGTGTTGCTGTGTCATAAAACAACAAAGCTGATGTCTAATTAAGCTACTTAGTTGGGTCATTGTTATTTTCTCATGTAGGAAAGTGTAGGAAATTGGTGGCAGAGAAAAATATCACATAAAATATAGAATTTTCAGGAAACAAAAAAAGTGCCCAAGAAAGATCATATTTAACACCAATTTCCACATGATGGAAACATTTAATTAAACTGAAACTGTTTAATTAAAACTGGCAAGGACATGACAGCTGCACATGTAGATGAAAACAAGCTGAATCTTGGATCAAAGATATCATTTTTGTGTACGTTGTATTATTGCCTACTGTATATAATGCTGAGGAAATGTAAGATATTGCTGTTCTCAAAGACAAAATGAAGTAGCTGACCCTGGCTGGGTTCTGAACCAACAGGCCTTGGATTATGAGTCTGACACTCTGCCAACTAAGTTACTGCAGCATCCCAAGAAAGATATCAAACACTGTAACAGAATAATTGTACCAATCACAAAGTAATGGTACTCATTATTGTTGTACAACTAATATTTACTTCATGAAATACTGCACATTAAAAAGATATATCATTTGATCTTACTCAAGCACTGAGGGTGGCCATTTATGAATACTAAATGAGCGATTTTGATCATAATCAATTGACTAATCAAGGTACAATTTTTTTAATTTCAGTAATCAAAAACTACTGATAACTGTACCTAGATATTAAATTTGTATAAGTTTGGGCATGAAGCCTCCTACTTTGTTCCAATGTTTATTTTGGCAAAACACTTCAAGAACCTGGTGAAACTGTTAAATTTCAGAAGCTACGCCATACTCGTATTATATTAAAATTCATACGCGAACTCTTCCTCAAAATGATAAACATATTACACACTATTTCTTGTACTTAAAAAAAATATTTTTCCCGTTATGAGAGATACTGACTGTCTTATACACCCACCACTCAGCCGCCAGTATGAAAATTTTTTTGTACAGAAGTTCCCCTCAAGGATGGCCACCTATCTGGCATGTGGCCAACATTTCAGGAGCAAAAATGTCAAAATTACACCTCAAAAGTGGACACATTTTATTTAATACGTGTCCAAAACCAATATTTAATTCAAATGGTAAGGTAATTACTCTGATTTTCTTTTCTGATGTCTGTTTCCAGATGTCAGGGTTTCATTACTGAAATAAGTGTTGGCTAAAGTACATTAAAACATGTTTCACTACAATTAACATTATATCATAATGCACAAATACCGATGTTTACAGGAAATGGGCTCAACAATGTTGTGATAACTATCAAGATCATAACATGGCCAACCTAGGCTAAATATAAGTTTCGTGGATTAACATACAATGAGAAATGAACCTTAAACAAAACAGGGTACCAAGCAAAGACCAAACATTCACACGACAGTACAAGAATCACTTCCTTTATAAGTAGGGCATTTTGTATATTCTACAAAAGTTTTATCTGCATGATTAAACTGAAGTACAATTAGTTATATAGGAACAAATCATCACAAAACTTTAACAGGTCATGTAAATGGAAAATTCTTTGGAAGAAAAAGTGCCAAACAATAATGATGTTGGAAAATCTCAAATAAACATCATTGTGACAGATAAGGACAATATTTTGCAGCAGTGGGAAAATGGAGTAAATAGAAAGAGAATGAGTTTAAATGTCAAGAGATGTTTGTATCAAGATTTAAATGTTTCTAAATGGTTTTCTAATGTGTGGGCCAGTAATACCCCAATCACATTTCTTACTTACGAATCAAGAACTATTAATGTATGTTCACTTGAAATAAGTCTACTTTTAAGTCAAGAAGAACCATTTAATAATTAATATTACTTTTAAACGAAGATATTAAATGCTTTGAAGTTACATGTAGCTCCTTACTAAATATATATACATATACTTCTCACAAATATAGTCCCCCTCCGGAAAGGCCATCCCTCTTATAAGGCCACCTTCCCCATACAGAAGGGGAGGCCATATAAAAAGGGGACCACTATACTTACCTGGCTTGCCACTTAAACTGGGTACCAGAGAAACTTAGACCAGAGATGGTAACAAAATTATACCAATAGGGTATCTGAGAAAATCAGGCAGTGGCAATCAGGCAGTGACGTCAGAGGTGTATCTGAGAAAATCAAGCTATAATATTGGACGTGTATCTGAAGGTTAAGGGGTTATAATTGGTTCCAGGGTACTTTTCATGTATAACAAAGTATGAACAAGCTGCCATAGTGAAAATAAAACAGGAATATCTCATTGCTACAGGCAAGGAGGAATATCAGGAAATACGAACACATAAAAAAAGTAGGAACGTATTGATATACATACCCAAAAAATTCTGACAAAACTATTCTTGGCATGGTTTTCATTTCTATTGAAAATTTTTTATTTTTGACCACTTTCTTGATACCTGTTGCTATTATTAGTGATAAATATATAACCCTTAAGAATGATCAGACCAGACTCTGTCAAGTACAAAAACAATTTATGTTCATAAATTCATTCACAACAAATGAATCTCAGAGACAAGCACAAATTAAACTGGAAAGTTTCTGTAACATGATTGCACTATTTCAAGCTACATTAGAAATTTAACATGCAAGCTGTTTGACAGCGTAATAACATATATTATACATAATAATGTCATGATGGGAATCCTTTGTGGAGCTCAAACCTGAAATTAATATGGACTGAATATGCAATGAATCATTACTCCCTGAGAAGGCTGGCACGAGCTCGTGCCGTTAACTTTCGCACCCGTCCTCGACTACTCACACTAAAACTATTTTTCCTTGAAGAGTCTGAATCAGAATTATTCCTGCTATCATCATCACTGTCTTCTTCGTATTTAACTGTCCTGCGACCCTGATACCTAGTCCTTATGCCACTATCCTGTGAAGATGAGGTAGCTGATTTTGCATAGTCAGTTTTTGTGGAGTGTCTTGTGGATCGTACACTGGTAGAAGATTCCATTGCTGCTGCTGCCCGCAGAGATCTGCGAATTCCTTGAGAAGATTTTTGAGATGAAGTTCTATCACAGGTATCTGAATCTGATTCTGAGTCTGATGAGTTGGAACTAGATGAAGAAGATGATGATGATGTAGATGAATTTGTGTCATTTTCTGAGTCACTGTTTTTAGATGACTCATTGTCATTACTAGAGTCATAATCTTTTTCTTCACGGTCATCAGTAAAGAATCCTTCCAGATCGTAGCGCCGTCGTTTTATTGTCCCAGTTGCTGCCCTTGTACTGTAAGATTTATGCTGTGTGTCTGATGACCTGTTATGTGATGAATCCTGCAGTATAGATTTCTTGGCAGTTGACTTTTTATTACTTTTAGATTTTGCTGAAGAAAAAAAGTACACAAATGTTTGAAAGCATTTTTCATGTATACTTTCATTCAAATGATGTATTTGACAGTTAAAGAAGGGAATTTCAAGTTCAGTGCAACTGTTTTAACAGTCATGGGACATGATGTTTGTCAGTGGAAAGAGCCAGAAGTTGGGAGCAAATTAAGAAAATTCTCAGAAGAGATTTTTAAAAATCCCTAATATAATAGACTGCTGTTGGGCAGGGTTGTCAAAGAAAGAAAAGTAGGTCACTTTGACCTAATGATCCCCTACATGGCTAGGGAAAAAGAAAATTATATACAGCACAACTTTTAAGAAGACAAAACAATCACGCAAGACCATCCGATGAGACAGCATTTTATACAAATTGTTTTTCTCTGAGAACTCTTACTAGATTACTTAATACTGGGAAATAAACTCTGCTACCACTGGAACCCAGCCTCATCTTTACATAACAATACCCGATTTAAGTAACACTGTCTATGACTGACTACCTGTCAATTAAGAACAATACCATCTTGCACAGATTGATTTTACTATCACATATAATTGCTTAATATAATTGCTATGAGTCCAATGAAAAATGCACAGACCCACATCAACAATTGCATGATATGCTGACAGATCTGGGTCTGTGCAGTTTGTTAAGAGTAACCAGTAGAATAACAAAATAGGAACATTATGCTACACTGCAATTTGACTCGACTTGTGAGTATATACTGCACATAAATATACTGCTGTGAGTGACCATGATTTTCTGGAAAAATATGTATTTCAAAGCTGCTATGAATGACCATATCAAAAACCAGATGTAAATACTACAGACATTCACTTATTCCTTTGTAATTGCTGAGTTGAGTCTGTAGGCAGAGTTCCAAAACAAAATGAAGGAAAAAGTCAGATGCTGGGTTTAATCTGATTTATATGGTAAAGTTGTACCATATATAATCATTAACAAGTCGAGTCAAACTACAACAACAAAGATCTTTATACACCTGCAGACCAAGGTATATGTTCTTTGTTCTAATATTTACATCTAACAAACTGCACAGACCCAGATCTGCTGGTGCATTATACAATGGCAGATCTGGGTCCGCAGTTTGCATTTGGACTTGACTTATAAACGAGCATATATGGTATGACTAAGACCATAAACCAGACTTATGCATTTGTCAAATTACCACTGTAGTTCCATTATCATGAAGTCCATCTTTTTCGGATGAACAATCATGGAGGTACATGGTCAGTTCAAAGGTTTGTATTTGTTTTGAATCTGCTGTGAAAACCTGCTGCATGCCAATAATGTCATGAAAAGATATATTCCAACTAGGTTTTCACTGTAACATAATGGACAGACTACTGCCTTAAATCGTATTTGTGGATTTACAATGTGTAATTACTTGGGTGAATGAGGTCTGTCTTTTTCTCATATTAAGTTATTTGCTTTATCTGGATGACCGGATTCTAAAGTTTTTGCAAGGGTAAGTATTCTCTGTTGTTTTATTAATGCTAAAGTTATCAAATCCGTACATGAGGACAAATGTGCCGAAGTCAGAGATCTTGTCATATGTTCACTCAGCATATCTGTTATTCCTTTGTTTACTTTGTTGCTCCATTCATTATTTATGCCTTGGGTGACTTAGGTTTTGGTAGACTACATGCGTACATCAAAAAAAAAAATGATAATGTTTATGATCGACATATTTTTAGTGCTATATGATATTTTATAAGAATGCTTGTAATAGTTCAACAAGCAATATAAACAGAAAACAAAATATATGTAAATTATACGCATTTTTCTTTCTTAAACCAGATGAATTTTGGCAATAAAAACTTATTCTCTTTCATGAACCTGTCTTAAGTGACTACTTTTGTTGGCTGAAGGGGTGGTTTTGAATGACGGGTTTGCTGTTTTTATAGATACAAAGAGAAGGAACTCTTATAAATTACCTCCCCATTTCACAGATAGGTGGCAACATAAATACCAGATGTAATCCAGTTAATGCTTAGGTGGCAGGGTCCAGTTTCGTAATTTGGCCCCTGGCAAATTTCTTAACTTAAGGCTATGGTGTGACTTTTTCAGCTATTACTGTTTACTATTTATAGATATGGATATATTTGTGAACTAGGTGTTTTGGGCTTGTGTTGTTCTTGAAATTGATGTCAGTCATGTACACCTTCCATAGTTGCTCTGCAGTATGTTGATAGTGAAATACCAATAGTTGGCTAGGAAGAAGAGCTAGCCTCCCATAGCAGTAGACACGTGGGTTCAAGGCAAGCCGAGTATCTCAAAAACGGCTTGGATGACAACTATTCTGAATTGCATCAAACTATTTAGTAGACAATGTTTTTCAAAAGTTTCATCCAGGGAAAGGGCTTGCGTTTGCACTGTGAGTACTACATGCTGTCAAAAATGGCATTTGGATGTGAAAAATGCAGGTATAAAATAGGGGTTGGGGTGCATAAACCTCTTCTGCTATGAACTGCCATTGACTTCTCTGGTCAAGTGAATACTATTCTTATGCTCTGTTTTAATATAGGTATTTAAAAATATGGACCTTTTTGACCTCACTTGTGTATTTGATTTTTTATGATTTTTTATACTAGGTCACTGATTGCGGCATTAAATTTGTACATAAAAACTGGACCCTGCCCCCTTAAGGAAAATTGATCATTTTTTGATGGTGCAGTCAGCCACATCTATTACACTTTTCTGTTTCTTTGTGTATATTTAAATAATTTTTATGCATTAGCTTTATTATATCTCCTTCCTTTTTCCATATATTACATAGTGTTGTATGTGATGATCTTTGGAGAGGGAGGTAACTGTGTTTTGTACCTCCATGTGAGGACTGTTTACATCATGACAAAGTAGCATATTTTGGATATAACTTACTAAATATGGGAACAAAATGGTAACCATAATGTATAGTCTTGCACTTTCTGTAGCTGTCAAGGTTTTGCACCTCTATTTTTATGAATACTATTCACATTTCAATACAGACACACCTAAACAATTGCATAGCATGTCAACATGTATTCTTTAAAGTAATTTAACTCCACAGGAGCAGATAGAATTCAGAGAAATCATACATAAACATACTGTTGTGAATATTGAATGTCACCAGTGGAACAGTCTTAGAAATAATGATGCATATGGCATATTACTTGGTATATTTTGGTGAGAAGAATGAAAGTTTTAGCACACCGACATAGTTTCTACCTTCATGACCCCACTCTGAAGTTGACATAAGAGATTCATATCTCACACTTGGGTGATAGTAGAAAATGTTTCAGTGTTATGTATATATCTTGAAATTTCTAGGTTCAGTTAACAAAGGGGGAAAAGCTTAAAATTAAGTGGCAGCTTCATGCATTTGACAATGCACATACAGTTTCTCCTCTGAAAGTCTTATGTTTTCACTGAATGTTAAAAGTACATCAGTATCACTTGTTTCTTTTCTTTTTGCAGGTGTCAGTTTGCATAGTGAGAGTAGGATTAATCGGTTAGTCATGCTGAAAGAAACAATAGCTTCAATCTCATCCAGATAGTCATTCTGATCTAAGTGCACAAGAGAGTGACTTTGACGGATTGACTTAGCTTCTGCAGGAGTTGTTTTATGGTACGTGCTTATCAAAAGCCAAGCTGGTGATATGCTTTTTACCTTGAACTGGATTTTCCGCTATAAATATTTGTTCTATACCTTATCTTATTATTTACTATGATTTTGTAAACTCCAGAAAACATTAAAGTCAGTTGTAAGTAAATTAGTGTCTGAGAAGAAATTTCTCTGTTAAACTGTATTGAGTAATTTGTATATGTATGGTCAATTTCATTGGCTATGTATCAATGAATTTATTTGATATGTCACTCCTTGTAAATTTTAGGGTCCTACACATCAGTATATCAATATTCCAGCATTGTCTAATGTTAATTGATTAAACTTTGACTTTTCCAGACTAGCTAGACTTGTGTTGCGATGAACCCCCCCCCCACCAATATACACTCACACAACACTGATGTTGCTATTAGCATCTCCAGAATGATAATGAAAAGTTAGGAACCACTTCTTTTATATCAGTCTAAGAGTACTTCTAAAGTTCATGATTTACTTAAATGGGTGATTTCTTTAAGTTTGCTAGAAGAGTTTAGAGAAACTTTTCACTTCTGTCACTGACACCTAACATAGCATTTCTGTTATTCCCTCCTAAAATGTATAACTTCCAGATCTCTTCTTGACATTCATGAAACATTTTAAAGGAATTTTGATTTTGTACTGATGCTATGGTGGTAAACAAAGACCAAGAGCATTGTAGGTTGCAAACAATTTGAAATCTTTCAAGAAATGCAGTCAGTCATAATTCACAATGTAAATAATGCAGTGCTTTTTGCCGCAAAGAGGTAACTTTTTTAAAAGCATAATATCATTTTTAGTTTTGTGCACAAAAAGTTTTCCTTTATACCATTGTACTAGATAATGTCTAAATATGTGATATGTACACAACTTTTGACATAAACCATTTTGAGCCAAATCCTTAAGGTGGCAGGGTCCAGTTTCGTAATTTGGCCCCTGGCAAATTTCTTAACTTAAGGCTATGGTGTGACTTTTTCAGCTATTACTGTTTACTATTTATAGATATGGATATATTTGTGAACTAGGTGTTTTGGGCTTGTGTTGTTCTTGAAATTGATGTCAGTCATGTACACCTTCCATAGTTGCTCTGCAGTATGTTGATAGTGAAATACCAATAGTTGGCTAGGAAGAAGAGCTAGCCTCCCATAGCAGTAGACACGTGGGTTCAAGGCAAGCCGAGTATCTCAAAAACGGCTTGGATGACAACTATTCTGAATTGCATCAAACTATTTAGTAGACAATGTTTTTCAAAAGTTTCATCCAGGGAAAGGGCTTGCGTTTGCACTGTGAGTACTACATGCTGTCAAAAATGGCATTTGGATGTGAAAAATGCAGGTATAAAATAGGGGTTGGGGTGCATAAACCTCTTCTGCTATGAACTGCCATTGACTTCTCTGGTCAAGTGAATACTATTCTTATGCTCTGTTTTAATATAGGTATTTAAAAATATGGACCTTTTTGACCTCACTTGTGTATTTGATTTTTTATGATTTTTTATACTAGGTCACTGATTGCGGCATTAAATTTGTACATAAAAACTGGACCCTGCCCCCTTAAGCAAAACATCAATGGGGCTGCTTGCATTTGTGGGGAAGTGTTGGAGGGTTTTAAAGCGATGCTGTCAGGCAAGCATTCTTTGACAAAAAGAATTTAATATAAAATTTACTTTCTCTATCTAATGATAGGTGAATAGGTAATGGGAGAATGAAATATTTGAGCAGCCAAACTTTACAATGAGTACCCTTTGAGGGAAATATGACAAGAGTTTTTATATGAAAGATAAACTGCTAACCTGATGTGAAGGTTGCACAACTGATAGTCACATGACATGAAGTCAATACAACGGTAATCAGAAACATCATCATATTCAAACATGCACTGAATTCTTGACTGCATGGCCCAAAATAGGGAGATAACCCAGGGGACAGTACAGTATTTAAATAACAGTTTGAGATAATATAACATTGTTTGTGTTCAGATATCCTGGCATATTACATGCCCAATGTTTCCCAAATTCTACCACTTGACAGCCAGAGGACTTGCCTTTTATCTACCTACATGCAAAAATTATAAATTCCTGTCATCCCACCTGTTGAGAAATGCAAGCTATCTCTTCTACTGCTACTGGTTCAATTACAATAAACAACAATGAAAACTCGTGTTATTTCCTGCCTATTCACTGCTATCCCAGATAATATAAGGATATTTGACAAGTTTGATCAAAATCTGATCAGAAATATAGATGTCTGAATGTTAACAAGTTCAGCCAATCAGATGCAAAGTAAGATCATTAATATGCATGAATTTAACTCATTATCATATCCAATCAAGATCTTGATGACACAGATCTATTTACTGTATACTACAGTGTCTAGAGTATAAAAACCAGTAAAGCAGATAAAAGAGCATCATAAAAATCATCAAACATGTTAAGAATGTTGCCTATTCACCAAGTCTGATTACAATCAGGTCAGAACTAGTCTCTCATGCAGTAAGAAGTTCAGCCATTCATATGCAAGATCATCTCTTTAATATGAATAGATCTTGCCATTAATAAAAAAAAAATATCGTGATATGAGCCTATTTACCAAATTTGATCAAAACTGGATCACAAATGCAGTCTTAGGTATCCAATTCGTGCTAAATCTCGATCACATAAACCTAAAATTTAGGTTTTATCAAAACATTAAAAAAATGGCTTCCAACGTGGTAACAAACTCATCAATCAGATACAAGATTGCTTCATTAATATGCATAGCTCTCATTCATTACCAAACCCATCCAAGTTCTTGCTGATGCAAGCTTGTATTTCAAGTTCAATCAAAACCAGATTAGCAGACATAACATAATATGCTCCACCTCATGGAAGTGTACAAAAATTGCAACCAAATGAATAATCCTAATGTCAGATGTCCTCATCTTGGGGCCGTATAAATAGCCATAAAATCACTGGGTTATGATGCGATTCATAATATAATCGCTTCAAGTTACCTTTACCTGGTGCTTTTTTCTTTGGTGATTTTTTCTTTGGAGAAACTTGTCTTGACCTCACTTTATAATCCTTATCATTTTCATCGTCCTGGTCTACATCGACCTCTGAGTCATCACCATCGATGTTATCATGACTGAATAACACCGGCCGTCGAATAGCTCGTTTAGCTGAAAAATTGAGAAATGATGTAAGTTACTTAACCACAGAGTACTGTACAAAATTGTGCTGCAAAATTTTGGTAGTTTTCTCAATTAGACATATTAGCAGTGTGAAAGTATGGTGAGCTCTTTATACATATATACATTAATGTGCATTTCATAATGTTTAATATTTGGCACTCCTCTGACTGAAAGTTTGGTGAGCTCTATATACATGTATACATAAATGTGTTTTACAATGTTTGATGTTGGCACTACTCTAGCTGAAAGTATGGTGATCTTCATATACATGTATACATTAGTGTGTTTTACAATGTATGATAGGGGCCCTGAGTGGCCGAGTAGTCTAAAGCGCTCTCCGTTACGGATCACTGCCATCTCACCTCTGTCTGCGTGGGTTTGAGTCTAGGATTTGGCCAATGTGGGTATGTGAGAAAGCTTGCCAGTAGCTTCTCATGGGTCGTGGTTCTTCCTGGGATTGTTTTCCCAGGTTCTTCCTTCACCATTAATACTGGCTGTCATGCATAGCCTATCGTGTGCTGAAAAATGGCATTAAACCCCACAACAACAACAATGTATGATCTTGGAACTAATCTGGCTGAAAGTATGATGAGTTCTATATACATGTATACATTAATGTGTTTTACAATGTTGGATCTTGACACTCCTCTGGCTGAAAGTATGGTGAGCTCTATATAAGTAATACTGGCACTAATGGCTGAAGGTTTGATGAGCTCTAACAATGTATGTACTATTGTACATTTGGTAGTGTTAATATTGGCACTACTCTAGTGGGAAAGTGAAATAAGCCCTTTATACACACACTGCATGTCAGTAACTAAAGGTCATCAATTCCCACCTGCTTACAAATATTATCATTAAAATGTAGCTCAACATTTTTATGTTTACACCTGGAAGCTGCAGAACTTCTCAAAACAAAAACAGAATCCCCATCAAGACCAATTTTTCTTTTAGTCCCAAATTTCCTTCTTTAATAGCAATGTTTTCCTTAGTGATCTGAAACCCCTGAACTCGGAAACAAATTTCAATTTAACGCTTAAAAAAAACCCAATAAAACCAAAACTCATATCAAACTTGGAAATATATTTTAGCTGCAAATTCCTGATAAATGCTGGAAAAGATTAAATACAGTAAGCAAGTATGTTCATGGGGTGATCTGTGAGACAAAGACCTGGAAACTGTCCCTTGGGCAGGCAAGGTCAAAATAATACTTACACGCATGCTGACAGAGGGATGACAATTGGCCAATCTGAAGTCTGTGCACAATACAAAAGGGTGCATTTTTAAAGGCAAATTAAAATTATTAATAAACAAATGCTTGTAGGTAAGCCATTTAAGAATGGCTATGATCTCACTGTGATTGATGGTGTTCGTTTGTAGTCAGGATCAAAAGAACTTATTTTTTCAAAACTAAATTTCATGGTTTTATTAACCATGTGCGTGGTCTTGCATTCTTTGCTTTCAGAGATTGACAGAGCAGTATTATGATAGTCAGATTCAATCAATGAATATCTTTAAAAGTGTTAGATCTTAAAGAAATTTAAAAACGCTGCAAATGCTAAGGATGAGTGTTACTTGGCTATAGCATCAAGAACTGAGTCATTAACACAAGCCACACTCAACACCTTCTTCAAGCCAGGTTATTTAACAGTGAACACTGAATTTTACGGAGTATTTCAACATTGTGGAGTAAAATGTTTTTATTACAATGGACTGATAGTAAAGTTATAAAAGTATCTCATGATGAGGACTGTATTTCTATGTGGAAAAACTGCATTTATCAAGTGATGGGGTGTGAATTTCATAAAGAACAAAAAACTTCTCATTACTTAAAATTTGTTGGGGGTCTTTGAGGGCTTTCACATGTGTGTGTGTTTGTGTATGCACACTTGCACACATTAAATGTACCAATAAAGGACACAAGAGTAATTAAAAGTACCAATAGAGGACACAAACGAAATGACATGTAACAAAGTTGTAACCAAAATGAATATTAACAAAATGTGTGAAAAGGAAAGAATTGTGTTTCTCGCATCAATTTGTTTGTTTGTTTGGAACGGTACTTTTGAACACATTATTTTGTATATAAAGTGATGGCTCTGTTTAGTATAGGATGAAAATATTTGATATTTGGTATCACATAAAGTTTTTTTAATCTCATAAAGAAACTTTTGCATAAGAAGAGTATAATAATAATAATAATAACAATAAAAGATAGGTAACTATTACCTACATTGCTTTGTAAGAATATACATATTCCATAAAGAACACAGCGATGAAATAAACCTAATGGAGGAACTTCACCTATGTACATAATCATAAATAATAATAGGAGAAGAAGATGAAATATATCTATTTAAGAATGAATATATAAACGGAGAGTAGGGCATGTTGGCTCTGACAGGAGATTTCATATTTCAATAATAAATGAGTTAAGATTGTTAAATATTAAAAGTTGTGGTTCATAATAACAAACCCTGATGTTTGCAATTTTTTCATTAAAGAAAACACTCATTTCCATAACGGTAATACCAAAGAACCATTTAATCTCATGTCTCCACAAACTTTAATAATGGCTTCCATAGTTTTCTTGATATTGTTCATTCGGAAATGGAATTCTGTTAAATGAAACATATTGAATTCACTCACTAAATTGTATGTATCCAATAGGTTTAATTTCTAAGATCATAATTTACATTGACAAATTTATTGTATCTGGTCACATCTGTTACTGGTTTGGGTAAGAAACATATTCTCAATAACTTGTTTGGTTAAAGTATTTTGCCCACAATATTTTTGCAAACTGCTACCTCTGTGAGGTAAGCTACACACACAACAGTTGGTTTTTTTGTGGGCATTGCATCAAATTGCATTGTCATATTCATATGATAGAAGATAATTAAAAAAAATTGCAATAATTTGTACATGTAAAAGATATAATAAATACAAATCCACTGCTTTTTTATATGTCAGTGATGCATGCTCAAAAACTGGTTTAGTTAGACTGATCTCTGCCATAAAGCATTTTGCCTTACAAGAATTTTGGTCATTTCTGACCACATGCAGCAGCCTGACCCACTGTTTTGGTGTCAGAAACACATGTTCAAAAGCTGGCTCAGCTGAGAAGGCTTCAGAGTCTTTTGTCTACAAGGATTTTGGTCGATTCTATTTACCACAACCATTACAATGATGCAAAATAGTTGAAACACAGAAACTGTGTAAAAATATGTTCAAATCTGATATAACTGCAAAGCAATCAAAACTGATAAATGCAAGACTCAAATGTCTGACATAAGCCTTCAGAACAAAATTTCACAGGTCCTAGATGAGCAGGCAACAACACACAATTTGTCAAGCTAATGAAAAACTTTAAATAGTCACTCAAATGAAAATTTAAGTTATCACTCGATATTTCTTAGCTCACATGAAATATTTTTTCTCCCACACAAATGAAATACTGCAACCTACCTAGACATGATAAAAGCTTTAAATGTCTTTATTGTCACATGATCCTTGGCAAACTCTGAACAAGATTTTCATTAAAATGGTATGAATATTATAATGTTCTTGTCCTTGCCATGAAATAGCAGCATTTGAAATAAAAATGTAAAAAGTCTTCATCATATTGAAAAATGTTGAAAATACTTACCCCTTGGAGGATTAAGTTTTTGTGACTGAAGGTATGCATAGTTTTCATCTATCTCAGTTTCGTCATCATCGTCATCATCATCATCATCATCATCACCACCTTCATTATTCTCCACCTCTGTCTCATCACTGGAGCTGTGGGCATTACCATTAGTAAGTTTTGCCGAGTTACTTCCCCTTGAACCAGCAGAGGTTGAGGGTCCTGCCTCCCATAAACTACTGAGTTTAGAGCTGTGACCAGAGTGTGAAGCAGATTTGCTGCGTGTGGAATGAAATCTGTGATGGACAAGAGATTTAATTCATAATGTTATGGTCTATTAATAAATTCACTAACTTACACCCCCCCCCAAGTTATAAAGATGTTATGAACCTTAACTACTGAGAACATTTCATGGCAGAAGAATGACCTTGACAGTCTTTATCTCCTAAGATTAGACAAATAAAACTTGCCCTATTCTGTATGTTAGATTTAACTAATGTTGTATTAAATCTTTAAATATATTTAACATATCTGTGCAATAAGAATGTTCTTTCCTGTAAACACATGTGGCAAAAGAAGTTTTACATGGTTACGCTATATTCAACACAGTATATGCATAATTCTGTTCTATAAAATGTTTTCAGATACACATCTGTCATGCTGTCCTTCATAGTACATTCTCTTAATTTGTTTCTACAACTGCAATCAGTATGCAATGTAGTTTATTAATATGTATGTTTTGAAAATTTTATGTACATATTCAGTGTTTGCATGGTTCATTCTCTCTCTCTCTCTCTCTACACAAAATCTGACTGGTAGAAAAGTTACAAGTTTTCATACCCAGAAGGATGGGCTAACAAGTCCAAGTTAATATTCCCCATCTTTTAACAACAAAAAGGTACCAATAATATGGCTGGTAATGAATTTTATCCTGAGCAGTTTTCTTTGCAAAGTTGCACAAGATACAGTGTAATATACCTGTTGGTAAACTGAGTGTGTTTCTTGGTGTTCCCAAGTGCTGTTTTCCAGTTACTAATGATCTCTTTAAGCTGCTCTTCTAACATAGCTGACAGACGTAATGTCATTGCATAAATCTGAAAAAAGAAAACGAAGCTTCTACTAATAAATAGTTATTTTTGTCAACGTCTTTCAATTCTGAAGCAGTTTGGGAGACAGTACTCTCCCATTATAACAAGGTATACTGTATTGATGCATAGTGGAACTACATTACAATGAAGTACATGTACTTCTACTAATAAAATATGAAATGAGATTGATCACCATGTAACAGGAATCATGTTATAAGGTGGGTCTTATAATAAGAATGCCTGATAACTAGGATCATGTTATAAGGATGGGTTTATAATGAGAATACCTTTGAACAGGAATCATGTTATAATGAAGGGCATTATAGTGAGGGAGTGCTGAATTAGAAAATGTATAAGACAAAAAGCTCCAAAAGATACATAATGTGCAACTGATTTGCTCTGGTTAAATCAGAATCACCTCAAGGGAAACCAGGGTTCTAGAAAAGAATTTTTTTAGAAAATTAAGTTTGTCTGAGAATACTTACCCAATCTCATTAGATTAGGAAGAAGCTATGCTACTTCTTGAATTCAGCAAATACAGATGAAGGAAAGAAACTCTTCCCAACCCTTCCCATACCAAAATCCACCGCTAATGGCTGGCAATAGTTCTACACTTGTTTATCAGTTTTTGCTTCAGTGATACCTCAATAAGGATGCTTGCATTTGCATGCAGTGATACCTCAATGAGGATGCTTGCATTTGCATGCAGTGATACCTCAATGAGGATGCTTGCATTTGCATGCACTGATACCTCAATGAGGATGCTTGCATTTGCATGCAAGTGTGGGAGGGTTTAGTAGTAATTTGATCAAGTAAGTATTCTAGGATAATAATTATTTACTTTAAAAATCTGCTTTCTCTTCTGAATACATTCCCCAATCACATTATATTTAGATTTTAGAATGATAAGAAATAGGAGGGGGCATTGCTGAGCATCATATTTCTACAATGGTTACATTCAAGGATTTTTCCTTCTATTGAGTAAACTGCACTGATAACATCACAGCTGCAAAACTGACAGTCAACTAAGCCATGATCACTGTACCAATTATCAGAAAAGATGCAAAATGACGTTTTCTTACTGAGTAAAATCAATAGGATGTGCCTGCTTTAAATTGGTCTGATGATGGTCTTGGATGCTGCCAAAGAACCTCCCTGATTCAAATCTCTCTGCAAAGGTACATCACACTTATAAAAGCTAGTGTGATTGGATTCAGATGGCAGAGTCCAATTGTGACAGAACGACAGGGTTATGTTATCCTCCATGTTATCAGTTGTGGCACCATCATTGAGAGAATGATCCTCAAGAGTGCCAGTACTCTTATGTAGGGATGGCATATGAGATACTGATCAACATATGCAGCCCCATAATTCAACATATCATGCAAGATTAGCTTTGTTACTGACCTAATGCTATCATATTTATATGGCAGTCTGATCGTGATGTAACAGGGCCATCTTATCCTCCATAACCATGCCAAGTTCCTTATGCTGGAGAGGGTTATGGGATATGTGCTCTATAAAACGTGTCCCTGCTCACACCATGCATATCTGAGGTGCTTAATGATGAGGAATTCACCATTCCCATGCTTCTGCCATATCTTATAGAAGGTTTTAGAAGTCAGCATCTTGACAAGACTGCAGTAACAGGCAAATGCCAGCTGGTTTTTCTTACAGAACAAAACACTCTTAAAGTAACAAGCAAAAGACTTCTTCAATTATGCACAGATGGCAGAGTTATCTTTTGCGATTTTTAGAACTAGCAAAGACATTGGAATTTGTGAGCAACTTTAATACAGAATTATAACACTGATGTAAGCATGAAAATATGGTTGCATAGTATCCTGATGAACATGCACATTTTTATGTTTAAATATGTCCATAAACTATCAAACAGTTAGCACAACCATCCACATGGGCCCTTATTCTTCGGTCATGTTCCGACCAAGCTTTGATAGTAAGCACATGTGCTGTGCTTTCTGTAGTGGAAGTCCTTGCATACTGACATTGAGTTTATGATCCTGGATTTCAGCTTCAGTTTTCTAAATTTGATCAACAGTTTCATTTGTACTGGACTCTCAGTTTTTTGGAAATTGTAGTCATGGAATTGCATTTCCTAAATCCTACAAAGAGCTATGGCATTCATGAAAAATGGAGTATGTTTGATACATTAAAGCTATAATTATAGCTATCCTTACATGAACTTATAGAATATATTCACAGCAAGCATACTTTAATCATTAACATTTGCATTATTTTCTTGTTTTTAAATTGTATAAAAGTATGAATTTTAACCTAAATGTTTATTCTCTTTGGCTTCATTTATAATTATGTACTTTGTGAGAAAATGAAATGTGTTTACTTAATTTCTTCATTTAAGATATTGTACTTTGTAAAAAAAATGATGATAACAGCTTACCCTTGATCTTTTATTGGTATTGTAGATTTTGGAATTATGGAAAATAAGCCGCACATCCTTTATTATATCTTGTGGGTCAGCATATTCATTTTTGGCCAGTTTGTCTCTCACAGTATGAAGATCCATGGGATTGTCAATTACCTCATAGTATTGCTGAAAACAACAGAGATATACACTCTCAAATCCATATCTAAAGAACTTCCAAGTTTAAAAGATTATATGATGGTGTTGGCACTTTGGGATTTAAAAAAATAATGGAAGAAATCACAGATTGTGATAACATTACATAAAACATTTCCAAGTTTTACACAGTATTCTTGACTGATTGAAAATTACAATTGAAATAACCTATTTTACATGCATAATTACTGATATTATGAAGTTGAATGCCACGATAGTGATGGTGGTCAAAACTTTAAGTCTATACACTACACTGCATGTCTGGGTGCTCAAAAAATCATAAATGCTCTACAACATGAATTGGGTTATAAATGTACTGAACTTGCTTACAGGATATAGGTTGGCATCAACAGGCTCCCGGAATGGTTCAGAATCTTCCCACTGGAACACTCTGTCCAGAAGTTGCTGGCACTCAGATTTCCATGCTTCTGGATCTGACAACTTGGCTCTCTTGTTAGAACTTTTCTCCTCTTTCTGAAAATTTGATTAACTTTTAAATTTGCTACATTTTATTTTAATTTTCAGTTCATGTGAAATGCTTCACAAGACTCAGATGTTGATGAGGTGTTGTTGCTGAGATAGAGTATTCCAGACAACATGTATGGAACCACTGACCTTGGATGGGCAACCTCTTCACTTTGCAATTGTCAAAACCAGGAAGAATTTATAATTTAGAAAGAGAAAAATACAACTGAAGCAGAAGTGTGTAAGAATGTTTGATTTGTACATTTCAATAATTTAAGCTATACTCCAAAATTGGAAATTAACGTTACCTGTGTACAGTTTTGGTTTTACTTATGCTGATTCTGGGGCAGTCTCACATAATCTGCAGATGACAGTACAGTCAGATGGATATAGCATTGTTGTATTGGCTCAAAGTAGGCAAATATGTGACTTTGTTGTTAGCGGGGTAGGAATATGTTATAAATGAAAAAAGCAAGAACACCCTTGCCAACTTCATATCTCCACCAAAGGTTTACTGCAAGGTCATAAGATCCAGTAGCCCTGGACAGAAGCTATTGAAAATGTTAGTAACTGAAATCTTATCTTGACACTGCAAGAAGGTTTGTATTCTGGAGTAAGTGTGTACAGTTTTATATGCATATGGTTGAATGGCACATCGGTATAATCTTGCCTCTTAACATAAACATAAACAAATTTGTTATACATCTCAAAGCTGATAAAGAACACTTTCAGTTGTTTCTGAGAATAAATCTTAAGATTACTGATCATTTAAGTACAATGATCAAACACAGTTTGCTGTGCATAGGCATTTACTGGAGCACTTGGGAATGACTTCAATGCAATGGGTTATGCTGTTCAGGTTGAAAGTCTTCCAGCATAATTTTTTAAACAAACAGTGTACGATCCCTACATCAGGGCTGCATCTAGGTTTTGGCAAATGTGTTCACATGCCATCAATGAATCTGAATAAAAAGCAGCCAATGAAGTGAGAGAAAAAAAATTTTTTTTTTTTTTGGGGGGGGCACTACCAGCATGATGTTAAAGTTTCTTTTGAATTTTATTTAAACAGTCAAACAGAGTAATAGCAAGTATAATAAGTTTTAAACTCATCATGTGTTCTGAATATAACAGTATATCAATACATATGCATTATGTATACTGTAACACTTAAAACACATGTATTCTGTATATTACAGTATAACACTAATGCATATCATATGTTCCTTATATTACTGTACAGCACTAAATTCATCTGTTCTGTATTCTGAGCTGATGTCCTGAAATTAGCATTTCCAAATGTGAAAGAATTTTCTTTGCCACACCAACAGTAAAGCAGATCACTTATTTCATTCATTTCCAGCAATGGTCAAGTTTTTTTCAGTCTGAATTGAAATAATGTTTTTTGAAGGATACCTCAGTTTCTGTACCATGATTTTTTGGCATTATCTGACAAAAGTACTAATAGTAGTACCTCTACTATGTGGACAGGGTACTAAAATATTCCTATGATTTACCCCCTACCTTTTTTCTGCATACTGTCTTATAGCCTTTAGATACAACATACATATCCTTGAACAAACTAAATACTCTTCTTGCTTAATACCATTAGTGATGAATTTCACTGAGGAAACACAAGTAAAATAATATTTATCTTCTTCATGCAAACGTTTCTGCTGGATCGTCCACCATGTTAGCTTATCTAATAAATACTTCCATTTGCAGCTTCGTTTGTCAGTGTGCCATATAAGAACAGTGCATACATCTTTGGAAACGTTAACAGATCATAGTAAATATAGCATGCATTGAAAAAAGTATTTTAGAATATACAAGTTTGGTATAGCAGGTCTATCTTGGAAAGTAAATAACAAAAAGTATCTTGTGTTATTTGTCATGATGGTCAAAGTACAGTTAGTAAAAACATACCAATATATTTTACCTTACAATAACTGCTTAGGTAGCAGATTTTTACTCATGTCATCTTTTTGACTTGAACAAGTTTTATTTGCTTCATTGAAATGTATAGGATCACATGGTAAGTATTTTTAATACGTGATTAGCATGAGTCTATGTTCGTTCACTATCAGTCTGCCTACTGACAAAAACATCTGCACTCCATTATTAGAAGTATCACTTCTAAAATAATGAAAAGGATTAGTTTTAACTGGTTTTGTCATTTAATGCACTGTCCCACCAAGTTGGCCTCATCATCAAACAATGGCTCTACTGAACTTTCATAGCAGCTAAGCAGAACTAAGCAAATGACACACAGAAAATACATGATGTGTTTCACAACTATGCAAAGACAACATGGCTCCTGGGAGTGATAACCAGGATTTTTACATTAAATAATATACAAAAAATATAGACTTCTCAACAAATGCAAACAATTCTTTTTGCACAACATTGCGGACATAGAACTCATTCTTCAAGAAATCTTTAAAAAAAAAATTTCTTCACAATCATGCATCCTAGATGCATCACTGCTACATACTCACCAACTGTCATGAACTCTGTGCAAGTAACTGGCTGTCAGGTATATATGCATCCTTGAAGATCAATAAATCAGTTCTTACACAGTGGATTACTCTTGAATGAGCACTGGGTGAAAATGTTTACTTAAATTCATTATTCAACTGCAAAACTCCTCTAGGTCACACATGTTTTGGTTATAAATAATTAGTGGGATTTCCATGTATCCTTTTGTATGAATGAACATCTGCATACTTTAGGATGGAGGAGGTGTGGTGATAAAATAAAATGTCCTTACTAATGAAATTTTTAGACTCTTATTTGTTCAATTTATTGTAACAGAAATATAATTTGCACACTACTGCATCAAGTACATTTTTATATGCATAACCTGAAACTAATTTAAGGAAGTTTTTGTGCATCACTGTTTTCCAAGTGCACGAATTCATAAAAGTTTTGTGCAAATCACATGATCACCTGCCCTGAAGCATCTAAGGTACTGTTAGGTATCTGTACAACCTAATAAGGTACTGTTGGGTATCTGAACAGTTGATAAGGCACTGTTACAGTCTAATAAGGTACTGTTGGGTATCTGAACAGCTGATGAGGCACTCTTGGTTTGGATTGGGTTTTATGGGTTTAACACCATTTTTCAGTACATGATAGGCTATACATGGAATCCAATATATTTGGTAGCGGAAGAACTAGGGAAAACCTCAAGAAGAACCACCAACCCATGAGAAGCTCAAGAAAACTTTTTCACATACCTACGCTAGCCAAAATGAGACTTTAACCCATGCAGGCAGAGGTGAGATGTCAGTGTTCTGTAATGGCGAGCACCTTAGACCACTATACCACCAAAGGCTCCAGACTACTGGGTATCTGTACAGTCTGACAAGTTACTTGGGAAACCTGTATAATCTGACAAGGGCTGTTCCAGTAAAGTATACTTGGAACCCTGGGAAGGCACTTTTAATGTGAAGTAGTCACCCATAGATACAATACTTTTTATCATTTCATATGAACTCTGAGTAACCCAAGTACCCTGGCATGTATTTTTTTTTAAAAGCACCTTCCCTGGGTTTGTTTGTTTGTTATAGCGTTTAACTCCACTTTTCAACACAAGATAGGTTTTACATGGATGACAGTCTAAATGGTGAAGGAAGAACATGGAAAACCCTGAGAAGAACCACCAACTGATGAGAATTTACTGGCAAGCTTCTCACTTACTCACATTGGCCAGGCCCGAGACTCGATCCCACACAGACAGAGGTGAGATGGCAGTGATCTGTAATGGTGAGTGCTTTTAGACCACTCAGGGCCTGCCTTCCCTGGGTAGTATGTATGTTTAAATGGAACAGCCCTAAGTTACTGTTGTGTACCTGTACTGTCTGATAAAACACTGCTGGGTATCTGTACAGTCTGATAAAGCACTGCTGGGTATCTCTACAGTCTGATAAAGCACTGTCAGGTACCTGTACAGTCTGATAAAGCACTGCTGGGTATCTGTACATTCCAAACAATGCAGTTTGCAGGACCAATTTATTTTACATAAATTTCAAATAGGTGTCTCTTATCAACATCTCACTGCCTTTTTCAGTTTATTATCCATATTTTAAATTTGTATAAAGTCAATAATAGTGCAGTTGTTAAAAATAGAAATACCATGTCTTAAAGAGGATAATTAAGAAAATCTAAAATAATTAAATACCCATGCTTTATGAGATAGTTTTTAAATAATTTAACCTAGTGTGCAAACTATCTGTCTCTTCCTATAAAACCTCGGTTCAAAACCGGCATAATTTTGTATTGATTAACTAAGATTTTAGAAACGTTGCATTAATCTAACCCTTTATACATACCCTTTTTCTTTTCCTACTTTGAGAATTCTCATCACCATCATCAATGCTTTCATCGGATGAATTGCCATCCTGGAATTCATTCACATGGCCCAATTCAGCCAGTATGGGGATAGGGTTATCACAGTCTGGGTCACTGAAATCAGAGTTCATGTGAATATTAATAATTCTGAATTCTGAAAGAAGAAGTTCGCATCAAGGTATTATCAGCATCATACTTTTGTCAGTCATTTCTAAATCCTCCACCTCCACCCACATTATACATATACAAAAAGTGTTCCTACTCTGCAGAATCAATCCCAAGGTATAAATTGAAATAAAGAAACTAGATTAGCTCCAATCACATCCCAAAGTCTGAGATCTCTAATTCAAATGAATGAGGAGGAGTTGAACTACACTACGTAAATAAATGCACTGATGGTCAGGATCACAGCATTGTAACCTTTTCTACAGAAATAAAAACAAAACAATGGTATAAGTGAACAGTTTCCAGAGAACACCAAGTCTCACATTAAAAGAGAATTCCTATCTACTATGTGGCCTACATTCTGTTAAAATTAAACCAGTTTTACTTATGTGAAATCTTGAAAGATGATTGTATTGCAGGGAAGGGTGGGAGGGATTATCTGTAATATGGTCAGGTAAGTATTCTCTGAGGAACATGATTACTTAAGATTTACTTTCTCTCCCCTGATCACATTACATTAGGTAAATAGGTAAGAAGAGGAGAAAATGTTGGGAATCCTACATCTATTGGTGTCACTCTGAAGGAGCATGAATGCCAGCTAAAGGATGATGTTATTGTTGTGGGGTTTAACGCCATTTTTCAGCACATGATAGGCTATACATGGTGGCCAGTATTAATGGTGGAGAAGAACCCGGGAAAACCCCGGAAAGAACTACCGACCCATGAGAAGCTACTTGCAAGCTGTCTCACATACCCACATTAGCCGCATCAGTGACTCGAGCTAAAGGATGAATGTTACCTAATGTTAGTTTAGCACAACAAGAGAGAATTTATACATGTGAAAGGAAGATCCCTATTAGATTCCACACTTGCAAGAGAGATCCCTATTGGATCCACGCTTGCCAGGGAGATCCCTACTGGATTCCATTCTTGATTATTGTCTCAACATCAATGGTTTCCCCAGGCAAATCCAGCAAAAGTGACAAATTCATATCAGGGTCAAAGGTGCAACTTATGATTTTTCTTAACTCATTAGTGAAATAACTTTAAGAATTTTGGAGAAGAAAGAATGAAAATTTAAATTTATTGGGCACTGTTTTTTTACAGTAATCTTGGCAAGAAAGTAGTTTAATATCAGAATTACGTCTCATAACATTTTGTCCCCAAAAATGAAATTTTCACTTAAACATGAACAAATAAATGATTTTGCTGTTTTCATACATCAGAAAATGACGAAAACCTGTCACAATTTTTTTTAGAAATTTTGGCAAAGGAAAAAGAATAATCACAGGTTAATTTACTGCATCAACTGGACTACACTCCAGCAAGTAAAGATTAAAGTGAGCAATTTATCTTATGTATACAGTCATATAACCTCTTGCATCTTACCAAACAAAAGTTGCTACAACAAAGTTTACCTTCATTTGTGTTATTTTTATTTACTAAACTGGTAATTTGTGCTTAATATATATTCCACAACCAAACCTTCTGTGCTATGTCTGATATTAAATAATTGCACCCCACCCCCCACCTCAAAGTGTGAACATTACTGAATCCATAGAGTTTTTGGCACTGGTTCAACAATCATTAATAATATGCCAGAAAATACAGCTATATTGATGCGTGATACCAGACCAGAATATCACAAAGTAAAATTTTAGTGAAACATTAATTTTCATTGATTTGCCATCCCATAAAGTGTATCAATTGGAAATTATACTTTATGAATCAATAACAAGTTCATAGCGACCCCCTCCGATTAAAATGCATTAAATACTTTGGATTATTATCCGACAGCCATTCTTTTAGATGGTAAGCAGAAGGTATAGTCATTCAATATATATTTAAGTAACACTAGCACAGCTAGGCAAGAAATATTGTAATAATTTAAAATTTTCAATCTAAATTCACGACAGATAGAGCTTACTTGTAATGGTCTGAAGATGCAAGGGGATGTGTTGCAGCACATTAGTAAAATAATACTGAGGCAAACTTACGAAATAAATTTGAGCAAGGTTTCTGTTACAATTCTAGCTCTTTTCACAATCAAGGAATTTGGCTCATTAAACTTTTGGGCATTGCTTTCAATGTAGCGCACATCAAACTGTAGAGAAGTAACCCGCCTGAAAGAAAAGAATAATGATTCAAATCTCATGCATATATTGAATTTTAAATTATGTCATGGTCTTCTTGCTATCAATACAAATTACATTGTACAGTTAGGTACTATAGGACTTCTTACCACATATACATATTACAATGAACAGATAGTTACTATAGGACTTCTTACCACATATACAAATTACATTGTACAGTTAGGTACTATAGGACTTCTTACCACATATACAAATTACATTGTACAGTTAGGTACTATAGGACTTCTTACCACATATACGTAATACAATGAACAGATAGTTACTTGAGGACTTCTTACCACATATAAACATTACAATGAACAAATATGTATTCAAGGACTTCTTCATACCAATATAAATTACATTGGACAGGTGGGTATTTTATGTTTTATTACCACCTATATACATTATATTGCATATATATGTATTTGAGGACTTCGTGCCAGTAATAAATGTTACATTGTAGAGATACAATGTATTCAACACACCTAACAGAAATAAAATATGCAAGTTTTGAAGGTGCTGAGATTCTCTATCATCCCTGCTAATTGCTCTTCATTATTTTACAGGAAGATCAGGAGTTACAGCAAAATTGTCCTTCCAAGCCCTGTACAATATCTTGGATTCAGATAGTTGAATCAGAACACAATTACATGCAAATGTGCAAAAATAAATGCAGGAATTGTCAACACAGACATCTGCATATTAAACCAATGTAAAAATTGTTAAATTGAGTAACACCAACATTAAGAACCTAAAACACTTTCAACAAATATGACCAAAATATAATATAAACAATTATAGCCATCTTCCTGAGAACAATAATTTCCAAATAGTAAATACTCAAAATATATATTTTCTTTTCCTATTTTATTACCACAAATATTTCACTGTCAAGTATGAGCAATGTAATGCTCTAATGAATTGCAGAACCATAGGTTTGAATACACATCTTTTTGTATCGTAAGACGAAATATATCCATTATTTACACAGGAAATTAAAGTAGATTTTCTTTTTATTATATGTACCAAAATAACTTCTGAATAAAAACTTTAAAGATTAAATACACCATCCACCCACCCTTTTCATAAGTTCATCTCAGGTTTCAATCGCATTTACTGGCTGATCTAAAAAAATATCAGCAATTTGATACAACTGCTTATTTTAGATGATCTAATCTCTTGCAATAAGTGATATTTTTTAATACGGACCTTTCATACTGTCAAGTAAAAGGGACATAACTTTTTCTGGAGGCGAATGGTTGAGTCAAATATCTTTTGCAAACAAAAATAAATTTCAACACCTAGGATGACAAGCAGTTTCCAGCTCAATCTCACAAAATGCATTTTTCTGGTACACTCAAGCAAGCATTAAATGGCATTGAGAAATCTTGTACTTTTATGTTTGATAATATAAGGATACATTTTTCACATGTAAAAATAACTGAATTAACAAAATATGAAACATATTTCATCAATAATTTTATGTATTTGACACAAAAGTATATTATAAAGACTAATACATATGAAACCCAACCACATCCATGGTAAAGATGGCATGATCCATTTTGTCTGGGTCAAGTTCTTTTTTCACACCACTAGATTAATAACCCTGATCCTTAAAGCTTACCTGTAAAATCTGTTTTCCAGACGAGCTTTTATGGTGTTGAGATCAGTAAGGTATTCAATATGCATGGCATAGGAAGGGAATAGGTTGAGATCAACTGGTGTGAGAAAATCTTCTGCCAAGGAGTGTTCCATAAGTCTCTCCAAACCATGGATGACACGGCTGCAGAAGACATCTCGGTTTTCTCCCGGCCACTCCCCTGGTTTGGGGGCATACAGAAGGGCTTTAAGTTCTTCTGGAGTCACTGAAGTCCCATCTTCTATGTTGCCTGGACATCCTGCTCAGAATTTGAATGCAAGGTATCAGATAATATTTAAAAGGCATACAGTAATTCCTTTTGAATCTGACCACATTGAAAATTTTAGTCACATATTTGATGGTTACACTGACCAACTCAATGATATTCATTCCAACAAAGGTTGGACTGATGCTTCATGACCTTTCATTGTAATGCAGAGCATCCATCATTGTGGAACAATTCTGTAGCCTTTGCTTCCAATTTTCTATTTCCATTTATTGTCAACCGGCTACAAAATATCTTTGATAAACGGATAAGATAAGAAAATGTATACATGTATTTCAGGTAAAACTATTGTTGCTCATCTTTTAAGATGTCACATGGTGTCATTTTATTAACATTAGTACATATATTTCTTCTTCTTACCTGACAATAATACATATATACCCTCCCAACTTCCCTGCAGTTAACTCCATATAGAGAGCATGCCTTCCACTCCAGTAGTAACTGATATATTCATGAGTTTTGGTGCCAATCCCTGTATCAAAAGGGAGATCACTCTATCTACCATCTAGGTAGGCAGATAACTTTTAGCTTTTGAGCTAGCAAGTTTTAGCCTGAGAAGGATGGATTTGCAAGGTAACAGTAGTTCCATGAGGTATTATGATCAGGTAATGTATTTGAAGAAAAAAGTTCATCCCTAAGAAGAGACACAAGTTACATCCCTTTTCATCAGGGTTGGGGGTCATTCAATTTCAAAATCTGTCTACAAAGGTAAGTGAAGTTAATGGGTCACACTGAATAGCCATATATGGCTTCTTTTGATGTTTACAAGTTGAACAACTGACTAATCCTGATATTGTTTATATAGCATGAATGAACTAAGATTGGTGTATATTTTTCAGTTGGTGATGATTTCACTTACTGGATGGATTAAAATGAACTGGCTACAGTAACCTTGTGTTGAACATAAATTTGGGAGATAAAAACATATACCTGTAAATTTGATTTTGCCGTACAGTGCACATAAAATAAAAATAATAATATTATGTGCATGGTATTTTTTCAAAAGGTGAACCTGTGTAAAACAGTCACCTGTGTATATGTAAAGCCCTTGAGTGGCTGCAACACATGCATAAATAATGAGTCCGAAACTTGTCAATAGCAGCCACCCATGGGAAAATGCCATGCAGCAACTACTCCTATCATTGTTATAATTATAACATTATTATTATTACATGCTTTTCAAATGAATAATGTTTCCTTTGCATGGCCAATATGCTAGAAAGACCAAATTAAGTTGTAATAAACTACTATTGGGTTAGGAAATATCTGACCAACAACCACATAAAGAAAATAAAACTTTAGCTCATTACTTTTATATAGGAAATTTCACAAAGGAATAGCTGTTGAAACCGGGTATATATATATATATATATATATATATATATATATATATATATATATATATATATGACCATTAGGGTAGTTTGTGAGAGGAAAAGAAAAAATGTGTGTGTGATTTGGATTTTTAAAATAACTTTAACAATTTTGCAGTCGTACTGCTATGATGTTTGCAGTGTGGCAGTTTATAGTGATGTCTAGTTCGTGCATCATGCCACAGACATGTAGCATCATGTCCCACCCAGTCACGTTATCCTGACACCAGGCCGACCAGTCTTAACACTAACCTCTTAATGCTGAGTGCCAAGTGAGACAGCTGTTAGTACCATTTTTATAAGTCACAACCTCCCACATCCAAGGCGGATGCTCTAACCACTAGGCCACTGGAGTGGTCAAGAAAGAGAGAAGAGATTTTGAAATCATACATTTTTGTCATTGTTTAGGTAAAGACATGTGAACTGATGTTTTAACATGTCACATCTTGTTTCTATTCATTGATCTAAGTCACTCTTCCACTATAATATTAAACCGAAAAATTTCCATTGCATTCTTATTTTAATAATTTGAATCAAGCTCCAGTATTAGTTAGAAATTCATTGTTGGGTTTAATACACAAGGTATATTATCAATCTTATACCATACCCCCCTTTTGGGGAGTTTTGTCAGATAATTATTACCATGCATTTGGTATTCATCAGTAAGGATTAATAGAGAACTGGCTTTATCCCAAATTTGCTTTTGTCAGATCTGACCTTGATTTTGTCATTCTCCAATTCTGTAAAGAGATACTTCCAAACATTTTAAGAGGTGTGACTGTTTACACTAAAAAAAACCCAACAATAACAGAGAACAGGTAGCATTTTACAAAAAATCTCTTTAAATCAAGAAATAATGCTATAAATATTTTTACTGATTCATTCAATTAATATAAAGTCACAACAAACTGAGAGATTCACCATCCTGAACAGTTCGATTTAATTACTGTTACACTATTCAAAATAAGCCCACCCTCCTATTCCTCTGTGGATTTTTAACATAGCTTTAACAATCTGAGTTATATCACTAGAATGTCTGCAGTGTGGCAGCTTATAGTGTTGTCTAGCAACGAAGCATCATCCCACAGACATGTAGCATCATGCCCAACCCAGTCACATTGCCCTGACCAACCAGTCCTAACACTAAACTCTTACTGCCGAGTGCCAAGCAAGGCAGCTGCTAGTACCATTTTTTATAAGTCTTTGGTAAAACTTGACCAGGTTTTGAACCTGTGATCTCCCATATCCAAGGCAGATGCTTTAGCCACTTAAGCCACCAGAGCAGTCCTCTCAATTATGTAAAATGGTAGACAAGTATATATTCCATTTTTATACTTACTGCTAGAATCAATGGGTTCCAAGTCCCATGGGCTCATTTGTTCTATTTCACCATTATCCCAACTGTAATTAATAAAAATAATAATAACAATAATAATAATAATAATAATAATAATAATAATATGAATGTTATAAGCCACAGCTAAATGGAACTCTGTAACACAGATTCTTATATTTCTGCACTTTCTTCATTATGATTATCTCCATTCTCTGCAAAAGTGTCCCACCCACACCTCCTCTCCTTTCTTCTAAGAGATGGATGAAAATTCTAAAACCATACTAAACATCTATCTACCAATACTGCATATCATACCCATAGTTTGAATGGTGTAGAAGTAACCAAATATTATAAATGTATATGTAATTAATCATGATCCACTTTTTTCTTCAAAATGCCAGTTCTGTACTGGAGTTAATTTCTTTTAAACTATATACAAGTGAACCAACAGAAATGGTTGCCTCTACACATAGGACATTTGTATACAGAGGCCAGGTAAAGGAAGGCTGATTGATACTTAATATATTCTTCATAAGGGCTTGTATCTAAGCTTCATGCAGGCCTTCACTGACTTTTCAATTATACACAAATAACATGATATCCAACAACACAAGGGTAACACATGTATAGCCATTACCTTCAAAAGAAATGTAAGGACCCAAATCTAATTTTAGTAAGTCACCTTGAGTTCTTTGATGGGCAAAAGGAAACATGTACCAAAATTTCTTAATACTTTTTCTTCCCATATTTGTACCAAGCTGTGTTGAAATCTGTTTACAAGAATCATTCAGAAATGAAGCAAAATCAACTTTTTGCAACCATGATCCAAACCTAGCAGCTAGTGAGCTCCAAACAAATAGGTTCTTCTTTTGGTTAAGGGAAACAAGTTAACAGTTGTGTTGAAAACTGTTCACAACAAGTTATCATCCAAGAACCAAAATGAACACTGGCCCACCTGGACTGATGGCAATCTATAATACTCTACAACTTTTTGACAAATGATAAAAGCTCTACATCTTTTTGTTGTAGCCCATACAAATTATAACAAAGCTCACGATTCTCTTGCTGACAATATGCATGTTGCAGTGTGCATCACTTGTGCACACTCACTTTATTCTGTCATTCTGGAACCAAATTTATGTAACTGAAATTTGTAAATTTGTATGACTGTGGTTAAAGGCAATAATGTCTGGATATAACTATGCAGTCTAACCAATGAATCTAAGCTAAATACTAATGAAAAAATATCTCTCTGCTGATGTTGTTGCTGCTGTTGTAGGGTTTAACACCATTTTTCAGCAAAAGATAGGCTATACATGGCGGAAACTGTCAATGTTGGAGGAAGAACCCAGAAAAAAACCACCGACCCAAGAGAAGCTACTGGCATGCTTTCTCACATAGGCTAAGCCCAAGACTCGAACCTACGCAGACAGAGGTGAGACGGGGCCCATAATAACTCTTTCTCTCTCTCTCTCTACACACACACACACACAACCATTTAACCAATGCTCTTGATTGCATATACTGTGAACAAACCTGTTTCCGGTGTGTTAAGTTTCTGTATTTTCATCTGAAAAGACATCATCATCATCTGTGCAATACTGAATGGCCAATATGCCAGGATGCTATGTGTGAGAGTTATTGAATTTTTGTTCAGCAATATTTTTTTATAGGTAAGTTATGCAAATATTTTTCTACTTTTAATAATGGCAGCCATATCTGATGATGAAATAGCATCATGTGTTTAAATCTGAAAGATTGTTCAAGATAGGAGACTTTCTTTTCAAACTGTGTCAAATTCTGTTAAGTAGTAAGAGGTATTTCGAAGATAGAAAAGGGTTTTATATTTTCAATAATAGCTAGCATATGTGAAGGCATACTGGCATCATTTGCACAAACTTTAAAGCCCTTCATGTCAGAATTACTTCTGTAAAATTGGTCAAATTCTGTTCAATGAGTTTTGAGAACTTCATGGAGGGATTTTCCAAATTCAGTAACAGTGAAATATTTCATGGTGAAATTACGTTATTTGAGTGCTCTCTGCCAAATTTGGTCAAATTCTGCAGAGTAGTTTCTGAGAAGTTTTATAAAGTTTTTTCCCTTTTTAATAATAAAAGCCATGTTGCAGATCAGCATCAATTACATAAATGATGTCTTCATCCTAGGATGATTTTTGGACAACTTTGGTCAGATTCCATTCAACAATTTTGGAGTAGATGTTTACAAGTTGCCTAAATTTTAGCAATGTGGCTATATTTGATATTTGATCATTATCACCTGTACAAATTTGAAAGATCTGCATGAAAGATTCTTTCAATAAAGGTTGGTAAAATTCTCCTTTAAAGGTTTTTCAAATTTTAGCAATTGCAATGATATTTGATCGTAGATCGGCATCATTTGCACAAATCTGAGAGACATTTGAGCCAAGATACTCTATATCATTGTTTGGTTGAAATAGCGATGCAGGTTTTGAGAAGATGAAACAAGCAAATACTGACAGATAATAGACAAGTTTTTCTAACTTTGGTAATGTTGGCCAAATTTGATGGCAGATTGACACTCTATGTACAAACATCAATGGTCTTCATAGCAGGATGCTTTCTGTAAAATCTGATCAAATTCTGTTCAGTGGTTTATACCCATATTTGATGACAGATCAGCATCATTTGTATAAATATGAAAGGCCTTTATGCCAGGATACTTAGTGCCAAGTTTGGCTGATACCTGTGCAGTAGATCTTGAGAACAGGTTCAAAATAACACTTGTTGATGAATGCTGGCTGGTCGATGAATTCCACATAATGCTGAAAGGCCACACCATAAATTCCAGTGGTCTTGTGGCTAGATGAGATAAAAACCATTTATAAAAGTGAGTATGTGTGTGTGTATGATTTGGATTTTTAACGTAGCTTAAAAAAAATTCAGTCATATTGCTATGATGTCTGCAGTGTGACAGTTTATAGCGATGTCTAGCACTGGGGCATCATGCTGCAGACATGTAGCATGATGTCCCACCCAGTCATATTATCCTGACACCAGGCTGACCAGTCCTAAAACTAACCTCTTAATGCTGAGCGCCAAGCGAGGCAGCTGTTATTACCATTTTTATAAGTCTTTGGCATGACTCGGCCAGGGATCGAGCTCCTGCATCCAAGGCGTACACTCTAACCACTAGGCCACTGGAGCGGTCTGGATAGAGGTGAGATATCAACCACAACTGTGATAAAACCGCAACCACAACTGTGATATGATTTGCATAAAACTGATAAACTTTTAATAATTCTAAAAAATGAACAATTACTCACTGAACTCGGAAGCACTGGAACATACTGTCAGGAAACTCAGCTTGTAATGGCACATGTGCTTCAATGGTCCCTAACCACCAGGCATCATCAATCATTGATCGAAAACGATCACCTAACAATGTATTAATATTAGCTTAAAATAAAATTTGCATCAAATAATGATATCAGTATCTTGGACAGCTTTTATTTTGCTCAAACATGGATGCAAACAAATATTTTTTAATTTAAAAAATGCTGAGTTGTATTTGAATGTATAGCATGTACTTGAATGGTATCAATAAATCGGAATGTTCAATCATCAGATTAATCTAACCTTCCATTATTGTACGAAAGATAATACTGCTAATAAATGTTATTTGAATGAATGGACATCAAATAAGTCGTATCCAACTGCGCACTACATATCCCCAATCTGCCTTCAAATAAAGCAATGGCAGATCAGGGTCTATGCTGCTTGTTCTACTATTTACTCTAACAAAACTACATTGACCCAGATCTGCTGGTACATTATGGGAAGGCAGATTTGAGGGGGTATAGAGTGTGTAGATGAACCAGATTTATTTCTGTATAACAACATTATCCTGCACTAGTATCAAAGTTGAAAATAGAACAAGATCATCATCTATCATGCGGTGTTATTGTACAAACAAGTTAACGAATGTGTTTCTCAGAGAAAGAGGGAGGTAGGGAGAGATACAGAGTGAGAGAGAGAGAGGGAGGGGTTCTGTAAGGGGGGGCAGTAGAGGCTTTATTACAGAATAGGTGTTTGAAATAATATGCATGGCAGTGAATATGATAGAGAAAAAATCTTTGGTGGAAATTTGTTATTTCAGTATCTTCTCATGTCCAATTTCAGACATATATCACTGTCACTAAACTTGCCTGGTTTCCACTTCCTCTTCATGGCTATATCATAGATTTGTTTCAGAACCAGGAAGTCTATGACATCAGGCATGTCATGATACCTGCAAATAGTTGTTAAAGGAAAACAGTTGTTGAATGTACAAAACAGTTTATCAACTTGAAGTACTTTTTATAGCTGTAAGTGTTAAATGATTTGTCATTGTTTTTGTAGCTGCAGTATAAATCTCAATACAGAAACTAGAGAATCAAAATAAAATTAACTTGATTCAGCAAAAAGCACTTCAGTATTGTTGCATGAGGCTACAGTATTGTAGATCATATCATAAACAATCTATCTGGACTTCAAATAACATTCTGACTGATAATCATCATTGACTTGACAGCGACACAAGTTAAAATAATGGACTCCAATGCATTATGATGATTCTACTTTTTAAGCTTACAATATATACTGTAGTCTAGATAGTGTTTCTGGAAATGTACCGTATTTACCGTATGTTTTCAGACACTGTTTACAGACACCATTTTGTTTTGGGAAATATAATATTTAAATGCCTTGTAAGTTTTAAGATGCTGCTCAGCTATAATTTTTTCTACAATTTATGTTTTCAGACACAATTTAGGAAGATCTGCTGCGTCATTTTAATGTAAAATTCACAGTGTGTTTGCCGTTAATTTAACTGATAAAAAATTTGCTTCATTTGGTTGTCAATTATTTAATGTGATCATGAACTTCCATGAACTAATATAATTTAAAATTCTTAATCTTATGTATGTATGTATGTATGCAGATAGATTGATAGACTGATAGATAAACATTTTTATATTAAGCCATACACAATAAATAGCAATATCAAAGAATGAAAAGAAATATGATTTAATGCTGTAATGTATTTAAATATATTATTCAATTTCAAGTAGCTTGTCCATAGCCTTTTTTAGGTCCTCCGGCAAAAAGCCCTCAAATTCTGTAACACTATCATCATCCATATTGTTTAATTGTTTGTCATTTCTGATCAGCGCATTTTTACTTCTGTTTAGATTGACACTGATACCGCACCCCTTGAAAGATTTCATTATCACTGTGCGCTTTTCCTTCAATGTGTCCATGGCATTTACAACTCAGTCCAAAGTCTGTTTGCTGGCTGTCTTGATCTGTCCGTTGTTGCTTCCATTAGATGATTTTAATGCATTCGTAGCATCCCTGATGTATTCCATCCAGCTGCGGCAGCGGTAGCTCTTGATTGGTTTACTGATGCTCACATCAAGAGGCTGCAACTTGGATGTGCAGCCTCCTGGTATTATTGACGGCAGAACATTTCTGTGCCGCAACTGTTTCTCCACGCCATCAGTGATGTGAGCCTGGAATGAGTCCATAAGTGATAGTGATCGCTCTCTTCTGGTGAATGGCAAATAAATTTCTTCACTCCATCGCAAAATTAGTGTTTTGTCTATCCATGCTTTCTCTTGAACTGTGATAATCCACCCTTTTTGTGCCATCAGATCTAGATGTCTCTTTCCCTTGAAAATAATCATTTGGGGTAATATGTCGCCAGAACCTGCAATGGCTAAAATGACAGTAATGTGTCTCTTCTCTGTTCCAGTTGTACGAATCAGAATGAATTTGATTCCTTTTTTGTCTGCCATTTTCCCTGGCACAAGATCAAAGTACATTGGTGTATCATCCATGTTAATAATAAACTTATCGTCAAACTCGTCCTCCTCACATCTATCCATCACAAACTTGTGGAACGAAGCAATCTTTTCTTCCAAATCCTTGTGTAAATGTTGGGCAAGAGAGGTCCTGCTTCTGAGCACAAACCCATGTCTTTTCATGAAATGCTCTCCCCAAGAATGACTGGCATGGAATTTGCTCTCCTGAAAGTCTGTTGAGACAAGCTTCCTCGCAATATACATATTCCCTCAACAATGACTTGAATTTGTAAGTCACACTGAGTGGGCACCCACTGAGCTATCTTATCATCCATAGTTTGTCCATATAAAATGGGTCATCCACACTTAGGCAAATGTCCATTCCAGTTCAGATCTGCAGAAAAGTCAATTTTCATTCAGGTACTCACCGTGGATTTCAGAATCTCGAATGTTTCCGTTGTAGGTCTAATTCCCAGAAGTTTTGCATTGTTAATGATATCCTGCTTTTGCTTTAATGTATAATGTTTATAGTGGCCACATACAGAACCATGTGTAGCACTCTCGGGTTCAAGATAATCAGACTTGTCATCTAGAGCAGCTTTCTTCGTAGGTGGTTCTTTTTGTGATGCATCCTTAGAATCATTAATTTGAGGTCGCTTCTGTGGATGGCCTACTGGCCTCTTTGGAACGATTTTGGCAAGGGAAAGTCCCTCCACGAACTAGGCAGTGCCTCCTCACTTGCTACATAACGTATGATAAATGTAATCATTAAAATTATTACAGTCCTAACAATATTATGTTTCACAACAACAGCTATCCAGTATATAAACTTTTGATAGTGGTGGGTATTTTATTTATACTTTGTATTTTAATAGCTTGATTCGGCTAACAAAAATTTGATTGGTTGTCAGAGTAGACATTGTTACACACAAAACCACTTCAAACTGGTGGGACAGTTATGGCTTTGATTAGAAACCATGACCCCTGCTTTATATCATTAAACATTACATCAGAGAGTCGGTATGGATTACTAAAATTCATTGGCATTGCGCAACAAAACAAAACCCTTATCCATGAGGCATTATATACCAAGGTTTAAACATAGGTATTGTTCTACAGGTAATAAACCTCTTTGTAGATGATAAATATTGATTGTGAGTGCTAAATGTTCAGTACATTGTGTGCTCTTTTAATGAAATCCGGATGGCTGCCTTTTATTTCTGAACACATCTGTCAAAGAAATCCCACAAGTTATATTATTAATAATTATCACCTAGACACCTTGAAATCTCTGACATGCAACAAAACAATCTTTGAGCAGTGGATTGTTTCAAGTTGGCAAGCTCTGCTCATTTTGAAGCTACCCTCGGCTAGGTGAGAAAAAAAACGAAGAAAGAACCACAACAAATAGATCACCGTTATTTTATAAACAATACCAACATGTTAAACATGCCAACTCGTATATTGCAACTGGCTTGTTATTTTTATCCATCCTAGGTGTGGTTACAACACTCACCCCATATGAAGCCTCTCACCCTTGGTGCTCTAAGATTAGCCATCATACATGTACCAGTATTTCTACTCTCGATACTAAAATGTTTCTGTCATAAATATCTTAAGAAAATTCCAAAATCTTTTTATTTGGTTTGTATTAATATCGCAATTATACAGAAATAAATCTTTAGTGCATTTGTAATGTAGATTTTAATGATCACTAATTAGCAGAGGGATAAAGTGTGGATTGCAAAATTACTAATATGGCATTTCTTTTGGAAAATACGCACACAATCGTGGCTCTAATACATGTATGGCTGTGTTTTCTGGGGATGGACTTGTATCAAATAGACAAAAAAGGCAAGTAATGCCTGTTTTTCATTCATTATCCTTTCTGTGGTGTTAGACAAAATACTTGTATTACTTCATGGCACCACATCGTCATGTCAGCTAATGGTAACTTCGTTACGGACGGGGGAATACATCTAACTTCACCTGTATGTTTTCAGACACCTAATTAAAGAATTTAATATGTATTTCGACAACAAAAAAAGTAATTATTTGTTGCAGTCCGAAAACATATGGTAAATACGGTAATGATACATGGTACAAGTGTATTATTTCACCCCAACAGTGAAGATCTCAACACAAGATAGCTTTTGATGTGGAAGAAATAGTAACAGTTGCTATGAATAGCAGTGACTTTAAGTGGCTGAGAAATTATAGCAGTTTAGTCTCCCAAGAATATGACAGCAAAAATATATCCAATCAAAATATACTGCCTTAGACTGCATATCCTCTCTACATCTGAGTTTGTTAAAATATAACTAGCCAAAAATTAAGACAACATTTTTGAACAAAACTGATATTATTTTTTTTTAAATTCCCAAATAATGCCCCATTATAAGGTACTTTTCAACAGAAAGTATCACCAAGTTCTAAAAACAAGAAATCTGAACAAAGCAAGGCAGGATAAAATATTGGCATATTGTACACAGATAAATGTAATAATGGATGAATTAAGAGAGGGTGGCTGATACAAAGAATCAGTGCCTTGTTTCGATGTTGATAATAAAAAAATTGTATGAATTTTTTCCAAGATTCAGAATAAATTTTTCATTTACCATCACTAAGATAATATTTTACCATTTTTCATTTACCATCACTAAGATAATATTTTACCATTTTCATTTACCATCACTAAGATAATGTTTTACCATTTGCATTTACCATCACTAAGATAATATTTTACCATTTTTCATTTACCATCACTAAGATGGTATTTTACCATTTTTCATTTGCCATCACCAAGATGTTTTACCATTTTCATTTACCATCACTAAGATAATATTTTACCATTTTTCATTTACCATCACTAAGACAGTATTTTACCATTTTTCATTTGCCATCACCAAGATAATATTTTACCATTTTCATTGAATATCAAGCAAGTACATCACAAGTTTTGGGTGAAAAACCATTTCAATGCAAACATCATCAAGGTGGCCATAAAGGAAAGGCAGTTTTATTTCAGGACCTGAATAAGACATCAAGAGTGTTCTTGCAGTGAAACCCCCCACATCAATAACAGGATTAGCAATTACAAAACTTTAAAGATGGCTGCCATATGTCAAACATAAATAGCCTATCGTGTGCTGAAAAATGGCATTAAACCCTACAACAACAACAACATAAATAATGCCCAAGAAAACAACCTTGGGCAAAACATTTAATCCAAGTCAGTGAAATGCAAAACATGGATCATAATAACCTAATTCGGCAATAAGGAAGTAATGCATTCACTCAACTATTTTCAAGATAGGATACTATGTATATAGCAGGCAGAAAACTTGTGTGGTCATAAGCTACATTAAAAAAATTAACTTGACCCGTAAAATGTGAAATTTAGGTCACAGACACCTCTTTGTTCAGATGTCATACAACAGAGAAGCATTTAGTTTTCTACTCGACTCTTTCTAGTATGTACAGTTAAAGCACAAACTTGAACCCAAAGTCTGTGAAGCAAGATATATGGATCACAGTGACGTACTTTGTGATAAGGTTATAGTACCCCACCAAGTTTCATGATTCCAGCTACAACAATATGCAAAAAGGATGCACACAAAAATAAAATGCAAACTTAATAGAAGTCAGAAAATGTGACACATGCAACTATCAAATTTTATATGAAACATTAACATTACTTGATAAACATCAAAACAAAAATTGAACACAAGACAGTTATGAAATATGGAACTCAGTGACCTATTTTTGGTGATGAGTGCTGTACTATTCAAGATGTGTCCTCTCACCAGGTTTCATGATTTGCCAAAAAAATGAGCTAAATTCAAACACTTAACCAAGAATGTACAATAAATATACTTGTATGTACAATGTTTGCCTCCTTGACCCCTCCCCAAGAGGTAGGTGCTATGAAAGACTCCAAACTGGTGCCTAGGATCCTGGAAGCAAAAATGGTTGACATGCACTGAAGTGTACATATGTACATGAATTTTGTATGTGTGGATGCCAATGCTGACATCAGGTGAGGTACAATATAGATCCTCTCTACTTTGCAGAGGTGAGATAAATTAAAAGCACTCACTTGACAGAGAAGCTTCCACCACTTGGCTTGCTTGTTACAGGATCCAAGTATGCCAGCTTCAGGCAGCACAACCTGGGTGGGCGGATTTCATATTTAATCCCAATTATCTTTACAAACTCTTGTTCCTGAATGTAAAAAGGCATATTGTATTTAAAATTGTTGGGTGGAGAAGCAATGTTAACACAAGTACTATATAGTTTGGTCTCTTGTATATTTGGAAAGCAAATATGTTTTTAAATTATATTTCTCTGAGAACACTTATTCAATCATATTAATGTAAGGAAATAAAGCCTCTTCTACCTCCAGAATCCAGTCCATCTGAAAAGATGAAAATATTATCTTTTCTATGTATCAACACCAAGGGAAGAAACTCTTACTCATTACATCCTCCTTACCAACACAAGGTGGCTTCAGTTTTAAGCTGAACAATATGTCAACTAAGATTCCTGCATTCATGGGGCGGTGTGGGAGGATGTTATAGCATATATTCTAGGGAAAATGTAATTAACTTTAAAAAATCTCCTTTCTTCTTTGAATATACTCCTTTTGGTGAAAAGGCAATGGAGTGAATGCTGAGCATCCTGCCTCTGTAGTACATAAAAAACACATTCTGTCAAACTTTTTCAACAATATTTCTTTCAGCATAATGTGCTGATAGGAAAAAAACATTACTGCCTCAGTGACATTTATTTCTGTTATCTTTAGGCATATCCTACTTGATATCTGCTTTGAGTGGATCCTTAAACAATTAAGGCAAGAAAAAAAATCCTGGAATTCAAGATAAGACCATTTCTTCTTTTTGACTGCAGTGTTGAAACCATATCAGACATTCTTGAGCAATACAACATTCCAAATTAGCCACTGTAGCAGCCATACCAATTAAGACACCATTAGAAGACTTTTGTTGAAAATCCCATGCTGAAATGACCATCCAATCAGGAGAAGTAGAGACATTTTTAATCTTTATTGTGGCAACAGTATTTTAGGTAAGCACTATTTTCATTCAGTACTAACTAGAGATCATCCCGTTACTTCTGGACTAACTCTACACTGATATCACTTTCCAGTTAGGACTGTTATGTATATTTGATTTAATTTATATTCGATTCGCTTTAATTGTCTGTTTGTTAGTTTTATTTTTTTAAAATATTCTATTACATGCTATTGTAATTTATTTACTGAATTTGACATTGTCTAGAAATTCAGTTCAGTTCTGTTTGACCTGTTTTTTTGTAAACAAATAATTAAAGAAACTTTGTATCTAATGCTGACCTCGTTCCTCGTTCCTGACCTTGAATCAGAACCAGTAAGCGTTGAAGTAAACAACTTTTTAAATTTAACAAAAAATTCTTTCTCAGAGTAAGATTCATAAAGTGGAATTGAGGCCATGCTTGGAGTATGTGACCAATAACATGTAGCAATGGTTTCAAACTCTGGTTTTTCCAGAGGACTGACCCACATCTGGGCATCTGTTTTGCGATGTAGCTAGATTTATTATTGATGTTTTGAGAAAGAATAGTTGTTAGTGCCTTAACACTTGAGAAGTTAAAGTGTTTCATGTTGTGAACAGGTTTGGGGATAATTATTTTCTCTTCAAATTATTTGGATTCCAAGAGATTATTTTTCCATGGAAATACTTGTGCTCTAAATTAATTCTTGGACAAGCACTGTTATCAAAACTTACACATAATTCAAACACTGAATACTATTTTCTGTGATTCAGCAAAGAACTGTATGAAGCTGACTACAGCATATGTCATCACCTTCCAATTTGGATTTCATAGGGATTCGAACTCAGTTCCATTAGAACTTTTTATTACTAGGACTTCTATTCTGTAATTCTTGGATTAGTCTTGGATTACTTTTAGATTTGATTCGTAGAACCGTAAGTTTTTTTTTCTAATTTTTACCTTGTTGTCTAGGGAAATAAATTATTTGTTAAATTTTATAAAACTTGTTGTCTTCACTTTTTCCTTTATTCATTTTGTAGAAGCCTAAACACGTAACAGAACGATTTGCAATAATCAGATTTTTAAGATATCTTCATAGTAGCCACAATGGCTGTATATGAACACTTTTAATTTCATAGCAACTAGACATCAAAGTCTTCTTGTGAAAATTTTTTTTACATTCACAGAGTAATTACCAATCACAGAGTAATTACCAATCTGCTATACAAAAGTATCTTGCACAAATGAGTGTCTTGCACAGAAGTTTTTCAAGACTGCTCCAGTGGCTTACGTGGTTAGAGTGTGGGAGGTTATAAAGTGCCACGCTGCAGACATTGTAGTGATATGACTAAAATTGTTAAAGCTACATTAAAAATCTAAATCATACACAAGTTTTTTTTAGGTATACAAAATGTTTTGAGGCTAAGGGCTATCAGATATCTATCAGAGATGTACCATTTTACAAGTCAGTCAGAACACTAAACCCAAGAAAAAAATGCAACCCAAGGATTTGGTAGAAAATGATGAACCTCAATGTCAATAAGCCAAGATGACAAAGTAGTCTTATTTCCACTGGTCACACTGACTATCACACAGCAGCTGCTTTGCAATTTTCACAGTGTAACTACAGGTAATAGCTGGGGTCCACTGAACAAAGAGCATGCAAGTGACAGGGTATAAACATGTGTCTTCATTCACTGGTAATGGAAATGGCAATAATACTACTAACATTTATACTTACTTGAATTTACTCATAATGTACATTCTCAGTTCTGCAAATCTGAATTACATGACCAATATTGTGGGTTCCAAAACTTGATACCACAAAACAGTGCAGTAATTTCGACTACATTTCCAACTCAAATCACGTTCTCTTAACTGCACTCAAAATGAAACAAATGATGTTAATGGTGTATTTTTTTAAATAATTTATGTGAAAATACTTTAAATTTTCCCCACATTATGATTCCAATCAATCAAAGACAGAACAGAATCACAGGTGTAGTTGATTTAATGCTGATCACTCCACTGCTCAAATCAAAAGAACATTGCATGGAACTGACCCAACAGATTCAATCCATCACAAACAGAAAAACAAAATCCATCCATTCCAGACAAAATGGAAAAGTTGTTTCAATGTGCATTCATTCACAATATGAATCTAAATTTGAATTTTAAGTAGAACAAAATGGGAATAATTTTTAAACTAATGAGGAGTTTGAAACCAAATTCAAAGGTCACTGGGTAGTGCTATGTGTGCATTAATATTGTTACTGTGTACTTATGAATTTACAGCCGTGTATTTATTTTGGAATACATCATAATTTCAATTACTTCATTTCTTGTAGTGAGTTCCTTTTATTATTAAGCCTTAGGTAGAAAAGCAAAATGAGTATATAATAAAAAAGTAACTACATTTGTATTGGCAAATACAATCTCATATTTTTTCGTAGTAATACTGCACTCCCAAGGTTGTGCAGTATTTCTCAGAAAAACTTGTTCATATTTTCCCATACAAAACACTAACCTATAATTATTAGCCATTATAAAAACATTAATTCCAGTTTCTGAGGATAAGACTATCTAATGACAATAATGATGATGATGATGATGATGATAATAATGATGACCATCATTTACAGCAAAATTATTTTTGATCTTTTTATCATTTATGAAAGACAAATGCCTATATGATATGTAAATGCTGATGGCATCACATGCAAATGCATAGAATAAAATGTTTACTATAATGAACAGTTGCTTTCATAATGAACTTCCAGTCAATAGGATTAAAATTTTCTACATCTCAGTTTCTTTTCACATCAGCACTTCCTAAACCTGGCAACCACTAATAAAGGGCAATTTTTCTTCAGTGATTTTTGACAATTTCAGTAAATTTAGTGATTATTTTATGCTAGGTCACGAATTACTGGATTATCTGAGGGAAATTTCTGGAGTGAAATGATATTTTCTCACAGCCTCTCAACAGACACTGATAATATTATAATCAAGAAATGTGAAGTTATCCTTCAATGAATGCACAGTCTAGTGGTAAGTATGGCTACTTCCAGTTGAAGACAAACCAAGTTCAAATCCAACAAGGTGCAAAGTTTGTTTTTTTATTTTCCTAATATAATCTTTTAATTTGGATTGGGAAGGAGAATTATGTTACTTTTTTATATTTTCGGTGCAAATATTCATAAAATACAGCAGAAAATCTGTTAAACTGCAGACATTGTCGATTTTGATCTGTCATACATATTTCTAAAATGAAAATGTGCCTGCTATCAGCGAATAATGGATATATTTCTTCTTGGTGTTTTTGTTGTTGGGGCCCCTCTATCTCTTGTTGGTGAAAAACTTAAGTGGCTTTGCCATTCGTTTTTCACCCACTTGATGAAATATATGTTATTCACTTGTTATCCTCTTCTGAGTGTCTTATTTGCTTCTATATTTTTGGACAATCAACAAAAGTAAAATGTATTGTTACACAGATGAATTTTTACATGACATTCTTTTAAGGAAAATGTACAAAAATGTTTTAAAATAGCTTTGATAGAGCAAGATTATTTTATGGCATGTACTGGAATGCCAGAAAGCATCTCAAATAACCTGCTCTCTCCACAGAAATACCATCAAAAAATAACCCTTTGCACAAATGCCTGCCTCACAGCTGCTGTAAAGTTACATAAAAATGTAAGAGAAACGTATGAAAAAGTACATAATTTTGTAAGTGAAATACCTGTAATCACATAAAAAATTGTAGGCAATATCTTAAAATCTTAAAAACTGGTCATCCTGTGTTTTGTGAAATTGTATCCAGAGCCTTAGCCAGGGGAGATAAGGCAGTTGTAAATTTGGACTAGTCACTTTATATTAACTTTAACATAGATTTTTAATGATTATGGTGGAATAAATTGTACTGGAAATATAAATGCTTAATATACATATATCCAATATCTTACCTTTAAGCACATATTTCAATGTTGACCATAAAAATGGCAAAACCACTAGAAAAGTGATTCCTTGTCTCACAATATACTGATGCAACTAAAAGAAAAAGTTACTCTTACCCTGAGGTGTGGATTCTTGTGCCATGGCTGGTTATGATTTGCACCAATATCATAAACATTGTGTCTCTTCACAGCATTAACATAATTCTCGTGACCCTGTCGGAAGTACATAAGCTCATCTCCCATCTGAGGGAAGTAGGGTGTCTTGCGTGGAATGGTATCAGTCAACCAATCAGGGGGACGGAACTTCTCCAGGATAGTCTGCACTTCCTGAGGGTCTGGCTGTTCAACTGCGGGGGCTGAGGGGCCATGTTTCTTCTTCTAAAATTGATTAATACTGTCAGCCTGAGTGGAGTAATTTCATCTCTCAAAAAAATGTGCAATAACTCTTTGCTATACTGAGTACGCCGTGGAACTTTTCTTCCATTTGTCTGTGTGTTTCTGATCTACATTTCTTATCCTTGTTTGCTAATATTTTGCTCATTCCTAACTTGAACACTGTACAATTTCTGCATTGCTTTCAAAATTAATGCAGAGACTGTTTGCATTGGAAGTGCCTTTGATTAGAAGCACATGCAAGAAGTTTAAGAACTGTTGTTCTCTGCCAATGAGGACTACATAATGGATTATTAGACCCAATGTACCATAAAGGTTTCTTCTATTCTTAGCATCAGTCATACTAATATATAAAGGTCTTCAAGCCAGGATGCTTTCTGTCAAATTTGGTCAAATTCTGTTAAATTTTTCTTTTAGAAGCATTTTAAAGATTTTCTAATTTGAGAAATTATAGTCATATTTGATAACAGATTGGCATCATCTGTACAAACTTGAAAGGCCTTCACATCTGGATGGTTTGTCACAGGTTGGTCAAATCCTGATGAAAGGTTTTTGAGAAGTTGCTTATGGATGTGTCTATTTTTAGTAATGGGGACAATATTAATTTGCATAATCTGCATCTACTGAACAAATCTGAAAGGTCTTGATGTGCAGAGCATAATGCTCCCTGCAAAATCATGCAAACTGGTCACTCAGTGTATTGATGTGATGTGATGTGATTTTGATTTTTTAACGTAGCTTTAACAATTTTTCAGTCATATCGCTACGATGTCTGCAATGTGGCAGTTTATAGTGATGTCTAGCACTGGGGCATCATGCCACAGACATGTAGCACAATGTCCCACCCAGTCACATTATCCTGACATCAGGCCGACCAGTCCTAACACTAACCTCTTAATGCTGAGCGCCAAGCGAGGCAGCTGTTAGTACCATTTTTTAAGTCTCTGGTATGACTCGGCCAGGGATCGAACCCATGACCTCCCACATCCGAGGCGGACGCTCTAACCACTAGGCCACCGAAGCGGTCTCAGTGTATTGATAAGTTGTTATATAACAGTTGATGGTGATGTATAATGGACAAAGGATGATACTAAAATCTCATGTGGACTTAACAGCCAGTTGTGTTATCAAGAGGCCTAAATGGCCATGGTTTCACTGACATGAGATACATTGGTCTCAAAGACAGAAGTAGTAATAAGGTTGGTGCTTTAAGTTGCAAGATACCCCATAGAAAAGGATAGTTTTCAGCTTATATTTTATAAAAAAGACACAAATTTGTAGTATTTGACATGTTATTAATTATGTTTCTGCTTCAAATAATTTCAGCTAGACTAGATGGTCCACTGGTATCTTTTGTATAAATGTGAAAGGTTTTGATGATTAGATTCTTCTTATCATGTATCCAACACAACCTCAATCTCACTCTTATTACTCCCATAATAAAAATGAATTTAAAAACAGTACTTGTTGATGTGACTGTTACTCAATTTGAATTAAGGTTGGGAATCAGGTCAGTCTTTATGTTTACAGAAAGGTCAAACTATTTTCTGGAAAAAGTATGAGTTCCTAGTAAACAGAACTACATTATTTTGACATATAATAAAATAAAAAAAAATAGAAAGATTTTTGTTGTTGTTGTAGGGTTTAATACCATTTTTCAGCACATGATAGGCTATACATGGCGGCCAGTATTAATGGTGGAGGAAGAACCCAGGAAAACCCTGGAAAGAACCACTGACCCACGAGAAGCTACTGGCAAGCTTTCTCACATACCCACATAGGCTGAATCCGAGACTCAAACCCACGCAGACAGAGGTGAGATGCCAGTGATCTGTAACGGAGAGCGCTTTAGACCACTCGGCCACTCGGGGCCCCTAGAAAGATTTTAAAACTTACAAACACTTAAATCAAATATACATAAGACAGTTTTAGAAAGCAACTTATTCTATGATAGCTTCTTTATGTATTGGAAAGAAACTCGTTTTATGATGACTTTTTAATGTACTTGAAATAAATGTGTTCTGTGATAGCTTTTCTAAAAAAGTATATTAGTTACAATAACAATACATAATGGAAGAAAATATTTGCAGTTTTTCCACATGGTTGCTATGGAAGACACATTAATGCTAGAAATACCCCGACACAAACTTTGATAAAGCATGTCCTAAGAAGCATTTATATCTCACTTGGGCAAAACTGGCAAAGACATTTGTTCAAACTGATAACAGGTCTGCTAAGTTGATGGACGAAGCATGACTGACGTTATATGCTGGAAGCAGGGCCATACCATTAGTTCATTTTGCCCAAAGGCTGTCTGAGCTAAGAATGGAACAAAATCCTATGTCCATACTTTTCTATCTTAACTGGCCTATAGAGATTTTGATAGGAAAATAAAAAATTTTTTAATATGTTATGATCAAAAACACAGGTGACTTTGCTACAAATTTTAAAGATTTACCGAGGTCAAATATTGTCAAACAACAATTCAAAACTCCTTTTGAATGCAACAACTTTTTATCAAACTTTTGTTAGGCAATGATATGAAATAATTCTTTTCATGATGTAAATGTTGCACTATAAAAGTAAATGGTAGAAAATCTGGTCAAGACTAAAATAAAAAAAGGAGCAGTACATGATGTTCACGAAAGACATAAAGATCCAGAAATGAAGATCTCTTAAACTCCTTCAGGTTATTAATCAGATTTCCTAGGTAATGTAAAATCAAAGCCCATCAGCTGCAAGCATGTGAACAATGGATGAATTGCAAGTTTTCAGAAATGTTGATTTTAAGCTGAAAGTGCAACTTGTGGTTTTCTGATGGGCCTCAGTGGATGTGAGACTTTGATGACATCTGATGTTTATCAGCTGTTACAATGAATTCAATTTTGTAAATTTTGATTGGAATCCATTTTTGTGCTTTTACAAATATTTGTTATAAGTACTTAAATTTGTGAATCTGGTAAGGGTCATTCTAACTTCAGAAATTCATCAGTGTTCATTGGGTCTTTCTAACTGATTTGTAGCAATCACAAACTTGACACAATATGGTACCACATGATAAAATGGAATTAACATTGCTGAAGTGGTGAAGAGCACAACATAAATTGTGCAAATCCAAAATTTATATAAACATTGCATATCTACTACAAATTTAACCTTATTGGGAGGTTTCTTCTTCTTGGCGGGTGGTTTCTTCTTAGATTTTTTGGACCGTGACTCTCTTGATTCATGACTGTCACTTTCCAATTCTTCTGAAGAGGAATATCTTTTTCTTTTCTTGACACGTCTTGAGGTACGTGTTGGAGGCTGTAAGTTGGACCCAGTGTCACCCATCCAATCAGAGTATTCACTTGTATCTCTATAGAAAATAACAAAAACAGTCAAAGCAAAGTTATCCTGAGTTCTGTGTACCATATTATACATACAGCATATATAATAATTGGACCTCACAATTCAAGATATACTGCCAAGAAATTAAGGTGTATCATTTTTAAGAAATGTCAAATTAGTAGAGTTTATATATAAAACTAGACCCAACACTCAAGATACAAAAAGGCTTAATCAACAATAACGGTGTTTGTTTTTAAGAAATTATATTTTAGTGAAAATTTAATATTAAAACCTGAAATCTGTACAACTGGGGCAAAGCAGATTCCAGTATGTAAAGGACACCAAACCTGTCTTGATATGTAAAAGTAATATTTTTCATTTTATCTCCGCAAAAAAAATTGCTTTTGCCCTGGGACTAATTCAATATGAACACAGCCAACAACACAATTTTTTTAAGCTCTTGTTGTTCTGTGGAGTCCTTTGGACTTTTTAAGTAGTTCTAAAATGATATTGTCTTCTACTGAACCTAAGTAAACAAAATGGCAATATAATATTTCATTTATCCTCCCTCATGGAAGTACAGTACATTGTAGGGTAGAGCAAGATCAATTATTTACAATTGTTATTCCTGTTGACATGCATATAGAAAAAAATATGATACATATAACATGAATATAGAATGCAAAAGAAGTTGCTTCAAATCAAAACTGAGCATTGCTTGCTATTGTATGCAAATAATTAAAAAAGCATCTTTAATTATAAATCATATATGTGACACCAACCAGAGATACTTTTCATAGCTCTCAATGGCAAATGCAAATACTTTCTAGTATATATTCACCCATCAATCTAATGGACCCAAATGTTTCTAATTTGTTTTGACTGCATGTATAATGTTTGCTCAAAATAAATTCAAAATATCATAGTATTAGCAATTTTGAGAAACTTAACCTTCGAGTCTCTTATAGGGACTGAAGGGAATATTAGCATAAATTACACCTCTACCAATGTTGGTTAACATATGGCAACCTATATAACAAGTTTGGCAATCTCTACCAAGCAACTGAGGATAAACAGACAGATAGCAGGATCCACAAGGTAAAATAACATCAGATTAAACTATTATTCACACCAAACAATATGAAGATCTGAAACAGAATTATAAAATATACTTACTGCTACTAAAAAATTAAAAAACTTATTTACAAATATGTTAAACTAACAAAATCCAACATAAATTTGAAATGATATCACAAATGAGGATGCTAGATACCAATGTGGTTGTGACTGCTTATCAATAGTTACAATGGGCTCAGACTAGGATCAGAAAAATAGGAAAAATGCTCTCTATTCTGATAAAAAGAGAATAAAGAATAGTTCATTAATATGCATGCATCATATTTAATAGGCCTCTGCATGGCTGACTATATAGTTTTGACCAAAAGTTTCAATGACCATGACCTTTGGTTCAATTATGAAGTCAATTATCAATTATACCTTGATGTCAACCAGCATCTTCCATACCTAAGTGCAAGTCCAACACAAACTATACGCATGGTACATGATCTAGATCAAGAATTACTATGCCAAAACAATTTCTTGTTTTCATCACTATGACCCTGACCACTTGCCATCTGAAGGCATCAAACAAATGGAAGAAGTGAGAATGAGGGAGAACAAATGGTGAAATAAAGTGGAAATAATTTTTTATTTGCAAATATGTATTTCTTATCTAATATATATATATATATATATATATATATATATATATATATATATATATATATATATATATATATATATATAAACTCTTTACTGTCAGCTGAGATATTTTTGATTGATTACAAGAAAATGCTTTACAAATGTTCTGACATTAAAAACTGCAGTGATGCACATTTATTTTATAACGTATTATTAAATGAAAAACCTGTGTGTTTGTTATATGGGCCAGTTTTCTGGTTGTTTCTAATCAAGAAATAAAGTTACATTATACAGACAATCTTGTGTATGGCTATTGCTGTGGATATTTCAATATCTTGTCTTTTGGAATAAAGCAATTAAGACCAGAAACATCTACTTAAATTAATCCTGTATCATCAAATCATCTTGCCATTTAAAACCAGAATGCAAGGCAGTGAATGATTACTTAAGGGGTCAAGCTGGTAATTACATTCATCTACAAAAATGATCAATGAGGCTATATGCAGGTTATTGATCTGAGAATGACTGAGTCACATGGGTCATGGCTGTTAATATGTTGTACACAGGATATTAGCCAATGTTCACTTGGTGTTAAAACCAGATAAGGTGTATCAGTAATCATATAGGATCACTGCCAAACTGGAAGGTAAGGTATTCTGAGCCTTATTTCGCTGGTGGTAATATTCAAATAAGTGAAATGGAAATCAGATACACTAAAAAGGTGACTCTGGACCAAAAAAGTGATTGAAGTCACTTTTTTTTGGGCTGACTAGTTTGAGCACTGGTCACTGATGTAGAGGGCAAGAATGACTTGTGCCCTATCACTCCTGCAGCCCAGTCCCTGACCCTTAGTCAAGCAGCCCAGATTCTATAATATCATCATCACTGGCAGCTCAGTCTCAACAGACCATGCGAATAGCACCCTTGGAGTGTTGTCTGTCTCTGGGGTTTTGGCATTGTCTGCTGTGGCTGTGCAGGCCTATGCATGAGTGACAGTCCCTACTGCAGTTGGTGCAGACATAATGGGAAGTCTGAGTTGCTGGGATTGCTGATGTGCTCTTCTTTCTCTCACATTTCTCTGCTGCCAGCTTCCCTCTCCACACACCAGCTACTGCTATGCCCTTGCTTAATGTCAGTCTCCAGGTGACTCAGTCCTTGGCCTGCACTTCCTAACCGTCGGGTGAAATGTTGCATGCCTTCATGTCCTTCTTGCACACATCCTTGAAATGGAGTGAGGGGCGGCTGACTCTTCTGGTGCCAGTGGCCAGCTGTCCATATAGGATGTCCACTGGCAGCCTCCCATCCTCCATGCATCGGATGTGTCCCAGCCATCGAAGGTGGCGTTTGTTCAGCAGGAAGTACATGCTGGGGATACTTGCATGCTGCAGGATTTCACTGTGTGGGACACGGTCTTGCCAGCTGATTTTCAGGATGCGTTTTAGGCACTGTATATGGAAGGAGTTGAGCAAGCGCTCTTGCCTCATGTAAGTGCTCCAGGTCTCATTTCTATATAGAAGGGTCCTGAGAACACAGGCCTGGTAGACTTGGAGCTTGGTATGCTCTATCAGCGTGTTGTTTTCCCACACCCTTTTGTTAGTTGTGCAATGATGGTGTTTGCCTTTCCAAGCCTTCTGTCCAGTTCTTCATCACGAGAGAGAGAGAGTGATGCTGATAGATGACCCCAGGTAAGTAAAGTTGTTGACTGCTTCCTGGGTGACACGGTCAATTTTGACGGAAGAGACAATGGTGGTATCTTGCATGCTGACATGCGTCTTTTTTAAGCTAATGGTGAGCCCAAACTGTATGCAGGCATCAGTAAAATGGTCTCCCAGTCTCTGGAGGGCATCCTCGGTGTGGGTCACAAGAGCTGTGTCATCTGCAAAGAGCATTTCCCTGATGAGTACCGACCTCACTTTGGTCTTCCAAGTCCAGTTGTGCCAGGATGGTGAGGTCGATGAACATCATGTAGAGTGGCTCAACTTGCTCTCTGCTCTTTCCTTGGAGTTGTTGGAGGGAGATGATCATGTCTGCTGTAGAAGTGCCTTCTCTGAAGCCGCACTGGGATTCCAGGTACACATGGTCTGAGAGCAGCTGCAGCCTGTTGAGTATGATGCGGGTGTACTCTTTGCCAATGATGCTCAGGAGTGAGATCCCTCGATAATTATTAGTCACTGTGGTTGCCCTTGTTTTTGTAAATTGTGGTGTCATGCATGTCTTGGGGGACTGCTCCTTCCTCCCAGCAAAGACAGAGTAAATCGTGCAGTGGCTGAAGCAATGTTGGTTTCCCACATTTGATAGCTTTGGATGGGATGCTGTCACTACCTGATGCTTTGTCGTTTGGAAGGGAGTCAACTGCTTTGCTGAGCTTCTCTAAGGTGGGCACTTTGCCAAGCTCCTCCATGGTGGGCAGTTTCTTTATGTTGCAAAGGACCGCATCGATGACTGACGTTTCTTTGGAGTATAGCTCTGAGTAGTGCTCCACCCATCTGGCCATCTGTTGCTCCTGGTCTGGCGATCTTCTCTCCCATCAGAGATTTCAGGGGGTTACCCCTTTCACTGTAGGGCCTAGAGCCTTCTTGTTGCCACTGTACATACCTTGGATATTTCTAGACTCTGCACTGCACTGGATTCCTTCAAACAGTTGCTGCCAGTACTCATTCGTGCACTGTCAAGTGATGCGTTGGGTGTTGCTTCAGACACTTCTAAGGGCAGCAAGCGTCTGTTCATTAGGGCATTTTTTGAAAGCTATGAAGGCTTTTTGTTTGTCCTTGATTATTGGTTCCATCCTTGAAAGGTGTGCATTGAACTAGTCCTGGCTGGGCCGTTCTTCTTGTAAAACGTTTTGGGCAGTATAGTGTGTGTGGTGCACCTTTCTGCTCATGAGGGCCTGGTCAGATTCGCAGTCTGCACTGTGGTAGGTTCTGGTGGAGAGGATGCTGTTAATGGCAGAGTGCCTGGTGATGACCAATTCGAGCTGGTGCAAGTGATGAGACCTGGGTGTTTCCATGACACTTTGTGTTGTGGCTTACACCTGAAGGTGTTTGTAAGGCACAGGTCATGATAGATGCACAGCTCCAGCAGTCTCTAACCATTTTCATTGGTCTTTACAGTGCCATGATGTCTGAGGCAGGTAGGCCATGACTCGTGGCCCGCATCTACTCTGGCATTAAAGTTGCTGAGGAGGAATAGTGGTTCATCTTTGGGGCATCCTTTGATCTATTCATCCAGCTGCCCATAGAACTGATCCCTTGTGTCTTCTAAAGATGTGAGGGTGGGAGCGTAGACACTGAGGATGTTGACATTACCTGCAGCAGTGGTAAGGCAGATGGACAAGAGGCGCTCAGTGCCGCCTGAGGGAGGCTCAGAGGCCAGAAGGGTGTTTTTGATGGTGAAGCCCACTGCATGATGGTGGGACTCCTCAGTTTCTCAACCCTTCCAGAGGAAGGTGTACTTTTCCTCTCTGAGGGAGCCACTAGATGCGAGCCTGGTTTCCTGGAGAGCAGCTATGCTGGCATTTTGTCTGGTGAACTCTCTACTGATGATGGCTGTCTTCTTGGTGTTGTCCACTTCCTTGAGGTTGTCAGAGATGCATGTGCACATTGGTGCACATGTTCCAGCTTGTGAATCGAAGAGCAGGAGTCTTCTTTGTTGGTTTCTTGTTTCTTTTGTCTGGTGTGGAATTTCCATCTGCATGTCATGCTGAACAAAACACTGAGCTCCAGACACCTACTGGAGCGGGCAGACATTGGTGGGTCAACACCTTACTGACCAGGGCTACCTGGCTTGAGGCTGGCAGTAGTCAGCCAGTGGGACATAATGATCCCTCCAACCATTACAGCTGACCCACGGCACCCCTACCCTATGCCAATCGGGTGGGACTTATAATCCATAGACTGCCAGCTTTCGTGTTGTTTCCTCATTCAGTAGCAAGACTGGAGTGGCCTCTCCAGGGTGCAAGCACGGGCATGGTGTATGGAGGTCCTGGGCTGCCCAGATGTCAGGATCCCCCTTCTTGTCCTTACTGGTGGGCTACAAAGGAATGCTGAGCTCGACATTTGGCACCAATCTGGATGCAGGAGCTGCCAAAAGGAAGGCGTAGTTGACACCCAGCCACCTTAAGGGCTCCACTCCGGATTTTCTGTCTGGGTTTACTCACGTAGCCTTTCCTTCTCCCAAAGATATCCACAAGGCAGCGAAGCCATCATCCAATGGCTGGGACTTGGTGCATTTGGAATCGGAGTTTCCTTCCCCTAGACGAACTGCTTGAGAAGGCTAACGAGCTCCATCTACCTGGGTTTGGAGTCAAGAGTTTATCTTCTCTTAGACTGGTTGCCAAGGCTAACTAACCCAGTCTACCCAAACAGTTACACCACTGTTAACTCGGTCATGCCACACAGCATGCTCTGTCAAAACAGGGATCCCAGCATGAAGATGCCACTGTGGACACAATAGTGTAAGAGAGGCCATATGCAAGTAACCTCCTCCTCACTAGCCCTGGAAAGGAGAGGCTGTGAGAAACACTTCACTATACAAGTAACAAAATATTGTTCTAATAGCACTGGTTCTAATTTCATAAAATAACACATTTAAATTGTTAACTTATAATAAATCTTGTAGATATAAATCTTTATCCAATGTTAATATGAATTGGTCCATGTCATGTGATCAGACTTATAAAGAATACATCACAAATAGCACATACGAGTACTAACTTTTGAGTTCTGTGAGATATAATACCCAAACTACAATCAATACAGCACCAATTTCATATATGATTATCACTTTATGTTAAGTGAAATACTTAATATATTATTGACTTCTCAGGGAACTGCTCTTTTAGAGTCGTTTAGTGAGTTCTAGTGGTTTCTGCTTGGGCACAATGCTCATCAGACAACACTAGTGAACATGATTCCAATGGGAGAAACAATAACAGAATACTGATCTGTACCAGGCATTCCTCTTTTAGTACATAAAGGAAACAGCTGTATTTGCATATGCAATAAATACTGAGATAATTTCCTTTGTGGCTTACCCATCACTAGCACTATCTCCCCATCCATCAAACATCTGTATCTCACTCTCTTCCTCGGCTTCTGCCTCTGGTTCCTGAACAAATAAAAATAAACAATATAAACTAAAAATATTCTTCATATAATTGCTGTACTATTTTCTTTCTTGAGTTTCTTATTCCAGTTTTAAAAAATCTGTATAAGCATTTTTCTCTTTTATTTAATAAAGGACAGAAGTCACAGCCATGTCATTTTGTTATGCTTTACAAGAGTTCATAGCACTATGAAATTAGATTCATATCAGTGATGTCATAATGTAATGATCACATCTTTTCAAGCCATGCAGTTAACATTAATTTAACATTAGAGAAATCCTTAAATCATGCTATCCTCTTTAACTTTTTACCTCTTCTGTATCATAGAGGGCTCTCCTCGTCAGCCTGTTAACACTCGTTTCCTCTGCCTCAACTGCTCTTGTTGAATATGTGTGGTTCGCTCTTTTCTTCTTCCTGGTTTTCATATAGCTTCCTGAATCACTTGATTCACACTGCAGGAAACAAATTACAATGATAAATTAGTGATACTTGACAAAAGATTTATATTGCACAATCACTGATCTGTTCAACATTTATTTGTAAACATATTTGGATAACAAAAATCAGCATTAAGACAGTTTAAGCTACCATGAATCAGTGATTTGATCATAAGAGTAAATATACAAAACTAAAGTGGTTACTAAGCAAAACAAGATATCCTTTTCAATACTGAGAAATGTAATGGAAATTAAACAAATTTATAACACAAGTCCAAAGGACCTACAGCACTTCTACAGCATAAGCCACTCAACCCAATAATCATATCTGCATAACTGTTTTTTCATTATAAAAAAATCTTAACTTCATAAAAATTTACCTTATTTACAATAATTTCCTCCACATTTAAGCTTAACATATTTTATATATTGTGTACTATGTGGAATTAAAAAAAGAAATGACAATGCCTTTGTAGTTCTTTTCCTGGTGATCATCTTATTTACAAGTTTTTAAGACATATATGAAATTCATTAGCTTTGTTATTCTGCAAACATTTGAACCAAACCATGAGATGTGGTGTTAGATTTATGCATTATGTGATACAGTGAGTTCTATTTAGACTATAACAAAAAGCTTGGCTATGAAACGAGAGCAAGTGCTAAAGCTTAAAGAATTTTCTCCCATGATAAGCACAAAAAGGCCAAACTTGTACACTTTTATTTTTAAAAGTGGGTGGGTCTATCATCAGAATAATTGTAATTTGTTATGGGTCACAGGAGCCAAAAATGGGCCCTGGTCTGAAAGAAACAATTTTTTTCAGAATTGCAGCAATTTACTTCCAGTTTTCTTTTCAAAATATTTAATATCTCTACCAAAATGATGGGTCAGGGCCCATTCCCAATCATGTTAGAAAAATTCCTAAATACTTTTTCTTATGCATGTAGACATGGTGGAAAGAGCTTATAGTAAAATATTGGCTTATAAAGGGAGAACTACAGTACACTGCTCAGAGAAAGTGTGAAAAGTACAATAAAAGTCAAAAGACAATGCTATGTATCACCTGCTCTGCTGTGGCATAATCCAAAAATCTTCAAATGTCACTAGTGTGAAAAGCAAGTAAAAATGACCTTCTTTTCCACACAGTGAGTAGTACCATCCAAAATGAATAAACCTATCGTGTTTCCCAACCACAGAGCTAAATGAGGCATGCAACTTCAGTGAATTTTTGTCCCCAGGCTATCATAGCCAGTCACAAAAGTTCACAATAATGAAACCTGACATATAACCTTTATGACAAAGATGGCAGGTTACTAGGCAGAAATGGAAAGTAACCATGATTGCCCTGTTTCAAAATGCATTAAAGGAAAAGTGCAGAAATGGGGCAAAAGAGTTATCAGCTACCCTGACCTGAAGACAAAATTGTGACTATGATACAAGAGATGGTATCAAAGTGAGAAGCGTAAGTGCATCATGATTCATATCTGTATCTCAGCTTTATGATATAAAAAAGAAACAATATTAATACTGACTGGTGGCCTTCAACTTGAGGACAAGACACCACACATGCAATCCAACACATCTTCTAGTGACAATATATAATTACACCAGGCATCATCATATTGTTTAAAAACAGCTTAAAGTTATTAAGTGGGCAAATCTGACTGAAACCTAAAATACTTACATGTAACCCAGACCTTGGTTAAAGGACACACCTTTAACTGATTTTATATATATATATATATATATATATATATATATATATATATATATATATATATATATATATATATATATATATATATATATATATATATATATTGTTGTTGTTGGGTTTAATGCCATTTTTCAGCACATGATAGGCTATACATGGCGGGCATTATTAATGGTGGAGGAAGAACCCGGGAAAACCCCAGAAAGAACCACTGACCCACGACAAGCTACTGGCAAGCTTTCTCACATACCCACATTGGCCGAATCTGTCCAAGACTCGAACCCACACAGACAGAGGTAAGATGGCAGTGGTCCGTAACAGAGAGCGCTTTAGACCACTTGGGGCCCCTATATATATATATATATATATATATATATATATATATATATATATATATATATATATATATATATATATAAATCACAGCAACATAAGATCATGTTGAGTTATCACTATCAGAAAATCCAGCTCATGACTAGACACAAATCACCGAGTCTCTATCAGAATTTTTCGTATGCTGATGGGACATGATATTTTTAATATATACCTATCAAGTTTTAGCTAAAATCCCAAAACGTAACTGAAAAGAAAAGAAATTGCTTAAAATTTTAACCTTTCTGATATGAACTTCAACTTAAGTCATAAACCAAATTTTTTTAATAGCCAGAAATATTCACTACTATCACTGTTAATAATAAGAGTTCCTATATGCATGGGGAGAACAGAGTTGTATATGTGATTTACAGCTATTGTGCAGTTGCTAAATTTTACATTACAGAAAAGTTCACCAGCCGATAACTAAGGAAGTTCCTGTTCAAAGTACCACTGATAGCATTTTAATCATTTCAAGCAGGACATTGTGAGAGGTTACAAACGGGACGTGGCATGGAAAAAATGGCATTATTTAGACAGTTATTTAAAGTGGGATTGAACAAATTGTTGGAACCTGATTATAAGGATTTGCTGCAGATATGTTACTTATTTCCTTTTGCATGTCAAGTAACACTACAGCATAGTAGTTTATGCCTGTTCATTTGAATCAGGCCAACTTTGAGAATAAAGCAGTTCCAGCCCAACTTGAGAGTATGGTAATATGGAATCTAAAAAGGTCATTTTCCTACTTTGGGATTTGATGTTTCTAGTTTATTCTGGGGTAGAAACTTGATAGGTATATAATAAATACTCCCAGCAATGAGACAGAAACCCAATGTGGTCCTTAATGTAACTTCTAATTATGACATGCTAGTTTATGAAGTTACATACCTAATTTTAAACGATCCAACATTACCATGCCAAAAGAAAATTGTGATATAAAATTATATTATCAAACTGTGACCTATATTTTCAAGATCTGGACCCTATTGTGGCAAATAATATATAATAATATATTTGACAATGCAGAAGTAATAAAGTTTCATCCAATAATTTGGCACAACTTTAAAATTATAAAGCAAGTTTTACAACTGTATATACAACAGTATCAGAGAAATGTAATTGGAAAATATAATATGAGCATGATACATAGGTCACTGTGACCTACATTTATCCATGGTAAGCTGTACCATCCAAAATAAACAATTCATGACTGCACATACAACAAAAGTAAGAAAATAGAAGCTAAATGTGAAAACTCTACAATATCACTAAACATTAAAATGTGACTACTGTGGTATGTGGTGAGTATTACCATTCATGATGAATACACCAATTAAGCTTTATGAATACATAAAATAAGTTTCCGATAAATGGAACTCAATGAAAAACTTAACACAACCACCAGTGAGAAAAAGTAGACTTCTGTGACCTGTTTTTGCCATTGGTGAATAGTACCCTCCAAGATGATTACACCAATTATGTTGAATAAAACTCACAGAAAGTTAGCTAACTTAGCTTTGTTGGAAAAGCAATCAGTGTGTCTTACCTATGCTTTACATAGATGAGAAAATATTACATTTTTGAATATACTCTCAGGAACTGATGAAATTGCAGATATGTTACATGAGTACACTTGTACCTCTAGAACAGAGTATGTCAAAGTATATGAATATGATAAAGAAAATGAACTTGCGTCCATGTGCTTGTGATGAAATGATGTAATTAATCAATGCTATAAAAATAAAATAATGTTATCAATGTATAAGTGTATCTATGTTATGCATAATGAAGTTGTCAATGTACAAGAAAGTTAAGTATGTTACTGATATGTCATTTAACTTATATAAAATGTCTGTGGAAACTGTAGTATACCAGTCCCAACTGTTACAAACGTTTGCAAAAAGGGGCAATGATCAGTCACTCCAATAGCCCTATTTCCAGCTAAAAAGTAATTCTTAAAAAACCTGTTTTGGAAAAAAAAAGGTTCTTCAATCTTACTTGCCTGATCAAAATATGTAAGGGGAATACCTCACAAATCCAGTCATCTAACCTTAAAAATGACTTCACATCTTTTGGTTTGTTTTAGCAATTAAAGTGCAAAATCTCATCAGCTTATAAAAATAAAAATCAGAGCATTCTCCCCTTCATTAAAGAGTATGGTGCCAAATCCCATCGTCTATCAGTTACAAATGAAGCAGAAGCACGTGTTCTTCCAGGAAACGAAACTTAGTGGAGGACTTGAGAGGGAATGCCTGTTTTATGTTTGGTTAAGTATTATCAAAGAAACATAATTTACTGAAAAACAAAAACAACAGTTTCTTCTTCATTTACATTAACCAATCATAATACAATAGAAGCAGACGTAAAGGCTTGATAGATTTAATCCTTTTGTCCCATAGTTTATGGGCTAGAGTTAGCAAAGGTCAATGAATGGATGTTGTGTAGAAATTATTTTTTCTCACTCATGTGCAAATCCAGTTAGAGTTGAGTAACCCACATCAATATAAGCTATAAGTGAGTGGGGAGGGTAGTCTCTTGTGTTGCTAATACAGGTTTCACAAGGTCATCTATGTAAAAACAGACTAAACGTCATCTCAGATGTCCATCCCAAAGTTTAAGTGATGTTGGTCAGTGAGAAGTTTCACTCAAATGTTATTCTGGTGGTGACTGTCACCACTTCATGAGCTGATATGCATCCAAGTGCTTGTTGGATATCAACCAGGCATGTAAGGTCAACATTTTTGGGTTTCCCAGGAAAATCTGCAAGAGCTTTTGTTCCAGAAAGTGGTGAGTAGGCCCGGATTTTCCAAGGAATCTCTGCTGCAAGATACCAGATGTCACTGATTCAAGATTGTACTCATTTGAGGGGAATGATCAGGATCAATTTGGTTTTGTCTGGTAGGTTTAACACCATTTTTCGACACAAGGTACATTGCAGCCAATATATTTGGTGGAGGAAGCTTTCCCACATACCCATGCTAGAAAAGCAGTAATTCAAACTTACATGGATGAAGGTGATATATCAGTGACCTGTAATGATGAGCATCTTAGACCACTTGGTCACTTTGGGCAAAAACAAAAAGGATTGTTCACCACTTGGATTCCCTTGTTTTCTGAATGACCTTGTGAGTCAAAGGTGTCAGAAGAAAAGTGCACTGAGACTGTCCAAGTTCTGTGAAAGGACAATGGCTGTCTAGACTATGAAATCTGGGGCTGGTGAGATAAAGGCTGGGAGTTAACTAAACACATCATCACAAAGAGGTCCAAGGGGCATATATTTGATTGAAGATTGATGGATGACAGAATGATTTCTGTATGAATCAGTTAATTCTATCTGTACAGTGAGTCCACAAGGATGTTAAGCCTGCTTGGGATATGGGTGATTTCAATGTGGATTTGTATTCCACCATGATCAAAAAGCCTTTACAATGACTTTCATCTTGTAAAAATTAATTGTGCATGGAGTGCTACCAAGCCTACCTCACTTCTTCAAAAGAGGGCAGGAGATCGAAACCCCAGCCAACTGTGCTGGCATCTGAGTATCAAGATTTTTGGTAAATGATCCTGCAGTAGAATGTCCATTGTAAGCCATGACACATTCTTACAATAGTTGAGACAAAAACCTTGTGTAGTCCAAACTTTTAATCATCTGGTCTAGTGGGCAAAGTTGTAGTGGGATTTATGGATCATCTGCTTAGGTCTCATCAACATGCAGTCCAAACAGATCATCTCCATGGGTATCATCAACAAGCAGTCCAAACTGAGATCATCTGCATGGGTCTCATCAACAAGTAGTCCAAACTAAGATCATCTACATAAGTCTCATCAACAAGTAGTCCAAACTGAGATCATCTGCATGGGTCTCATCAACAAGTAGTCCAAAATTAAGATCATCTGCATGGGTCTCATCAACAAGTAGTCCAAACTGAGATCATCTGCATGGGTCTCATCAACAAGTAGTCCAAACTGAGATCATCTGCATGGGTCTCATCAACAAGTAGTCCAAACTGAGATCATCTGCATGGGTCTCATCAACAAGTAGTCCAAACTGAGATCATCTGCATGGGTCTCATCAACAAATAGTCCAAACTAAGATCATCTGCATGGGTCTCATCAACAAGTAGTCCAAACTGAGATCATCTGCATGGGTCTCATCAACAAGTAGTCCAAACTGAGATCATCTGCATGGGTCTCATCAACAAGTAGTCCAAACTGAGATCATCTGCATGGGTCTTATCAACAAGATGTCCAAACTGAGATCATCTGCATGGGTCTCATCAACAAGTAGTCCAAACTGAGATCATCTGCAAGGGTATCATCAACAAGTAGTCCAAACTGAGAAGATCCTTGACTACATTAAGAAGACACAAGACAAGTAGTCAAGAAATAGTAAGCAAAAATGTGATGCTTCAAGTAGATGGAAAAACACCACTGACACAGTCTTCAAGACATATTCTTGAAGGAGACAAATTCAATTAAAAGAGTCTGTGAACTTTATGCCCAGATGAATGAAGTGGTGGGTTTGAATCGGACTGGATTTTGATAAGGAATACAAAGCATAGCTAGTATCTGTGCTTTATGAAGGTGGATCTTTCTTAGTTAAAAGAACAATGGATGTGTGAGTTCTGTAAGTGGTCATTGACAGAGCAGGTGCAGGAGAACAGAACTCTGTGGAAGAAGTTAAAACTTTCTTCAATGTATGTGCAGTAGTTTGAGTCTTTCCAGGACATCCATCATCAGATTGAATAGAGAGGAGGGGGCATGCAAACAAACTTCGAATCAGAGATGTGGGTTGACAAAGAAACTTCTTGCAGTGGTAGTGACATCCAAATGGGATAGCTGCAAGTTTGGGATGATGAACCAGATTGATGTCCATCAATGACATGAAACTGTGCTCTCCTTGTATTCACTCTGAGTGGTGTAAAAGTGTGAGATGGGTACCTGGTATTGTGGAAATGGGTACTGATGTATATGCCTACATACTGGATATTGTGGGACACTGGTTAGAGTCAGGCTATGCATCATCAAGAGGACCAGGGCTTGAAGTGGTGTGACTGATTGCAAGATGCTGTCTGTATCTGAGTTAGGGACTTGGAATGCTGGAAAGATGGATCACCATACCCAGTCTTAACGACACTAGGGGAAGGTCAAAACTGTGTCAGAGCTGAAGCTGATGAGATATGGGGCTAGCTGAAGTCATCATAGCCAATACCTTGATTTGCAAACAGTGATGAGCTGACCATGATTTATCCCTGCTGTTCACCATATCTTGTCAATACTGGCCTAATAGTCTATTCATTGCTGGCATGGCTAGAAAAAAAATGGGGATACTGGGCAACACCACAAACATGGTACAATTAGAGGAATGGTGAACAATCTGCTTGCATAAATATCTTTGGCCTTCCCATGTAATACATCTACACCATGATGGAGATGAATCAATATTAAGAAGCAGCACATAACTCTTGCTGAAAAACTGTGAGTACAATGATTACATGCATATCTTCTGATGATGACTACATGTACATGTTCCACTGCAGTCTACTAAAAAAACTGCAGTAGTTGTTATCCCAAAATATTTTCATACATTGCACCCAGCTCTGTTAAAAAATGGAACAACTTTTAAGTAAAAAAATTTATAGGTGCACAAAGATTTATCACTATGTCCAATTTTGATGATGACCATAATTAGTACTATTTTTCACAGTAATCCATAAAAAATTAGCAAGACAACTGTAGAACTAATTGCATTATTGAGATTAAATTCTATACTGCATTAAGGTATCACAAAATAGAGCAAAATCTAAAAAATTGTGGGAACAAAGTGATTGGTCAATACATATACCTTCAGCCAAGACCATAATATTTACCTGGTTTCAACAAGACAATCCATCAAAATGATTTGGACTATTGGCACTACAGAGTACCATGCAGAAAGATGCATGGAATCACATGAAGCTTGCTTTATACATCCAGCTCTATTGAGGCATGTGTGCGTGTGCAAACAAATGGAGTATATTTCCCTATTATAGGGAAATAATCGTAAGGATCACTGTGATTTATGTAAAGGCACAAATCTGAAAGCACCCAAAAGACCTCTTGAAAAATCATAGTGACAAGTCACATGTAGATGCAGTGACTGGCAAATGACATAAGTTGGTGTCAGTCCTTCTGTCCAAGGAAAGGCCACTCTCATTTTATCTTGGCAAGAAAATATTATTGCTAACAGGAAGCCAAAATACATGGTTAACATCCTGTTTAGATTGGGAGGATTGGATTTGTGAGATGATGTATGTCCTAAATATTATGATCAGGTAAAGTATTTAAAGAAATAAGCCAAAGAGTCAAATGGGCAAGCAACACTTTCAATTTTAACAGGCAGGGTTTACATCACATGTCTTACACAACCTATCAGTCCAACATTTTGCTAAGCAGGCTTATGCAGAATTGTAAGAACACAGCCATATGCATTTTGCCAACCTTTTATTTCATTTTCACCTATTTTACCAGAGTTGGATGATAAAGATGTAATTAATAGACACAAATCTTACTCATCTAGGAGCTTGATGTTCTAAAGCTTTTAATTTTCATAATTTAATAAGTTCGATGAAAATCAGCTGAAATCTCTAGAATGTAAAAAGTGTAACCAATCAGAAGCAAATCTCTTCAGCACACATCTCACTTATTATAGAATCAGTCTAAAGCATAACAATATAAGCGAATTTATTAAACCTGAGAAAACTTCAGTCTTCACAGTGGTATCAAGCTCACAGCAAATCAAACTCATCCAACATCTTGATGATATAAGATTATTAAACAAATCTGACGAAAATATGATAAGATACAAAGTCACTTGACTGTTGACAAGCACATAATTATCAGATTCAAAATCACCTCAAGAATATGCATGGACAATCCCAGTAAGCATACTCATCCAAGATCTTGATGATGCAAGTCCATTTACCTTTTTTTTAAAATCAAAATCCTAACAAAAACAATTTCTTGAAGGTCAACAAGCACTGCAAATATGATGCATGATCTCACTCATTACAGATATTTTTCAATCAGCATATACTCAAGATCAGATCAGAAATATAGTCATTAGGGTGTTAGCAAGCTCAGCCAATCTGATGCAAGATCATTTCATTAATATACAATATACCTTGATCATGCTCATTATCTAAATCATTTGAAATCTATATTCAACGTCTGATAAAACTTGGAACAAAATATATAGTGTCCAGAGTGTTGACAAACTCAGCCAATTAGAAACAACATCACCTCATTATTAAATATGGCAGACAGTCATTATGAATCTTAACCAAAATCTTAAGATACGAAGGATCAAAGTCAAGAATGGTTATAAACTCATACAATTAGATAAAATAATTACCTCATTAATTAATATGGACCCTGCAACTTATCAAACTCATCTCAGATCTTGATGATAAAATTCAATGTACCATGTTTAATCAAAATCAGACATGATATATGGTCTCCAAAGTGGTAGGAGATTCAATCAGATACAAGACTGCCTTATTAACATGCATGGATGTTGCTCAAACTCCACTAAGACATTGAGGAAACAAGCTTGTTTTCCAAATTTTATCAAAACAGGATTAGAAATATGGCCTCCAGAGTGGTAAAAAGCTCAGCAAGTTCGAACATAATTGGATCAGGAATAAAGCCTCCCAAGTGGCAACAAGAACTTGTCGATGAACAATTAATTACAGGGCCATACCATTACAGCCAGGTGAAATAAACAAAAAAAATAATCTTAGGATCTTTGGCCTGGAGAGTGGTAAACTGCAAATTAACCAAAAATATATTTGAATGATATGAGAGATTTGTAAAATTCAGAAAGTATTATAAGAAAATGATATGGTGTGTATTAGACCATGATCTACTCTAGCATTAGAAAACAGTTCTATAACAAATCCTGTTAGGAAAGAAAGTACACACAGGTTAAATATAATATAAAGACACAATAGAGAAATCTCCTGCTTTAAATAGATATATCCTTGTCATCAAGCTGTGGCATATTAACATATTACTGCAGATGAGAGAGTTTCTGAGTTCAATTGTGCCACTTTTGTGAACTGGCCATTTATCATGAAAGTCTAACCATGCAAAATGGAATAAAATAACAGCAAATTTTAAACATTACAGTCAATTATTTTCAAAACAGAAAATTAAAACAAACTGGAATGGTTAAAACAATTCCTGATATGTGAGGTACACATGAAATTTTAAAAGAAAATTGTTGAATTTTTTTTTAATGTTTTCTTTTGATAAAATGTATTGGCTTTAACCTGGTATTATTGCTTTATTTTACAAGAATTGGTTTACTTGAAACAAGAGATGTCTCAAAAAATGCTATTAAATACTGCCTCCCACCATAGTGACAATCACATCAAAGTACAGCAGAACAGGTATATCTGAGCTGGTCATGTGACATCTGAAGTCATGCCGTCCCTGACAAGTCATGTGACATAAGAAAGGCTTCCATGGCAACAGCAAAAGAGCAGCTAATCTGATTTTGTGACTGAACAAAGCAACTAGATGACCCACATATAATGATGATATGATCAAATACAAAAATAAGCAAGAATATGGAAATAAATGTTTCATTTTCTAATGATTTTTCATCATCATGCTTTTTGTACACGAACTCTGAATGTGTTATTACTTTATTAAACAAATTAAATGTTTCAAAGTTAGTTATGAAAATCTCTTAATGACAATTTAAATTTTATGATTACACTATATAACTCTTTATGTACACCTTCAATTGAAAGATAAATTAAGTGGTTTATTCCTACTATGTTACATAAAAAACACCGTCAGAAGACAATAATGAAAACATTCACATACACTTCTTGCCATCTTTGCTAGCCAGGGTTTCCTTACGTTAACCCTATCTACACCTTGAAAGATCGAGCAAATAATTTAGTACTTTGTCCTAGCAACATCTATTGATTTCAGGAGTTGCCTCCATTAGTACATAAGGCCAAATAACCAACAGCGTGTAATAGCGGTACATTGCAGATCAGCCAAAAATGGTGGAGGCAATTGATTTCAAGAGGATACTTTGTAGACTACATACCAGAGAGAAGCCATTACAGGTGTATTTGCTTATTTATCAGCCCATTCAAGTTTGTACTCCCCTTGTCAAAATCATTTAGGTACAGTGTTCAAATTTAAACAACTTAATTTTGATTAGATACTGCATAAAATGAAATTCACAGACCTGAAGCACAGAAATATCTGCTCAATCTGCCAAGGTGTAGATGGGGTTAATATATCGGAACCTTGGCTAGCAAAGATGACTTCTTGCAAAACTGTATAGAATGATTCACAGATTACCATTCTTTTCAAGTGTGTACAGAGATTTATTCCAATAAAATGTATGAATTCATGGTAAAAGTTTAATTACTTGAATGCAATATGCATGTGAAAAGGCTATTCTATTAAATTTACCTTCATTAAGTTGAGGGTGAAGTGAAAACAGGAATCCTAAGTTACAACAAGCATATCTTTAACGGATAGCAGTAGAAACTGGTATTCAAGGTATGATTTTATCCAGATGAATCTAAATGAAATAGCCTTAAATAATTTTCAATAGCTAATATTTACATGACATACTTAAGAATTTCTCTATATAACAACACCAAGCATTTAAATTGAAAAAGAATTATACTGTGGGTTTGATTTAATGTCACAACTGCTATATGATAATAATTAGGGTGCTTCCTTCATTTCATTAGGATCAAACTGCTAATTGGATCTTTGAAAACATTTCATAAAACCCTATTTGAATATTGCCATTTATTATTTAGGAGATAAAGCAGATTTTAGATTTTTTATATACACCTCTAAAAGTTGCCCATCTGCAGAAGGTCAAGTCAGAGTCTGGGCAGCTCAGATACCCCGAACTACCATACTTACGTCATACAATACCAGTGGTTTCTTTTTCCTCTCATGAAGAAACTTGTGCATTTCCTCTTCTGCCATGGCCAGTCGAAACTCTATACTTTTCCTACAGGGAAAATAAAATGGGAAGCAATGAATAAAAGTTGTTCAAAGTCCACACAAAACTTCTGGTTATTGCATACCATTTATACATTAAAATTTTATGATTAGCACATAATAATCAGCATCTGCACAAACAATGAAACATAAATTAAATAATAAGGATATAGTGGATTATTGGTATAACAATGTTCATGTATATAACATAGGTGTCACAATTCAACTACATGTACTGCCATCTTAATACTTTTTGTAACAATGTACTGCACTGATATCTGTACTACGTGCAATTCCCCAATTAGTATTGGGAATTAGTTAAATATTCATGCTCGATCATCGGTTACACCAATCAATCAATGATTGATTATTAATCTATTAAATATGGCTGCTGCACGACAGAAATGATCAAATAAGTGCATCAATTTTTTGCTAGGGTCTAACTGGTAAATAATCAATGATTTTGTAATAGGACTTAATTATTTAGGATTGTTATTCACTTAATTTTTTAGGATTGCTGTTTGTTATATTTCTTTGAATAAAATAGAAAGAAATTATCAAAATTGTGTTCAATTGTTTATAACAAAAAAAAACGTTAATAAAAAAACAAATTATCAAAATTGTTTATTTGTTTATAAATTCTAGAAATTTCAACTTTGAACTTAGGAATTTTCAACATGCTAAGATAATACATGTAGGTACCATTGAGTCATTCAATCAACATTCGGAGCAAAGACTCTACAATTTCATATTCATATAGAGAAACACCATTACATCCAGTTTCTGGTTTGAGCTGAACCATTTTTTATTTATAAGATTGCCTGCTAGGATGAAAATTATCTCAGAAGAAACACTAGATGCTGGCACCACATTGAACTTATGTAATTTATCTGAATTTCATTTAAAACTAAAAATGAATATACAACATGTAAAAACCTCCCATTTGTTCTAATTTTTGTCCTATTTTGACATTTTTTACAGGCTGTTTTTTTTTTAAATGCATGTAAACGCAGTGTAATTGACCCTTTTGGCATATATTATAATACAAAACAATATTTATTTATCTATAAGTTGTTTTTTTAAAATAATATGGCAAGGCTTGCCAAGAAAAGATTGTAAAATCAAAACAAAAATGCTTTTGTTCAAGATCATGTGTACATCTTTTACTAACCAATGAATGCGTATACTTTAATGCACAACATGCAAATCACTTTTGTCTGGTTTAGACTGTGTTTATTTGCCAGACCATCTCCCTTTTTCTGGAACCCAAATTAGGCCCACATTTTCAATTGTTTCTCCTAGAAAATTCAAAAAGTTCACTTTCACTTTTGCTGCCATTTTTAAAGTGGGTCACTTATATCATGGCAAAATTATATTTGAAAAAAATCCCAGCTAAAAAGCGTGAATCAAACAAAATATTCTTTGTATTGTAATTAATTTAGCAGTCTATACTGGAACTTCTATATTGAAGGTGGAGGGTATTCCAATTCCAAGTAGTAATAATAATTAATTAAATAAATTTATTGGTACCATAAAGGAATTTCATCATGGAAAAACCGTACTCAATAAACCAAATAGGCCGAATGAGTGATGCTCAAGCAACCTGATTAATCGAAACAGCTCTAACCTAAATGCAAAAGCACTAATAGTTTAACATTACGCTGCTGCAGTAGCACTTGATGTTAATGTATCATGATATAGATGAATTTGTAAAAAGAACACTGAAGAGCTTTATGTCTCTTTAATTAAAAGATACAAGATTTTGCCCTTGTTCTTTGGTTTATTTATGTGTCAGTGACAAAATATCAGACATTATATTTTAGTAAGATATTGTTATGTAAAATACAAGAATAACACTGAATATTTTTTAAAATTACAGATTCAGGTATGAAAATTAATTTACACATTTAAGTCAGTGTGGAAATGAAGCTTCCAGTTGTATGATGCTTTACTAATAAGAGGGCAGACCTAATCTTAAATGTAAAGTCCCGGCTGTATTTATGACTCCCAAATGGAAACATTTTGGGTTTCAGGGGTAAAATAATTAGAAATGGGACAGTTAATAACCATATGCAGATTATGTCAATTGAAAATTATGCAATACACTAAGTTAATAACTGTGAGAATCCTAAGAGGTCTAACAGATTTGTCATAAGGATGTTTATCTGTGTCAAACATGCTCCTAAGGATTTGGATATTGGTACTTGAGGTAGTACATAAGATGGGCAACCACTTATTCATGTACAGATCAAACTTGAGGATTGAACCTGAAGGTATAGTGGTAGCAAGCAAATTACCACTGTGTTATATAGCCTCAAAGAAATATATTATGGGACAAGAGTCAATGACTAGTGAATAGTGAACAACTGAGTTTGAGTTTGAATTTGAATTCTCAAGCAATACAAAAATGGCATTACAGAGGACCTGAAATTAGTCTGCAAGCCATAGATGAGAAAATTTCCATTTTGACTGGTACTTTTCCTAATTTCAAGAGTCCAACTGCAGGTAAAGTTTCTGTTGTTTCCAGTCAGCATTTCATGGGAAGGACTATCAAAGATTCAGCAGGACTACTGTATTTCTCAATCTACTATTTCTTCTCACTACAAATAAATTAATGTTAAATCCTAGACCTGATTACTAAAGTTTCCAATAATGGTTTGATCACACACATTAATGTTTAAACTCATCCCTAATGTTTCATGATTTCTACACCAAACAAGGTTTCTTCAAAACCTTAATTGGGCATACATCCCTGAACCACAAAATCTGACTTGTGAAAACACAAAATTTTAACACAGAATCTTAATAATGTAGCTGACACCATTTTCTTATACAGATATGATGGTGAGACTTATTCATTTAAATCAGGACTTAATGTTCAAAAGTTTATTGGGTAAGTTGTTTACAATTTTAATACCCAAAATAAATCATATAGATTAATTTGTTTCAGTATATTCCTTTTACTGATAACTGCTTTCTTTTTTACTACCACAATTTTATGCACCATTTATGATTTTTGAACTGCTCTCAATCGATTCTTGTAAAAAGATTTAAGATTCTGAAAGCATCTGAAATATTTTTGGACTATATGGAGCACTAGTTATTTGGACTGTGCCATGGACTAGCAGTGTGCCTGTAAAATGACATAAATCAAAATAAAAATCATAAATAAAAAATAAATCATAATTAATAGATGTCTTTAAAATCTTGTTTACTATTGATGCTTAAACAACCATGAAAAGAAGCTATATTAATAAATTCCTCTACAAATTCTTTTACCTGAGAATTCCTGGATCAAGAGGCTTGACTACAATCCTTCGGCTCCAAGCTGCAATATCATGTTGTGTGGCCCTTTGTGAAATGTTTCCAAGCGACTGCCGGACACCTTCTGTCTCTCCCACTCTCCTCATTCCAACCATATGAGCATTTCCTCCAGCCACTGCATACAAACATAAAATTAACTCACAGATCATTGATTACTTTTCTTGGAGAAGTTCACTTAAAATTCTAAAAAAATCTTGATGGTGCTGCTTCTACCACTGGAAAAATTATGCCTATATCTTAAATTATTACATAATTTAAACCTGGTCCAGTTCATTCTACACAAGTATAGATATTACAAGTTTTCCTGAATGTAACTAAGGTCAATATGCAACTAAACCTTTGCATAAACTATTGCAAGCATATGATTATTTTTTTTTATACAGAAAAAGAAATGTTTGGAGATGCTGATCAAAAGGTGATCAAAATAGCAATAATTTAGAATTTAATATTTTCAATGAAATGCCAATGTCGCTGATATAGCGGTCATTGTGGATAGCAGAAAACATTCTTTATTAACCATGTAATTGTTTCAGATTCAATTTCTGACAAGGAAATGAAATTGCCCCAACTGACAATGAAATAACAAAAATCACTGGAACTGCTATTGAAAGGAGAGTGACACATATTCTGTACAATCCAGCACTGATCTCATATCCAATACCAAAGTTTCATTAAAATCTCTTCAGCGGTTCAACATTTATACTACTTACAAGAAAAAAATTCACAGAATCACATTTTTCATTTCTGCGCCATATACTGGATATGGCTATGAAATGTAGCATACCCTCTTTTTATGATAAATATTAGGGCAAAGTTTCATGAAAATCTTTCCAACCATTACAAAGTTAAGGGACTGCTCCGGTTGCCCAGTGGTTAGCATGTCCGCCTCAGATTAGGTAGGTCGTGGATTCAACCCCCCCCTTCCCCAATCATATCAAAGACTTACAAAAATGGTACTAACAGCTGCCTTACTTGCCGCTCAGCATTAAGAGGTTAGTGTTAGGACTGGTTGGCCTGTTGTCAGGATGCTACATGTCTGCGGCATGATGCCCCAGTGCTAAACATCACTATAAACTGTCACACTGCAGACATTGTAGCGATATGACTGAAAAATTGTTAAAGCTACATTAAAAATCCAGATCACATACACACACAAAGTTAAGGACAGACAAGCAAATGTTTGTGGATACACAATGCCCAACTTAAGATATACACAAATGGCATACAAATCCAGTTCAGTCCAGAGCTCCTTGATAAACTGCATTCTTTACACAAACAAATTAACATAAAAATTGCAAGTATACTTCATCAATGTTGCTCAAAAAATAAAATTTTAGTTCCAAGTCATGGAGTAAAATACCTAATGCATTCAGTTCTTATCAGGAGCTCTGCAGATTATCTACTTAAATATAGTTACATGCTAACCAAATTTTACCTGTTAACCTAGTTTTTCATGCTAGCTGGATAAAGGAATGGACATAAGGATGGAAAAAAAGATAAATGGTTAGAAGCAAATATAGATGTCCTGCTGCACTTGCAATGGCTGCAAAACTGCAATATGTTCTACCTACTTTCAATGAACTTGTCTTTTAGTGTACTCTCTGAAACACTGCAGCTCACCTGAGTTTAACCTCTGAACCCTGGGAGAGCCCCCTGGAGGTGGAGGAGAGTGGATTGGTTCTCCTCCCTCTCTTGCTATTCTTTGATCCTGCTGTCGCTGCAGTTCTTGAATCATCTGGTCTATAATGGGTCTGTCCATCACTGCAACATCTTGCTGCTGTTCTCTAGAAATGACTGCCCTGCTTGGTTCTTCCTGGACTGGTTCAATATCCCCAAGAACCTCTTGCTCTCCTATGGGTACATACATTGTGTAGAAGTCATGAAGACAATTACAAATAGAATTATCTCCTTCAGTACAAACTGAAATGGAATTCTGAACATCTTTGTCTGAAAATGAGACTTGGATGTCAATTGATGGATTGATTTACCTCAAATTGGAAATCCTTTGCAATAAAAATATCATAAAGTGATGGAAAAATAAAAGAGCATATATTTGGCTGTTCTCTCCAATTACATTTTATATATATATATATATATATATATATATATATATATATATATATATATATATATATATATATACATACAGAGAGTGAGAGAGAGAGGTCATGCTTAACTTCTCAAACATGTTTAATTTTATATGGTGTGGTGCAGTAATTAACAAGGATAACAAAGTATATGCAATAACTGTTCATATCACTGGCAAAGTTAAATATTTAAATATTTTGTATCCTTATTTTTTGCAGGCTGTATTCTCCATTACATTTCAAAAAACTGATCTCAACCTGACTTCAACATGTTTATTTAACTGTGGCTTTGATAAACTCAACCCTGTATCATGAAAACTTGATGTGTACAAAACTCAAAGTGCCCTCTTCTTGACTGCTACAGTACATACAAAATGTATCGATCCTTTTCAACTCATGCCAATGTAGTCACTAAGGTACACCCACTACTGAATGAAGTCTCCAGGATTACAGGAGTAGTCAGGTCTCAAGACTTGATCGATTTATGACCTGTGTTGTTACCACCTGCAGCAAGTCCTCTAGGGATACAAACATAATCCCCAAACTGGTAAAATAGAGTATATCCTTATGCTCAACAGCATCTACTCCCATCATGAGTAAAATAGAGTAAATAAATACATTTTGTGTACATTTCACTGACCTAGATAAGCTTCAATCATCATATTCAATTTCTAGGACTTGAGCCTGAACCCGAGTTTTGTGGAATACAGTACCTGGTCTTACTGGTTACTACTACATCCTGAGTACACAGATGGACAAAGATATATTGATTGTCAATGACATTGTATAAAAAATTGGATTTACTCTTTAGGAACATACAAATATTAGGATAAATAAATAAGAGAAAAATAAATGTGATTTTCATCTGTCAAAAATCAGACTGAACCAGCATAACCATTTACTGACATCCCAGAATTTTAGCTACCCGTGTTCCTGTCATCTCAAAACTGTTTGATGGCCAGGAAACAAGTTTCCAAATATTTCTATGACTATTCATTACACATACTGCTTATAGCACACATACACAACCCTTCTGCTTGTAAAATTTTATACCATTAATCTTATTCTAAGGAAATCCCTACTGAAAATACAGAGACAGTATTAAGTAAAGAACACTCTACTAGATTCAAATAGTCAAAATTCCACTATCTAAATCTCAGGCCTTCACAAATCAAGTTTAAAAGGCTTATTTATTTATTTATTTACTTCACACTGATTATACAATAAGTTCTTTTGACCTTTATTAAACAATACTGACAACTATACTGTCCAGAGAAATCCTCTGACCTTGGATGGGTGCCCATAACCCTTGTACCTGTGGAATACATGATTGTGTTGCAGAAGTGAAGTTAGTGTACAACAAAGCTATCCAATCCCAAATAAAATACTGCAATACCTTCCTCATTAACAGCCATCTGTGGTACTAGCTGGTCTTCCTTACACCACTCTCTGCCTGGTACAAGCCTCTGTAAGGCAGGGGGATATGGGTTCCCATCAATATCAACAAGGAAGGGAGGAGGCATTAGATGTGGTGCTTGTTGGGTTTGCTCATCGAGAACAAAGTTATTAGCATCCCTGATGAGTGGTCTGTAGTCAGTGTGGAAAAACACTTCTTGAGGGATCTGAAAGAAGTCAAGCGCTACTGAATATGTTCAAGTAACGATTTCTTTTTGCAAAAAACGACATTTTGGTCTGAGCTTAAATTTGTAGATTGGAGAATGGGGTCTTATCTTTGCACTAGAAGACTGTTGTTCATTTGATCAACTGGCTCAATATTTTTGTGGTTTTCATGAACTATGAAACCTAAAGGAACTGGTACATTACAATAAACAGTGAATTCAAAGTGTACGAAAATTTTGTCAAAGGAAATCACATTAAATAAACATGCCACCATCTATGTTAATAATGGCGGTCAGTTATGCCCATGACTGGAAGAACTTCCTGTATGACAGCCTGTGCAGTCAAAGGGTAAAGAAAACTTGAAGCAAACCTGCCATTATTTTTATGTAAAATGTGAAAGAATCTAAACTTTGTGCAAATTCACAAAAATATTAATAGATGTTAGAAAATTCTCATTTAAGGCAAAATCCTACATACCTTCTTGTGTTTTTCGTTGGTGCCAAAGCCATAGAGAATGAGATGTCCATGAGAATCTGTAGCAGCAAAGTTAAGACCATCAGAAGCAAACTTACAATCAAACACTGCCCCATGACCCTGACCTTCAATCTGAAAAAGGAAAACAAATGAACAATGGCTGAACACATTGCAAGTGGAAATACCGAGTACGTTTGCAATAAACCCCATTAACAGCAAAATTTGTTTTCAGAAGAAAAAAATTACAGACTGGAAAAAAATACATACATTATGCAGTCATTTCAATTTAAATCGATACTTTGATATTATAAATAAATTTCATTTATGAGTCTGGTATAAATAGGTTCTTCTGTATCAACAAATGTATACATTACTGAAATTATCTAATGATCAAAACATGTACCAAATATTTCCTTGTTTTATAATTTAATCAGAAAATGTGCTTATTAAAAGATGTGTGTTTGACCTCAAATACAGTATGCAGTGTGCATCTGATTTGAACCTGAATATGTTATACTATTGTCATATAATAATTACCATCAAGCTGGACAGAATCAGACTCTGAATCCGTCAACTCTAAACCTGTGCCACTAAAAATTACAAAGTTTATTCACATGGCCTTTATTTCCCCATTCAGTATAAGAATGAAGTTTTCAGACACCAAGATAGCCATGTTCATGACAAAATTGACAGCTTCTAACTCTAAATTCTCTCTCTCTCTCTCTCTCACACACACACAATGACACACAAAAGGCCATCAGAAAGATTTATTGTCATGATATGCATCAAAAGTGGTAAAGTTGAGAGTATATATAGGATACCAATTTTTAAATACAAATTTCCAGTTTGAATATTTGTCATAAACTGGTTTCAGCACTAAAAAGTTCTTCCATACATAACCTGATTCATCCTTAAATCTAAATTAACATAGCTGATATTCAATTAACTTCTTAAATTCTTTCTCTAGAGAAATTTTAAATAATATTAAATTGTGATACAGAAGACTAAACTGTAGTTCTAAAATTCAACGTATTGTTAATATTATTATTTTATAAACATAATCTGAGCATGTCTATCTTACCATATTGAAAAATCCTTTGACCTTTGACCCACTAATAATGTCCCAAATGAAAACATTTCCATCATGCCCTGCACTGAGCATTATTCGTCTATCAACAGGGCTTGGTTCAAGGACAAACACTTCATCCTCATGAGCCTGGCAAAATCAAGATAAAGAATTCACATAGAGTAAAATTCAGCCTATGAGACTTGACAAAAAATGTATACTATGTCCAGTGTAACTATCAACATATAAGGGATAAAAGTCAAACATCCTACAAAACAATAATTCACAAAGAATTATCTTGCAGTATTGTTCATAAAATTTCTAAGCTCATTTTTAAAAAGTTTATGTATTATCTGCTATAATGATAACTTATTAAATTTTAGTTAGGCACAACTTGATGATCTGAGTTATTTTAGGTACACAATGCCTGTGTTGCAATGGGGTTTGTCTGATAATGACCATTAAGGGAGGAATTGGTGGTGTGGTAGGATGATGTAATGTCAAATTACAAGGCTTAGTCAAGGCTAACACTTGGATAGGAGTGTTGTACATGTACTTTGAAATTGAGAGGCATACAGGGAATTATGCAAGAGACTGTTATTAGCCTCTTACTCGCTGTCTTCATGTCTTCATGGGATTTGTTGGAGGATCGTTGGGGGGGGGGGGGGCATGAGCTGGATTATTTTTACTGGTTGGCATCGCCAGCAGAATTCAGAGAGCCAACCAAATTCAATAATCTTATGTAACATTGCATGATCATATAGAGTACCATGTGATCAGTGACTTTTCTGGTTTTCAAAGATAGAGAGTTTCACTTCTCTGGCTCTTCAAAGGTACAGACAAGGGATTTAGAGTCTCAGCATCAAACTTTTCTTATGGATTGTGCTGGATTTGAATCTGGTGATTTTCCATATTGTGCAAACAGACTTTCTGCTCATCTTCCCGATTCTGTGCCGTAAAAGTCGAGTCAACCCTCTTGCTCGCCATCAATGGCCAATTATAACGTGACATTACCAGAGAACTGGTCTCTGCCAAACTTAGACAAGAACTTTCTAGTCAAGTCATTCATTTAAGCCAGAGATTAACAAAATCTCATCAATTCATTTGTTCAGGGAATATAGCAGCAACAGTGTTAATGATAATCAACCAATTCTTGAAACAGACAATTTTGCCCATGCGCAACTGGAAGTGCAGTCAACACATCCTAATGTTTCGACAGTGACCCAATTGTTGAGGACAGTATTGACTTGCGAAATACTCTGGCTTTTATTATCTGAAAGTGTTTCACACCTTGACTGACTCTAGGTATATTGGCATGAGGGAAGCACAGACCAATCTGACATGCTATTCTTTAGGACAAGCAGAATCATTGCCACCAGATATTCCCATCATGGACAACAATGCAGCACTAGGGGAAGACAACTTCCATCCCTTCAGTGACAGCTGCAATATATGAAGCAGAATCCTTGCCATTCATGGACAGTGCATAAGAATCTTCGCTAACGAATTCAAGAATGTTGCACAGATTCCTCCAGCTCTCACCTTATGCAGAGGAAATCCCAGTACAGGTCCCAGAACTACTGACATTAACGACTGGGAGTAATAAAATTGTCCATTATGGTAAAAAGTGCTCTTTAACCATGTTACATGGAAGCATACAGGTTCATTTGGAAACACTGTATTGATTTTTTTCAACTACTTTAAAACTCCACAGCACTATCCTTTTTTTCAAGTACCAGTTTGGCAATTTTCATTTCATATCTTGTTGAAAAACCCTATGCAGTATCTACCACAGCTACCTATGTCTCAGCTATTGGCTATGTAAAGAAACTGAACAACATCCACGATCCAATCAATTCCTTTCTTTTCAAAAACTTCATAAACATTTGCTGCAGACTACCACTGATTAGTGTATTCTACAAAAAACTTGTTCTACTCCTGCCTAGATTCACTCACAATGCCATCCGTGTGGCTCTATTTAAGTCTATGTTTCTCCTTGCACTTCATGCATTCTTGCAGTTAGGGGTAATGACAGACAACCTGGATGCAGAAACTCAACTTCAGTTCTCTCGGATTCAGATCAGTGACGATGGTTTAGTTGTCGAGTTTACACATTACAAACACTCCAAGGGTACCCCTTTTGCCTAAGTGTCATGCCCCAAAAAGCACAAGACCAATGCCATGATCATGTGCTGCATCACTATTTACAACTACTGGGTGGCATTTGGGACCACTCTTCCTTACCTCTTGTGGGTGGGATTTTCCCTTAACTAGGCAGGAGTTCAACCAAGCCTTGAGCACGTCGCTCGTGCTATGAGGTTTTAATTCTCAATTATACAAAACTCATACTTTAGGATTAGGGCAGCATCAGGGTGCTAAGCAATATCTATCAGACAGTATTATTCGGGTCTTGGATAGGTTGCAGTCATATTCCTTTGAGAAATATATCTGCCTGAGTGATAAAATTTCCAGTTTGTAACTGTGCTGACTTCAAGTCATTTTGCACATCACCAAAGCACTTCCTACTGCCAAATTCTGCTTTTCAGCTTTTCTTCCTTCAGGTCTTGCGGATGCACAGACTGATACAGACATCCAATTCATATGGACAATGTACTTCATATGGAAAGCACTTCACTTCATATGGGTACATGCAAGACGTGACCATCTTACAAAACATCATTCCTCCACTGGCATTCTGTGACAGGGAAATACAAACATTTTGGATAGAATGTGCACAGCTCGGCAGTCTCATGGGTGCACAGACCAATACAGCCGTCCACATCATATGGCACTGCTCTTCATATGGGTTCACTGAAGGCATGACCATCTTACAACACATCATTCTTCCACTGTCATTCAGTGACATGGAATACAAACTTTTCTGGATATTGTGTGCCATTCTGACACAAAACGTGCAGGATTGGTGGAGTTAATGGGGAAATCAGTGGACCAAGAAAAGATTTCTGGCAAACTGTGACAATTCTGCAACTGCTGAAATCATTTACAAAGGCCGATCCAAAATAAATCTTATAATGAAATATGTTCAAAGACTAACATGGTGTGCTGCCAAAGGACAATTCGTTATTCAGGCATGCCATATATCTGGTAGGGATAACCTTATAGCTGATGCTCTTTCTCGATTTCAGAATGAAACGTTCTGGCTCTTGGTGCCCCAAGCAGATCAAACTCCAGCTGTGTGCCCCCTCCCCCCCGCTTCCTTTCTGCTCAGGAATAGTTGTGTACATACATTTAGTATCATAAGCTTTGGACACCAGTCCTTCTGAATGGATTGTCACATCCCAAATTGGCATCCTCTTGGGGGCTTTCATTTGATGTATTTTAATATCAAATTCATTTAAGCATTTTTCCCCAATTGGATACTCATAAGCTATACTAATAACATAAAGGTCACGTTTTTTTTTACAGTTTTAAATAGGAAAAATATAAGAATACTTTTTTCATACTGGGATCAGCCTAGCTCTATCCCATGAATATGGGATCAACCCAAAATACATTCTTATGTGGGGATCAGCCAAGCATAGATTTAGTTTAGATGGGATCAGCCCAAAATACATTAACATGCTGAGATCAGCCTAGCACACAGTCAACTTAAGCTGGGATCAGTCCAGAATACACTTGAATGCTTGGATCAGCTTAGAACAGATTTTACTTGAGCTGGGATCAGCTTAGCACAGTTTACAGAAGCTGGGATCAGCCCAGATTACACTTTAATGCTGGGATCAGCCTAGCACCAATTATTCTTGAGCTGGGATCAGCCCAGAATACACAGTACTACTGGGATCAGTCTAGCATAGATTTACTTGAAGAATGGATCAGCTCAGAATATACTCAAATGTTGGGATCAGCCTGGCACAGATTTTACTTGAGCTGGGATCAGCCTAGCACCAATTCTACTTGAGATGGGATCAGCCCAGAATACAATGTAATGCTGGGATCAGCCTAGCACTGATTGGGAATCAGTCTTTTACATTCAGAATCTAGCCCATGAATACCCCCATAGAGAGAGCCAAATATTTTTAAATATTTAAATTAAGTATTGATGTCTATTTAGTTATGAAATTGTTGCAAAATATTGGTAATAAAGAATAGTGGCATGTTTGAGAGAAAGGGAGAGAGTGAGTGAGAGAAAAAGATGAAAACATACTCATATATCCTACATTTTTTTACAATGCATACATTAAATCATTTCTCATACAATTCAGTATTGTTTTGTTGTGCAAATTGTGCTTTTGGTGCTGATGCTAAATATGTATTGTCAGCTATTGCACTTAAGGGTACAGCACATGGTGCATTCTTATGCACTTGAATCTGGTTTACAGTGTTCAAGAGTTTGATGAAAAATTTGGATAGATCAACAAATTTAAATAGCAATGTACATATTTACGTCTTAATTCATCCCAGTGATTACAAATATTAAATATGATTCAATTTTAAACAAGGTGTTCGAAGTCTTCTTGATAATGAGAACCACAGACTGACTTTACATAAATGTTTTAAATGGTGGGTATTTTGATCTACTGGTACAACTCATATTGGAACTTGAAAGGGGAGTATAAATTTTATGCAAGATCATGGATTATAATCAATGATGCTACCGAATTTGCAACAAACAAATCATTCAAATATTGTTGGTACTTCTATAAGTGATTTAAAAAAACTTCTTTCTTGCATGTTAGAGTTGGAATAAAAGTTCTTTCACATACAGAACAGTAAGTACCAATTTTTAGCTCAAATTTCAAAACAACTGACTTTATATCTAACATTCTTCTGTTGAAATAAAAAAAAATTCTCTTAGGTTTTTGATAAGATTGAAACTTTCTTTCCGAGCAATTCTAGACAAAATAAGTCCAGAATATGTTACAAATCAGAACGAAAAATAAAATCAATATTGACTTTCAAGGCAAATGCATATGCATATTTTTTTAATGTGTTCAAACATATTGCTTTCCATATTGGATCATTTGAAAATAGATGCCGCATTTTAACTTTGAACCAAATTTTAGTTTATGGAGAGGGGAGGGCAGACTTATACCATATATACTTGCTTAGAAGTGGAGTCCAACTATAAGCAACAATGACCCTGCCAGCTTGTTCTGGGTCTCTGCAGTTGGACCCAATTAATAAGCAAATACATATTTATGTTATTTCCTGTTAAAACATACAAATTTTCCAATTTCTCCTTACTTGAAGTACACAATTTAACACACTCATGATGGGTGTTATTAAAAATAATTTTGTCATTCTGTACCCTGAGCTCAGAGTATAACTGGCTGCTAATACCTTGAGAATATGGAGCAGTTTTCCATTGGAAGCATCCCAAACTCTGAGAGACAAGTCATTGACAGCTGTCACTACAAGTTTGTCATCAATATTCCAGCCCACCATGGTGACCTTCAGTTTGGTTGATTTGTTCTCTTCTGGCTCATTGGTTTTTGTACTATTAGAGAAAAGAAAATACCATTAAATAAATAGCAAGTGAAAAACATGTACAGTAGTCCCCTTTTTTATACAGCCATGCCTTCTGCACCAGGAAAGTGGCCTTATAAGACAGGTGACCTTTCCAGAGGGGGACTAAATTTTTTTGAGAGAAGTATATGTAATGTACACAGTAAGAAAGCTATATATGTCAAACATTTAATATCTACATTTAAAAGTAACATTAATTATTAAAAGGTTCTTCTTGTCTTACAAATAGAATTATTTCAACTGAACATACATTAATCATAATAAATCCTATTCTTGATGTAAGCGTGAAATGTGAGTGTGGTACTGTTGTCATGCACAAAGCAAAACCATTAAAAAATGCCATTAAATCCTGGAATACATATAATTCTCTTTTCTAGCTCCATTTTCCCACTGCTGCTGAAGATTTTCCTTTATCTGTTATGATGTTGTTTATTTGCATCATTTCAACATAAAATTGTTCGGCAAGCTCATCCACCCATGCCTTCAAGTCAAATAAATGACTTTTTAAAAAATATGTCTCTGTTCACATGATATGTTAACATTTTGTAATGATTTATTCCTATGTTGCTATGTATTGCAATTTAATTATGCAGCTGAAACCTTTGTGGAGTGGATGAAATGCCTTCTTTATAAATGAAGCGATACATTTACTCTCATATGATTTTTGGTGTTTGTCTGGTACCCTTTTTGTTCAAGGTTAATCTTTGTGTGTGTTAAGCCACAAAATCTATATTTAGCCTATGCTGACCATGCTGTGATCTTGACAATTACATCTGGTTGTAATCATCAAAGAGAAGAACTCTACACCTGTGTGAAACCCAAAACTGTCGAGCCAATTTCCTGTAAATGTCAGATTTAAAGATAATGATATAATATTAATCCTAGTGTTACATGTACTTTATCAAACACTTTCAGTAATGGAAACCTGAAATTGGGAGATGGGTACTGGTAGAGATAATCTGACTGCTCACCTTATCATATGAATTAATTATTGGTACAGGACACATTTAAAATAAAATGTAACTGCTTGTGAGGGAACATTTGACAGTTTTATGCTACTATGCTGGCCACTGGTCATGTTAGAGGGGTGGCCATTCTTAAGGAGTACTTTTGAACACAAAGTCATTGGTACCAAGGGATTCTGGCTGTAAAAAGCAGGTGGCCACTGGTCAGGAGGGCTGTTCAAGAGAGGGACTGTACTGTATACAACTTCTTTCTCCTAAGAAGGACTTGTATGTTTACTGGAAATTTTCAGATTTTGTTTTTCATTTACTGTATTTTCAAAATGTGATAAACAGCAGATGTAACTTTTGGAAATATTGCAAGTACATGAGCTGTAGTTATTTTCTTGACTTTTTGCTAGAAAAAATTAAGACTGAGTAAGTATGATGTCATCCATTGATGGTGGCATCAATTCAGAGTTGAACTTTTTGCACATGGCAATGTTAACAATTTCAGAGAAAGCATTGTTCAATGTCCATCCTAAGACTGCGCTGACATCAGACTTCTTGTTTAGTGATTGTCTGGGCTGCAAACACCAGACCTACCAGATTCAAATCTTTTTTTTGTGAAGCTACATCTTGTAGATAGAAGCTGAGACGGTTGACTCTGCATGCCAACCAGCTGTACCTATTAATTATGTCTCAGATCAACATGTTCCATTGAACATGAGGCTTTGTCAATATGTGCATCTTCTGGTGACCATTCTGATCTTTTCCAACTTTCTTGTCATGCCATAAAAAATGAGTAGACAGACTATTGAGAGGTCATACACAGCATAAAGCTATAAGATGAAAGGGCAGTAACTCCAACAGAAAGCGTGGGAGTAAAGTAATGTGCCAATATGCCCATCTTCAGGTGCTGACCACAATATTTATCAAGTTTCAAGGGATGTCATCAAAAACTGGGATAGTAAAACTGCACTAACAAGATTTTGTAATACAGTGCATTATGCTACATCACAAAGGTGTAATAACTTTAACATATATGATGGGATCAATGTGACTTGTTGACATGCACTTGTTCAGGTGATGATCATAATATTTACCAACCTCAAAGACAATCCTTATAAACATCTGCATGGCTATTCTCTCTAACAACATTATCACACACAGCATTAAACAAGTAGCCAATATGATGAGACCAAAGTCAATATGTACATCTTCAGGTGATGATAATATTTACCAACTTTTATGACTATTTATCAAAAGTGGTGGTACTAACTGCACCCCTACTTCTGTCAAGGCATGTGTATATATAGCCCAAGTGGAAATTTCTTCGTTATTTAAAATACTGAGCAATCACGAGGAATAACAATACAATAACATCAGTAACAGTAAAAATGTGCTTCATTTATCATGTTGGTAAGATCCTGAAAAGCACGGAATTGTTTCTGAAAAAGATATTGACCAAAATCCCTTCGGCTTTTTATGTGTTTGGTTTCTTGATTATTTTCTTTCCTGCATTTAGAGGTACTAATTTGGTTACAAATTCTGAAGAGTGCCAAAAAGAGGGGTGAGGGGAAAATCTGCTTTATACGAGACAGGATTTGAAGAAAAACAAACAACACTATTACTTGGACATCTCTACAATTTAAACCTTGTATGTACTTTGTCCATTTAAAAGATTTTTAAAAACAATGTACCACCCAGATCAATGGGAGTTAGAAAAGACAATTAACCTGTACTTCGATTCTGTGTCATGATTTGCTACCAATACTGCACCAAATGTGTAATTTGTTACTGTATATAAATTAAGTAAACATTAACAAATCTGGAAGTAACTTTTTTCCCCTAAACAAATAGGTATATATATATATTGTAGAATTACTGATTTCAGAGAGCTTAATTCACTGAAATGTGAAAGGTACACTTTGGCTGTTTAAAGTATTGTACTAACCAGGGACAACCAGTCTGGGAAAAACGCAAAAAATGAACATGGAATGATCTTCATATCAATGATAGTTTTCCTATGAAGTGTTGTTGTTGATGTTGTAGGGTTTAATGCCTTTTTTCAGCACAAGATAGCTATACATGGTGTACAGTATAAATGGTGGAGGAAGAACCCGGGAAAACCCCGGAAAAAACCCACCAACACACAAAAAGCTACTGGCATGCTTTCTGACATACCTACATTGGCCGAACCTGAGACTCGAACCCACACAGACAGAGGTGAGATGGCAATGATCTGTAACAGTCAGCACTTTAGACGACTCAGTTGTTCTGAGACCTTCCTATGAAGTGAATGTAGCTTCTAAATGGTCTATTTGTGTTATAGAGCAGCTATCTTGACAATGGGTGTAAAACTTACAATTTCCCTTTTTCCTGATTTATGAGTTGCTCACTCTTTTGTGAAATATTTTCATATTTATATGTTGAAGCAATGCAGACAAAGTCATAATATCATGCATGGTATCCAAGATCCAGTCATCTGCAGATGAGATTTATTGGATACTGCTCTAGATCTTAATCCATTTTTGAAAAGCAATAAAAGTTTCAATACAATGCTCTTCCAATTGCTGACTTACTCTTGCAGCTTAGTCGACATGTTAAGCACTATATTCTTCCATTCCTGCCTTTCATATCTCCATATCCTGGCAGTCCCATCTCTGCTGCCACTTACAAACCGGTCTTCAGCATTTGCATAACCAATACTATCTACTCTATCCTGAAAAAAAAAAGCACAGTAAACTTCATTAATATATATAACTAATGTATGCTTTATTAATGATATACCAGACGATGTATACATTTTTCATTAAAAGGAAACAAGGCTTGCCTTATGAATAAGAGAGAGAGAGAGAGAGAAAGGGAAAGCAAAGATGATGAAATTGTGTCCCATGTTTAATTCATTTAGAAGACAGGGATTATTAATATTTGTTATTAGTTTATTACATCACTAGTGATTAATGAGTGGAAATTCATCATAGATTTAGAGAATATAGTAGCCATGGCCTACTGTTGAAACAACCTATTGTTGAAAAAATATTTATATATTATGTGTATTAATGTGCCAAGGGCAGATAACAATTCCACATACACACACACACACACACACACACATGCACACTGTATGTGGTACATATGTATAAGAGAAACAATTTGCTGGTGGCAGCATTTCTAGAAGTCAATTACAAAGGTGCAAGTAATACCTACATGTTTAAGTATTAAAGGTTTAACTATTTTTTTTAATATTTCCTAATTTCATTTAAAAATCACAGGAATATTATCCGGTTATGGGCTTAATGTGATACAACTAATATCAATGGTATGTTTACTGTAACTATCCCTGCAAGTCCACCAATTTCATTTTCCCACTCAATGCAGTTGAATGTATATAATGGCAATATTTATTTGAATCTTTCTGACAACAAATCTCTCAACAGTGATCAAAGATCTCTCCATCTTTTTGTTTAAACAAATTTTCATTCTAAAATAAGACATTTTGCACTTTTTGCAAAAAAATTATTCCTTCATCTGCAATTTTGTGGTTATTACACAAGATGCTCAGTGTTAACAAAAACATGAGCTTGCTACATGGTCGAGCTTTAATTTCCAGTAATAACCCAGTTAAGTACATTTTGAAATCTACAAGATGGAAGCCACAAAGGCTAGCATACTATTTTACATTCTGGTGACTAGATGTTACACTGCTCAAGCTGAACAGTCTGGTGCATCTCCATATGTGGCTTTTATCACCTTGACAATTATTTAATTATTGTTGGTAATATGAGCCAGAAAAAATTATTAGTGACAAAACCTGACATTTAAGGAACACACACAAGTAACGATAATCAAATTACTTCCTCTGTGTGGAGTGAAGTTACTTTACTGGCAGCTGGAACAAATGTTAATGTCTTGAGTTGAGAAATCAACAAATATCAATGAGACTTTTATTTGTAAACAACCATTATGTGTTCAATTGTGAGAGAAAATTTTGACAGTCTTTGCACTAATATGCCAGCTGATGGCCACATTAGAGACCTGGCCAAGTATTCTGAGGGGTACTTTTGAACACAAACTCACTGATGCCAAGGGATTCTGGCCATATAAAGTGGGTGGCCACTGGAGAGAGGGTACTGTTCAAGTGGGGGACCACTGTATATGTTGATATAGAATGCAACACCATGAATGCTTAAATTAGTTGAAATGTCAATTCCAATACACTGTAATAGCTAAAGACACGTTGAAGCAATCCGACACTTTTAATGGAAATATGTCATACATCTAGTTGGGTCAATGTAACATATCTACTCCAATTATAACCTTTCCCACAAGGATCTTCATGACAGAAACATGTTTATTTTGCTACATGCTGCTCTTTAAAAACTCTGGTTAAAGACTGGATGCACTTCTTTAACTTAACAAAATGTTTAGGCTAAGGTAATGGAAACTTACTGTGTGAGCCTCAAGTTCACAAATTTTCTCAGGAACGCCTGCATGCAGGAAATAGACTCTTATCACATGATCTGCACTTCCTGTGGCCAGAAATGCACCGCCAGGACTGAATGATGAACATAACATTTGGGCACCTGCTCGAGACCTCTCAATGAATTTAATAGGCTTATTACTGTTGAAAAAAGAATAGTATTAGTGAGAACACATGTAGTGCAATTAAAACAGATTTGCAAAACAGTGTTTACCACAAAAGTATGCCTAACCTATTAATTGCAAAATAATATAATCATTTCTTGCGCAAAATTAGCCAATTCTTCAAAAATGCTTGAATACGAACACACCTAAATTAATTGCAAAATCAGCATATTTTTATTTACATGTACTTCACACACATCTTCTTACAGTACATGCACATCTGAACACAGAAAAATGGGTTCTATAATTGTTTACTTTAAATTATGTCTGTTCTGCTTCTAAACTATTTTTCCTGAACAGAGGAGAGAACATGGTTATTTTAATAGATAAGTGTAGAGTACCATGCAATAGACTGACTAAAAATGACAGATTCAATGTATATAATGCAAGAAAGTTTAATATTTTATTGCCTACATGAACAGTATAAATGATACAATTGTTTACATTTGCAACATGCATAATGGAGAGAATTTTGGTATACCACCAAGTTACTTACATGTAATGTGGCTGAAATTTCTTTGGATATTGTACTTATGCAAACTGTACATGATCTAAGCACACAGCTAATTAAAATGCTTGCTCCTTTGTGCTAAAAAAGTCAGCCTGAATTAACGTGTAGTACGCTATCTTTAGCAGTTATTAAAATAGCAAACATAAACTTTGCCAGACAAGACAATACCAGCTTCTGAAAGTGCAATATATGAATTACCAAATATATTAAGTGTAAATAAAAGTTATTGGCTCTTTTTTTGACAATTTACCTCTGAAGCCAGGAAGTGACAATGACCAAGCTGAGCTAGCAGTTTTTTTTTCAATGGTACGCATCTGAAGCAAGGCTAGAAAAAAATATCCCATCTTGTCTTTTCATTGAAAATCATGGCAATATTTACTGACAGTTGCTGACTAAGGTACTCTACAGGTACAGTGCATATGTAGTTTACTTACTGAAAAGAATTCCTTTTAGCATTCCATTCCCAGAAACAGACACAACCATCACCACCTGTAGAGGACAAGTATCTTGCATCACCTTTAATAAATGGACTGAACTGAAATACACAAAAGCCTGACATTTAGTCTCAATGACTATGAATACATAGCTAAAGAAAATAATAAATTAACTTTTCAGTCCTCAAAAACTCTGTAAAACACCATGCTCTTAATCTTTGCCTCGTGACTATATCAACCAGTAACCTTTCTAACAATGTTTGTTATTTTAACAAACTGGTAGACTCATTAACCCCTGGAGGTTTTTGTCGTTTCACCTGAAATGCGAGTAGGAGACACATCTTGTTGGCCATTTCTGAATACTCTTAATACATCAACATCCAGATGATTTTCCATTAACCTAATGCCTAGTTGTGTTAGAAACATCGTTTTTCATTGGCTATTTCGCTCATGCATGAGCAGATGGGTAAAAGTTGGAGTTCTTTTTATTTTGCTTAACGGACCCCATATTTTCATATCAAGACCACTCTTTATTCTAAATGCCCATCTTATCCTACTTTTTGCAAAGGTTCATCTCTCTGTGTGCAGTTCAGACCAGTCTGCCTCAGATCTGAGACCAAAAGGTCTCAATCCAGGCTCAAAATCAGATTCTGACCAAAGGCGAATTTTGGGTGAAAAGAAAATCAGGTCTAAAAAATAAAGGTTTTCTCTCTGTATTTTGTAGTGCAATTAGAACTTCCAGATTATTTGGTATCATTGTAGAGCTACATCTGTCTACCTTTCTAAAATACCACTCACTTTAGTGTATCATACATGACCTTGACGCTACAGAGTTCGGCAGTAGGCTACTACCTCCTACCATGTAAATGCGGCACCAGGGGTTAATGAATTAAAAGGACTGATGGAGCCAAAGAATACTACATGTTTTAATTAGCAGCCCCAGTTTAATAGTCCTCTAAGATTCCAGGAAAGAAATTTGACTCAAACATGTGCCAACATAAAAACTAATTTGCTGCACATTTTCAGACTGATGCTAAAACTGGCTTCAAGACATAGCTGCCAACCTTCCAGGCTCACAATTAGTGAAAATAGGGATAAAAAGTCGTGAATTTGGACATGAATTCGTGAAAAATACCATGACAATAACTCCATCCACTCTGACTGTCAATACTACACTATATCAGGTTCGTAGAATAAAAATAAAACACTACATATATGCAGAAATATTTATTTATCAAGACATGATACCGTGGCAGACTTGAATTTCCTCAACTGCTTGATCGTAAATTTGTTTTCTAAACAGTTCCGACTTCTTGCCTGCTGGTTGATCTTGGTGACTAAAATTACTGACAAATTTTCTGCAGCTAAGGAGGCCCTAAAGTCTGTCTTATTTTTCCTCACTAAAGAAAATACTCTTTCACTGTCACTGTTGCTGTGAGGAATGCACAGGAGCTGCATCATTTTTGGTTCTTCCACAGGAAAATTTGGAAGCGAGTCTGGGAACATTTGTCAGAACAAATGTTTAGCATGGTCTCCAGCTGATAAAGGTAGATTGTGTTCAACAAGAAAACTCACAAATAATGCTTCAGCGTTGGTAGCCTGCAGGTCTTCGCCAATGGTTTAAAATATTCCAGAGCTGAAATCTGTGAATTCTTTAATTTTCCCAACTTCTACGTGTTTTTTGCAACCGACGTGCTTCCTCACATCGTCTCTGCGATGGCGCCCTGAGTGCAAATAGCATGATGAATATCAATGTTTAATGGCAGAATGCATGGCCAATTTTTGATATATTCCAAATTAAACTTCACTTTTTGAGTAATACATTTCTTTTTCCTTGGTGGTGAAGACATTTTCAAGATCTTACATGCGATGCTGAACGGTAACTCAAATCAGTGTTGATGACGCATGCGCAGAGCAAAATTCCGGTTAGGCCCCAGTTTCTCTCAAAAGCATTTGTAAAACTACTCTTATACGTAGAGATTAAAATAGGCTAAAATGCTTGCTACTGGGCCAACTGTACTAATCGGCTGTAGATCTACTAATATTGTGACCAGCAGTACCAAGACTAGCACTTAACGGGAAATCGGTTATTTTTATTAAAGATTTAAAATAATTGAGGACTGGAGAATTCGTGAAGTTTTGTCTTGAGGTGTGAATCCGTGAATCGCTGAAAAAGTCGTGAAATTCACACCAAATTTGTGAGGGTTGGCAGCTATGTCAAGATTCCAAAGAAAAGGGTGTAACTCATCTGAAAGCTACAAGACAATGAAATCATAAATCATCCAACATCATATACCATACCTTAAGTGATGTGATCATGCCAGTGTGTCCACTAAGCACAGTGACAGGAGCTTTTGTCTTGAGACACCAGACCCGGATGGTCTTGTCACAGCTCCCTGTGGCCAGTAGAGTGTTCTCATAGTTGACTGCCATGTCTGTGATTTCTGCTGAGTGTCCTCGTAATGTTGCCAACAATCGGCCATCATACCCTCGCCAGATCTTGACCAGATGATCATCAGCACCCTGTATCAAATGTATTTTGATCTAAAGAGAGCCGAACAAAAACTAATTCTGCATACAACTAAAGATGATGGGCATACAAGAGGCAAGTCATTTGGGAACAAGATAAATATAGTATGAGTCCTATAATAGATCCCTGTGACACACCTTTATTTACATGTATATACTGAATGTCTGATTCAACATTGTCAATGTTAACTTGTTTGCTTCTCTCACACAAGTATGAATTTAGACATGTGAGTAGCTTTTCTGGAAGTTTCTGTATTGGTGTTGTTTAACAAATGTATATCATAGTCAACTAATGAGGTCAATGACCTTTTAAAGAAACTAAAAGCCAGGAATTCAAGAAGCAACAAGTTATCAAGACAAAGGAACCAGATTTCCCATCAGACATAAAAACAATTTTTACATCAATGGAATTTTTATTTTCCTTGAGTGTGGGCGAGGGTATTCATAATATTTTAACATATTTTTTCTGCTTTTCATTTTCAAGACTTTCCACTACTTAAGTGAATCCATTACTTAAGGATGGTTTGTCCCTTTTTTGCACATATGAGGTGATGAATGCAGCAGGATAAATGCAGTAGCCCACATGCAGATTTCAAAGATTATGTCACATTTTCCCCCCGATTTCATTTTCAAATTTTGGAATTAATTATACAACAAAATGACCTCCATCTGTAAAGTGCAGCCATCATATCTAAACTCTTTTACCTGCCGCAGTAATGTTTGTGTTACATCTGTTCATGGATACTGTGAGGCACCCTGACCTGACCTGAATAAACTATGAGTAGAGTTAATGTACAGGTAGCAGATCATTGCTGGAGAACAATGGACCAAATGTCCAGCACATAACCCCAAAAAATTCATGAGGAAATAAATCAGTTAATTTCCTATCTTATATAAAGAAAATAGGTGCAAAATATAATAAGGAATAAACATCCAACTTGACAGCTTTATACTTACAGTGAAAATAAACTTGCCAGATCTGTCATAAAGAATACAATACACTGCTGACAGGTGTCCCAGCTTCCGACCTAGCATGGTCACTTTGCTGAACGTGGATACTGGCACCACATGGTTGAAATGGAATGCACCACTCAGCTCTCGCCCCGTCAACACATGGCCTTGAATTTATGAGAACAATATGATAGAAAGAACCAAGCATTTAAATCTACAAAAAAACATTTTTAATCGCATATGATCAAGATATTTTTTACTTCAATATGCAGTATCCCTCTAAAACACTTGGTCAATATGTCCATGTTCCTATTCTTCCTGGACTTTTATGTATAATATCAAGGTTGACAGCAATAATTATGGGCTATGTTTTGTGTGCCGGAAACTGATGATATGTTACAAATTACCAGAAAAGACTTTAAAGGACTAAAAATAGTTGCATATGGCTTGAACTTCCACGACATTTTTATCTGGGTTTATTTTTTAATGGAAAAAGCATGATTTTTGTGTATGACTGCATGATTCATGAACAAGCTCTGCAATATGAGGCATTCACTCCAAATGTGGGATGGTGTGCATTGCTGATGCACCCTTCTTGTGTGCTTTGATAATATTTGTAAACAAAGGTTAAAATATATTTACAATTATTTGTAATCAGTAAATGAATGAATCAGATTAATTTCCCATGTAATAACAGGAAAATACAAAGTGTAAATATTAAAATGAATAAACACTTGACTACAGGTCACATAGGCATTTAAGACTGATTGTTTCAGTAATGGACTTCATTTTTTAGAATTTGATTCTACTTAAATTTAAATGGCAATTATTTCTTTGTAGCAATCCTTCAAGATCTATAAACTTCTGACCTATATAACTTTTACTTTAGACAGTTGTATATGTACAGCAAAAGTAAACTTGTAAAATCTGATCCAAGAATACAAAAGTATTTCTGGATGAATGCATACTGGGTTATTATTAGGGGTGAAGCGATACACCTGTGCCATGTATAAATACGATTCACGATACACAGCCTGCTATACAATACATATCAATACACATATCAACTTGATGGTCTTTCTTTGGAAGGTAGGTGGTGCCATTTCATGCATGTTGACATTCTAGTCTGCTTTTCCAGTATGCAGACTACAGATGGACATAGAGTTATCATATATTTATATGCAATCCTCACTGATGAGAAGATATCCACATTACTTTCGAACTTTTGGTTGCAGTGAGTTTTATCCAGCATTTTTGGCCATATAATGGTGGGTCCATTTATCTCCCTTTGTTTTTGTACAACATGAATGATCTGAAAACATTATTACCATTTTCGTGTCTCAGTTACACTTGGAAGACATTACGAAGTTATCTTCAAAACAGAAGAAATAATGCAATTTCCTTGTACAAAGAAAATCTCACCAAGAACAAATCCAGGCATGAGAATAACATTGAAAACCAACAAAATCAATCACGTTTTATTTCCTGCAGATGCAAAATAATGCTGCAGCCACAGGTACTTGTATTTGTTAGTGAAGAAAGAAAACTACTGACTACACCCATTCCTATTCTACAATTTTCTTTAACTTACACAAGGGATAAACTTGAGAAGTTTGAAATCTACCACATCGTTCATTCTATGCTAATTTCATTTATTCCATTAGCACCTTCATTCACTGGTTAAATATCTATACATAAAGAAGAGAAATTCCAATTTGAGGAGAGATGATAACAGGATTTTATCTTAAGGGAGACCTCCCCTTTATCAAAGAAAAAAGGAGGGGAGGAAGAAAGGGTCATTGGTCAATATTTACCTATACTTCAATATATATCTCTTTCTTCCTGCTCCAATTTCTTATAGCTCTATGAAATCAACAGCTTTGACAGATGTCACATCTAACTGTATAAGCATTAATCTGTTAATTAATTCTGAGGATACTCTGCTCCTTTTCTTTGTATCAATATTGTTGAGTGGTTCTTTCTGAGGGGGCATATATATAAGTAGATTTGTCATCTTGAATATGTTGGGAAACTGATTTTTGTTACTGTTATGTACAGTTTTCCAGAGATCACAGATATTATCTTTTTGATACATCTGCTCCAAAATAGGATTTTTCACCAACATAAACTTCCTTTGTTAAATCAGTAGTTTACTAACTATTATGCCAAATTTCTGTTCCATAATGCTGTATAAGGGTAATTAGTCCATCAATGCTTGTGCAGAGAGATGTATTAAAATAAATATCTTTACTTCTTAATTGCTTTTTGTAATCCTTATTTAATTCAATTTATTTTAACCCTGATATGGATAAATATATACTGTTTTGTAGCATATGATCTCCTGGGCGAATCTGATTAATTAAAAAAATGAAATTGCATTATACTTTTAAAATGTCTGTATTTTAATTAAGCTCAATATTCTGCACTTTGTACATTTAATTTCAAAATACCACTGAAAGGATCATTCCGTCTATTTTTTTGTCTCTCCAGCGTGTATATCTGACTCGTATTTAACACCATTTCGGGCTCAAAATCACTCACTGGTATCTTCATTAACACTTTCCCAACTCCAACAATCTGATATTCTTCATAACTTTATAAATTACTGTCATAATCACTATCATCAGCAAGTATTTGCCAAACGAAACTGTAATGAACCACACTGGGAATCAGACATTTTGGGCTTTCTAGGTAGTTCATATTTTAAACATGCATTTGTAAAACTTTCTTCATGAATGGTTCAAACTACACCATAATTTATTTCTGGGCACATTGTTTTAATCAAATTTAGTTTCGCAACCATACCCAAAAAACAGATGTATCGACAAGAATGGTTAAATAATAATTATACACTTCGCTGAGCACATTTTCATATGAGGGACATTCAATGAATATGTGGGAGTCCACCCGTTTCACTGTTCTCCAAGTGCACAAATTTGTCCAAATTTTGCATAATTCATGCAATGGCACACCCTTACAGCATCTCCACTTAAGCACTTGACATATCTAATGACTTTCCCCTGAAGTCTCTCCGTTGCTCTGCCAATACTTTCTGTTTGTCACGTAGAGAATAAGCTACATTGGTTTCCGATTGGTGGCTATTGTTTAACATGGAGCTAAAGAAGCAATAACGACAAATGAGAATTCAATGTAACATATTTGAATGTGCAACACACCAGTAGATACAATTCAAACTTCTCATTAAGGTGGCGCTATACAGTTTCGCATTTTGCATAGGGTTAGGAATTTAAAGAAAAAGAATGTCCCCGGCTTTCCTCACTGGTTATACTGGCTATTTAAAAAAGACCTTGTATATCTTAGGTATAATGCAAAGAACCTTTAATTCCCTTTATTTTGGTGTATGATTGATGGGTGTACTATGGGTTATAGAGTATACAGCTTGGCCTTACTTCAAATGTGCACCTTTCAAAAAAGTGCTAGCTCTACTTGGTCATTTTCACTTCCTGAACTTCAGAGGTCATTTGTATAAAAAAGAGCCGATAACTTCTTTTACATTTTATATATTTGGTAATTCATTCATTGCACTTTCAGAAGCTGGTATTGTCTAGTCTGGCAAAATTCATTTTCCCTATTTTAATAGCTGCTATGTATAGTGTACTTTAGACTAATTCAGACTGATTTTTTAACACAAGGGAGCAGTCATTTTAGTTAGCAGTGTGCTTAAATCATGTAAAATTTCCAAAAGTACAATATCCAAAAGAAATATCATCCACATTACATTAATGTAGCATAGAGGTATGCAAACATTCTCTCCACTGTGCATGTTTTAAATGCGAACTACTTCACCTTACATACGTCACTCTCTCAAAAGTACATATTATCTGGTGAGCGCCACCTAAAGTGGTTATTAAATGATGAGTAAAGTACTTCATTATACATGTAGTATATGCTGAACATATTTCTGGGTTAAGATAATTAGCACGAAATGGAGGGGGGGGAGATTATGAACTATGTCAATTTGTGTTAACTTGTAGATGGCAAGTGGGTATTTTCAAATAATGTCTTTCGTTTTTACTAATAAACATGAGTGCCTGTGACTGAAGATGCTGTTTCAGATGGATTATAATTTTACAGTATAACAAGGCAAATAATAATAATTATTCATGACTGCTGAAGACTAAAATAACATGCATATGGTAAGTACCATTTTGAATTGATTCTCTGTCTCTTGTATTGATGTGTATCGTTTCAGCAAAAGTATTGATGCATCGATGAATCGTTTCACCTCTAGTTATTATACACATTTTTCTAAAAGCTAATAAATACTAACTGTAAATCTAAAATAATTTTTGACTAATGGCACTGAATATGCAAAATACAGAAATAAAATAAGGCACAATATATTACATACAGTATAAACAGCAAATGTTTTGGGTATTTTAAAATGGCAACACTTGCAAATGTCAAACTCTATTTAATGAGACATCAAAATATTCAAGAATTATAAATGTGGTTGAGTTTTTAGTAACATTTCTCGTCTTCAGCTGATGACCATAACATTTATCAGCTTTCCAGGCAATCCATGAAAACTACACTAAATGCACTAATATGATTGTGTCACGCTAAAGACAACAATGGCAACTTCTACAAAAATTGCAGGTGCAAAGTTATTGGTTGATTTGTAGGTGATGACCATACCATTACCAAGTTTCAGAACAATCCATCAAAAACTACAGAACTAGCTGGACTAAAAAGAATGTTCCAGATGGAAGATTTTTAAATGGAGCATGCAGTTCTAAACACTCCTGGCACTATAGACAGGGTTAGAAGTGAAATTCAATTTTAAAATTTGAGGATTTTTTTAAAAGTATCTTTTCTTTCAAGGTTTATCATTTTTTTCTGCGGTCCAAGACAGTAACAAGATTATCTCCATGGTGAGCATAACCTTTATTAAAAACTGGAAAAAGCATTCTTTCATTTTGTTTCTAAATAAAACGAAAATAAAGTAAAAATTAATATATAATTTAAATTTAAAAAAACTCTATGTGCTAAGAAACTTGTGCACTTTCTTAACTGCTAGGCTAGCCTAAAAAAATACAGTGACTAAAAAAGCATTTTGTGGGGTTGGAGTAGAGCCATTCAATATACTTTTGTTATGCTTTTGGGTTTTTTGTCTGTTAAATTTAGGTTTCCTTCAGGTTCTTTAGGTTCTTTTTAGTTTTTTAAGGTCAAACAAAATTGTAAATTTTTTAAATAGGTTTTTGAGGTCCATTTCTAACCCGTATTGAGGAGGTATAAAAACTGATAAAGAGAAATGGATGCTATTTCTTGCATAATCACCAAAATAACATGCAAAGCCAGGAATGTACGAAAATTAGGTAACTGTTACCAATTTTTGTCTATGGCAAGAAGCATCCTTCATGATGAATACATCCACCAAGTTTTAGAAAAAATAGCTAAATGCAAGGACTTAATGTAATAAGTCAAACATGAAAAGTATGTCAGTGTTACCTAAGTACAAGTACAAGATGAATATACCACAAGTTTTAATAACTATATACAACAGTGTCAGAGTAACTCGGCTACATGCAAAAATTCAATACTGACATATACTTTAGCAACACTATTGAAAAAGTGATTTTTTGTGCCCTGCCTACATTCTGCAATGAAACAAAAAGCAATTTTTATAACCTGCCTCTGCTCTGTAACGAGTCAAACACTGAACTCACAGTTCATGTATTTCCATGATAGTCTGAATCACAACTATGTGCTATGATTATTTCCAATGTTCTGTCTTAAGAACCATATTTCTCAGAAAATAACTAGTTTCTGATGACAGTAACATTTTCTGCATAATAAAGTTTCACAGTATATGTACTCAAATAACATTACAGTGCATGGTTTTCAAGTATTATTTCAAATGTTTAAAGGGGTCTCAAACTCAAACCACCCTGATGACCCAAGGGCTGCACCACCATTGTTATCTCTGTTATTACAATGTGACAACAATCATTTTGAGGGCCACAGGATACAGCTTGGTAGGCAGCATGTGGCCAGCAGGCCTCGTGTTTGAGACCCATGGTTTAAAGCAGTGTCACTTGTGTACCTCCCTGTATCTGAATTTCTACATTTTAACATGAAACATCAATGCAATCTTTTCCAATTCATTTTAAATTGAAAAAAATAAAACCTGTGTTTTTGCCTTTTGCTAACGCAAACAAGACAATAATATGCAGTTTAAAACAAAACTCACTGGACAATGGTGTTGCAAGGTTTTGGGGAGGCAGAAGAGCATTCTGATGTTGAAGTACTGCATGCATATGACAACTCCATCTGGTTTTCTTCAACCCTGATAAAATAAATAAATAAAAATATGCACTGCAGTGCTTCTGTATTTTTATAGCAATGTTACTCTTGTGCGCCATCACATTCCTTAAATTGCTTCCATAATCTTAATATTCAAAATAACAATTTCCAGATGTTTTCTGAGCTAAAATTCTGTCCCAGATTTATGGCAGTTGCCTTTCACAAATACTGATATGTTTACAGGTTCCACCATTTTGATGTGATGTGCTGTGCTGTAAATAATGTTATAAATACTTAAGGAGAGTGAATAACTTTCCTCAACACTATCAGATATGTTTGCACCTCTTCTACATTTTACAAAACACATTCTGAATCTGGTATTACTGCTCTAAATAAAATTGTATTTAAAGAATTCTCTTTTAAAAAAATATCCAGTACTCTAACTAGTGTTGTTCCGATTATTGATTATAATCGATCATCAGTTGGTTGAACGAACCAATAAGATAATCGATTGTGAAGTCCACAATCGATTGTGTGTAAAGGGAGACTACTTTTTAGCTGTATGCAAAGTACAAAGGTTAGTAAAACTCCCAGCCACTAAAGTTTACCTGAAATTTATTAATTTCCTTCACAACTACAAATGTAAAACCATTGGATATTTCATAGGTGCAAAATTTCATAATTAGGAACATGTAGCCATTATTACATGATCAAGTTGTTAAATTGTTGAGTTAATAAATTTAAACATATTTTGATGATTTGTTTCAGTTTAAATGCAACATTATTTGTAGTATTTGTAAACAATGACAAACAAGAAAACCATGTCCTTCTACAATTAAAATTATAAAGACATCACATATGAATTAAAAGAATTTGGGGGATTGCAGCAGTATTTCAGTTGCATATGACTTAGCCATACAAAGTTGCATCCATTTAACAAAGTTGTAGAACAAAAATAACACATAACACACTAGACAAAAATGTAACATTATCAGGTTAAAGTATACATGTCATTAAAAGAGATTACTCCTGTACATGTACTAACATCTTGAACTAATGATCAAAGATATAACTATATAACAAACAAAAATTAAAACTTGCTCTTAGTAACCGATTATAATCGATTACCAGTTGGTTAAGTGGAACCGATTATCGATTATGAATTTCTGACTGATTCCCATCAGTAACTCTAACATTACTGTCATGAACTTTTAGCTGCATAATTGCCAATTACAGTAAAATGCATGCAATGGTAGACCTTGCTCTGGTCTACAAGTAAAAAAATATATTCTCATACTCCACAAAAACACCAAATTTGAAAATTCAGAAAAGAATAAATAGCCATCATTCATGACATCAAGGTGGTATTCTGGGTCAGCCAAAATAAATCAAATACATTTGTTGATTTTCTACTGCGTACACTTAAACAATTCTGTACAAATCACGTGCCATTTTATTGTTCTCAAAAATGCATTCTTATACATCCATTATACTAATGTGCACAGGACATGATATCAAGAGTTACATCCTTCAAAGAAAAATTTATCAAAGAACATTTAGAATAACTGTCATCATGAATGTATATAACGCGTTAGAAAACATTACTTACCCTCTGCAGTTCGAAGCAATGAAAAACTTCCAGCACCAAGAAGGGAGGCAACTCCACACACACTTGGCTTCAGCTCTTTATCAAGTAATGGTCCCACACGTTCACATATTCTTAACAAATGATCTGACCTGATATGACAATTTGACTCTATCTGCAATATATTAATAAAAACAGGACTAGAATTTAACCTGCATTTCACTGTGTGAAAAGCCATGCTTGGAAAGTGTTAATATCTACTATTTTTCAAAAACTGTTATTTTACCTAGTGTAATGTCTACCATAGTCCAAAAAAAATTATAATAAAAAGTAATGGCTTATCTTTTAGTTTCACTTCTAATATTTCAGGAACAAAAACCACATCTATAGCTTAATTGTTTTTCTGGTTAATGATTGAAGAATGATTGTGGATATTCTTTATTTTAACCTTTAAGAGTTATCAAATATAAAAAGAGAAAAAAGCATTTCACTGATTTGACATTTCAACATTTTAATAAGGAACTACCATATTATTTTCTGAGGAGGATAAGCATAATATTATGCGATGCAAACATCTGAGCAAAGACATTGCTAAAAATTCAAGTGTTGCATGACTTCAGAGCAGGCAATCAGGGCTCTCTACAAGTGACCTGAATGTTAAAACTAAAATGATGTTCAAAAAATGCTTTAAATTAAAAAATTTAATTGCATTAGCCTCTCAAAATAAGGAACTTAACTTAAGAAAATTTTTGAGTGATCTTATCTATAAACATTCTTACTTCATTTGATTCCATTAAAAGCAATATTTGCATATGTTGGTTTTTTGTTCCAATTTCCTTTTTTTTTGTCCTGGAAATATGCTTGTTATGCCCTTGCCTTTTGAACCTCTTATTTGAGCCTTTCAACCTTGTGAAGCAACATGATAACATAACCACTTAACATCCTCACCTCTTACTTAAGGGCACAATCCACTGTCATTTGTTCATTACATCTTAAGTGTTACTTATCAGCACTAAATATTATCAGAATGCCACTACTGTTGTACTTGGCTCAGCCAGCTTGTTTTGTTATTTGTGTGCATCAGTTTTGTTGGGTGTAACACCATTCTCACCAAATGATTGGCTATACAAGGTGTCCATGAACAACCACCAACCCATGGGAAGTTATTGGCATGCATATATGTTATTGGTTTTACAATTATTTTATCGATTCACATATCTATTTTTATGTTTTATTTTATACAATTATCTTTACGTTATACATTTTATATTATTCAACTTGATCCTCTTGTTCATAATAAAATTAATTGGATATCATGATGAATAAGCATATTTCCAAACTTGATGACAAAATCTGATCAGATACAATCACATAAGTTGTTGTTGAAGTAGGGTTTAACGCCATTTTTCAGCACACAATAGGATATACATGGCAGCCAGTATTAATGGTGGAGGAAGAACCCGGGAAAACCCCAGAAAGAACCGTCGACCCACGAGAAGCTACTGGCAAGCTTTCTCACATACCCACATTGGATGAATCCGAGACTCGAACAATTACTTAAGTAATGACAAGTTCAACCAATCAACTGGAAGATCACCTGATCAATGTGTTCATCTTGCTCACAAATGAACCCATCTATCATCATGATGGTTTAAATCTACTGATTAAGTTTACACCAAAATCAGAAATAATCAGTGGAATGGTTACATGATCAATCAGATGAAGATCACCTTGATCTTTCTCATTATCAATCTGATCCAAGACCTTGATCATATAACCTTATATTCCAAGTATGATCAAAGTTGATTCCAAGCATGATCAAAATTAAATCAGAAATATAGCTTCCAGATTGTTAATGAACTTAGAAAATCAGATACAGGATCGCTTTATTTTGGATCTTGCTCACTGTCCAGCTCATGCACAATTCTGATGATAGAAACTCATATTAACAGAAATGGACTCCATCATGTTAAGTAATTTTTGACAGTCTGGCAATGGTTGAGAAATGCAGGGCCATTACATAAGCTAACCTGGCTCTAATTTCCAGTCATCCAAAAATGGATAGGAAGACCAAGTGCTCTTAAAACAACAAAAGTGAATTAATTTAGTAACTGTACTTTGTTATATCTCTGTGAAGAAAAGTACTATTATGCCAGTATTTAATGGCTGACAAAAAAAGAAGGAAAAAGCCTCATATGTATTATCAGAATATGAAACAAAATAGATCTGATGCCTTGTTCAATCTGCTTTGAGACTGGTAAAACTTTATTCAATTTAAGTAAATATCTACCAAAACTATCTAAACCATTTCTGCTGCCAACTAGGTAAAAGCACAATATCATGTTTACTTAGAAGAGGTCCAAAAAATAATTTGTTAATGTTTGTTTTATTCTTCCTATTATCTTTTTATTTTATATTATTTCCATGTATTTATGATATGTGGTACATAAATAGCAAACACAGTTAACTCCCCTGAAATATTAAACGTATTACAAGATCTACTGGTTTCTATTCCCCTTCAATGATTTATTCAAAGGTGACCTACATCGTCACATATGAAACAGAGTATAACAGAAGTTAGTGCAACCGCCAATTACATTTCGAAATAGACTATATCTAGGATGGTTGCCAAATGCTATTTGCTCTTTAACCAATCAAATATTGTCTAACGGATACGTTTGTTAATTCTTTAACCTAAATAACCCAATACCTAAGCTCATTGGCCAATTTGGTCACACCCTCAAAAACGTCATCCTAAGAACTCTGGGCAGGACTCGATATGTTAATCTGCCAAATATTCTATTTTCCAACCGATTTTCTTATAAATAACATATTAAGAAAATGCATTTTTGCATTATAGTTTCAAAAGTACGAATCACAAACAGCAATTCGGATCAAATTAAATGATAATTTCACCATCAGTTCAATTTTTGTATGAAAATAAAAAATATAATGGCATACTCAAACTTATGTCTCCAAACCAACTTACCAAATTTTCATAGCTCCTTTTATGTTCTCTTCCTTCCCAGTCAAGTCTTTTGGGCAAAAGCTGCAAAAATTTTGCAGAAGTCATTATTTGAAAATTTCACTCAAAATTTGGTGACATGACACACAGTAGAAAAAGAGATATTAATTTTCAAAATAAATGCGCTCTGGGCCGCAATATCAAAAGATATAACGCGAAAAAGCGCGTAATTTGGATCTGCAAATTTTGAAACTGACGTGTGGATACTCACCCCGTGTCTGTGCAGCTCTTGTCGTAGTACCTGAAATGGAGAAAAAATACCTGATAAATTTAGTCAAATGACATTCCTTAGAAACCACAGAAAGACGACCACTTACCTCTGCAGCTTCTTGACACGGACCCGTGGACAGAAACCTCTCTATCAAGAAGTACAGTTCTGAAACGAAAGAACATAGAATGTAGGTCGCAGCCAGTGATAAGGAAATAGACTGAGAAAGTACTTTCCAAGCTCCAACTGTACCTGACTCTGTTGAAGACACTCTATGGATGTTCTTAGTATCTTCTGACATCTTAAAAAAAAATTAACTTAACTTCCTTGCCTCGTAGCATACACACAACAGTCGAACACTACGCGACTTAGGTCGCCATTATGTGAACAAACACTTTTCCATAGATCGACAACAAACGCACTATTTTTGGATGCGGAGTAATTTTAGGTTTCCTTTTTGAGATTAAATCTCACCACGATGAGTTGATTTATATAATAATGTAAAATTAATTTGACTTATTTGATATCACAAACAATGATTTTTTACTTTTTAAATGGTCTTTTAAAAATATATGCTTCTTTTAGTGTTTCAATTTGTTTTAAATTTTGAGAACTATATTTTCTCATGACGTGACTTATTTACTTCATGATCTGGAAGTGACGTCGCACAGGGGATACCCTCTGTGTACACGTTTCATCTGTTACTTCCATGGGACCTTGAAAAAGCAGTTGGTATTATCCTATTTACAGTTCTGTTAGTTATACCTTAACTTGTAGATACAAATCGTGAAATCATAGATTGCTATAATTCAGAGAAAACGAGTGTTTCAGGATTACAAGAATAATACGAAGCATCGATATGGATATGGTTATATTGTGGTCTGTCAAGTTCAGAAATATATAGTTAATAATAAACAAAATAGTACGAGCTAGTGAAGAGACATGAATAATTATTAATATTGGTTACATGTAAGAAAAGGACTGCCATGAGATATAGCACAAAATACAACAAATTAACCCAAAATACTTGACAGCGTACGTACAATTTACCTATAAATATTACCAGATATTTTCCCTTTATATTGCTCACTGTTTATTAATAACCTCTGTGGTTTCTTCATTCATGTACATGCAAATTCAAACCGGAACGGATATATATAACAATGCAGAATGGTTACAAACAGCAATCACAACAAGTTGTATGAGATTAATGTGTAAAAAAAAAGCATATCGTGCAGTATAGATTTTATATGGATGGAGAGTATTTTAATGAACAATTCAGTGCTGTATTTAGAATGTTAGCATCAGCATACAATATTTTAAGCACCTATACAACTCATTGGTTTTGCTTAAAGTATCATTATGGTCATATGTCCACAGTTGTCATTCTCATTCTTCAGTCCAAGGATGACAAATATCCACTGTAATGAACTGTAGAACTAGTGTGACAGTTATTCCATTCATTTATTTTTTTATAAATGTTATAATTGAGATCAGTTAGTCTCTCTTTTCCTCTTTTGGTTCCCAAATGCAGAAAGAGATTTAAGCCCATGTATAATACAGTAAGTCAGATTGTATTGATTTTAGCCAATGAAAGTACAGGATTGGACCCTTGCCCAATCTGATACCTGGTTTAATTATCCAGTAAATCATAACTTTGCAGGTCCATTGGATATAAAATTCAAGAAAGGCTTGATTCTGTTTTAGATTGAAGTTATTCAGTGTCATCCTGAGACTTAACCCTGTATCATAAGTCTTAAGTCTCAGAGCAATCGCTTGGATGGAATCTCCCCTTTCTTTTCAGTTCACATTATTTTTTAACCTTAATTTGAAATCTTGGTTCAGTATTTGGTTTAAGATTTCTGTACATTTTTTGTTTATTTCCAAACCTTGAAGGGATAGTTATCAACTATAGATCACTAACCATACTCAGACTCCGAGGCAAGGTCAAAATCATGTGAAAACTTTAAGGAGTTTTTAAATGCATTTTTTGTATGGTTATTCATCCAATACCATGTGACTGATACCTGCTATGCGCTAAGTGTAAAATCAGTATGCTCTATCCTATCATATTTTCTGCATCTTTAGTCTCCTTCTGACGCTCAGACCATCTTAATGTGAAATCACACCATGGCAGCAGGCAAGATATATAATTCGTTGGAATTTCATGTTTGACAAAATTGTTAATTTGTTTTGAAATTTTGGTAAATTTATTATTTTTTGTTCTTGTTGATATAAACCAAAATGTAATCAACATTATAATAATGATCATATTTATATATTTTCTTTTATTAGTATATATAATCAGAGAAAAGAGAACGTAAGCTTTTCTCAGCTAGAGTATATTACCAATTCAAGTACTTATTGGCTGTTCATTTTCCAAATGGACAATAAGGAACTTTCCCAAATATTTTCAGCAACTTTCTGCCAGAGTATCCAGGATGGTTAATTGTTTTTGACATAGTAATTATTTTTATGCCCAAACATCCATCCATATGTCTTACCATGCTCTAGATTAACCTCAAATACAGTTGGCCACTGGGTAATGCTGCTTGGAGTTGATACATATTGATCTTTACAAAACCAGCTTAGGGGCAGGCTTGATATACAGGTCATGGCCATCTTCTTCTACTCACATAAAGGCAGCATGGCTTAGTGGGGGCACTACAAATGAGAATTAGAAAATTGTTGTTTTGATTACTTCTTTAACCAATGGTGCTGTGCTTTCTATGAAAGTACTTATTGTAATTTTGTTTACTCCAGTAGTAAGTGGTTACAGGTTCACATCTTTACCAGACCAGCCTGGATTAGTTGTGACTGTCTCAGGACAAGGTACTTTATTCCTGTTGCATTAAATAATCATTCCTGTGCTGATGTAACATTAAATGCCAGTTAATTACAGTGCCCCATTTTAGAACTTGTTACAGAAGCTAGAAAAAAGAGGGGCACATTTAGTGATCATTACACCATTGTTATGGGAAGGGACACTTTGTTGAGCAGAGACACTTTCTTTGTGTAAATATAGGACTTTCAGTTAGAAATTGAAACTAATAAAATCACATTAATATATATGTTGACAAGGCTTGTTCCAGAAATAAACATTTACTGGAGAAATTCTTCACCTTCCATTAGACAAAAGGATGGCTTATTTTAATATAGAGAGAGGTAGGGCTTGCAAATATGATGTGTGCTTTCAGTTGATTTTTTTGGTGCACCTTTTATACACCTATCATGTTGCAGAGTATATTATAAGATGATATTGTTCATCCATCTCTCTTTTACCAATTGTTTTCCCACATAAGTTCTAATTGTTCACCATCTACAGTTAGCAAACTATTTGGATTGCTTGTAATTGGGCTAAGAAAGAACCCTGTCATTTTCATATTAAAATGCTTAAAGGTCAGGGTAACTTTGACAGAAAGAAGAAAAATGACTGATTGTACAACAGTTACCATAATTGTGCATAAATAATTAATAAATTTCAGGTGATGTTGAAACTTTTGAATGAAGGTGAATGTATTTTTTTAGAAAAGGAAGATGTCGTGGTTCCCTGAGCGTCAGACAAACAGAACATGGGTACACAGATTGTGTGAACGTGTACTGAAGTCTGGACCAATCCCAAAACATATTGCTATCATCATGGATGGAAATAGACGTTTTGCAAAGAAAAAAAGCATGGATCGAGCAGAAGGTCATTTGAAAGGATTTGACAAACTTGCAGAGGTATTAAATGAGACATGTTTTAACTTGATCTGTTCTACATTCTGGGTTAATGAGAACCAATTATAATGTGAGTTTACTTATTAAATACTTTTTTGTGTTTGTATATACTATTATGACTCAGTCTTATTTTGGCATTCTGACATATAATGCTGTCTTTATAGGTTACTGCATTTGTATGGGAAAATATGAACGAGTTTTTAGGATGTAAATACTGCATGACCTTGGGAGTGCAGTATATCCATCTGAAAAACTTGTTCATATTTTCCCATACAAATGCAGTGACCTTTTTATTATATGCTCATTTTCTTATTCTACCTAATGGATAATTATATTAACAAAATACACTACAAGAAACAAAGTAACTGAATCTATGCCGTATTCCAAACTCAGTGTACAAGTGCAGATTCACCATTATACAACAACAAAATTATTACTGCACACAACTCCGCCCAGATAAATGTGAACTTAGTTGCGTGCACGACATAACTTTCAAAAGAAAATGGCATGTTTAGTTAAAATTGAAATTTGGAGTCATATTGTGAATGAATGCGCATTGCAATAACTTTTCCATTTGATCTGGAATGAATAGATTTTGGTATATTGTTTCGATTCTACAAAATTTCATGATTATGGACTGGATTTATATGTGACAATTCCACCTGAAATAACACCAGATTGAAAAAGTGAGTGAGAAGCATGTTGACATCTGCAAATGAGTTTCTTTTTTTTTTTTCTTTTTTTTTTTTTTTAAACCCCGTAATAGGTTGACCACTGGGTCGGGGAACCATCCCAGGATCACCTTACAATCAAACATTTCTGGTTATCAGATAATCTAGGGATAATAAATATAATCTACAGAGAAAGTAAAAAAGAAACACACACACACACACACACACACGCATATACACATGCATATGGCACAAAATCTAGGTGACATGGCTTTTGTGATATTACAGTATTTTGTTCCTGTTTACCCTCAAGTCAGAGACAAGTTAAATGTTCATTGTTGAGGTCCATTTTTGAAGAAATTGGTCCTCTTTTTTATTTACCTTGGCAGTGTAATTTTCAATGTTCTTATGCATTGCAACTATTTGCTTAAAAGCAAAAATAGAAGGATTTTTCATATTGAATCTGCAAGTATAAATATAATATTTTGCCAAAATAAGCAGAAAATTACCCAAACTGTCCAGTTGTTCACTTCCTAAAAATGTTTCTTTTTTGGACAGATGTACAATATTTGGGCAAAAAGGTGCAAAAACTTCAATAAAACGGTACCAAAACTGTGAAGTAATACTGCAGTCATAAAAGAGATGCTCAATACTTTCAGTTTCACTCTTACAGAAAGTACATTTGTTGTCATCAAATATGTTAATTCTTTTAAGAAAATCATTAGTAGCGATTATTCTGTGGATTAATTTAAAGTTAAAAGAGATCAACTTGGTATCCTTGGTACAGCATTTTGCCCGGCTATATATATCAGACCACTCCTCACTACTTATATTTTTATTTAATACTTGCATCCAAGTTTCTTGCTTCGCAGTGTGTTGCCTTTTAGCTTCCTGTAAAAGATCTTTGTAAATAAACTTGAGTGAATCTTGTTTTCGCAAGTTCGTTATTTTATCCTCCTGCTTATCAAAATTATTATGTACTAGGTGGTTTTTTATGGCATCTTTCCATGCTTTAGGAATTCTGGATATTAAGGAGAAGTATTTCAAGAAATCATCGCTTCCAGTTTTTTGTTTTATTATCTCAAAAGGTATTAAATTACCGTGAACATCTACTAGATCGTTCAGAATTTCAAAACCAGCTTCTGTCCAGGATTTGTATTGATAGATCATTTTAGGGGGGACAAAATTTAAAATACTCATGGATAGATACTCGTTAGGATTTTGCGGTTCTTCTTTCCATTTAGATACTGCCAAAATTACATCTCTCCAAAAACTGTTTTTAATGAACTTACAAAATTCTTCTAATTTCCTTCTCCCTAAATTCCAAATATCCTTTTTATTTCTGAGTATAGTTGTATTGACTAAGTTCTGCCACGTTCCATTTTCCTTTTCCAGCAATCTTTTAACCCATCTTATCTTAATATACCTAATGAATGAAAATATGTGTATCATATTTAGTCCTCCCTCGTTTTCTGGGGAAACTAGTATATCACGTTTTATTCTCTCTACTTTTCCACCCCATACAAATTTAAATAACATGCGATTTAGTTCTGCTTCAACTTTTGCTGATGGGTTAGGAAGTGCTGAAAAAAGATGTATGAATATGGGCAGAACAAGAGTCTTTACAACAATTACTTTACCAACTATTGATAGATGTCTTTGACTCCAGCTTGCCAGTATTCGTTTTGCCTTTGTTAGTTTCTTCATATAATTGATTTCCACCATCTGTTGTAAATCTGGAGAAAATTCTATGCCAAGGAGTGTAAAGTTAGAAGAGGACCAAATTAGGCCCATTTCGGGACATATTCTTTCATTAGAAAATTTCCTGTTTCCAATCCAAATAGCTTTTGTTTCTGTTATGTTACATTTAAGTCCCGATAATAGAGAAAAACCTTGCAAGATATTCATAGTTGCTTCAAGAGAAAAACTAGATCCATCAAGAAGAATAAAAGCGTCATCGGCATACTGACCCAATTTATATTCACTGGCGTCAAAGATTACTCCCCGTACATCCACGTTTTGCTTTAAAGTTGTAGCTAAAATCTCAACTCCAATGATAAACAAATAAGGTGCAAGGGGATCTCCTTGACGACATCCTCTTTCAAGTCTGAAAAAAGATGACATATGTCCATTATTTATAACACAACTATTAGAGTCATTACAAAACAGTTTAAACCACTTACAAATGGAATCACCAAAATTAAAAGATTGTAGAGCTTCTTCTACAAAGATCCAGTTAATTGAGTCAAAGGCTTTTTCGAAATCTATTAACAATAATAAACCATATCTGTTTTCATTCTCAAGTTGGTCCATGATATCATATAATAGTCTGGTGTTTTCTCCAATGAATCTACCCTTCATATATCCTTTCTGAGTATCGCTGATTATTGATGGAAGAACCTTTTTAATCCTAGCTGCAATTGCTCCCGAAGCAATCTTATAATCAGTATTTAAAAGTGATATAGGTCTCCAGTTTTTAAAATATCTTCTGTCTTTTTCCTCCTTTGGAAGACAGGTGATGACTCCTTGAGTCTGAAAATCTGAAAGTTTTCCTACAGTATATCCGTAATTTATTGATCTACATATAAATCCCCCCAGAGACTTCCAAAAGAATTTATAGAACTCTACAATGAATCCATCCGAGCCAGGACTTTTTCCATTTTCCATCCGTTTTAGAGACATACCAAATTCATTAATTGTAAGCAGACCCTCGCATGATTCTCTTTCCTCTCGACTAAGTTTAATATTGTGATTAAAAAATCTATTTCGAGTTTCATGAATAGCCTCATCATCAAGCTGAGCAATTCTACTTTTGAACAATTCCATATAAAACTGTTTTTGTGCTTCTAAAATATCTATTTGGTCAGATATATTTGTCCCATCATCTAAAATAATTTCCTTTATTGTCTTATTAACATAGTTTCTTTTTTCAAGATTTAAAAAGTACTTTGTGCTTTTTTCCCCAAATTCATACCATCTAGCTTTAGATCTTAATATAACACCTTCTATGTATTTTTTCCTAGATTCCTCTAATTCTGTTTTTTTTCTCTCTAAATTTTCCAGAATTTCCCCATTTATGTTATTCGACAGTCTCCCCTGAATTTCTATTATTTCCTGCTCAATTTTCTTTAATTTTTCCCGTTTCTCTTTTGATTTCCTAATAGAATAACCTATAGTTTCAGATCTTATTTTCATTTTCAAAATTTCAAAGAACATTTGGTCGTTACAGGAAAGAGAAACATGGAGAGAGTCATCTTTATTTCCCCCTACATAATATTCATTTACAGTGTCAGTTATACACTTTTTGACCAAATCAGTATACTCAATGTTCCTCAACAGTTGGTTATTAAATTTCCAATATCCTTTTCCCCTTGGAAACGTTGAAAACGCCACACTCAAAACAATAGCTGAATGATCAGTCTTGTACCCTGGTAAGATACATGCATCTGCTGTATTCATATGAATGTCATCTGATACAAGAAAGTAATCTAGTCTACTTTGTTTCAAGGGAGATTTTTGCCTCCAGGTATACATCTTTAAGTCTTGGTTGGAATTTCGCCAGGGATCAATTAATTCCAATTCGTTTTTCAGGTCTTGAATCGCTGCCCTAGACTGTTGGTGTTTGTCATGTAAAATATTATAAGTATCCAAATCTAAGTCTTGAACAGTATTCCAGTCTCCGCACATTATAATTGATGAGTTCTCAAAACATAAAGTCTCCTCCTTTAACTTTCTAAAAAAGCTAGGATTATCATCATTGTAACCGTACAAATTCACGAGGGTTATTCTGTTGCCATTAATTGTAATATCTAAAATAATAAATCTCCCTTGACTGTCACATCTTTCTCTATGAATTATAAATTCAAAAGTATTTCTAAAAAATATTGCAACCCCAGCACTCTTACTAGAGCAGTGGCTAAATATACATTTGTATCCCCATTCAGCTGCCCAATATATTTCATCGTTCTTTGTACTATGAGTTTCTTGCAAGCATATTATAGATACATTCTTTTGTTTTACCCAGTGAAAAATATCCCTTCGTTTTAAGACTGAACCTTGCAGGCCTCTAACATTAATAGATATAATTTTTATTTTATTATCCATGAAAACAGCAGAAATTTTACACATACATATTCTTGTACAGGAATGTATGAAGTAATTATCACCTTGAGTTTATCATATGCATGGCTTTCACACTCACACTCACACAGAATACAAACATCCATAATAAAATCATCCATGGTGTTACAGTAAAGGCTGTAGCTTTGGCTGCATTTGACATTGATACAGTATACTATGGACAACAAGTGAAACAACTCCATTTGTGATAACTCTTATGCACCTCTGACAGACCTTTCTGGAGCTAGAGATAGTTTTGTAAACCAAACGGCACAGATTAAAAAGGATATAAATTACAACTTAATGAATGAAAAAAAGGGGTAAAAGGGAAGAAAAAGAAAGAGTGAAAGAGCGCATACAAGGAAGTGGTGGGTGATTGAATGTATGAGCAAAAAATGTGAGACTGAGAGATTTATCATGGAAGAGTAATGTTGAGAAAAGTGAGTAAACAACTTAGTAAATGTGTATATGAGAGTATAAGAGTGAAAGATGATTTATAAACTAGTGAGAGAATTTATTAGGGAGAGATATAACAGTGGACCAGTGAATCATCAGACATATAAATTATGGATAAAATTGGTGAGGGAAAGAAGTGTCTTATAAACAAAATATTAAAACAAACTAGAGTAGAAAAAGGAGTATAAAAACGAAAGTTCACATACCTATTCGGTCAATTTCATAAGTTCACAGAATTGCTTATTACACTTATAATCTAATTTTCTCATCAATTTCATCATAGATGTCAAATTTTATCCTTTTTCCTGATTTGGTTTTACCATACACAGATCCATTAAAGTACCATGCTCTGTCAATTTCTTGATGCCTAGATAATTTATTTATAAGTTCAGTATTCAGCCTGGTTACATCCTCTACCAGTCTAATTCCTTTGTACTGCAGAAACTCCTTCCGCTTCTTGATAATTGGAAGTTTACAATCCAGACTCCAGAATTTGACAATCACTGGCCTTGGTTGTCCCTGTCGACCTGGAATCCTATGCACAGCCACTATGTCCCTGTTATCTAAATTAATTTTTGTAACTTCCTTCACCAACTTCGGAATTCTTTCTCTCAGATTTTCATTTTCCTCCTCCTCCAGCCCTAAAACTTTTATGTTCAGCTTCCTTGAATATTGTTCGAACTGGTTTGAAGCTGCACTTGCTTGCTTTGATCTCCTCTCATAATCTTTCATATCAATCCTCATTTTATCATTTTCCTTCTTTACTTCTTGTAATTTTTCTAACAGTTGGTGGTTTTCAAATTCCAGTGAATCCACCCTGTCCATCAACTCTCCTGTCCTCTCCTTTATTACCCTCTCACTTTCTGCTACTATCTCCTTTCTCAGATCTTCCTTCACATTCTCTAACAGTTTCCTCACAATAGTTGTAACAATTTCTGCTAGGTCATCCTTTTTCACCAAGTCAGCAATAGCAGATGTAAAATCTGCTTTTGAAATGCTCCCTCTGAGACTTTGCTTTATTTCATCCAAGTCCAGCTGAATTGTACTCAAGGTTGATTCACTCATACTTGTGTCAGATGTCTCCATTAGGGTGCCACTCTGTAATCTGGTTTTTATTTGTTGCTTGCCTTGATCTTTCTTTCCACTCATACTTGTAGATAATCTTGTTTGCAAATGAGTTTCTGTTTCTATCACTGAATGCTTGAAATGATAATGTGGGAAAAATATGAAGTCTTTCAATTGCAAATATCAAAAAGATGCTATGGAATTAATGCTTATTTCATTTTGAGTGCAGTAAGGAGGATGTAATTGCACTTAATTCAAAATTACTGTGTAATCAAGATTAAGAATCTATGACGTAGCTCATGTAATTCGGATTTGCAGAACTAAGAAATTACATTTTGAGGAAATTCAGGATGTAAAACTGTAAGTATATTTTTTTGCCATCCTTATTACCAGCTAAAGAAGACAGTTTAACCCTTCTCACTTATATGTTATTTGTAAGGACCCTTTCCTGCGTCAACTAGCTAACCTAAATCTGAATCAATTTTTCAAACAAGGTAATGTGGATGTGCCAAAGCAGCTGGAATGTGGCAATTCATAAAACATCTGCTTTACTTCATTCCTTCAGGAAAAAATTTAATCAACCAAAGCGTAAAGCGCCTATTATGCAAGTGTACATGATTTGTTTACAAATCAGAAGTGCTGGTGTCTGCATCTAATGTTTGTTTACAATAGAAAGTAGTTCCTTTATGCACAATGAATACACTATGAAGGTGTGCAATATCATAAAATATTGAAGGATTCTGACAATGTAAAGTTAACAGAGAATAAAATGAGCATATAAAAATATTATGATACTCATCACTTTAATTTATGACTTCCATGAGCAGCCATATAATGAGGAACCACTAGGTTTATTTAGTTAATTACAGTATCAATTTAGATTTGATTTTACAGCAGCACTGGCATTGATTTATAATTGTACCAATCAGTTGAGTACTGCATTGTCGCAGATTACTGTATTTACTGTATATGTTGGGACACAATATTTGGACACCATTAAATAATTTCAAAGGTAATTTTTTGTGCACTGTATGTTCTGGGACACATCGGTTTTTTTAGTCATAAGTTGTGGGACACCTTTAAACCATTCAAAAATTACATGTCGGAAAATGCACTCCAACTTAAATTTTATTTAAAAAATTATAAAACTGTGTACTCAAGATAGAACTCTTTAATCCACTGCAGCAGCATCTCATTTACACAACTCTTCTCCTGCACATGAATAATCCATTCTTTTGGGCACGAATATATTTTGTAGCTTTCTCATACCATGAAAAATTGTTACAGGCAAAACATCACCTGAAGCAGAAACTGTAAGGAATAAAGTCAGATTTTTCAAATCTATACCAGTCTAATTCTCACACTTTTGACCCCCATCTTGTTGTGAGTCTGTCCAGGAATGCGATCCAAGTACACTAGAATTTCATCCATGTTAATGATCATATTGTCAACAGAAAAATCTGTTTCTCTTTTGGTCTTCATGTATTCATCACATGATTTTATTTTCTCCAGATCTTCTGGGCGACGCTGGGTTATCAGTGTCCGTGCAGAAAGCACTATATTGTGCCACTGTAAAAATTGTTCCATTGTTTCAATTTATTTTCAAAATTACTGTGAATATCAGTGAAAAAGAACCAGAGTTAGCTTCATATCTTGGCCAGCTTTCTATAATCAAACAAGAAAAATAATTGTCACACTTACAAGAATCCCTAGTCGGCTTCTGAGGTCAGCTTGCTTTGCAATAAAATAACCTTTGTATTGATATTCTTTTAAAAAGTAAAGAAAGGTTTCAGAGTATCCAAAGTCATATTTCGAGGTCGGCCTGTTTTGTAATAAAAATAACCTTTGTCTTTGATGTCATGTTGGTAAGTTCAAAGAAGGAGTATACTGCTCACTGCCAGTTGTATTAATTCACCACCCAGGCTTCTATGTGCTTGGCATCTGTAATTATAATTAATACAAAGGAGCATTGATATCTGCGGGTAATAACAATAACACTATTGAAACCCGTTTTGGCAAAAAGATTGTCCCTTATACTCATTTGAATGTGTTTTCGAATAATGATTTTATTTGCAAGATACTGTCATACAGTTGACCTGGATATAATTTGATCTTAGTTATTTTGCACCTAACACCATGTCATACGTGAATGGCAGTTGTCTTCATTATATCAGTTGATTATTTCCCTCTCGTTTGCAAAATCATCTGCTACTCTTCTTGCCTGCATGAATTCATCACATGATTTTATTTTCTTCAGATATTCTGGGCGACGTTGGGTCATTGATGTTAGTGCACAAAGCACTATACTGTGTCACTTTGAAATCTGTTCCATTGTTTATGTTCAAAATTCCTGTAAATACCAGTGAAAAGGAACCAGAGTTTGTTTCTATATCTCTGCAGTCTTTTTGCATTCAAGAAAAACACAACAAAAACAAAATCAGTACACTTAAAAGAATCCATTGTCGGCTTCCAGTGTCGGTTTGCTTTGCAATAAATAACCTTTGTAGTGATATCTTTAAAAAAACAAAAAAGTAACCAAAGTTGGCTTGCTTTGTAATAAAATAATCTTTGTCTATGATGTCCTGTCAGTAAGTTCAAAGAAAGAGTTTACTGCTTTCTGTCAGTTGTGTTTATTCACCACCCAGGCATCTATGTGCTTGGCATCTGTAGTAATATTTAATACAAAGTAGCATTGACGTCTGTGGGTAAATAGTAATGATACTTTTGTAACCTGTGCTGGCATAAAGATTGTCACTTGCACTCAAGTGAATGTGTTTTCAAATAATGAATTTTATTTGTGAGAGACTCATACAGTAGACCTGTATATAATTCAGTCTTGATTATTTTGCACCTAACGCAGTATCATATGTGAATGACAATTGTCTTCATGATATTGGTTGATTATTTCCCTCTTATTTGCGATTTTGTTTGATCCAGTTTTCAGTCAGGTAACATATTCAAATCTTTGAACGCAACCAAACACAATTTGTTTTTCAATGTTCATGTCAATGAACAATGTGTCATGTGTTATCAGACATAAGCGATACATGCTACGGTATGGAAGCCTACACTACATACACAGATTTCCTGGATATATTTTATTCTTTAATGCTCTTGTTGAAAAAAAGGAATAAATGATAATACAAGGTTAGTTACTTTCTTTTTATTGTCAACTAAGTGTTTTGTTTATCTATTTTATTGTAACATGCGGGGGGGGGGGGGCACAATTGCAATACAGATTTATTTTGTTTCTTAAGTCTTGGGACATATGACCTAGGTGCAAAAAAAGTTTCACCATAATCTGGGATAGGAAATTTTTATTTTATTTGATTGTGTCCCAACATATACTGTAAGCATAGACTTGCATGTTTCTGAAATTGTTTTGTCCTTTGTATCCTGAATCCTGACACTACACCACACTGGGCCCACTTTTCATTGGAAGAAAATGTGCCATACAGCTTTTCATTAGTAGATGTCCATGTCTCTGTTGATTCTAGGTGATGAAAACTGTAAAATGGCAATGAATATCTATTTTCAAAGAATGTATCTTGCAATGAAAAGATTCAGGTCTATGTCACAATGAAAAGATTTGGGTTTATGTCACAATGAAAAGATTCAGGTTTATGTCACAATGAAAAGATCCAGGTTTATGTCACAATGAAAAGATTCAGATTTATGTCACAATGAAAAGATTCAGGTTTATGTCACAATGAAAAGATTCAGATTTATGTCACAATGAAAAGATTCAGGTTTATGTCACAATAAAAAGATTCAGGTTTATGTCACAATGAAAAGATTCAGGTTTATGTCACAATGAAAAGATTCAGATTTATGTCACAATGAAAAGATTCAGGTTTATGTCATGATGAAAAGATTCAGGTTTATGTCACAGTGAAAAGATTCAGTTTATGTCACAATGAAAAGATTCAGATTTATGTCACAATGAAAAGATTCAGGTTTATGTCACGATGAAAAGATTCGGATTTATGTGACAATGAAAAGATTCAGGTTTATGTCACAATGAAAAGATTCAGGTTTATGTCACAATGAAAAGATTCAGGTTTATGTCCCAATGTAACCTGTTTGACAGCCACTAATGTAACATATCTTGAGGTTAAAGTCACCCCTACGTTGAGGAGACCAAATGCATAATTGGTCGTTTAATTAATGATTTATTAGTTTGGAAAAAAAATAAATTTTGAAAATACAAGTATCAATTATAACAAATTATGGTAGATAATGAGAGTAATGTCAAGTAGAATGGGAGCAAGGTCCAGATTGGAAAATTCCATAGTACAGTGGTATGGTCCTTAGATAAGGCTGTGAAATCTTCTGCCCCCCCCCCCAACTTATGCCCTAAACCCTGAGATTTGGGGGATATGTAGATCCTCTTCAGTTTGGCAAGGCTTTCAGGCGGATGCTTCAGTGCCATATCTTCTGTTGGACCTGTAATCTGCTATGGCCTGGAAGCTCTCACAAAGGTTTTCTAGAGGTCAGAAATTTGCTGGGCAACAAAAGGGTGGACTGTCTCAGTTCTCACATCTACATTTAAATCTCCAATCTCAGCATGTAGTTATAATGTATACTCCCCTACTTGGCCTATCAGATCTCCACTTCTTGCATGCTGGAGCTTTTCAAGTTAGGTTTTCCTTGGAATCATTGGCACACATCCATATTATGTCATTAGAGGCATTGTGTTTTTGGCTTCTTCCTTCTATGTCTTGAAGGAGGAATCTCTGTCTCCTATCACTCTGCAAAGCTTATTAGAAGCAGTTATCATGATTTCCAGATGCTTTTTGTCCATGACCCCGGTGCTTTCAGTGGAGTTAATCCATCTCAGTGCACTGGACACTTCAAAGGTCCTGCTAAATCATAGCATGAACCTCCTTACAGATGCTCATCTGGAAACAGATACCCTATTTGGTGGTCTTATCCATTCTGTTGCTTTCCAGGATTTGAGGGATTATCAATATCAATCCCTCATTTCGACTCCTGGACTATCAAAACTGATGGGCCTTTGGTATATTCTTAAGTTTCAAAAGGGGACAGAACTGCAACAGTGCAGTAAGCAACCCTTTTTCAATCCCCATTAGTTCAATAAGATTTCAGTCATGCTTTGATATATGGCATGATATTGACGAGGTCTTAGCTGATTTCGATGTCAGCTTTTTACAATGTTGCTTAATAGAGGTTAAAGGTCCTGATTGTCAGACCCACCCACTTGATGTACTGCACAATAAATTGCTTAATTATTAAATTGGTATGCTGCTTGACATTGATGAAACCATGGCTGCATTTGATTTTCAGAGGTCTGCATCACTCTTCACTTTATTTCGGAACAATATCTCCATAAATTTGATTGCAACTGGGATGAGTTAGACATTGATCAGGACAATGAGAAGCAGGGAATTGAAATTTGCATTTCCTGTTTTTAACAGCATTCACCCTTAATATTTGTTCATTGAAGAGCTCATGAAATCTGTTCCGGTCTACCCACAGAATAGTCAACAGTGATAATTTTAGGGATTCTGCAGTGGACAAAAGATGGGCTAATGTCTCAATGAAAATTCAGAAGTATGCAAGATCATCTAATATTTGCAGTTCTGAACTTTTTGTTCACAAATGCTCTTTTTTTTTGTCTCACAGGCTCGATCTCAAATTACCCTTTCAAACTCCTTGTCAGTATTAGTCTGTATTAAGCTCAGCTTTGTTTATTCTCAAGCATTAATAAACCTTGTAGAATTATCTGATATATTTCAGACGCTAGAGTGGTGCTTGAATCTTGGTATAACAGAAGTCACAGTCTATGCCTTCAGCATTGAGAATTTCAAAAGATCAAAGGAAGAGGTTGATTGTCTGCTGGAGCTGGCCAGGCAAAAGTTTGCCCGCTTACTTGAAGAAAAGTATGTTTTCAAGCCATAATTAATGCAATATTTATTTTAAAAATCCTTTTGTGCACAGACTTTGGCAAATAAATCCTGTAGGCATGTTTTTATAAATACAGACCCTGAAATGTGTAATTTACCAGTGACATGAAGAAAGTGTGCAGAAATGAATGCAAATTATTGATTTGGTTTTGCTTTGTGGCAGCTAGTGTATTTATGGAGGAACAACACAGAAAGGCTTTGAATAACAGCTGACCCATGGAAGCTACTGGCAGGTTTTCTCAAAAACCCCTTATTGGTCAAGCCTTGACTCAAACTTATGCTGACAGTTATAAGTGAAATGCACACAGCATCCAAATGAAATGATGAATGCATTTTCTAAAAAATAACACAAATGCAAAAATAGAAAAGAGAACATTGGCAAATAAATGAAAGTAGAACAAGACTCAAATGCATTTCGTAATGAATTTGAAAATTGGAATACAATTTTTGAAAATTGATAGATACAATTCAAATGGGATACAAAAAGAAGTGCAGATTTGGTAAAATTTCCAGTTTCAGGGTCTGCAAGTAAATATGAAATGCCTGTTTACCTGTAAATTTTCATGCTGATAAAGTAATGTTTCCATTCAATCTATTCACAGTCAGAGGTATTAATATATATATATATATATATATATATATATATATATATATATATATATATATACTCTCACTTAGGTTTATTGAGCTTTAAGAAATTGATTAAATTCAGTTTATTTGTGACATAATATTTTTCAGTTTACTTGTTAATTATTCTGTTATTATGTATATATTAACATGAAAAGAATTTTCACAGATCTAGTATTCTTGCTAAATTTTGATAAACTTTCATCGAATAATTTTTGTGATCTACTTTTTTTAATCCTTTTTTAAAAAATATTTCTCTTTTGAATACATTTCCCAATCACATTATGTTATGAATCTAAGCCTGCTTCTTCACGATCCTTCTACTGAAAGATAAAAATCAACTTTTCTTTTCCATCACACTGACCAAGGGCATTAACTCTTGCCCATTATCTCCCCTTGCCACCACCCAATGTCACTAGTTTTTATCTTTGCTACTGTACTGGTATCAATGTACAGTTTATCCTCTGACAATCCATGCCAATTTTGTGTTGTAATTGAAAATCCAACAATAATATTGGATTTATAATGTGGATAAATTATTCTTCTGCAGGTTATATACATTCTTTTTTCCAATTTCTGTCAGATTTGACTGATTTTGTCACCTTTAGTGACCAGACATGATTTTTCTCAATTTTAAAGCTGAATTCCGCTTTTCTCCTGACTTGAATCCAATTTTTCTTGATATGGTTTGGTTTTCTTTGTCATCTCCAATCTGTTTTTTAAGAACTCTGGTCCTATTCCGCAACAACCCTTGTAACATATTCATTCCATATATTAGTTAGCCCACGACTCTCGTAAAGAGTATTCTGATTGGTCAAAAGTTTAATTCATTCAATGAGTATTCATGTAATGGAAACTGATGGCAATGGAAAGAAGAAGCATGCTTGCAAAAAAATGGCATCCCGAGTTGTTGAGAGAGACCATGACACGAGAAGTTTTGATAAAGGTTTAAAAAGAACATATGGAAATGGAAATGGCTGGCGTAAAAAGTTGACGGAAATTTAGTTGGTCAGTTTATGAGAAAACTGAATGCTAGATGACTGGCATTTTTTGACCTCAGCAGTAATCGGGGTTGGAAGCATTTGGAACAGCACCTACAAAAGAAGCTGCATATGGAAAAATTGAAGCTCAGAAGGCATCTGGTAAAAGTGCAGTTAATTACTATAAGAAGAAAGATTTCTTGCATGAGAGAACAGATGTAGCTCTCTGTCAGAATATGCGCACTGCATGTCACCAATACAAGCACCAGCTTGAAAGGAAAAAGGCTCTCATTGAGAAGGAAAAGAAACGATTGCACATTGACCCCCAAAAGGAAGGCTAAAGAAATCTTTGCCAAAGCTGCAAAAAGAGCTCGACTGGCATATCAACAGGTTATCTCCATTGGAGAAAAAGACAAGCGAATGTATGGGATTATTTGTATAGTTGATGTTCTTGGGTGTTTATTTTACAGATTTGTTATGAAAAGAGGGAAGTATAATATTTTTGATGCAAAAAATTTAGAAATTATTGTTACTTAATTACAATGTGAACACTGACACGGACATGAAATAACTTTAGCACCAATAGTATTGGAGAACAAATTCTTGTGACAATAAATAATGTGAATTTATTCAAGTCAAGTTGAAATTTTTTGTTTGTTAGTTTTTCAAATGTTTTTTGTGTTATATATTATCATCTTAAGTTGCACCAGGAGCAGTTTTTATGATTATAAAATGTATTTTTGGCCTTCAGCCCCTGGTATGCCGAATCCGGGGTGCTGCCTCTCGAGACCCCTTTAGGGGAGGACCTGCCCCCTTTCAAATTTTCAGCTTTTTTTGTGGAATACCAAAATCATGTCTGAGTGACTTGGCCTTGTAAGAGCACTTAACACCATGTTATCCTTTATCTCTGCAAGGTCATTATGAGTTCACATGAGTTTGACCTTTTTTGCTTGCTTTATTTTTAATGGTGTTGGGGTTTTGCAGATTATTTACATTGCATCGCTAATTGATACTTTGATTTTCCCTTCTATGGTTTATTTCAGTAGAAAGGTCAAATAAATACATGAATAAGTTCAAAGCATAGTTTATAAGTTTTGATTGCAACTTTTTCAATTACCCCATTATTAAGATATATGTATTATTAGTAAGCTAGTAACATGATGAATTCCTAATTTATGCTTTGCATTCTTGTTTTGTGTAGTTTCAGAAGAATGTCATCTTAATGCTTTAATTGAACTTAGATTATGGAAGTCTACCATGACTCCTGGTTTGTATATACTAAGTGTACATTGTGTACAATATGTAGTATGTGTCAATGGAAGTCTGGGCTACAGTATTAGCCAGTAGTCACGTGCTGATTTTGCTAATCTATGCTTTGTTTTCTTCTTTTGTCATGTCAGGAGAAATGTCTACTGAATGCATTAAATGCACAATCAAAGCAATGGTCCATACATCATTGAAGGGAAGTAAAGAATGAATAAGTCAAGGTAGACAACCTACAATTCATTATTGGTGTTACATGGGATACACCTCTTTATACCACCACACAACTCCCATGTTGAGCTACATAGCCAAAGCAGACGCTGCACAACCACCAACCAGGACATCTCTCATGGGCACACTTCCATCGTCTCTCGAGACTAACAGATGCCAACAACCACCACACCATTACCGGCCATCCAGCCATCACCTACCATCCAGCATGGGAGACCTTTTGAGAAGACAGCTCAGCCAACTAGTTTGTTGATTGCATTCTGACTCATTGAGATAGTGTTCCCCAATTTTAGGCAGCCCAGTGGGCATAAGTCCCTCGCATGTCCAAGTAAGTATGCATGGGGTTTGTATCGAATTCATTGCATAATAAAACCATTCAGCTGTGACTGACCAACTGTCCATTCCACCATGTGGTCCTTTTGATGAATCAGTCCGGCCAGCTGTGATTTAGGTGGATCTTGGTGACAGATCCATCTGTCTAACTGTAACGTCAGCAACATGCCCTTACTATGACAGAGATTTCATTGAGAAATCTGTCTGTCCAGCCAGGCCCTTGGAGCAACCAGTACCAGTGATAGCTGGAACGTCATCTATTCTGCCAGCTTCCAGGCTCACCATTTGCAGGCCAAACTAGCCATCAGTCCCAACAGTGCCAGATTTCCATTCGTTCAATGCTTGTTCATAAGGGAAAGCTAGTGAAGTTTTTATAGGGATGGAATTGAGTCTTCATTGCCACCTGATATGAATTCTCCAGAGCTACAAGTAAACCAAGATTGGGCCATGATGCAAAGTGAGTGTGACTCAGCTCCATCAGATCTACCATCCTTCACATCATACTCGGATCCTACCATGGAACAGACTGAAGTTTAGCTTTCAAGCTGCCATCCAGGACATTTATAGGGTGTTGGCTACTTCATATTGCCCTCCACCCCACCACTACACAGGACCATAATGCTAAATAATTAGTAGGTCTTGACATGGAGGAAGAAACACCATCTTTTTGGTTTCATCCCCAATCGGTTAGACTTAAGCTGACAGTCACCTTCAGTACTAATCTCTCTGCACTTAACAAGAGTATAGCAGCTGTTCATATGTCCATTTGTTTGTTTTGTAAGGCATACAAATGTGCTCCATGCCACATCAGAGCTGGTTCAGGATGTTGTTGTTCGTTCTTCATTGTTGAATTTGGCCTAATTGTCACTTTTCAGATTTGACGGATACACCTAGCAATAGCCATTCATGGGAGGTGATGGCCAGGATTGCTAAAGTCATTGACCATTACTACTCATCATACCATATCCAATACTTTGATGGCATCTGCCAATTTACACCTAATATAAAACGTCACATGTCTGATTCAAGTAGCTCTAACATTGTCATACCCTTCCTTTCTGGACGACCCTGTTTGGGTCACTGTTACTTTGGAAGAAATTAGAGGCAGGCAGATCAGGAACTGCCCCTCTACATTGTTGGTCAACCCACACTGGTGTTTGATCATTCCTGCATCATTGGTGCAACCCAGGTTGGCTGACCATGGGAATCCCGCCTGAGAACCCCCAATTGGAAATAACGGTATGTACCGATGCCAGTGTGCATGGTTGGATTGCTCACCTGTTGTCAGACTTCACAGGTGTCGGTGGCTCATGGGAGCCAGGGGAACAGCCTCTACTCATCAACTTCTTAGAAATGAAGAATGTCATCAATGCCTTTCACTTCTGAAAAGGTCGATTCTCAGGCAAAATGATCCTCATTGTGTCCTTTAACTCCGCGGTGATGATTTGGCAGTTTCTACATTGGTGCGATAATCTCCATATTAGTCTACAAATCAGATACATTCCTGGCAGACTCAATGTCTTGGCCAACATTCTATTCAGGAGAGTTCAAGTTCTTAACACGGAATGGCCTCTCCATATTGCGATCTTTACTCAGATTAGCAAACCCTGGGAGTGTCCAATGACTGACCTTTTGCATCAAGTTGGATTCACAGGTTACCCACCTTCATCTCTGCAATCACAGACCAAGAAGCTTGGGGTGTGAATGCCTGTCAATCAATTTGGAGGTGTTGGGTGCATTTGCCTACCCTCTTGCAGTCCTGTACCAAAGATTATCCAGAAATTATGGGGTCAGAATGGAACAAGTCCTGGGTCATCAGTTTACTTGATCAAGTGATAGATCTGCCTAGGAAGATTCTGGCCAACCCATATCTTCTCAAAAAACAGTGGGCGCAGGTGTTTCATTCCTGCCTGGACCGTCTTCTCCAAGCTTAGCTCTTATCAGGAAAGCCTTGCGAGACAGACAATTTAAACCTTCAGTTGTGGAGAAAACCTCAAGAGCAAGAAGGCCCTTCACTCTGGAGGCTTACTAGGGAAAATGGCATGTTTTTAATTACTGGTGCCATACCAATAATATCATCCCTCTGAGTGCCTCAATCACTCAGCTTGCTGACATTTTTCTCTGGCTCTTTGAGGAGAAACAGTTTTCCCAAATCTCTATCAAAGGCCACTGCTCCATGCTATTGGACACATTCCAGCATCGTGACAGACATCATTGTGGGCATAATAAAACCCTGTCAGATTTTGTAGCCTAATTTCGTTTCAATCGACCCAAAATTCCTTATTCTGTTTCTGAATGGAATCAATCCTGAGTTTTAACAATTCAAGCCTTTAGCCCACATTTGCTAAAATTACTGTTGTACAAGACATATTTCCTGATAGCTTTAGCTTCCTCATGCAGGGTAAGCGAGCTGCATGCCCCTCCTGTTGACCTAAACTCTCTTCATTTCACATCGGAGGGTTCGTTGGTTTTCTTTACACAAGCAGGCTTTGTAGCCAAAAATAGGTTTCCATCAGTTGCTAACTAAAGAGTTGTGACTCGCTCACACTCTTCCATGGTCAGGTCGAAATTAGCAGCCATTTTTGCATTATCAAGCACTACTTGAAATGCACAGAGACAATTGGTGGCATGTGCAAATGCCTCTTCCTTCTGATGTGAGTGGGGACACAGGATATCACCCCTTCAGCCCTTGCCTCATGGCTGATGTTCGATGTACACTTGGTGTACTCTGATGTCTCACCAGATCAGAGTCACGTCACAGAGATCACAACTTAGAAGCTTCAAGCCATCTCTGAGCCTTGTGTTCAAATGTAATGTTTCAGTCAGAGATATAACAGAATATCTTGGCTGGCATGTAGAGTCAACCTTCTCCAGTTTTTATCTTGAAGATTTAGCATCAGAGAGGAAAACATTACATCTGGATGGTCCCTTGTCGGCAGCACAGACATCCACCAGACCCAACTAGATCAATCAATACAACCTGCTAACTTCACTGGATTTGACAGTGATATTGTTTAAGTAAGAAGATTTCAATATTCATCTTCTTACTAATCTGTATGTAAGGGTCACAGGTCATCATTCACATGGGGAGCCAACCATCATTCCCTGAAAAGATAGCCGAGGTGGAGGTTGGATGCTCAATATCCCATTACTTATCCCATTATTTATTCTCCTAACATAATGTGATTGGAGAACATATTCAAAGGAGAAAGCAGATTTTTAAGTAAATTATGTTTCTCCAAAAATACTTACCCAATTTTATTACTTAAAACACCCTCCCAACCATCCTGCCATGCAAGCATCCTCATTATTATATTGCACAGCTAAGAGGGCAGGGGCCAGTTTTATGTACAAATTTAATGCCACAATCAGCGACTAGTATAAAAAAATCATAAACAATCAAATACACAAGTGAGGTAAAAAAAAGTCCATATTTTTAGATACCTATATTGAAACTAAGCATAAGAATATTATTCACTTGCCCAGAGAAGTCAATGCAGTTCATAGCAGAAGAAGTTTATGCACCCCAACCCCTATTTTATACATGCATTTTTCACATCCAAAGGCCATTTTCAACAGCATGTGGTGCTCACAGTGCAAACACAAGCCCTATCCCTAGATGAAAATTTTAAAAAACATTTTCTACTAAAAAGCTTGATGCAATTCAGAATAGCTGTCATCCAAGCCGTTTTTGAGATATTCTACATGCCTTGAACCCACATGTCTACTGCTATGGGAGGCTAGCTCTTCTTCCGAGCCAACTATTGGTATTTCACTATCAACATACTGCAGAGCAACAATGGAAGGTGTACATGCCTGACATCAATTTCAAGAACAACACAAGCCCAAAACACTTAGTTCACAAATGTATCCATATCTATAAATAGTAAACAATAAAAGCTGAAAAAGTCACACCATATTTGCCATGGGGCCAATTTACGAAACTGGACCCTGCCACCTAAAAGCTAGCTACACCAGTCAGTGGCATGGGGAGGTAATGTGGCAAGAGTTATTGCCCTTTGTCTACATGAGAGAGACAAGAAAATACAATTTTCATCTTTTTTGTCAGGCTGGATTCACAGTGTAACAGACTAATATTCCTAATGTAATGTGATTGGGTAAATATTCTCAGAGAAACATAATTCACTTTAAAATTTGCATTCTTTTTGTTAGAACATTGTTACTTTCCATTTTAGGGAATTAATACAGAAACATGAAGTATGTATTCATGTACTGGGTAACCTGTCCTTGTTGCCTAGAGACCTGCAGGAACTTGTGGCTGAAGCTGTCAATCTCTCAAAACATAACACAAGGTAAAGCCAACAATATTAACATTGCCTTAGACAGTTTTCAAAGGAAGAGCAAATAAATGCAGAAATGTAAAGGCTTGTCTATTTAAACAAATTGTGTAATTTTTCTTCCTGGTCTGGAACTTTTTTGCATTTTTTTTTTAAAGTTAGACCTTTCTTTGTGCCTTTAGAATACATCTTGTGTCTTAGTGATCAAAAACTAGTTCAGGTCCATTCAGTTATATAGCGCTGTTTGTGTGACTTTTCTCAATTGATTGGCTACAGCTACATTGCAGATTTGCATGAAACATCTGGAACTTGAAATAGTAGCATTGTCTATTCTGATCAGACTATAGGAGCAATATGCTGACAGCGTAGAACTAAATTCTTAAAACTAAAAAGTTTTTCAGTTAATTTCAGTGTACTAAAAAACTTGTATGCATTTTCTCTATGTAAAATAAACAAATATGCTACTTAGTTAGAGCTCTGTGATTGTTTTTGGTGGCTCTCATGTTGGCATAATAATGCCTTGCAGTGGAAGGAACTAAAAATATAGAGAAAACAGATCAAACCCATGACCACAGAAGTGGAAATCAAGACCATTTCGGCTCTGCTTTCCAGGTGAAGATTTCATGAATGAAACTTAAGGATGGACTTAAACTTTTGTCTTGATTTCAGTAATCTGGCTGGGTGAATTGTTTTTCTAACTTAAAACTGACTAATCAAATATCTTAAATCAACACTTAACTTTTAAGACCTGTATTGGTGAAATTGGACCAAGGCTCCTAACTGCATCATGTTTGTGTAACACTGTGTTTATTGATGTAGGACAATGAATTAAATTTGATTGTTACAAATTACTTGATATTCAGGGCAAAAAAAGCTGTATATTGATGACTGTTGCTATGGAATTCGGTCATCTTATATAGCTCTTTGATTCATTTAAAAATGATTCTGTTGGAATCTCAGGCATGAAAAAAGCTAACACTGTTATCAAAGTGATCAACAGAGTATTGTGTGTCTGGTATTTGAAATGAATGGAAATGTTGATGTGTTGTAACATTTGATTTTGCTGAAATGTTTCTGAATCAAATAATGAAATAGGGCCAGCAACTTTATTAACTTTTTAGTGGCAAAACTTATTGATTGATTGCTTGAGAAAGATTATTATACCTTTTTGCAAGTAAAACCTAAACGTGTGTTGGTAAATGTGATTTGAACCGAATGTTCGAGGGCTGCTTCATATATATCTCCAGGACATGGTACCCAGGAAATTTTCATGTTTAAAAATATATGTTGAGTACTCAGATTACTAAAAGTGTTCAAATGATGATGATGCTAAATTAGAAACTGCATATATGAGGACTACTGCAGCAGTATTGGCAGTTCTTGCCTTTTCTGGGTTATCCCAATAATATTCTATTGGAACAGCCCTATCTACATCACATAATTTTGCAGCAGTATTGGCATTTCTTGCCTTCTCTGGGTTACCTCAGTTATATTTTATTGGAACAGCCCTATCTACATCACATAATTTTGCAGCAGTATTGGCATTTCTTGCCTTCTCTGGGTTACCTCAGTTATATTTTATTGGAACAGCCCTGTCTACATTGCATAATTTTGCAGCAGTATTGGCATTTCTTGCCTTCTCTGGGTTACCTCAGTTATATTTTATTGGAACAGCCCTGTCTACATTGCATAATTTTGTAGCAGTATTGGCAGTTCTTACTGTTTTTAGTATATCCTTGAATACAGTTTTAAAAAAAAAAGAGAAAAAGAGAGAGACTGCTGCCAGCAAATTCAGCACTTACAGTTCCATATTCAATTTCTGGGTTGATTATATATGAAGATTTTTGTTTAACTTTTCCTTGAAAATTCTATTTAGTTAGCTATAGTCCTGGAAAACTGATGTTGTAACTTAAGCTTGATTGTAATTTGTTGTCATAAGGCATTGTCATCTGAACAACTTTCATGTTTACGCCAGAGAGCTAAAATAATAATTGACCCTTGCTTTAGACTAGGATGTATTTTACAGAGGGACTGTTGTGAAGATTAATACAAATTGTCAGTCAGAAAAGTCAAATGACTAAGCTTTCAGTTATGATTATATGAATTTGGGGACACCAGAATTTATTCTAAGTATGCACAAATGTAATTTTCCATGGTAAATGTCAAAACTAAACAGTTCAAATCAATGAGAGTGTACCTGTAACAGTTGCTCCCTTTTGTCTATGTAATATTTAGAAATAAATAATTGTATATCAACAGAAAGTTGTTTTTCCATCTTTGTGGGACAGCTGTAATGGGAGGGTAGCAAAGAAAGTTATCATTATGTAATGAGATCACTAGCATAACTGGAGAAAAATAATTTAATAAAAAGTTTGGTATCTTCTGACATGGTCATTTTATTGTCAGGTCATTTATTGTCAAGTCATCATTTATTGTCAAGTCATTTATTGTCAATTTCCTGAACATTCTTATTGAATAAGTACTTTTTATATGCCTCTTCCAGGGCCGTCCTAAATGTATGCTTTGCATATACCTCCCGTGATGAGATCAGTACAGCTATCAGAGAACTGGCAGAAGGTATTCAAGTGGGAATGTTAAAAGAAAGGTCAGAACAGTGTGCAACATGGAGGATTTTAATTGATTCTCATTTCTTTTGAAATTTATGAAACAAAATATGTAATTTATATAATGCATAAACCATTGTTAATTAAAAGAATGAAACTAGTTATATAGTTTTATAAATTTTATGGGAAAGAGCACAACTGTAACATTAAATTTATCATATGATGAAAATCTGCTTTAAATTGGCAATTTGCATAATAGTGTGTAAAAGAACTTTGAAGTAAACTTTTAATGCCTAGCACATGTCTTTGTCTTTCATATATACATATATATATGTAATATCAAAAACATGAACATGAGTTTATTATGATTTATGTCAGTTGTGTAATGTTATATCATTTAAAGCAACAAAGTTATCACCCATTTAATTGACTTTTTTCCCTTGTTTATCAAAGTTCATACATGCACATTTTATTTTTTAATGAAATATCTTCTCCATTCTGGCATTTGGATAATCAGAGCTTTAATGCATACTTCAGTCTTTTTGAGTTTTATGGTACTTTTGTATTCTTAACAGTGATATCTCAGAAGATTTGCTTGAGAAATGCTTGTATACCAACAAGTCCGCTGATCCTGATTTGTTGATTCGCACATCAGGGGAGGTCAGGCTGAGTGACTTTCTACTGTGGCAGGTAAAGTTTCCTCTTTCTCTCTCTTACCACACACCTCTCACTTTGTCTCACTTGCATAGATACGTCATGAATATTATATATTGAAACCAGATGAATTTATGACGTATTTACTCTATCAGTTTTTCATTCAGTAAGAAGTGGAGTTGGTGTTTTCAGATGACAAATGCTAAAGTAAATCTGCACTTTAGGAATTCATTTGTTTCACCAGTGATCACCTGTTAGAGCTAAGAAACAAAATATGCTGTCTTTCATTGTCTACACCTGTCACTCTCTCAGATGTTCATTTTGTCTGAAGAGCACTCCTAATGTTAGTTCCACAGTACAGACCTAGACCAAACTTTGGGGAAGGTTTGCATATGGCATAAGAAGAAGCCAAATAGTATTGGAGTTACATTGTCAGATGTCAAAGATCAAGGTCACAAACTAAAATAAATAAACAACTTTTGTTCTACACCAGACACCAGAATTATATGTTGTAGATGGATTGCACTTGGAGTAAGGAACAAGCATATTGATTTTGGTGAAAGAAAGTCAAAGGTCAAGGTTACTGTTGCTGAAATATGACACAGTTTCTGCACAAAAATGTCATTTCTCAACCAGGTGCACTTGCTAGAGTTTGTTGATGGTTTACATATTGTGTTATAACTTTTTTTTTATAGAGTCTGTACATGGCTTTTTTGCACTTAAGGTATGAGAAATGCCTATTGATTTGGTTTTTAATGATTAAAGGTCTGAGTCTTTGGAACTGGAAGAGAAACATATTTTGCACAATAATGATACACAGTAAATTCCATGGCCAGTCATCATGGATGTTAAGAAAGAAACCTTTAGATCTTAGGGTCTAAAGACATAGGTCAAGGTCATTGATATGTATTAGTCAGTAATCTCCAGATCAGCAATACCTACTAATGCCTACTTATAGGACTGTTAAACATGGGCTGGATATATGATGTATCCTGCTTGGTACTGTTGTAATTTTATGATTACTGCAAACAACAAATTGAACAATTCTGTGAACATGTTCCTTTAATTGGACACATCAAGACTTCTTTCCCAATCTATAAATGTAAGTACTGTTGTAAATTCAATTTTTCACATAACTATGAAATTATTATGCACAAAAATAAACAAATTTACAGGATTTTATTCTCTTGACATTATCTCTTTCAGAGCTCATTCAGTGTTTTGGCCTTTGTGAAAGTGCTGTGGCCAGAGTTTAGTGTATGGCACTTCTATGCAGCCATACTTCACTACCAGAAAAATTATGATGCCGTTCAGGTCAGTTGCAAGTTGTAAAAAATATGTTGGCAACATGTTTAATAATGAAAAATAAAAACATTTTTTGATGACAGACATAAGACTGGATGGAATTTTGACAATTGTTTATGGGAAACTTTAGAAATAAACACACAGCCAAGTGGTTACCACTAGCTCTCCTGGGTTATTACTTGTATCATGGGAAATCAAATCAATGCTTTCACTAATCCAAGGTAGGAAGTTTTTTCCAATATGTGCTACACACATGCTAGATATATTTTAGTACCAGTGCTCAGACCCCTATTAGTGAAACTGGTATGAATGTGTAATCTGTAGGTAAAGGAGTACAGTGCCATGGTAAGGGATAATAGGGAATGGCATCCTTTGCCTTGTTGTGGACTGCTGGTGCATTTTAAAATTAAATGCACTTGAATTTTAAAAGTGCAAAGTGCCAGAATTTTTGTTACATGTTTTGCATTGTTAAAAGTTGTTAAAGTTGCAGGCAGAAGACAACCCCATATGACTATGAAAGACATTCAGGTTATGCAGAAAATTTTATATTTACATTATTCAAGTTTTACCTTACTTATCAAACAAAGGAGAAATCATATGATATGCTGCTAGTGATTTTAACACTTATTTCAATATCAGGGGCCCCGAATGGCCGAGTGGTCTAAAGCGCTTTCAGTTACGGATCACTGCCATTTCACCTCTTTCTGCATGGGTTCGAGTCTAGGATTCGGCCAATGTGGGTATGTCAGAAAGCTTGCCAGTAGCTTCTCGTGGGTCGGTGGTTCTTCCCGGGGTTTTCCCAGGTTTTTCCTCCACCATTAATACTGGCCGCCATACATAGCCTATTGTTTGCTGAAAAATGGTGTTAATCCCCACAACGACAATATTATTTCAATATCTCAACATAATATAGGAAAATTGAGGAAAAAATTATTTGACGCTTTAAATTAAATCAAAGTTGTCTCATTTTGCCAAATTGTGATTAAAAAAACAACACAAACGCCGAAAATTCTGTGCAACTAGTTTCACATTTAATGTATGCTTCTTCAGGCACGAAATGTTTTGAAAGTAACGGATGACCTCTTTTATTTTAAAACAACAATTACGTCATTACATAATGTCATAAAAGATAATCATTATCATAACAATTATATATGACAGGATCTAAAAGATACATGAGTCTCTAATGAAACTTGAATTAGTAAAATATTAAAATAAACTAGAGACAAACAGTCATACATATAATTATATTGTTATAAAGGATATACAATATATCCATTCAAATTATACAGTTTTATATAGTGCATTAGCATTAAGTCCATTAGGATACAGAGTATCTAACTTATGAATCCAATAAGTTTCTTTTATGAGTCTATTCATGTCACCATGTACAATATCTATTGGCATGAAAGAAAAATCAAGTAGAGAGTGATTATTGGTGTTAAAGTGTGTTGAAACATTAGAGGAAAACTAAGGATCTCTGTAATTTTTTATATGAAAGCGATGATTATTCATTCTCTTAGAAACTTGTTGTAGTGTTTGTCCAACATATTGCATGCTACATTTTTTACAGGTTATTAAATAAATCACGTCAGTTGATATGCAGTTAGTGTTATCGCGTAGAGAAAATACCTCTTTTCTATTAGCACTACTGAAAGAAGTACTTTCTCTTATGTTTGCACATTGAGAACATAGGTTGTATAATTAATAAATATTATAGTCTCCTAAATTTATCCAATAAAACTAGCGTCAAATCACTTTTCAAAATTAAACCAGTTCTCGCTTATAGAAGACCCAAGAATTTGCAAAATTTTTTAATCAGAACTAAACAGACAGAAAATAAAAAAATACACTTTTCTTCATCTAAATGTAACAGACACCGGTGTTCTCAATGTTTCAACACACTTTAACACCAGTAATCACTCTCTACTTGATTTTTCTTTCATGCCAATAGATATTGTGCATGGTGACATGAATAGACTTATGAAAGAAACTTATTGGATTCATAAGTTAGATACTCTGTATCCTAATAGACTTAATGCTAATGCACTATATAAAAAATTGTATAATTTAAATTGATATATTGTATATCCTTTATAACAATATAATTATATGTATGACTGTTTGTCTCTAGTTTATTTTAATATTTTACTCGTTTTGCCAAATATATTTTAAAAACCAACCAACATACGTAGCATCAAAAATTTTTCTGCAGTTTAATAGATCTGTGTGAATCTCATTAACCAGTCTGTATTACTTTGTAAAGGGTTAGTGCCTCCTTATTGAAGAAGTTTTTAAAATTTTTGTTTTAGGCTAATTAATGCTATCATTTGTAGCAAAGGAAAAATGTCACATAAACTGTCATATCAACACACATGTCATGACAATGCAGATAGTTTTGATCCTGACATGCCACCACATAATGCATCAAGTCAGTGTCATCATTTTTTGGATAAATTACAGAACAAACATTGCAGGGTTGGATCTGCCAGTACATAATGTAACAGCAATGGCAGTTCAAAGTTCATAGTCCAGCTTTTTGCAGTTCAATACCAGAAAGTATGGTATTGTTGTAGGAACCATGATAATGTCAATTTTATGGATAGAAATATGAACTGCGTTTATAATACCTGGTACTGGTGACTGTTCAGACTGTTCAAATAAAGATAAGTATATTCTGCAATGTAGGGCTTTCATGACACATCAATTTGACCAATCAAAACATTTCTGAAAATACTTCCTATCAATGCATTTTCTAGGGTGTCAATTTGAGTGTTTTTGCTAAAAATGACATTTTTAATGGTATGTTAAATTTATGGATTGGGGAAGGGATCCTATTCTTTTCATAGAGAGATCATTTCTTTATTGATACTTTCAATTCTTGGCTTACAGAAAGGGTCCTGTTATTTCCATAGAGAGATCATGTTTGTTGGTACTTTAAATACATGGATTGGGGAAGGGATCCTATTGTTTTCATAGAAAGATCATTGTTGGTAATTCATGATAACTTGTCTGCAATATTCTGGCATTGACAGATAATCAAAATTGGCAAACAGCATTCTATTGATGGTGCATTGATTTACTGCATTTCCTGCATTTATTTACACAAGTTATTCCCCTTCATTGCACATTTTTGTGACTTTGGTATGTGCTGTCATATAGATGAAACCTTGAATGTGTTCGATTTCCAGGATTCTGTGCATCATTTGATGGAGTTGTGCCCCCTGATTGCTCATATTCCTGACTTTGGTTTCTGCATCTTAACTTAACCAATGTTTGTTGGATTTCACCCAAATCTGATATGTAGCTTTATATTGATAGACCTTGAATGATTTTGATTTCCAACATTCTATGATTTCTTTTACGTAGTTATTTCTGCCGATAACACATCATCCTGATTTTTGTAAGTGACTTACATTGATGAGACCTTAAAAATGTTTTTGATTGCCACCATTTCATGACATCATTTACAGGAGTTTTGGCATCAAATTGCTTCTTCATCTGACTTTAATTGATGCAGCATAATTTTATGAAGGTTTGTTTGCATTGTTGGATTTCAGCCATATTTGCCAGGCACCTTTTACAAACAATACCATGAATTAGTTTATTTGCCAGCATTCTACTTTATCATTTAGAAGAGCCATGGACCCTGATTTCCCAATGACTTGAGCAGGCTCTTTGTGATGCATCCATCATGAATAAGTCTAGTTTAAAATGCTTTATAGGTGAACTTAACTAATAAAAATAAATTATCATCAATCAATTTTCTGTTGGTATAAGCTTTGTATCATTGATACTTCATTACAGTACTACTGTATGTAAACTATTACTTGATCTCAGTACCACTGCATGTAAACTATTACTTGATCCCAGTACTACTGTGTGTAAACTGTTACTTGATGTCAGTCCTACTCTAGTATGTAACTGTTACTTCATCCCAGTACTACTGTACTATGTAAACTGTTGCTTGATCCCAGTACTAGTGTAGTATGTAAACTGTTGCTTGAACCCAGTACATGTACTGTAGAATGTAAACTGTTACTTGATCCCATTACCACTGTACTATGTAAACTGTTGCTTGCTCCCAATACTATTGTAGTATGTAAACTGTTTCTTGATCCCAGTACTACTGTAGTATGTAAACTGTTTCTTCATCCCAGTATTACTGTAGTAGGTAAACTGTTGCTTGATCCCAGTACTACTGTTGCTTGATCCCATTAATGCTGTAGGAGGTAAACTGTTACTTGCTCTCATTAATACTGTACTATGTAAACTGTTGCTTGATCCCATTACTACTGTAGTACATAAACTGTTTCTTGATCCCAGTACTACTGTAGTAGGTAAACTGTTGCTTGATCCCATTACTACTGTTGCTTGATCCCATTACTACTGTAGGATGTAAACTGTTATTTGCTCCCATTACTACTGTACTATGTAAACTGTTGCTTGATCCCATTAATAATGTAGGATGTAAACTGGTACTTGCTCCCATTACTACTGTAGTATGTAAACTGTGACTTGATCCCAGTACTACTGTAGGATGTAAACTGTGCCTTGTGCTATGTGTTTAGTCGCTAATAAACAGTAACAAAAGGTAGAGTGAAAACAACAAGCTTTGAAAAATTTAACAAATAATTTATTTCCATTGAAAAACAATGGAAAAATGGAAAAATAAGAACTTAAGGCTTTAAGAAATCAAATCCAGAAAAAATCCAAGAAAAATCCATGAATTAAATTTGAGAAGTCCTAATAATGAAATGTTCTAATGAATCCAAGTTCAAGTCCTGATGAAAATTCCAGAATGGAAGGCAGTGACGTATACTGTAGTAGGTATATCGCCGATGTGATTACAGTTCTTTGTGAACCACAGAAAATAATATTCCAGTGTTTGAATTCCGAATAAACTTTAAAGAAATGTCTTTGTCCAAGAATTATGTATGAGCACTCAGATATTTCCAGGAAAAAGAATTATCTTTTAGAATCCAAATAATTTGAATAAAAATTAAATTACAACTCCAAGTTGGTCACAACAAAACACTTTCCAGTGTCCAAGGTAAAAGCCCAAACTGAGAAATATCTATCTAAACATCACTATTAAAACTAACTACTGAGCTATTTCAGAAAACCTAAAATTGTGAAATAGAGGCTGTTTACATCTAAAATCACGTACTCCCAGTATGACCTTGATTAAAGCCAATCATTTTACTAAGTCAAAAATAGAAACACTGTTACTGTTATTAGGTGTTTATGAAAAGAGTCAGGTCAAACTGAATTTTCTATAGCAAAAAAATGCCAAATCAAGTAAACAAGATTACATTACATTGACATGTAATGAAATTAAAATAAAAAGATTTTAAAACTTACAAACAATTACATTTAATCAATTATAAATTAAATGAAATATACAGTACACTGGATCCCAGTACTACTTTAGTATGTAAACTGTTACTTGATCCCATTACTACTCTTTGTAAACTGTTATTTGATCTGTGTACTACTGAAGCATGTAAACTGTTACTTCATTCCATTACTACTGTTGCATGTAAACTGTTACATCATATCATACTAATGTATGTAAACTGTTACTATACTTCATCCCATTACTATTGTCATATGTAAATTGATACTTAAAATGGAATGATGAAATCCTTTATTGGAACATGCATTCATTTAGTAGTTTAGTTTAGAACCTCATACTTCAAATGTATTAATAAAATCAATCATGGGACATACATCAATATGAACTATTAGTTGCTACAGAAAGTCTGCATACTGCTAGTCTGTTATTTGTTTATCTTACAGTCTGCGAAGCAAAGTAACAAGATGAATCTAGACCGTCAGCAGAGAGAATCAGATTATCACTGTGTTATGAAAGAAGTCAGCAAGACATTAGACCATTCAAACTGTCAAACTTTAGTTCAGCAGTATGCCAAAGATCGGCAGGAAAGAGTGAATAAATTTCTTCAGTATATTGATTCCAAGAGAGACTGGTTTTTTGATGACTTAGCTAAGAAAAGATCCGTGTCCAGTTCCTCTCAGTGAATATGGATTTCCTGATCAACTTGTTTAATTAAGTTTATTTTGTTTGTTACACCATTGTTAGCATGTTGTGATACATGGCCAGCTGTGAAACACTTTGCAGTTAAATTGTACTTAAATGTGTTTGTAAATTGTTTATTTAATTACAGATGTACTCACTTATAGGTCATTTTCAACTGCAAACTGCACAGACCCAAATCTTTTATTGCCTAATGCACCAGCAAATCTGGATTGCTGCAGTTTGTTCAGAGTAATCTGTAGAACAAACATCATAGACTCAGTTCTACCAACACATTATATGCCAGCAGATCATGGTTTGTGTCATTTGCAGTTGGACTAGGCTTGAAAATTAAAATATATGGTGTTCCAGTTAATAATTTTGTACAGTCAACTCTGATTAAAAAGATTGTGATTACAATGAAACATTCAGATTCTGACAGAAATAGTGTAGAAACCAATGTATTAATTGTAAATTTGATCTTTATAATAGAATATTCAGCTCTTAAATCAGACAGGAATTCCCCTTTAAACAAAACTTTACAATGTTTATCATGACATTGGTATTCATTATAATTTTATTCTCATAAGAAATGCCAGAGGATAGTAAGTTAACTCTGTATCTAGACAAATAAATAGTTTTATATATATGAAAATAGTATGAAATTTAAAAATAAGTATGATAGATATGAAGTATATATTTTTATTTTATACTAGACCGTGAATTAATAGATTTTCCATTAGAAATAATTTAGAATATTCACTGGAGTGAATTACAAAAAATATATTCTCACTGCACTCAACAGACATCGAGAACTTTGTGATAAAAAAATATTGTCTGCGATGTAGGTTGCTTGGTATAGAGGTAAGTATAGCCACCTGCCATGTTGAAGTGCCCATTGAAATCCCACAACAGGATATTTTTTCCTCACTTTTTTGTTTATTTGCCTTTCTTCCTTGAATTAGGAAAGAGAATTATGTTACTACTGACAGTCTTTGTGTGAATATACATTAACAGCTGAACATGGACAATAAATAGATGACGTTGTTTGGGACATCATTATAAATCAGCTGCTTTAATTTATTATATATATCGCTAACCATTACATCTGAGCATAAATTAAGATGAAAAATTTACTTGTTCTGAGTTAATAACATATATTTTACCTTGTGGGTAAAAAAAACTAGCATTTTTGCCCACTCAATGAAATATATTATTCACCCAATCAAGCAAATATCCTTTACAGATTTCAGACTCATTTTTCTCATTTATACCTGTTCCATTGACAATATAATGAAGGATTATAATACCCCAGAATTATAGGCATGGTCTTTCCAAAGAGTTGTTACCTCCAAAAACAATCAGTAGCAGTAATCTTGGCCATTATAATGACAGTTACCTCTATTATCAGTTCATTTCGTAAATCACCATATCCAAACTAACCATGTGTACTTACTCCAGTTTGTTCAGCTCAGCAGTGTGAATGATATATGTGTCTGTAACTCAGTGAAATTTTCATCTGAGCATCTCGGAATGTATTTACAATTATTAAATCTGTTTTGCATAAAAATGATTTCAACATCAGTTGTGTCAACATACAAGGCAACACCACTAATTCAGTTCATGCTGAGAAACGGTGGTCTGTGTACATGTAATCCAACATGCAGGTCTGGAAGTTTTGGAAAAGTTAATTTGTCTCAGGACTTAGCTCATATGGGATCAATGGACACCTCAGATAAATAAACAGTCTACTCAATAGACAGATCACATCTTAAACAGACATTAAGTACAAATGTAAAATAGTATTAAGGAAAATTAGATATTGCAGAAAATTTCTGTTCTGTAATACTAGATATACAGAACGATCCTTTGTATTGTACTTGGTGTCATAAGTATCACGGATGAGATTGATTAGTAACATACTCATATATTAATGAGGTTATCTTACATCTGATTGGCTGAACTCATGGACACTGCTGAGACTCAGATTTTAATTACATTTGGTATGTAAGCTTACATCATTTCCCATAAATTGACACAAGATGGTGTGGTTTAAAAAATAGGTGTGAATTTATGCAGTCAGCATACTCAAATATATCGAAGTGTCTTACCATGTTGCTACTTGAAGATTTTGCCTACTTACGACTTGTCACTTTTGTATTTTAATTTATCAGCAACTTTAACTCTCCATTTTGATTTGATGACAATCATAATTTCTGGCCCAATAAGCCTTGATGCACAGAAGGATACTTCATGTTATTTGGAATTCATAACTTCCATTGCCACAAACAGGTACATATTTTTTTCTGTTTCATCGCTAAATTTTCACATTGTTTGAAAATGGGATAAGTCTTTTATTTCAGATTTGATGAATTGTATTCATGGTTATTGTTTTAGAATGGGATCACTATGTTACTTTCAGATTTGATGAATTGTATTCATGATTATAGTTTTAGAATGGGATCACTATGTTACTTTCAGATTTGATGATGGCTATTCATGGTTATTGTTTTAGAATGGGATCACTATGTTACTTTCAGATTTGATGATGGCTATTCATGGTTATTGTTTTAGAATGGAATCACTATGTTACTTTCAGATTTGATGAAGTGTATTCATGATTATAGTTTTAGAATGGGATCACTATGTTACTTTCAGATTTGATGAAGTGTATTCATGATTATAGTTTTAGAATGGGATCACTATGTTACTTTCAGATTTGATGAAGTGTATTCATGGTTATTGTTTTAGAATGGAATCACTATGTTACTTTCAGATTTGATGAAGTGTATTCATGATTATAGTTTTAGAATGGGATCACTATGTTACTTTCAGATTTGATGAAGTGTATTCATGGTTATTGTTTTAGAATGGAATCACTATGTTACTTTCAGATTTGATGAAGTGTATTCATGATTATAGTTTTAGAATGGGATCACTATGTTACTTTCAGATTTGATGAAGTGTATTCATGATTATTGTTTTAGAATGGAATCACTATGTTACTTTCAGATTTGATGAAGTGTATTCATGGTTATTGTTTTAGAATGGGATCACTATGTTACTTTCAGATTTGATGAAGTGTATTCATGATTATTGTTTTAGAATGGAATCACTATGTTACTTTCAGATTTGATGAAGTGTATTCATGATTATAGTTTTAGAATGGGATCACTATGTTACTTTCAGATTTGATGATGTCTATTCATGGTTATTGTTTTAGAATGGAATCACTATGTTACTTTCAGATTTGATGAAGTGTATTCATGGTTATTGTTTTAGAATGGAATCACTATGTTACTTTCAGATTTGATGAAGTGTATTCATGATTATAGTTTTAGAATGGGATCACTATGTTACTTTCAGATTTGATGAAGTGTATTCATGGTTATTGTTTTAGAATTGGATCACTATGTTACTTTCAGATTTGATGAAGTGTATTCATGATTATTGTTTTAGAATGGGATCACTATGTTACTTTCAGATTTGATGATGTCTATTCATGGTTATTGTTTTAGAATGGGATCACTATGTTACTTTCAGATTTGATGATGTCTATTCATGGTTATTGTTTTAGAATGGGATCACTATGTTACTTTCAGATTTCATGATATCTATTCATGGTTATTGATTTAGAGTGGGATCACTATGTTACTTTCAGATTTGATGAAGTGTATTCATGGTTATTGTTTTAGAATGGAATCACTATGTTACTTTCAGATTTGATGAAGTGTATTCATGATTATAGTTTTAGAATGGAATCACTATGTTACTTTCAGATTTGATGAAGTGTATTCATGGTTATTGTTTTAGAATGGAATCACTATGTTACTTTCAGATTTGATGAAGTGTATTCATGATTATAGTTTTAGAATGGAATCACTATGTTACTTTCAGATTTGATGATGTCTATTCATGGTTATTGTTTTAGAATGGGATCACTATGTTACTTTCAGATTTGATGATGTCTATTCATGATTATTGTTTTAGAATGGGATCACTATGTTACTTTCAGATTTGATGAAGTGTATTCATGGTTATTGTTTTAGAATGGGATCACTATGTTACTTTCAGATTTGATGATGTCTATTCATGGTTATTGATTTAGAGTGGGATCACTATGTTACTTTCAGATTTGATGAAGTGTATTCATGGTTATTGTTTTAGAATGGGATCACTATGTTACTTTCAGATTTGATGAAGTGTATTCATGGTTATTGTTTTAGAATGGGATCACTATGTTACTTTCAGATTTGATGAATTGTATTCATGGTTATTGTTTTAGAATGGGATCACTATGTTACTTTCAGATTTGATGAAGTGTATTCATGGTTATTGTTTTAGAATGGGATCACTATGTTACTTTCAGATTTGATGATGTCTGTTCATGGTTATTGTTTTAGAATGGGATCACTATGTTACTTTCAGATTTGATGAATTGTATTCATGGTTATTGTTTTAGAATGGGATCACTATGTTACTTTCAGATTTGATGAAGTGTATTCATGGTTATTGTTTTAGAATGGGATCACTATGTTACTTTCAGATTTGATGATGTCTGTTCATGGTTATTGTTTTAGAATGGGATCACTATGTTACTTTCAGATTTGATGAATTGTATTCATGGTTATTGTTTTAGAATGGGATCACTATGTTACTTTCAGATTTGATGAAGTGTATTCATGGTTATTGTTTTAGAATGGGATCACTATGTTACTTTCAGATTTGATGATGTCTATTCATGGTTATTGTTTTAGAATGGGATCACTATGTTACTTTCAGATTTGATGAAGTGTATTCATGGTTATTGTTTTAGAATGGGATCACTATGTTACTTTCAGATTTGATGAAGTGTATTCATGGTTATTGTTTTAGAATGGGATCACTATGTTACTTTCAGATTTGATGAAGTGTATTCATGGTTATTGTTTTAGAATGGGATCACTATGTTACTTTCAGATTTGATGATGTCTATTCATGGTTATTGTTTTAGAATGGGATCACTATGTTACTTTCAGATTTGATGAATTGTATTCATGGTTATTGTTTTAGAATGGAATCACTATGTTACTTTCAGATTTGATGAAGTGTATTCATGGTTATTGTTTTAGAATGGGATCACTATGTTACTTTCAGGTTAGAACCCAATATATTGTTACAGGTTAGAACCCCCATCCCATGATACAAGGACGGATACTCCAGATTATCTTTCTAACAAGCCCCTGTGTTTGTAGCTAGTTGGAGCATGTTGCATTGTGATGCATGAAATTGACTTTAATATATATTTTAAATATTAAATTCATTTCTTACAATATTTCTTGATTTTATGGTTTTTATTTCTTTCTTTCTAATGGGGACTTTGCCTTTTTTGAATGTCATTTTGATATAGCTTGTTGAATGTTCATGTATGAAATTGACTTTAATACATATTTTAAATATAAAATTTATTTGCTTAAGTAGTTCTTGATTAATGAATTATCAATATCAGTTTTACTTTTTATCTGTTTCTATCTAATGGTGAATTTGCCTTTTTCAGTGTCAATTTGATAGCTCTGTGAATCTAGATATTTGTATTAGCTTATAGTATGGCCCATTATGTGATATCTGTTTTGTCAACGACCTGCATGTCAGCATGTGAACACTCTAGAAGCTTCATCCAATATTATATGTAAGCTTACATTAAGATCTTGAATGAGGTCAGTTATGTATGAAAAAGATGATTCAAAATATAGCCGCTATCGCTTAACCGGCTTGAAGCAGCTGTTCCGTTATTTGTGCCGTTTTCATGATATATGTGCTTGTTGCCTCTCTTCATCTACGTTATTGTGTTCATCATGTATTGGCTGTTCAGTTCGTATGTGTTTCTTCATCTCCTTGTTTTGGAAACGAGAACAATTAGACTTTTTCTCAGCTGTCTTGCTCCACTGCTACAACTTCCTTTATTTTTGAACAAACCGCCATCACATGATACTCACCAGTCAACCGGTTTATGCTATGATGTACCCTCATTAGTTGCTTTAAATGACCACTCCTTGGCTCTCCACACTACATTGTGCTCTTGCGTAAACTAACTGGGACTGCATTCATCATTACTTAAATGTAAACAGTAGCGAAAAAAAGAAACGTTGCTTCAAAGCTGGCTGGCATAGAACAGGAAGAATTCCAGTTATCTCCCTTATGCCCTTTCTGGATCAACAATTTAAAAGTTCAACTGTTAATTTAGATAACCTAATTCAAATCTCTATTAAATCATCAACCTTTGTATCAACTATCCAAGAGATACCTCTGTGTATTGCATTATTCAATGCCCAATCAGTAGGACCACCAGAAAAGTGCACAGAAATAGTTCATATTATCAGCGACCAGAATATCGACCTCTTTTTCTTGACAGACACATGGCTAAAAACATCAGGCGATGAGCCCAAGTGCGTGGATCTAACACCCACTGGTTACTCCATCAAGTCGTTCACCCACCACTCTTGCTGTCATCACAAAGAATTCCATATCAAACATCTTAACCACACCACAACATTTCTACCACACATCGTTTGAACTAGTCCAAACCACACTCACACTGGAGCAAAGGTCAGTCCATTTTTTCTGACTATACCGCTCGCCTCCTAGTAGAAAAAACAAGATGCCTGAATCTCTCTTTTGGAGCAGTTTCCAAATCTCATGGAGTATGGAAATTTGATAAGTGGAAACCTGATTATTCTTGGAGATTTCAACTTTCACTTTGACTGTCCCGGAAACCCAAACACATCAAAACTCATAGATTCCATTAATGTTTTCAACCTCAAACAGTCAGTTAACCAACCCACCCATAAACATGGTCACATCTTAGACTGGATTTTTCATAGACCTGATGATAACATTCTACGGTCCTCCCTGGTATCCCATGAACTTGCATCAGATCACCTCTGCATTATATACCATCTTGATGTATCAGTCCCTAACCCGCCACCTTTATGTGCTACTAAGAGAAACCTCCGTATGATAAATAGAGCCAAACTAATGCATGACATCCAAACAAACCTAACAACTTGCTTACCTCCTACTGTAACAGCAGAACAACTCGATAACTGCCTTCGTTCATTGCTCGACAAACATGCCCCAGCTACCAAGTGCAGAGTATCAATTCAGAAGTGTTCTACATGGTATAGCATTGTTAGGGACCAGCTTTGCACTGCTAAAAGACCGCCGTAAAGCTGAGAGGTTTTTGCTTTCCACCAGACTCACTATTCATAAGCAAATCTATGAAGCCACTAACAAGAATGTCACAAATATAGTCCATACAGCAAAATCAGCCCACTACAGTACTAAGATCATGGAAAGTTCCAGCTGCAATGAGCTCTTCAAGATTACTAACAAGCTAATGTCAAGGAACAAATGTACACCACTTCCAACTACCTTCTCTCCAGTCGACCTTTCGGACATGTTTGCAAATTTCTTCCGTGACAAAGTACAAGCCATTAGAGATAAGCTTGACACCACAATTTCAATTGACTCGTCATCACCATACAGTTGGGATACAGAATTTGAGAGACAACCATTAGCAGCATTTGAACCTGTCTCTATGGATTTCGTATATACAATCCTGATGAAGAGTGCACTAAAGTCATGTGAACTTGATCCAATTCCAACATCACTGCTGCTTGAGCGCTTAGATCCAGCATTGCCTTCACTAACTGATGTTATTAATACCTCTCTCTCATCCGGCTAATTCCCATCATTTTTCAAAACTGCCATTGTAAAGCCTCTGCTGAAAAAACCAGCACAGACCATAACAATTTAAAGAACTACCGCCCAGTTTCTAATCTCCCATTCATATAAAAAATCTTAGAAAAGGTTGTTCTATCCCAGCTTGTATCTCATCTGAATTCAAACAGTCTTTTTAGCAATGTACAATCTGCATATCGCCCTTGCCACAGTACGGAAACTATTATTCTAAAATTAGTTAATGACATTCTCTCTGCTTTGGATAGCGGAAAGATTACATTTCTCATCCTCCTTTATTTGTCTGCAGCATTTGACACAATAGATCATGATGTATTACTTCACCGTCTCCAGCATATGTTTGGCATTCATGATACAGTTGTACTGTGGTTCAAGTCCTACTTGGTCAACAGGACACAGATTGTTTCTGCAAATTGAATACACTCCAGCCCAGTTAATCTATGTTGTGGTGTTCCACAGGGGTCTGTTCTTGGACCTGTTCTCTTCATTATATACACTCAACCGCTCTCAAGTGTTATAGATCATCATCCAGTGTCTCACCATTTGTACACTGATGACACCCAAATATACAAATCTAGCCACCCAACTCAAGTTGATGCTACCATCCAAGGTATAGACAGGTGCATTTCTGATGTGAAATCATGGATGACATGTAACGAGCTACAGATGAATGATGATAAAACTGAGGCCATTCTGATCACAGCACAAAGACTTTCTCATTCACATCCTTTACCTCAAACAATAAATATCAGCAACACCAACATTAAATTCACACAGTCAGTATGAAACCTAGGTGCTACTCTGAACAGTACTTTCACATTGCACCAACATGTCATGAACATATGCAAGGCTGCATATCATGAGCTGAGACACATCAGCTCGATTCGCAAATATCTTTCAGTTGATGCCACTAAAACGTGTGTTCATTAGTACTTTCAAGACTGGGCTATTGTAACTCAATTCTGTCTGGTTCATCTGAGAATCTACTCCAGAAACTTCAAAAAGTTCAAAACACAGCTGCTTGGATCATACTTAGAGTACCATGATCAGGGCAGACCTCCCCGTTGCTCTGTACCTACACTGGCTATCCATTCGATCCAGAATCAAACACAATATTTGTTCTCTGTGCCTCGTTTCACTTATGGACTCCAGTCCAACATACCTATCCAACCTCACCCATGTGTAAACACCAGCAAGATACTTACGCTCCTCTTCTGACAATCGTATACTTATTATTCCCACTATGAAAACAAAGTCGTATGGACAATGTTCTTTTGGATACCAGGGCCCAGCAATGTGGAATGAATTGCCCACTGAACTTAGACACAGAGACATAGTGATCCAATTCATGAGTGCTCTTAAAATTCACTTATTTCGACTGCAACAACAAACATAAAGACCTAATAATGTTTCCTACCTTAAATATTTTCAGCATGTTTTTTATGTTTTCTAATTTCATGGTATTTGTTTTTTGTAATCATATCATCATATATGTTTTTTATCTTATAGGTGTTGTCTAATGTTGTAAAGCACTTAGAGCTTCGAAAGATTAGGCACTACACAAAGTCCTCATTATTATTATTATTATTGTTATTGTTATTATTATTATTATTATTATTATTATTATTTATGACAGATGCACATTTTAAAAATCATCTGTGATTTTGCATTTTATTGACTGAGGTTGTCAACATTAGAGACTATCTTTTTTTTATCAGATTTGAGAATAGTTGGTATTATAAACTTACATCACCACAATTTTGGGATGAGTTCACGTGAATGACATCCATGCATATTAAATAGGTAATCTTGGATCTGTTTGACTAAGGATGTGCACAGGCTAGAGGTCATATTTTATTTTCCAATAAAAAGTAAATAAATTACCTTGACAATGCACTGGACTTTAACAACAGCACATGAAAGCTTTAGCTGACACTCATTACTGCTATTTTGCAGATTGAAAATATTCATGACAGTAGATGGACAAGTTACCAGTCTTTCATGTGCATTTCCAGTGGAGTCGCAGAACAAAATATACACAATGATGTGAAATTAAGTTTATTAACACTGCAATTGAAGAACAGTACTAATGAGTTTTTAAATCTTTATTTCTTTTTAAAAAAGGACAGTGACAATGCTGTTACAATGCAACAAATTCACCTTTTCACAAGGAAAAGTTGTACATAGGCACTTTTAATGCCATGAATCTCATTGAATCAACCCTGAAAAAAATCTTAGTTTTTGTTCTTCCATAAAACATACACCCTCTCCTAAAAATAGAAAAAATAGGTATAAAAAGTGTGCATGATACAAACCAAAAATACAGTTTATTAATTCTGTTTAACTGAGATAGTATGAAAATGAGTTGTTGTTGTTGGCTTGACTTCGCTTGTGAAGATTAGGAAGGGGTATGTCCATGTCTATTGCACGCGCTGGTGGCTGACGAGCCCTATACGTGATTGGCACGTCTGTCCACAGAGGCTGCAGGGGAATGTCTGGGTTGTGGTGGGTGCTGCCGATGGTTCGAGGTTTTTTCTTCGCCATCGTTTTTCCTCCAAGATGGCCCGTCTGTTTTGTTCAAAAGTATCAGCAGCCTGGTGAACTGTACGTCGCCAGATTTCACAGTCAGCAGCTTGTGATGCCCATTGGCGGTGATCGATGCCACAGGTGGTGAGGGTCTTTCTCAAGGTGTCTTTATATCTCTTTCGAGGTGCTCTATCACGGTGGCCAATTGACAGCTCACCATACAGTGCAATCTTTGGCAGGCGATGATCCTCCTTCCTGGACACGTGCCCTGCCCAGCAAAGCTGTATCTTCATGAGCGTGGCCTCAACGCTGGTGATCCCTGCTTGTTTGAGGACTTCAGTGTTAGTGACGAAGTCACTCCAGTGAATGTTGAGGATGGTGCGGAGGCAGCGCTGATGGAAGCGATCAAGGAGGCGGAGGTGGCAGCTGTAGGTGACCCAGGATTCGGCGCCATATAGGAGGGTGGTCAGTACGACATCTCTATAGATGCTGATCTTTGTATCTCTCTTGAGACTGACATTGTGCTAGACTCGTTTATAGTGTCTGCCGAAGGCGCTATTTGCATTGACCAGTCTGTTGTCTATTTCTTTGTCAATTTTGGCATCAGAGGATATCACACAGCCCAGGTAGGTGAACTGGTGGACTACGTTCAGCTCTCTCTGGTCAATGAAGATGTTTGGTGGTCGGTACACTTCCTTGGGAGCAGGATGGTGAAGTACCTCAGTTTTCTTTAGGTTGACCTCAAGACCAAAGAGCTGGCAAGCTTCTGCAAAGCAGTATGTTACACGCTGTAAATCAGCTTCTATGTGGGCAGCAAGGGCGTCTGCAAAGAGAAGTTCTTTAATCAGTTTTTCCATGGTCTTTGTGTGGGCATGACGTCGCCTTAAGTTGAAGAGGTTCCATCAGGCCGAAATCGGATATAGATGACATCTTCGTCATCAAGGTTTTCGGTTGCTTTTTGGAGCATCATGCTGAAGAAGATTGAGAACAGTTTCGGGCTAAAACGCAGCCCTGTTTCACGCCATTTGCAATGGGGAAGGTATGTGACAGGTCGTTATTGTTTCTGACCTGACCAAGCCGGTCTTCTTGTAGTTGGATGACCATGGTAAGGAATTTAGGAGGACAGACGAGCTTTTAAAGGATTTTCCACAGTCCAGTTCTGCTCACCGTATCAAATGCCTTCGTCAGGTCCACAAATGTGATGTACAGCCCTTTGTTTTGTTCTCTACATTTTTTCCTGGATCTGTCTCATGACGAACACCATGTCAGTTGTGCCCCTATTGGATCTGAAGCCACATAGACTCTCTGGAGCATGTTCTTCTGCAATGGTGGGCACCAGTCTGTTTAGCAACACTCTAGCAAGGATTTTGCCTGCAATGGAGAGCAGAGTTATCCCTCGGTAGTTGGAGCAGTCAGACTTTTCCCCTTTTGTTTTTGTGCAAGGTGATGATGACTGCATCTCGGGGGTCTTGTGAAAGTTTCCCTTGCTTCCCTGTGTAAATAGTGTAGAGACAAATACAGTTGATCTAAGTTGTTAGGACTTGGCGAGTACCAAAAAATACAGTATTTCATGGGCTGACATATCACTACTGTCGGTTTTTTAAACAAAATATGAAAAAAAAACGTCAGAACCTTATATGAGCTCTTGAAGAAAGGGTTGGTTTTTAGATGGGAGAGACTGAAATCAGAAACTTTTGAAGAGTTAAAGAACATACATTTTCTCCGGTGTTGTCTTTTCCTACACAAGGAGGCATATTTGTGCTGGATACAGACATGCCTTTCTTCAGCATTGGAGCTGTGCTCCCACAGAAGAATGAAGGAGAGGCGAGAGTTATTGACTTCAGTAAAGACCGCTCCGGTGGCCTAGTGGTTAGAGCGTCCGCCTCGGATCCGGGAGGTCGTGGGTTCGATCCCCGGCCGAGTCATACCAAAGACTTACAAAAATGTTGCTAACAGTTGCCTCGCTTGGCGCTCAGCATGAAGAGGTTATTGTTATGACTGGTGTCAAGATAATTTGACTGGGTGGGACATCATGCTACATGTCTGCGGCATGATGCCCCAGTGCTAGACATCAATATAAACTGCCACATTGCAGACATCGTAGCGATATGACTGAATTTTTTTTAAAGCTACGTTAAAAATCCAAATCACACACACACTAAAGCACGTAGGGACCAATACAAGAAAAGTATAGTCTCATCAGAGGAGAGCTGCTGACAGTGGTAGTGTTCACAAACAAATTTAGACACTATTTATTGCGTCGTCATTACATCACGGACAATGGCAGCCTTTTATAGTTATTTAGATTCAAATCGCCGAAATGAGCCAGTATTCATTTTTACTTACCGCACCGTTTAGCTAGAAACCATGGTAATGAAGATACATTGTCAAGGATGCTAGATGAAACAGTGATTTTGACAGCTATCAAACTGTGGTTGACATCAAATCATTGCAATGTTTGGGCAGCAAGTCATGTATCAACCTGCCTGAAAAATGGATAAGTTTTGAAGATGTAGATTATATTGTACCAATTACCATTAAGAAAGTAGTTTTTCCTGGCGAACAAAAAACGTGCAGTACATCTGGTTAGACATAAAAAGCAAAGAAGATATCGTTGCACATTGGAAAATGTATCAAATGGATCCATGTTAAAAGCCAGCAGATAACTGTGAGGTTCGATCAGAAAGTCATGAGCTCATGAGCGTTTGGTTGGTGTTTGAATAGTTTTTTTCTTCTTGATGGTGTTCTACACTATAGAGGTGTCGATGCTTTTGGAAACGAAAATCTGCCGCTGGTAGTACCTAGGTATTTCAGAAGTGAGAGAGCCTGGAGAGATGCCTTGCAGCTCCCAATACTTGTCACCTAAGGATTTACCCATACAAAAGATATGGTAACGCAGAACATTTACTGGTATTGCTTGGCCCAAGATATTGATCGCTTTGTTAAAAGCTGTGACTTTTGTGCAAAGAGCTCGAAGGAATGGGTAAAATCAATCGCACCCTTTAGATGATGTACCTGTATATAGCTCCCATCTACCGAAATCAGTTAGATGTGTTAGGACCATTATCGCATAAGTGGAAAAAAATATTTGCTGGTTATCATCGACCAGTTAACAAAATGGATGGAAGCATTCCCTTAGCAACATCAGGTAGCACAGCAAGTAGCAGCGAAATTCATCCACGAGTTTGTGACCGTTTTGATGATCACTGGAACACAGATGCAGAAAGTAATTTCTAAAGCTTGTTCAAGGAAGTGTTCCGATTACTGGGAATATCACAGACTCGAACAATTCCCTACCAGGCAGCCTCCAGTGGCCAGTTGGAGAGGTTTAATTGGACACGTTTGGAAATGATTTGTTGTTACCTACAGGAAAGTGATAAAACGACCTCTGCAACGAGGACAATGGTGCTACTACTTGCTAGTCAGTGAATGGACGCGAAGTTTTCAGGAATGGAGTGGAACAAAGACCATGATGACGCCAGACAACCATGTTACGTAGATATTATGCCAGGGACCACAGCTGAGCATCTTGGCCGAAGAGCAGACGGCCTTTGATAGAACGCAACAACCAACTTTATCAGTGGGTACATCAGAGGTCAAGACGCGGCATGGCTGCAGTATAAAGTACGTACGTACGCATTCAAATAAATATATCCGTCTTGAAAGCCATTAATCCGTAATCCAGATGTATGTCTCTATACATATGCAACCCAACTGTACATGATCTCCAAAATCTAGTACTTGCCAGAGCGAAAACATCTTGCTTTAAATATTGTTAAACTCGGATCAGCAAATAGCGTAGTTAGTCCAGTTACAAGGCCGACAACAACAGTAACAACCAATTGGATTAAAATCATAATCTGCTTATAGTGAGCAGATCGGATGGAGATCGTGCAAGATCATGTTCTATTAATCATGTGATTAACCATTCAATCATAACCCCTATATTTCTGAAAATGAACATCGTCGCTTGGAATATAACATCATTATTGTTAACTCTCCCTATCAAGAAACACAACGCCTTATCTGATGGGCAACTCAAAATAAGTGGAGTGGGAATCCCAAAAGTCAACAGAACATTGGATTTTTTAGTAGGTGTCTATCAGATCTCAATTATAATGCGACTGCAACAACAACAACGATATCAGCAACAATAACACACAGACGGGAATAACAGTACAGTACTGCAGTGAGTGCGATGGGTTTTATTTCCTAAAACTTATAAGCAGCGACATTCTCTTCAGTTATCTCAATACAGCACACAGAGCTGTGACTAAACAGAAAAAACTACATTATCATTGGTATCCATCTTTATTTCGTGTCATTTCAAACAGAAAAATAAAATCACTGAAAACGGAGAATGTTGACTAGATTGAAAATTAAAATATCGAAAATTACTCGTAAAAATAGGAAAATAAACTTTGATTCAAAGGAGACATTTGTTTTATATATAAAAATGTTGTGTCAATGACATTTCTATCCGTGAATTTGGATTTAATTCAGCAAATATTTTATAAGCTGGTAAGCTACATTTCTGCGCAGAAGATTGTGAAAAACTTAGTAATTTTACCACGAGCAGACTATACCCGCTGCATTCACAAAATCGAAACACGGAAGGATACTTAGTCATTTTTACAGGAACCGTAAATGATATGGTATGTTGTAAATGCAGCAGACACGGTCAGTAGTGTTAGGGGAGGGGCGTATTTACAACTATGTTATCACTTAATTCTAATGTATTTAAAACAAAAATTTCGTTACCAAAACTCGCATCCTTCTCGATTCAGTGACCATCAAGAGTAATTATATTTCGTGACACTGTAGCATAAATTATAGCATTTGAACGCCAATTAATGCAAATTACCTTTCCGCGTCATGATATTCCGATAGCGTCACACATAACTTGTCCTCTGCAAAATCATTATGCCCGTAATATTATCTTTATGACTATTGTTATAAATATTGTCAAACAGGCATTAATAAAGATTTAATCGCGTTGACTTAATGACTATAAAGGGTACTATTATGAAGTAAATTTTTAAAGTAAGAGAATTTTAATATATTTTTACCCTGTATGTGTGTGTGTGATTTGGATTTTTAACGTAGCTTTAACAATTTTTCAGTCATATCGCTACGATGTCTGCATTGTGAGAGTTTATAGTGATGTCTAGCACTGGGGCATCATGTCGCAGACATGTAGCATGATGTCCCACCCAGTCACATCATCCTGACACCAAACCGACCAGTCCTAACTTAAGTTATTGGCTCGTTTGTTTACAATTTACTTTTGAAATTCAGGAAATGAAATTGGCCAAGTGGGGCTAGCCGATTTTCGATGCATGCACAACTGTAAGGCCCGGGTCTAAACTCTTTAACCCAAATTACACCCATTTAGCATACACCAAAATTACATGGAATTCATAGTTCTGTTAACAAAACCTAAGATGTTCAAGGTCTTTATAACATGGACAGGGCAACCAATGTGGAACATTCTTTTTCTTTAAAAAAACAAGCCCCATGTAAAGTACGAAACTGTAAAGCGCTACCACAAAAAGTGTCCACGTGTATGCCTATTTGTCCTTAGAAATTTTTTTCACATTTCACATTTTTACGTCTGTTATTCCACAGGAATCATTAAATAAAAGGTGCACCATGGTTAATTCGATAGAAAAAATGATGTCGAAGCTTTGACTTATTCCACAGAAAAATGCATCCATCTCTCCAAAGTTGAAACACTGTCACATAATCTACAACAAAACATTCAGTTTGCAAGTGAAGCAACGTAGGCTAAGATGCACGGATCAATATATTCGAGAAGTGTTTACCTTCCGGGGAGAATTATTCTCACACAAATAAATGTAATCATCTTATTAGACAACATCAGTATAATTTATTACAACATTGCCTTATTTTCACTATTGGGAGAAACCAGAGCAAGCATGGCTTTATTTTCATTGTTAGGAGAAGCCATCACGGGACTACTCTTGGCACTCTAGGGGAAGCATTGGCTATCTTTTCATTATTGGGAGAAGCCATCACAGAGCTATGTTTGTCACTCTATGACAAGCCATGGCCTTATTTTCATTGTTAGGAGAAGCCATCACAGGACTATATTTGGTTCTCTAGGGCAATCCATGTCTTTATTTTCATGGTTGGGCGAAGCCATCCCCGGGCTATAAATGGAACTCTAGGGCATGCCGTGGCTTTGAATGTTCGTTATTGGAAAAAGCCATCACAGAGCTATCGGGCACTCTAGGGCACGCAGTGGCTTTGAACTTTGGTTATTGGGAAAAGCCATCACAGAGCTATTGGGCACTATAGGGCATGCCGTGGCTTTGAACGTTCATTATTGGGAAAATCCATCACAGAGCTATTAGGCATTATAGGGCATGCCGTGGCTTTGAACGTTCGTTATTGGGAAAAGCCATCACAGAGCTATTGGGCACTATAGGGCATGCCGTGGCTTTGAATGTTCGTTATTGGGAGAAGCCATCACAGAGCTATCGGGCACTATAGGGCACGCAGTGGCTTTGAATATTCGTTAGGTGACTGTTCTTACAAACTGAAAATCAAGTGTTCAACATAGACGGATAAAATCATGCGGCAAGTTTTTGTTTTGATTTTCTTTCTAGTTGTGTACCAGTACTAAGGTCATGAACATATTGTATACATTGCTTAGAGTGTATACAAAGCTACATCTAAAATTATCGGATACGTAACTTTAAAGCAGTTAGGTGGTGTTTGCCCAAGGGTCACGTGGAAGAGGTTACAGAAGGAATCTTATGCTGACATTCTTTGATGAAAATTGATATGTTCCTTGTGTAGGCTTAAAGCATGCAGGTATAGGGTTTTTATTACAAATGTATTTTATTTGTCTCCAAAGAATTCTTTGTTCATCGTTTCTGTGCAAAATCTTTCCCAGTACAATTTCTAAAGCATACTGCTTGATCTAAGACAATAATCGATATAAAGGGAAGTCATTCACACTGGCAATATGCACAGTGGAGAGAATATTGGCATAAGTCTTATGTTACTTTCATCTCTTGTGACTAAAATTTCTTTGTATGTGGTAATCATAGAAACTACGCACTATCTAATGCAGCGAGCTGAACAAAATGGCTGCTCTCATGTACTCTAAAGTCCAGGAAGTGAAAATGTAGTCTTTTAAAAGGTGAGTATCATGCAGTCAATGTGCTAAAAGTGCAGTTACAGCCAACATAAACAATACAAAACATATCAAGACCTCCGACATAGCTGAAAGCTGAAATTTGATTGGTGAATCAAAAATCAACAGAATATGGTGAAGTATAGGTACAAGTTGGATCTACGAATTAGTAGATCTCCAATTTAATTTGATTGTTTAAATTCTTATGCTGAAATAATTTGTTACGACAGAAAGACTAGAAAAATAATGACACATGCTTGCTTTTGTTATAATGGTTTGACTGTTTAACCAAACGTCCACAGGAAAATATCCGTAAGAAGCGTAAAGTTCGATGTTTCCTTCGTTTCTCTAATTTTGAGTTCCGAAATTTCAGATTATACAAGAAACAGGTCACAGAAAAATAAGTTGCTTCTTTGTATCCAAGTTATTCTGCTACTTGAACTGCTAGAATCTTGACATTGGAACAGGATGATAACTGAACAAGACCAAAACCTGCTAATTGCTTTTTTAAAACTGCTTAACACTTAAAGTACCAACCCCGATAATCTCGTCAAATTAAATATAATTATTCAACGTCTATATCCTTTTCATGCATATCATGTGTGTCCTGCATATTACGTGGATGACGAGACTTAATATGTCTTTCTAGATCTCGTCTACGGACGAGAATTTTTCCGCACTGGTCGCACCTGTATGGCGTATCTCCATCAGAGTGAAGACGCACGTGTTTGTTTAAGTTGCTGGGATCTCCAAATGCACGGAAGCACACCTTACATTTTAAAGGTTTGTACCCCGTATGTGTTCTCAGATGGATTTTCAGTCCATATTTTCTGGAATAATACTTCCCACAGTACATGCAAAGATGCCCCTTTTCAGTGGACAAAGTGATAAAGGATTTATGCAATAGATCTACTGGCTCACGAGAATCGTCCACTGGTAAGGAAATTGTCGATTTTATCACAGTCTGATCCGGCCACTTAACACTTTGCGTCTGGATTCGGTCACAAAACTTGAAGCCACAACATGACGTTGGCTGTGAACCGTAACAACGGACATCACATACGGTACTGGACGTACTGTGCAGTCTTGTGGGAAACAGTTTGATAGATTTGGTGGAATTGTCGTTTACATGTTCTTGGCTTTCATATTTCGTGCAACTTATTGGTTGATACGGCAGATTAGTCTGGACATGCGTTATGAAGTTTTCTCTTTTATTTCTGTTAGCTATCAATGATGATAATGAATCCGATCTCATTCCAGTTAAACTTTCTGTAGGCAGTGCTCTGGCATCACCTGGAAAACTACAGCTACCAGACTCGAATCTTCGATGGTCCATATGACTGACACTTGCTATATCTCTTTTTATAAAAGGTCGAAAAGCCCCAAGCATCTCTGGACTTGCCCTTTTTTGTGAGCCTTTTTCGTTATGATTTGCCCGACATCGGAACATCAGATGGGACTTGAGGGTATTCGGATATACAAATTCTTTGCCACAGTGTGTGCAGGCGTAACACCGGGATCCTATTATATAAAAATAACAATTATTATCTTCTATTTAATCATTGTATGATTGTATAATGACACATTTGGGGAAATGTAGTTCCACGTTGCTAATAGCCTTTAGCATTTTCTCATATTGTGTTATTAAATAACTGTTTGCAAAATAAATTTTGAAAGTATTGACTTTTTGGAGCTTTCGGCTAATTCAAATTTTTAGTCAATATTCTTTCAATTTGTGTTGTTATATTTTATCTGTGTCCATATATCATTATATGTCTTTGTAATGAAAGACGCTTTAACATCTAAATTTTAATGGGCAAAGAGACGCAAGAGAATTGGTCAGACAAGTTTGAAAAACAGTGTTCTGAAGGAAAATCGCTTCCAACTGTATTTATACAAAAAGGTCTCCAGCAGTTCATTATTAGAATTAGACAAACAAAAAAGGAGCTATTCATGGCAAACTCTGTTCAAAATAAGGACTGTACTCGCTGAGCTCTGATTTCATATTGAAATAATATTGACAAATAAAAATTTATAATTTTTAAAATTCAAGTTTTATACAACTGGACGCTTATTAAATGTCATAACACATGTATTTAATATTCTGTTTATGTTTGAAAAGGGTGTTAGATTTAAAATGGGCATAGTCGAAACACAGGTCAGTCGCGGTGTCTTTGCTTGATTATATGTGCAATGATGTCCTGAGCAATAATGGTTATCGATGTTATTAAATAGGTTGGTTAATAAAATTGAGCTGTTTTGTCAAGAAAATATTCATCACCTTTGAATCAAGTAGCAGTCCATGGGATAACATTGTTTACTACCATGATAATTCAGATCACATAAACTTGTATAAGTATGCAGGTTAGTTAAACCAGTTTTCGTCATACGCAAGTGCAGAATGACGAAGGCATTCCCCTCGTCGCCTAGTCAACAACAAAAAAAGAAAGTGGTTGCGTTTGTTCAATGCAAACACTGGTCATGAAATCATGGAGTGATTGTTCTCATATCAAGGTTGATTGCAGTACTAAGAAATCATTAAATAATTGGTTTTAAATGCATTATTTTTTTCTCGTCAAAATTTTCGTACGCAGCTGCGTTTCTGCGTATAGGCAGCTACGCGCCTGATATACATGTTCAGGGCATTAAAGAATTGAGGTAAACCACAATTATGTTGCAGCAAAATTCAGTTCATACGCTATAGTCAATTTCCGAAACTTATTTAAAAAAAAAAATAAATATATATAAATAAACAAAAAATAAATGAACTACACTGAAAATCAACTCCCTTTGCGGGAACATCGTGTATACAGTTTATGCACATCGATGGAGTGACTCGACTTGCGCCATAGAAGGGGCAGTATGTTATGTAGTGGTCTTTGGTCAGCAATGGGTGAGATGCGTACATGTTGTGGTCTTTGGTCAGCAATGGGTGAGATGCGTACATGTTGTGGTCTTTGGTCAGCAATGGGTGAGATGCGTACATGTTGTGGTCTTTGACCAGCAATGGGCGAGATACGTACATGACTCTTCAGTAGTTTTTTTCAGGATCTGTACTGTTTACTGTAATTAGTTGTCGGCATTGAGAATCATTCTCTTTTTTTAAACGCGATGAACAAAAGCATTAGCAGCTATCTTCCATCCGAAACGTCGGTATCCTCCTCCGATTCAAATGTAGTAAATACCCTCAGTACTGCTTCTATCTTAAAGGAATGCAAGGATTTTGTACTCTGTTTAGTTTTATGACGGTGTTCTAGAGATATCTTGTGAGAAATTTACACCTATAACGTTTAACGTTGTCCATAAATATAACTGAATGTACGGAAAATGAAGGGATACATGATAATCACGTTTCTTTCTTGCCAGCTTAAGAATAGATCTAACTGGATACGAAAGGGTCTTTTTTAAAGTTGAAAAGTATAAAAGTCTGCTTTTATTGTTCAACATATTTATGATCCTATTGTAAAAGATTTTGAGTTGTATTATTCTTGTTCTGACCCAGATATATTAGTGTGTTTACCTTTAATATTGTTTAGGAAAAGTACGGGAACATTGCATTCCCTGGCCATTTCATCGCTATACCAAATGAGCAGATGTTCGCCTCTGGATATTGGGCGTATTGTGCATATGAACAGATGTCCATCGTCCGTCTTATATAGGCTCACGTTCTGCTCGTGCAGGTCACGCGCAGGTTGTATATACCTGATCCAGTCTTTGGAGGTGGAAAACAATGGTTGGATGAACCCATTTCGAAATTCGACCTGTTGAAATTAAAAGAAAATGCTGAAACAATCAAGATTACTTAAATTGAAAGAAAAGTAATACGATATTTTAACAGTTATTAATTGACGTTATCCTTCATAGTTGTAGTTGTATTCGTGTTCATTCTTTTATTTGTTTTTAACTGAAGACCGAATTTTCATAATAGGCTGTGAATATGATAAGACTATTTGTGTGTGTGTGTGTGTGTGTGTGTGTGTGTGTGTGTTTGTGTGTGTGTGTGTGTGATTTGGATTTTAAGTGAAGCTTTAAAAAATGTTTAGTGTTATCACTACGATTTATACAGTGTGACAGTTTATAGTGATGTCTAGCACTGGGGCATCATGCCGCAGACATGTAGCATCATGTCCCACCCATTCACATAATCCTGGCACCAGGCCGACCAGTCCTAACACTAACCTCTTAATGCTGAACGCCTATGACTCTGCCTTGGTTCGAACTCGCGACCTCCCGTATCCGAGGCGGACGCTTTAACCACTAGGCCACCGGAGCGATGGATGGATGGATTGATGGTGTGCATATGTGTAATGTGGGGTGTGCGATGTCAGCAATTATCGGCATAAAGACACATTTTAGCACTTTCTGAAATTGTATAAGCTTTTGCAGATTTAAGGATTGCTTGGTATATATATATATATATATATATATATATATATATATATATATATATATATATATATATATATATATATATATATATATATATATATATATTATAATAATAATAATAATGAGGACTTTGTATAGCGCATAATCTTTAGAAGCTCCAGGCGCTTTACAACATTCGACATCACCTATAAGATAAAAAACATATAATGATATGATTACGAAAACAAACACAATGAAATTAGAAAACATAAAAAAACATGCTGAGAATATTTTAGGTAGGAAACATTATTAGGTTATTAGGTCTTTAAGTTTTTTCTTGCAGTCGAAATAAGTGAGTTTTGAATGGGATCACCGTGTCTTTGTGTCTAAGTTCAGTGGGCAATTCATTCCACGTTGCTGGGCCCTGGTATGCAAAAGAACGCTGTCCATATGACTTTGTTTTCATGGTGGGAATAATGAGTATACGATTGTCAGAAGAGGAGCGTAAGTATCTTGCTGATGTGTACACTTGGGTGAGGTCGGATAGGTATGTTGGACTAGAGTTCAACAGTGAAACGTAGCACAGAGAACAAATTTTGTGTTTGATTCTGGATCGAATGGATAGCCAGTGTAGGGTACAGAGCAGCGGGGAGGTGTGCTCTGATCGTGGTACTCTAAGTATGATCCGAGCAGCTGTGTTTTGAACTTTTTGAAGTTTCTGGAGCAGATATTGAGATGAACCAGACAAAATTGAGTTACAATAGTCCAGTCTTGAAAGTACTAATGAACACACAAGTGTTTTAGTGGCATCAACTGAAAGATATTTGCGAATTGAGCTGATGCGTCTCAGCTCAAGATATGCAGCCTTGCATATGGTCATGACATGTTGGTGCAATGTGAGAGTACTGTCCAGAGTAACACCTTGGTTTCGTACTGATTGTGTGAATTTAATGTTGGTGTTCTGATATTTATTGTTTGAGGTAAAGGATGTGAATGAGAAAGTCTTTGTGTTGTGATCAGAATGGCCTCAGTTTTATCATCATTCATCTGCAGCTTGTTCCATGTCATCCATGATTTCACATCAGAATTGCACCTGTCTACACCTTGGATGGTAGCATCAACTTGAGTTGGGTGGCTAGATTTGTCTATTTGTGTGTCATCAGCGTACAATTGGCGAGACACTGGATGATGATCTATGACACTTGAGAGCGACTGAGTGTATAGAATGAAGAGAACTGGTCCAAGATCAGACCCCTGTGGAACATCCCAACATAGATCAACTGGGCTGGAGTGTATTCCATTTTCAGATATAAGTTGTGTCCTGTTGACCAAGTAGGACTTGAACCACAGTATGGTTGTATCATGAATGCCAAATACATGCTGGAGACGGTGAAGTAATATATCATGGTCTATTGTGTCAAATGCTGCAGACAAATCAAGGAGGGTGAGGACTGTAATCTTTCCGCTATCCAACGCTGAGAATGTCATTAACTGCTTTTAGAAGAGTAATTTCCGTACTGTGGCAAGGGCGATATGCAGATTGCACATTGCTAAAAAGACTGTTTGAATTCAGATGAGATACAAGCTGGGATAGAACAACCTTTTCTAAGATTTTTTATATGAATGGGAGATTAGAAACTGGGCGGTAGTTCTTTAAATCGTTATGGTCTAGTGTTGGTTTCTTCAGCAGAGGCTTTACAATGGCAGTTTTGAAAAATGATGGGAATTCCCCGGATGAGAGAGAGGTATTAATAACATCAGTTAGTGAAGGCAATACTGGATCTAAGCACTCAAGCAGCAGTGATGTTGGAATTGGATAAAGTTCACATGACTTTGGTGCACTCTTCATCAGGATTGTATGTACGAAATCCATAGAGACAGGTTCAAATGCTGCTAATGGTTGTCGCTCAAATTCTGTATCCCAACTGTATGGTGATGACGAGTAAATTGAAATTTTGGTGTTAAACTTATCTCTAACGGCTTGTACTTTGTCACAAAAGAAATTTGCAAACATATCCGGAAGGTCGACTGGAGAAAAGGTAGTTGGAAATGGTGTACAGTTTCCTTGACAAAACTTGTTAGTAATCTCGAAGAGCTCTTTGCAGCTGCAACTTTCCATGATCTTAGTACTGTAGTGGGCTGATTTTGCTGCATGGACTATATTTGTGACATTCTTCTTAGCGGCTTCATAGATCTGCTTATGAATAGTGAGTCTGGTGGAAAGCCAGAGCCTCTCAGCTTTACGGCGGTCTCTTTTAGCAGTGCGAAGCTGGTCCCTAACACTGCTGTACCATGGAGAACACATTTGAATTGATACTCTGCACTTGGTAGCTGGGGCATGTTTGTCGAGCAATGAACGAAGGCAGTTATCGAGTTGTTCTGCTGTAGGAGGTAAGCAAGTTGTTAGGTTGGCTTGGATGTCATGCATTAGTTTGGTTCTATTTATCATACGGAGGTTTCTCTTAGTAGCAGGTAAAGGTGGAGGGTTAGGGACTGATACGTCAAGATGGCATATAATGCAGAGGTGATCTGATACTAGGTCATGGGATGCCAGGGAGGACAGTAGAATGTTATCATCAGGTCTATGAAGAATCCAGTCTAAAATGTGACCATGTTTATGGGTGGGTTGGTTAACTGACTATTTGAGGTTGAAAACATTAATGGAATCTATGAGTTTTGATGTGTTTGGGTTTCCTGGACAGTCAAAGTGAAAGTTGAAATCTCCAAGAATAATCAGGTTGCCACCTATCGAATTTCGATACTCCAGGAGATTCGGTAACTGCTCCAAAAAGAGAGATTCAGCCAGCTTGTTTTTTCTACTAGAAGGAGTGCGGTATAGGCAGAAAAAATGGACTGACCTTTGCTCCAGTGTGAGTGTGGTTTGGATTAGTTCAAACGTCGTGTGGTCGAAATTGAATGTTGTGGTGTGGTTAAGACGTTTGATATGGAATTCTTTGTGATGAGAGCAATTCCACCTCCACGAGAGTTAAGGGGGAACGACTTGATGGAGTAACCAGTGGGTGTTAGATCCGCACACTTGGGCTCATCGCCTGATGTTTTTAGCCATGTTTCTGTCAGGAAAAAGACGTCAATATTCTGGTCGTTGATAAAATTAACTATTTCTGTGCGCTTTTCCGGTGGTCCTACTGACTGGGCATTGAATAATGCAATACGCAGAGGTATCTCTTGGATAGCTGACACAAAGGTTGACGAATTAATAGGGATTTGAATTAGGTTATCTAAATTAACGGTCGAATTTTTTTTAAATTGTTGAACCGAAATAAGGGAGATAACTGGATTTCTTCTTCCTGTTCTACGCCGGCCAGCTTTGAAACAACGTTTCTTTTTTCGCTTCTGTTTACTTTTAGGTTATGATGAATGTAGTCCCAGTTCGTTTAGTCTAGAGCGCAATATAGTGTGGAGAGCCAAGGAGTAATCATTTAAAGCAATTAATGAGGGTCCATCATAGGAAAACGGGTTGACTGGCGAGTATCACGTGATGGCGGTTTGTTCAAAAACAGTGGAGCAAGACAGCTGAGAAAAAGTCTAATTGTTCTCATTTCCAAAACAAGGAGCTGAAGAAACACATACGAATTGAACAGCCAGTACATAATGAACACAATAACGTAGATGAAGACCGGCAACAAGCACAAATATCATGAAAACGGCACTAAAAAACGGAACATCTGCTTCAAGCCGGTTAAGCGATATATATATATATATATATATATATATATATATATATATATATATATATATATATATATATACACAAAACGTCAGAACCTTTAGAGATTGCAATATTTTAACAGCTTTGAGTGTCCTATATACATTTTGCAAACAGCAATACTCTAGGAAGACCGTACGATGGCGTGCAGTGATCTTCGAAAAAGAGGGGTGGGAGCAAGGAGGGAGACTTAGGATCACGGAGAGTACACTGGTGACACATTTGTTGTGCGCTTTTGCCGGTAGGGTTTGATTTCAGGTTGATGCAGTGAGGAAGGATAGCGCATATCCATTTAGGTTCGGTAGTTGCCTCAGAGTTCTCACTCGCCACTAACCGGTCCACCGAAAATAATTCTTGTAAATTGAATCAATACAAAATAATATTTTGATTTTGTAACTAAATGACAGATTTCTCATTTGATCTGACGACTGCCATCAAATAGTTCACAGGTCATGCGGTTCAAAGTTTTATTATAGAAAATATTGACGTATACATTTCCGTCGTGGGTTATAATGATATGATTCTGAACATATTCAAATCTCATAATGCCTTAGCATCAAGCCTTTTGACGATTTTCCCCCTCAGTCGTTTGAAGATTGGGAAGAGTTAAAGTGAAATCGAATTGGTCAGTATCATGTTATGGCTGGTCAATTAATTAATCTAATTTAAAAATAATAGATGCAATAGACATTCTAGACTCGCACTGGCTTTTTTGTCAGGACAATGACTCGTTACTTCATATCCTTTTGGGCAAGAGAGTGGACATCTTTGATTATATGGATGATCAATCATGGCAGGCATTCATGTCTGTGGTGGCTGATGGAATAGACACAATGTACAGAAGAACAAATGAAAACGATATCTGATATTATGCTTGTTCAGTATATTAGGGAAATGGACCCACTTCATTTATATCTTATAAATTATTTACAAGTGTTCTAAGTGAGAGAGTTCATGATAATCCATTTAAATCGTTACAGTCGAATGTAAATAATTCCAATTCTTTTATTTTCCTGTCTTAATCTATGTTGCATATATATCTCGTTTGCAATGAGTTCTCTCACTCGTGTGTTTAAATATTGCGTTTTCTTTACGTTTCTTGATATTTATAAATAGTTGTGTATGTGTATATATATATATATATATATATATATATATATATATATATATATATATATATATATATATATATATATGTATATGTACATGTATGCATATGTTAATATGTGTGTATGTATATATATATGTGTGTATGTATGTATGTATATATGTATGAATATTTGTATGTGTGTATATATATATGTGTATGTGTGTATATATGTATATATGTGTGTATGTATGTGGATGCATGTATGTATGTATATATATATATATATATATATATATATATATATATATATATATATATATATATATATAGTGTACTGTAAGTCCATTAATGTCAAGCTAAGTTCCTATCTTTTCTGTATTAACGAAAAATTAACTGAATGAAATCTCTTCTGAAGAGGAAATAAAGAAAGTCATAGAAAGTCATACATACATACATACATACATACATACATACATACATACATACATACATACATACATACACTTCGCGATTTGACGGCTTCAGTGGCCTAGTGGTTAGAGCGTCCGCCTCTGATGCAGGAGGTCACGGGTACGAACCAAGGTCAAGTCATACCAGAGAATTCAAAATATGGTACTAGCAGCTGCCTCGCTTGACGTTCAGCATTAAGATGTTAGTGCTAGGACTGGTCGGCCTGGTGTCAGGATAATATGACTGGGTGGGACATCATGCTACATGTCTGCGGCATGATGCCCCAGTGCTAGACATCACTCTAAACTGTCACACTGCAGACATCGTAGTGATATGAATGAAAAATTACTTTAAATCTACGTTACAAATACAAATAACACACACACACACACACACACACACCTCGCAATTATGCGCGAAAAGTTGTGTTCTTATATTTGATCTTTGATTTGAAATGAACTTCCTTCCAATGACCGAAACAATGGCACGCATTTGATGATCAAGGTTGTCTTTTTTCAATACTTTAGTATGTAATCTTGTGTGTATATATAGTATGTTTGTGTAATATGACATCTTATGGGTATGTTTTGTATGTTTGTGTAATATGCCCTCTTGTCTGTATACTTGGTATGTTTGTGATGTATGCCATCTTGTGTATAAATTTAGCATGCTTGTTGAGTATATATCATACTGTGTGTATATTTAGTATGTTTGTGTAGTCTTATGTGTAAATTTAGTATGTGTACTATGCCATCTTGTGTGTATATTTAGTATGTTTGTGGAGTATATGCCATCTTGCTTATGGACCGCTCCGGTGGCCTAGTGGTTAGAGCGTCCGCCTCGGATGAGAGAGGTCGTAGGTTCGATCCAAAGTCGAGTGATACCAAAGACTTCCAGAAATGGTACTAACAGCTGCCTTGTTTGGCGCTCAGGATTAAGGGGTTAGTGTTAGGACTGGTCGGCCTGGTGTCAGGATAATGTGACTGGGTGGGACATCATGCTGCATGTCTGCGGCATGATGCCCCAGTACCAGACATCACTATAAACTGCCACACTGCAGACATCCTAGCGATATGACTGAAAAATTGTTACAGCTATGTTAAAAATCCAAATCACATCACACCATCTTGTTTATATTTAGTGTATTTGTGCAGTGTATGTCATCGTGTGTGTATATTTAATACGTTTGTATTGTATATACCATCTTGTGTGCATATTTATTATGTGTAGTATATATATATATATATATATATATATATATATATATATATATATATATATATATATATATATATATATATATATACATATGTATGTGTGTGTGTGTAATATATACCATCTTATGTGTATATTTTGTGTGTTCGTTTAGTGTATGTCATCTAGTATGTATGTTTACTATGCTTGCATTGTATATGCCATCGTGTGTGTATATTTAATATGTTTGTGCTGTATATGCCACCGTGTGTTTATATTTAACGTGTTTGTATTGTATGTGTCATCTTGTGTCTATATTTAGGATGTCTGTGTAGTATGTCATCTTGTAAGTATATTTAAAATGATTTTGTAGTATATGTCGTGTGGTGTGTATGTGTAGTATATTTGTGTTGTAGGTATAATCAAGTGTGTATGTGTAAATGGAAAGAATGTATTTCCATGAGTAAGGTTGCTCCTTTCATTGACAACAGTATATATATCTATTAAAACCAAATGAGGTAATTTATTTTACGGTAAGACTGGATATTATATTGTCGAAATTTTTCTATGAGGATATATCAATCCTACTACAATTTTACTAATTGTAATCCTATGGACGCATTCGGTCAAAATATTTCAACTCGTCTGTCTCTTGTTAACATGATTTGGTGCAAAATCAATAATGAAATTATTATCCACAAGCCTGTTGAAGTTAACAAACTAATAAAATGAATGAACAAGAAAATGGATGTTTCCTTTCTTCCTGTCACTAATTTTGCAGCTTAAACATGGTCAGTAATAGCTATATCATTTTCAGCATTTATCTTAATTACATTTGTTTAGGATAATAAAAGAAGGATCGATCAATTTTCAAGTACCGTCTATACTCAGTTGTAAGTCGAGCTCAACTTCAAACTGCACAGACCCAGCTCCAGATTGGTAAGAGTATTCAGTAGAACAAAGAACTTGGACCCTGATCTGTCTGCATGTTATGCATCTGCAGATCCGGATCTATGTTTTTTTGTGGGCAGTTGGACTCGACTTATAAATGTGTATATACGGTATATCATTGTTTTTTTCCATTCATTTAAGTTCAGTTCGTACAACATACATGTTATGGATATCATTAATTAACATAATTGCATTAATCAGTACCACCCCAACCCTGCTATTTTTTAAAGTGCGAGTGTGTGTGTGTGTGTGTGTGATTAGGATTTTTAACGTAGCTTTAACAGTCATATCGCTACGATGTCTGCAGTGTGGCAGTTTATAGTGATGTCTAGCACTGGGGCATCATGCCGCAGACATGTATCATGATGTCCCACCCAGTCACATTATCCTGACACCAGGCCAACAAGTCCTAACACTAACCTCTTGATGCTGAGCGCCAAGCGAGGCAGCTGTTATTACCATTTTGTAAGTCTTTGGTATGACTCGGTCGGGGATCAAACCCACGACCTCCCGCATCCGAGGCGGACGCTCTTACCACTAGGCCACCGGAGCGGTCCTTTTAAAGTGCTACAGAGACGAAAGTAAAACATGTTGACAAATAGATTGATGTATTTTTGGTTTGCAAATAGCAGTATGAATAAGAATTCAAGACTGGTTATTGTTTTATACCTCTTTCTCTAGCAAAAAGAAATAACATCCGTTGATTAGACTATATCTCTTTGCCTTTTCTGGACTCGCGGTACTAATTCAGTTCCTATAGTAAACCTATGCAAACACCATGATATTAAAACTTCAATAACTTAACATTTTTGAGTGCTCATGATCGAGCCTATATTTATCAGTATAGATGAAACCTGGATGTCAGCTTATGTGTAGAGGAAAGGATATGAGCAGCGTCATTTTCTGGACCTGCATGTGTTTGAAACATGTGCTTTCGATTCCGCACCAAAGAGTTAGGTGCTAATTTTTTTAATGAGTGTTCCAAACTCAAGACTGTTAAAGGACTGAAATTCCATGAATAAAACAATGTCACTATTTTTTTCACTTACAACTAGGATAAGCTCTCAAAAGATTCTTTTTCCTGACACATAACTCACATTATTAACCAATCCTGGTCAGCTAAACCCATATATACTCATTATTTATGTTCACCCATTTCCAAGCTGGTTCCCATTTTTCCATACCATTAGTACCGTGTGTCCTTCTCTACATGTGGCTGAACAAGGTCAACTCGTTTGAGAGAAACATGCGTAAGTATTGCAAATACAAATCAACGTCACCGGGTATTTAATTGTTCTAACACATGACTATTCTACCATTAATACGCGAGCCCCCAGTCTTTTAATAAACGTGAAATCAGTTTTAGGGTTACTTGATAGTGCAATTCTCGATGGTTTTACTTAAATGCATGGGGCGTGGGGCCGGGGACTTGCCCCCCTCCCCATTTCGCTGCTAAACATGTTTTGGCCTGCGTCCGTAAAACTGAATAGATACCCACTACATGTTTGCCCCCCCCCCACAAAAAAAAAAAAAAGGCCGAGGGGGGACCGTTTGTACTTGTTTATATGTCCGGTCTAACTGAAAAAAAGAACATGACTCAGATCTGCCTTAGCATAATGAGCCGGCAGTTAAGGGCTTGTTTTTTCTTCTACTGGTAAGTGCTAGCGAACTGCATATACCCAGATATGCCATGCGACAATAGATCTGGGTGTAAGTAGTTTGCACTTGAATCAGATTTACTACTGAGTATACGAGTATGTACGGTATGTCTAAAAGTTCACTTATTACTAATTTTCCTTTCCACACCGTAGTCTTTTGCTTCCATTATTTTGAATATATTTTTTGTAGTATGAGATCTTCTAAGATTTTTCTCTGCAATTTAGTTGCAAACCTTAATTAGCCCATTTACGAAAATTGTTAAAAATATTTTTTGTATTTTCTTGTGTAGCTATGAAGGGATTTGTGCAGGAAAAGCAAAATTTCATATTCCACGGAATTTGTAAGATTATAATTCTCGGATAATTATTTCACATACTATGCAGAACTTTTGTGCACATTTATATAATTTGAAAAGAAGAACTTTCGAACTCAAACAAACTCTAACTGAATAAACATGAATCAAATTAGTAGGAATAAATGAGTTGTAATCTTTTAAAAATTTCTTCTAAGTACAAATGCAATAATCAGTTGACGCCTTTATGCGACAGTTTGAACTGATATCATAAGAAAGGGAAAATAGATTTTTACGCTACAATATTTTATAAATGCTTTCGCGACATAACTTTTCTGATTATGTTTCAGGATTCTCCATATATTGGCCATTGGGCGTAAACAATAAGCATGTTATTCTCTCTCTCTCTCTCTCTCTCTCTTCCTGGTTGTGCTATCAATCAATTTGTACTACATCGATAAAAGCTGTGTTAACCAGTATAAAAAGAATGCTATACCTCCAAAATATAGTTGATTTCCGGAAAGTCTCGAACGTTATGTCCAGTGCTGAAACAGTTCGGAAATGGCCCCACCTTGATTCCAGCCGAAATATCAGTAATTGTGACAACGCTTGCTTCATCTGGTTTCACCTCCTCTTCGTACATAATTACGAAAGTAAAAAATGTTGAAGTTTTGACATGCCAACAAAAATTGTTGGATTAATATACAAACCAGTTATGTATATAAAAATCAAAGTTGGACTGTCGTAAGTACGTTATCTTAGTAATGGCCTCCAAGATGGTAAGATGAGGTCCTTATGGAAAAATGGATGAAAAAAATGCGAAGCCTGAGGGTTTTCCCCTCGCCTATTTAAAGCAAATTGTGTGAGAAAATTTCGGTCGTGTACATCTGTGTCACCACGTGGTTTTGTTTAGAAACGTCTTCTTGCTCGCTGCATGCAACTCATTATTGTCTCTACCGCCACGCGCATGTGTTTGGCGCAATGTTCATCCCGGGTCATTAACGAGCAGTTGATACGAGTTTCATGATAGCTTTATCAAAACCTAAAATTAGTTCCGACAGTTGAAAATTTTAGCTTAGAATGCTATCGTTCCTGTCATCAACTAGGAAATATTTAGTTTTAAATAGCCCTTAATTTGTAATGCATTTTACAACTGACACTTGATAACGGGCGATAGGCTGAACTGTTAAATACAGACATGTTGTTGGAAAATTAGGAACTATGAAATACGAAGAGAAAGCATGCTAGAAACACTGTTTTTTTTTTTCATCAGATTGTGCGAGTGTCATAGAGAATAATAATATGTGCAAATGCGTCATATTGTACAAATTCGTTACCGATATGCTAACTTTTAACAACTCTTGAATTTGGTCCTGGTCCTGGTGTTTTCTGAATTTGTGCACGTGTTTTTCCCGCTACTACTACTACTACTAATAATAATAATAATAGATATAAAAAACTTTAGATAATATTGACAATTGCTTTAGATCATCGACATTTATTGCGTTATAATTTTAAAATTCTTTACCAAATTCAAATCATGTTTTTTTTTTTCCGATGTAAGATATTCGGGGAGATTTTGGAACGTAATGAAGAAAGTTAATTAAATATTTCATAGCGACTATTGTGTCGTCATGGCAATCATTATCTAAAGTATAAAAGTTAAAATTTCTTATAAATGTTCTATAAGAATGTTTCAGTTTCAGTTTATAGACTGGGCGTTTCCAAATTATTAATGACCTCATCAATGTTTTAAAGAAAAGAAAAAGAATGAATGTTACTCATAAAAATCAAAAACATAGTGCTAGCTTCAAGCAGTCTTTTCTAGCGAAATGGAAGATGATTGAAACATTCTCACTTTCACTATTATTGCAAGGGGTGGGGGAGCCGATAGTCCACGATCAGATTTGGGTGGAGTGTGAGGATGTGGCTTATTTTTCTTGAACTAAATCGATTTTGCTCAGTTGGTTTCAGATGGGTGTGGAGATAGTGAATTAAAAAAATTTATCAAAGATTAATAACTATATCTCATTATGATTTTTATCAACGTATCCATCAATCAATTGATTTTTCATTTACTGGAAGTTCGTTTATTTTTCTGTTTAATTTATTCATTCGTCTCTCACTTGTTTTCGTTTTGTTATGTCCTCGTTAATTCATGGATTATTTTTTGTCACTTTAGTCCCTCTCTCATTGAATCTTTCATTAATCCATCGGTTCTTTTTGTTACTCATTCATTCTGTTATATCTCCCTTCATCATTTCATTTACTTAGTCATAAATTATCTTTCACTCTTTCACTCATACACACGTTCATTTACTCATCCATGTCATCTTCATTTGACTCGTTGCTCATCTACAATCATTTTCTCAGTCATTTTACCACATTCATTATTTTACTCTTTATCAATATATGTATACTCTCATTCATATATTATTGTCCTCTCTCTCATTTATATATATATATATATATATATATATATATATATATATATATATATATATATATATATATATATATATATATATAAACACGTGATTATGACCATATTATGTACACTCATTGCTAATTTAGCTGTATGATTCTCAAAATAAGGGGAAATAATGTAAATTTAATGCTTTATTTTATTTTTGTGTGTGTTTTTGCAAGCGCAGATTTTTTCGATATATGTCTTATGTCTCCTTTAAGATAAGGCGTATACATTACCCAATATACAGTGAAGGAGCAACCACTCAAGCAACTCTAGCAACTATTGTAGGGAGAAGGCCCAGACACAGTGGGGTCCTAAAATTTTCATCAAACAATACTTTTTATTGGAAAGGAGACCCATAATTACGATTTGAGTGGAAGGAGGGGGTAGGGCGGTCTCGCCAAGCTGCTGCTAATATGTCAAAACGAGGTTAAATACCCAAAATGGTGTTATGTTGTTTAGCAATGTTACTACATGAAAAACGTTGTTTCGATTTCGATATTTTATTTATCAAATCACCCTGAACAGCTGAACAGTGTATGTGGTGTGTGTGTGTGTGTGTGTGTGAGAGAGAGAGAGAGAGAGAGAGAGTATCAGTAAAAGCCGAGGCAGTCTGCAGCAAAATATATCCACTGGATGCACTTCTTATTTGTTGCTAGGAGACGGGATATGGCGCACAAACTTTCCATCCGGCTGACGAAGTCAGTCAGTGAGTACAGTGGCACAAGGCGACCAGAGAAGGACTAAACTAAGCTGGAAAAGAGAAAGTTTCACACACACACACACACACACACAATGATCTTTGCAATATTCTTGACAGACGAGACAAAGAAAAAACTTCTGTGATCTATACAGTCCATAAACCGATAACAACATGTACATTATTCAATCCTTTACACTGGGAATTCAAATAAACAGAGATTTAATTAATGCATGTTTTATATATAGAAAAGATTTCTTTGCTCCATTTCATCAATCGTGTTGGTAATTTTTTTTTTTTGTAAACTGTATTTATTATTTTTTAACAGGTATAACCTTGATGCGAATTCTCTAAATCTAGCTAACATAATTAGTGCATTATAGATCCAAAAGTTGTAAAAGCGTTTTTGGATTCAGTTTATTGTTGTACTCGTACGACTTGTCACATTAAAGTGCATTTCCTACGATCCGTTTCGGCACGTGATACGCACGTGCCACAGCGATCCCATTGCACGCTGCTAGGGTGAAACAATATCGCAACTTGGTCTGATTTACTGGCGAAGCGTGTACGAAGCTCGTTCATTATTCTTTCCGTTTTCTTAGCATGTTAACGTATGTAATCAGGGGTATTCACCACATGGAAACTCATCTTTTAACCTTCATTTGGAAATAATTTAAATCAATTTACTCATCAAAGGGTGCATTTCGTTCTGGTAACATTTGTCGAACGGGCAGAATTTTCCCATGGTTTCCCTCATTTTTTTCTTCACTTCTCTCTATCTTGCACATTTTATTATGTCAAAGCAATCCACAGTGCGACAGCATCTTTTGTAGATTTGGCTGCAGTTAACAGTGGACAATACATGACCATAAATTGAAACGAGTAAATCTGAGATAACTGTTATACAATTCTACTGGTTCCTATGGGTCGGTGGTTGTTCCCGAGATTTTCTCCGAGTTCTTTCTTCACTATATATAATGGCCGTCATGTATAGCGTGACATGTGCTGGAAAATGGTTTTAAACCCGCAACAATAATAACAACTCTACCAAGCCAATGCAGTGCTGAACAAAGTTCAGTAAACAAACAGGCACAGAAAATGTGTATATATATAGAATGAGAGTAGGTTCTTGTCATAAATGTGCAATATGACACATGTCAATCTTGTGCAAACAGAATCATTCTTAAATGGAATGCTTTATAGATATATCTTGCTGGTTTAAGCATCATTCTTTTTTGTTTAACTAATTTAACTAACACGAGTAGGCTACTATAAATTGGAAGAGAGACTTGATCTTACACAACAATGGGAACGTATATATTTTCTTAAAAGATGGTGTGACACAGGACAAACTTATTTTCTAAATCAATAGTGTTACAATATAGATGTTCTTGTTCGAGTCTATTTTAAGCATTCCGCCTCTTTCAATTCTTAATCGGTGCGATGATAATCTCAAGTTAGCAAATGCAGTTCTAAATGTAGAAGACAAAATAGTCACATAATTTTCAAATTCCTGTAAGTGTTTACATTTTTATATGAATATAAAGCCCATCTATCATGAATATGACTACTAAATTTTCTTTATTGAATACATTTAAAATTTAAAATTCTTTGCTTAAATATTTTACGTAAATTCTTCGTATCAACAACAAAACATGAATATTCATTCTCATCCAGTTTGGCTTTAACTTTACATGCCTAATGTGTATAGCATTACGAACACAATTTGTATAACATTACCAGCCCAATTTGTATAACATTACCAGCCCAAACTGTATAACATTACCAGCCCAAATTGTATAATATTACTGGCACAATTAATATCGCATTGCTAGCCCATTTTATATAGCATTACTAGCCGATTTTATATAGAAGTACTAGCTCTATTTGTATAGAATTACTAGCCCAATTTGTAAAGTATTACTAGCTCAATTTGTATAACATAACTAGCCCAATTAGTATAATATTACTAGCACAATTTGTGTAAAGTACAAGCCCAATTTGTATAACATTACTAGCACAAATTATATAGCATTGCTGTCCTAATTTATATAGCATTGATAGCCCAGTTGATATAGAATTGCTAGCCCAATTTATATAGAGGTACTAGCTTTATTTGTATAGCATTACTAACCCAATTTGTATACGATTAGCAGCCCAAGTTATATAGCATTACCAGCCTAATTAGAATAATATTACCAGCCCAATTTATGCAGCTTTACTTGCCCAATTTGTATATTACTATCCCAATTTATACAGCTTTACTTGCTCAGTTTGTATAATATTACTAGCCAAATTTATACAGCTTTACTTGCCTAATTTGTATAATATTACCAGCCAAATTTACACAGCTTTACTTGCCTAATTTGTATATTACCAGCCAAATTTACACAGCTTTCCCTGCCTAATTTGTATAATATTACCAGCCAAATTTACACAGCTTTACTTGCCTAATTTGTATAATATTACCAGACCAATACTTTTATAACATTACTTGTCCGATTTATATAACCATTACTACTTTTTCTTGGTAATCAGTTGAATAAATATTTAACAATAATATTACTACTGTAGTATTTACAATATATTACCAATATTTAATAAGTGATACATATCGTGATACATAAAGAGGGTATCTCCCGAACTATAATTCAAAATGTGCCCGTAATAGTTTACATCATGTGTAATCGCATTGTTAAAAAAGGAAGTATTCAAGTACATGAAAGTACCTGACGATGGCGAAAATGTAAAAGGATCTAAATTTGTACACCTGTAAGATGAAATAGCAAAAATCACATATTATGGTATTTGAAATATTACACAAAGATACTTTTATAATATTGTAATAAATTTGGAATATGCGCATTTAGTTATAGCGCCCCGTTTTAAGGAATTCTTAGAATTTTGTGATTTCTTATCTGATTACTGGCATTCGGTGCAGTGGAAATATTCTTTAGCCCGAAATAATTAGACAGTTACTAGGAGCAAGCGTCACGGAGTGACGTGTTTGTGAGTTTCCATGATGCCATGGTTCACTTTTAGTGAATTCAGGTCAAAACCGCACGAGAGTGTCCCTGGTGTACCATAGTCCCTATTCAGATCCAATTGTTGTTGTTGTTGTAGGGTTTAACGCCATTTTTCAGCACACGATAGGCTATACATGGCGGCCAGTATTAATGGTGGAGGAAGAACCCGGGAAAACCCATGAAATAACCACCGACCCACTCAAATCTAATGGTGTACATTGGTGGTGTGACTGAAGTGGCAGTATTTACGGTAGGAGACAGGTAAATTACACAATGGAATCAATAAGAAGGGACTTAGCAGGTACCGTTTATGTCCCCATGGTGGCAAATGTGATGCAGTTGTACTGGCGAGATGTACCTGGAAACCATGGATTGACTGGCCTAAGGTGGCGTAGTTAAAATAGTTCCTTCTTTTAAGGGATAGTTGTATAGTTTCTACGGCGTGAACTGCCGACAGTACGGAAAGTTGATGAAGAGAAATCATGCAGATGTGCAGTTGATGTATATCTGGTAAGCTGTGAGATTTGTGGTCTTGCACTGATTAGAGTAAAATTTATGTATAGAATGGACACGTCGGGCTTTCTAATTTACAACTGAAGTTGTATGGAAGTCTTAAGAAATTTGGGGTAAACTTATGACTTCTAGCGGGAATCGCGCCAGGGTTTGACACCGCTCGGTCAAGTAAAGACCCCTGGCTTGTAACAATATTACCAAAATGGAACTTTCAGTTAGGAAATTATGAACCTCTAGAAATATATATTTTGATATAAGGAGTAGTTAATAGTATTTAATATTTTCGTGATAGAGATTTTTTTATCTTTTATATTTTTTTTCGTTAAATATTTTCGTGTTTATTTTACAACTGAATATTTATCAGTTCTAACAGATCATTGTCTAATTAAGGCAAGGTAGAACTATGTCGCATCATTTTTTAAACCTATATTTAGGATTCTGGGACTAACTTTCTCAATATAATTTACGGCATCTCTTTTAAAAAAATTTAATGTGTTGTCTTGACGAAAAAAACCTTCATACCCTAAAAGGTTTAGGACATTTCAACTTTTGACATATTTTGAAGCCCAAACGTGAAGTGGAATAAAAAAAAGTATGTTTCTGTATTACTAAATAACAGAGTAGGAAAGTATATGACCAATTTTGTGCTATTACGCCCGATGATATATGAGAGCAATGCATAATGGGAAGACCTGTCTGCAAATATATACACAGACAGCTGGACATATATGGGGTTTCATAATATCAGATTCTATGTAACTATCTGATTCTAAGAATCAAACAAGACAAAATACATTTTCAGATGTTACTGGCCGCCATATTGGACATCTGATGACCTTAATGGATATATATGGTGTTTGATATTTTAAATAAAATGTTTAAATCACATGACAATATCATACAACACTTTTAAAAAGATTGATAAAGGAGGTTTTCTTTGGGTGCTAAAATGTAGTAATGATTCTGCTGATATTATCGCAGGATGTCTCGTTGAAATATGTACAGTTTGCTCGAAATGTTTGTGAGCAGTTACCCACTGATCTTCCGCACAGACACATATGATCACCATGTGTTGATGCTGCAATTGTCTGCTAGGGACTTTATTCTAGAAATGTTCATAGTATACACTGAGACTGAGATTCCTCCATCTTGGGTGAGCCGCGGAAACTCAGTTGGTAGACGTATCTGATTCATGATCCAAGGGTTGTGGGTTCGATGCCAACTCTGAACAATCGGGATTGGCTGTTTCGATGTGTTCCCGGGTCGGGAAAGACGCTGAGACCCCGTTCCCTCGGCATGATATAGTTAAAAACGTGTTTATAGTGCCGTTAAAAACAACCAACAAGTCCTCAGTCTTTACAGCCCATCTTTGGTATTATGCGCAAGATTAAAAATAAATAAGATACCTGGCGTTTATGATGCACAACCGTTGCCTTAAAAGAGCCATATTACCTCGAAACAGGCAGTGGCGTGAAACACGGAAACGTCCGTTTCTTGTGGATTCATCTAACATGCTTGCGAATACTATCATTGCTTCTTCCGCTAAGAATTACGATGGGGTGACTGAATATAACAGTAAGTGTTCAGTTGTCAAAATTTTAAAAAAGATTTTTTTTTTTTACAAATTATTTCAAAATGCATTATTAAATTTTCAACAGTTAAAAAATATCATAGTAATTTTGCAAAATGCTGAATAATCAGTCTGAATTGAATTTCAATTTATCATTTCCATTATGAAAATACTGTTGATATTTCTATGGGGAAATCTGTCCATTTTATATAATATTGAATTCCTGTGCGACTATCTTGTATTTTTTTACTTTTATTTAATAATGAATATAATCTGCAAATAGTATGCAGAACCTGCATTTGATAAGTTTTAAAGATATTTGAATTAGCTTGTTATTTCTTTGCTATTTTTCTGGAAATTTTGTAATTTGGTACACAAATAGGTAAGTGATAAAAAGACTTTTTTCAGATAATTTCCAGTTTTTCGTTGCACTGTAATTTTGAAAGACACTCGCGGAGGTAACAATTAAACTTAGTGTACCGTCCATGGTTATTTGTTTACATATCGATCGATTTTGTGGGGTCAGTTTGCATATAAGGCGATAAATCAATGATATAAAATTATTAGTTTCATCATACGATAGGTTTATAGTTGAAAATGTTAAATTCTGTCAAATGTAACATAAACTAGTAGAAATTGCTTCTATTGTGTAGATGCCATGAAAAAGTTTCTTGTCCTCATTCCTAAAATACTATCGGGACTCTGTATGTGTGTGTGTATGTATGTATGCATGCATGTATGTATGTATGTATGTATGTATGTATGTATGTATGTATGTATGTATGTATGTATGTGGAGGGAGGAGGAGGAGGGTACCCATAAATACAATCTACGCTATATAGTGCTGAATAAACATGGAACCCGATTTCTAATATTCGTTCGTATGTCTATAAATCACCACTGACATCAATACCTCACTGTGTTAATGCAGGTGACACCATTAAGATAAGAAGAAAGATTTAAATGTTGTTAAAGTTCATATGAAATTTACAGGCTCTGATATCTTTGGTATTTGTTCAGTAATTTAAAAGTCAAGCTATGTACCTGTAAAGTTAATTGTGTTATATAAGATGCTACCGCAAGATATCGGGCATGGACCATGTAACCAACAAAGAGGTCCACAGCAGGAGCCAACGAGCCATCGGACCATATGAAGACCTATTGACTACTGTGAAAAGGCGCAAACTGAAGTGGTACGGTGATGTCTCAGGATCATCTGGACTTGCAAAAATAATCTTGCAAGGCACAGTGCGGGAGTGAAGAAGAAGAGGCACATAGAAAAAAAGTGGGAAGACAACATCATGGAGTGGACAGGCATGGTGTTTGGAGATTCCCAAAGGGCAGTAGAGAACAGGGAAAGATGGAGAGAATTGTTTGTGAAGTCATTTGTGGTGCCCCAAACGACCTCTTGGGCTACGGGATTGATGATGATGATGATGATGATGATGATGATTATTAATCATTTAGAGAGAGAGAGAGAATATTTTATTTAATTATTCTAGAAACGATATACAAAACCCTGTAATGCTAATATCTCTCATGGTTTGATTTTGATAGTTAAAAGGCACTTGTCACATGAACAAATCGTTTAAAAATATTTTTCAAATTCTAAATCCAACAGTAAAGTGTTTTAGTTTAATACTTTCAATTAGAAGAAATAAAGCTAAAGAAGTCATGTTCAATTGTTTTAGTCCCATTGTTTTATAACCTGTTTTCAAATATATATTTATTTAAGCATTCTATTTAGCCAAGTTGTCTCGTATAAAAATACTTTGGCGAACAGAATTCAGAGTGATGTGATTTTTTGTGTGTTAAGAACCATCACAGGGCTGTCGTGCCAGTTTTGAAAGCCTGTTGATCTATGTACATACAAACCACCACAGGGCTGATGTTCAAGGATAAGTAACCCATGTATTCATGTATATGCTAACCATCACAGGGCTGGTGTCCCCGTTTTAAAAGCCTCTTGTCCAAGGTTCAAAGAAGCCTGTTGTGCCAGTTTTTAATGCCAGTTGTTCTCTGTGCATACAAAACATTACAAAGCATGTGTGCCAGTTTTAAAAGCCACTTACTCTAAGGGACAAATAATCGATAAGAGTGTTTGTGTGCTAGTGTTAAAAGCCACTTGTGTTAAGTATATCTATAATTTTTTGAACTCCTAGTACATGATTTTGTCTGAATTTTAATTTTTATTCACAACTGTAAATTGTAGTGATTATCTGTATCTAGATTTCTTACGTGCATAGGGTCTAATTTAGGATATTAAAGAATGTAAAAATGATAGGATCTATAAATAGATACGTATGTGCTGAGAATTACTAACAATGAAATCATTAATTAATATGTTTTTGAGATTTTCGGCCCTCTTCCAATTGGACAGATCGATTTGATGGTATTTTAGAATTAAGTTAATTCTTTTTGAGTGACTTAGGTCGAACGAATAGGTATTTTGAATTATTAGATTGAGTAGTAAGATGTGTCACGTGGGGTATTGCGACGTATTGGCGAAGAGACACTTTGAAAGTGTTTATAAGGAAAGAAATGAGCAATCAAATTTTCATACCTATTTTGGAGTCATTCGTATTTCTTGTGTTTCTGTTGTAACATCAAGTCTGTAGACGTGTTATATGTCGTACTTAGATATTATTTGGGAGGAAAAACAGTTGTTTGAACGGTTCAGTGGAAATGGAGAGTACTCATTTGACTATAATAGTATTTTGGAACTATTGTGAATTATTCAAGGGAGTTCTAGACAACACCATTTTGACGTCACGAATCTTGGCGGACCAGTGCATTTCCGGTTCTGAAGTTTATATGGAACTTTTCATTCTTCTGGAGTTCAGTAGACCTTTCTCATGATTATTTTAGAATCACTTCACAAGTTCCTCACGCATTTTCATTTTTAACCTTGATAATTAGATTATTTGTTAAGGTTTACAAAACTTGTTGGTTTTGCTTCTTGTTATTACTTAGTTTATGACCATAGAGTCCTAGCAGAAAGTGGGGGCTCGTCTGGGATAAAAATGTTAGAAATATTTAAGAGAAATTTAAAATGTTTTATAATTTTAAATAAATTTTTCTTTAGAACATTTCTTTATCCTTGGTCTTTTTACTTTATATTTTGAAACCAACAATCTGTCACAATGTCATCAGTTGTGGAGAATTTTGTTTCCAATCCGCCTCAGGAAGTCTTTGAGTGTTTAATGAAAGATGAGTTGCTAGAGCTCGCCAATCGCTATTATCTTTCCAACACTAAATCGTCTTTGTTAAAACAGGAGATTAAGCATATTTTGGTAAAGTATTTGACGGAAAAGGACATTTTTGAAAGCTAATGATTTGGGATTAATTATTAAGTCTCTATCTAGCTCTGAAATGAAGCTAAAAGAACTGAAATTGAAACACAATAAGGAAATATAGCTAAGAAGACTTAAGCTTCAAAAAGAAAGAGAAATACAGATGCAAATAGAAGAAAGCGAGAGAGAGAGAGAGAGAGAGAGAGAGAGAGAGAGAGAGAGAGAGAGAGAGAGGGGGAAGAGAGAAATGATAGAAAAGAAAGAGAGACAAGTTCAGAAAGAAGAAAGAGAGACGCAGATGAATTTACAAATGCAAAAGGGAGAAAGAAAGAAAAAGGTAAGAGCGGAAAATGTAGATATAATAGAAGAAAGAGAAATGCAAATGAAATTACAAATACAAAAAGAAAAAATAGAGATTGAAATGCAATTGAAATTTAAAGAATTAGAACTGGCAAGCAAAAATTACTCTCCTACACGTTCAGTTTTGATGTTATCAAAAATATTAAATTTGTTCCCCCTTTTTGCGGAAAAAGAAGTAGATAAATATTTTTTACATTTTGACAAATATCTGTAAGTTTTAAATGGCAAAGAGAACACTGGGTTTTATTGTTACAGAGTGTACTTATTGGCAAAGCTCGTGAAGTATACACTTCATTGTCAGTAGAATAAAGTGTTGATTATGAGTTGGTCAAGAATTATATCTTGAAGGCTTATGAGTTGGTACCCAAGGCATATCGACAGAGAATTTGGAACTGTAGAAAAGCAAACAACCAAACCTATGTAAAAGTGGCACGGGGAAGAGCTCTACCATTTTAATAACTGTGCGCTTCTTTAAAAAAAAAGGTCCATCAAGATTATGACAAATTAAGATAATTAATTTTAGTTGAAAACTTCAAAATTTCTATCCATTGTGATGTCAAGACTCAACCTTCATCAACACCGGGTAGTAAATTTTGAAGAAGTTGTTCATACATCCGATAACTATTCCTTGACTAATAAAGTTTAATTTGTCAGCAAATGTTCCTATCAGAAGATGATTAGTAGAAAACCACTTCAGTCTCAAGCGAGTACTTAAAAATTTCAATCTGGCACAACTTATAAAAATCAAATGTCTGACAAGGCTGATCAGAAATCCGTATCTCTTCCTAGTGCGCTTCTCGCAAGAAAATATGGCACGTTATTTCTGATTGTTTTAAGTTTAAAAAAAAAGCAAAAGAATAAAGGCAAAGCTGTTCTGAATGCTCTTGTTTTACAGACGCCATGGTCATGTATTGGAAACAATACATTTTTTTTTTTTAGGCCAAACAAACCCGATGAGTCTGCTTTTATTATGGAGAATTATGAATCATTCATGTAGAAAGGTTCTATATCACTTTTTGGTGATTCGGCCAACCTTATCCCGATTAAAATATTAAGAGACATATGTGCTTCTCATAGTATTTTATTTTCAGGTACTTTGTCTTTGTCTGAGAAATCTTAGGCTTCTGAAAGTTTTCTTTTGCAATGAGTATAGTGCGATTTTATTCACATTCCACTCCATAATTTAATTTAACATCAAACTTAATTTCAGGACCAGTGACTTCTTTGCCTATGGAGGGTGTTCATTCATTGCTAGTCGATGACTTAGCTGGAGATAATGTTGTGGGAGGCGGAAACAGAAATACCTGCATCACCAACCACGTAGACGTGTTAAAGGAGTTTATTGAGATAGCTCTGTAAATCATTCAGTTATTTTAGCTGTTCCTGTCCCACACAGTGATGACTTAAATGATGATGTACAACTTGATTGTTGACTTTGGTGCAACTAGTCTTAAAAATTCTGAAACATTAAAGAACCTGGACAATAAATTTTCACATCCATAACCACAAGAGAAGAATAAGTTAAACAGCTAATATGTGAATAAAAGTGCTTGTTCTCAGATGATCCAACTCAAACAAACAAAATCTACCATGACGTTGAAATTGCAGATCTAAGCCTGTAAAATAGCACCCTTACAGGATGAATCCTCTCAAGCAGGAATGTTTGAAAAATGGAAATGTAATATTTGTTGGAGAATGACTTTACTGAACCAAGTAAAAGTAACTGGAGTTCACTGTGTATTCCTGTGCCAAAACCGGATAATTCTTTCCATATGTGCACTGACTATAGAAAAGTGAACAGTGTCACTCACTACAGAAAAGTGAACAGTGTTACTTAAACAGGCTAATTTCCAATACCAAGAATCAATGACTGTACTGACAGAATTGTAATTGCAAAATATGTCACAAAGTTTGACCAATTAAAAGGACCCTGGCAGATTCCACTTACTGATAGAGCAAAGAAATTTGGATCTTTGCAACTCAAAATGGTCTCTACTAATACAAAGTAATACCATTTGAAATGAAAAATTCTCCCTCAACATTCCGTCACTTAATGAACACAGTAACATCTGGTATAGATGGCTGTGATACATACATTGATGACATCATTATATCCAGCAGCAGCAGGAAAGATCACCTAGAAACTATCTGGAAGTTCTTTGTTTGATTGAGTGAGGCTAATTTGACAATTGAAGTAACTGAGTTTAGCCAAGCTTGTGTCACATTGTTAGGACATATTGTGGGATGTAGTCAAGTCAAGTCTGCAGAAACTAAGGTTAAAGCCATCTTTGAATTCCCAGTGACTACCAGTAAAAAGATGCTGGTACAATGTTTGGGTATGGTTGTATATTATCAGAAATTTCACTAAAATAATTCCATAATTCTTGAGCCCCTGACCAATTTATTGAGTAAGAAGACCAAATGTTGTTGGTCTGACAAATGTCAGAAGACATTTGATAAGTTAAAGGCTATACTTAAAAGCGCACCAGTTCTTTCAGCTCCAGATTTCAACAATCATTTAAAATGTCTCTTGTTGCAAGTGGTTATGAGGTTAGTGGCATATTAATTCAGGAAGATAAAAATGATGTGGATCATCACTAGAGAAATTATTCCACTATCAAGAAGGAGTGTTGTGCTTTAATTTTGATTTTACAACACTTCGAAGTGTATGTTAATTCTGTTTCTCCAGTTATTGTATTCAGAGATCACAACCCCCTTACTTTCATCAATGAAATGAAAAATAAAAATCAGAGGGTGTTGAGATACAGTTGGATGTTGCAAAAATACAACACTGACATTTGGCACATTAGGAGAAAATAAATTTAATTGCAGATGCACTTTCACATGTATGGGAGTTCTGTATTATTTCATATACATTTTTGTACATTCATTATACATCTTCATGTGTGATTTCATTGTTACTATCATTTTTGTGCTTGATTAATATGGAAAATGAAATCTTTCTTTTCCTTATGAGTGGAGGTGTTTTTGTATATCTATATTTTTTGTAACTCCTGGTATATGACCTTTCTGATTTTTATAATTTTTATTCATGACTGTAAATTGTAGTGAATAACTATAGCTGGATTTCATATGTGCATAAGATCTAGTTTATGATACAAAAGAATGTAAAATTGCATTGGATCAATAAAGTGTGTTAACATTTACTAATAATAAAATTATCACTAAGTTTTTGAGATTCTACTTTTGCCAATTGGACGGATTGGTCATGTGGCAATCTGATTAAAATCAGAGCTCCGCTGTCCTACGTGAAGATCTGATGGTGACTGCTTAAGGGTCATGTTCTCGTGACCTTTGAATTAGCCAATGGAAATGCAGCTTTCAAAAATCTGAAAGTGAAACTGTTTGGTACACATTCATGCTCTCCATCCACACTGCTCAGTTTCCAAATGCCAAGATATAAGACTTTATCTGATTGGTGGATAAAATTAGTGGCTATGGTAATAACATAGATTACCAGAATATGACTCCTAAACGGTTGCCATCAGATCTTGATGTATATCAATGGAGATCTGATTTTAATCAGATTGGGTTAGGTGGTATCTTAGAAGAATTAAGATAGTTCCTGTTGAATGGCTTAGGTCACATGAATCGGTATTTTGAAATATTAGATTGAGTAGTAAAGTCTGTCACATGAGGTATCATGACATATAGTTGTAATAGACACTTTGAAGGTGTATATAAGGAGAGAACTAAGCAATCAATTTTGCAATCCTATTTTGGAGTTATTCTTATTACTTGTGTTCCTGATGTAATATCAAGTCTGCAGATGTTTTTTATGTTGTACTTAGGTATTATTTTAAAGGTAAAACATTTGTTTGGACTGTTTTGTGGAAATACAAACATGTTCATTGGACTATAATATTATTTTGGAACTATTGTGAATTATTCAAGGGAGTTCTGGGCAAATCCATTTTGACATCACAATTCTTGTTGGACCAATCCATTTCCACTTCTTAAGTTTATATGAAACTTTTAATTCTTTTGGACCTCAGTACAACTTTTTTTCAAGATTATTTTGTGTTTACTTCATAATAATAATAATAATAATGAGGACTTTGTATAGCGCCTAATCTTTAGAAGCTCTAAGCGCTTTACAACATTAGACAACACCTATAAGATAAAAAAACATATAATAATATTATTACAAAAATAAACACCATGAAATTAGAAGAAAAAAACATTAAAAAATAAAAAATATGTTGAGAATATTTCAGGTAGGAAACATTATTAGATCTTTAAGTTTGTTCTTGCAGTCGAAAAAAGTGAGTTTTGAGAGCCCTCTCAAATGTGATCACTGTGTCTTTGTGTCTAAGTTCAGTGGGCAATTCATTCCACATTGCTGGGCCTTGGTATGCAAAAGAATGCTGTCCATATGACTTTGTTTTCATAGTGGGAATAATGAGTATACAATTGTCAGAGGAGGAGCGTAAATATCTTGCTGGTGTGTTTGATTCTGGATCGAATGGATAGCCAGTGTAGGGTACAGAGCAGCGGGTAGGTGTGCTCTGATCGTGGTACTCTAAGTATGATCCGAGCAGCTGTGTTTTGAACTTTTTGAAGTTTCTGGAATAGATATTCAGATGAACTAGACAGAATTGAGTTACAATAGTCCAGTCCTTAAAGTACTAATGAACACACAAGTGTTTTAGTGGCATCAACTGAAAGATATTTGCGAATTGAGCTGATGCATCTCAGCTCAAGATATGCAGCCTTAAAGTTCCTCTCATGTTTTCATTTATAATGTTGATAATTAAATTATTTGTTGATTTGCTTCTTCTTTCTGTTACTTACTTACTTATGACCATACATTGTAACACTTGCCCTAAGGTACAGAGAAGCCATCACAGTCCTTGTATATCAGTTTTAAAAGAAACTTGTTCAAGATACAAAGAAGCCATCACAGAACTTGTGTGCCCATTTTAAGAGCAACTTGTCTACATACATAAAAACCATCACTGAGCTGGTGTGCCACTTTTAAAGTCACTAATCCAAGGCACAGACACCTGTGCTTAACTACTTGTTCCTTGACAAAACTGAAATTATCAAATAAACAAGTTTAAAAACGGAACCCTGTTATAGGTATGTTCAAAAATAGTAGGAGAGAAAGTTTATTTAAGTAAACAGCAGTGGAGAGAGAGAGATTATTAACACAAGAGTTTATGTAGTGCATAAGGGAAAACAAAAGCTATACTATTTAAATGAGAAATTATTTCAGATTTAAATTTTTTTAATTTTCAGTGGTGAATACCAATATGACACAAATTTCATCACAAAATAAAGTTTATAAAACTGTAAAATGGAGCAAATAACTAGCATATTAACAGTGTAGGTATCTGTAGTTGGACGGCATCCATATATATATATATATAATAATTAAATTTATTTATGGCCTAAGATTCAAATAGTAGATTTAGCAGTATAACTACAGTATCTATATTATCTACATGCATTTAAATATATACACACATTAAGCATGCAGTTAAAATCTTTGCATTTTATAAAAAAAGCAAAGGAACACAGAGTTTCAAGAATCTGACCATGGCCAGTGTATGTTGAATCCACCCCTAAGCTCTGATAATGAGTTTAACAGGCTATAATAATATGCTATTAATATTAACATAAAAAAAAAAAAACTGCAATACTGATGTTCATCGAGGATGTGCACAGACAAAGATGGATAATTACATTGATGTCAAAGCAATAGCAAATATGCAGTGATTACTTATAAGCACTATATAATGGGTTATACCTAATTATGTGTTCATATCTCTAAATATTAGGGAATTCAAACTGTGTGAAACAAAGTTTGACTCTCTTCAGTAAAATACAAGACTGAATAGCACTTGTCAGGATCATGGGGGTCTCTAAGCATATGCAGCAGCTGTTTCAGTGAAACTTGGAATCCAACATAGATTTCTGGCTGCAAAGTTTTCAGTATGAATTGAATATAATTTTACAAATTTTATAAATTTAAATTATTATCACCCAATTTAAAGAAAATGGGGTGGGAGGAGGGGAGGGGGATTTGATATGAACAAAAGTAAAAACATAAATGTAAATGTATCAGACAGTTCTAGGAATATTACCTGGACAAGAGTTTGACACATGGACAGACGGGGATAACTCTTAAACTGCTGATCAGACAGACCCCACTTTTTTACAGGACAGTGACTATCAAGATATAAAATCATAACAACTTTCATTGGAATATTTCTAAGGAGTCTGGAGATAAACAAAGTTGCAATGAACAGACAGACATAACCTCCCAAACTTCATATACAGAAAATGCACTGAAGTGAATCATACAGAAAGAACATTCCAGTGAATTGACAAATCTTAATAAAATGCAAAGATCATAACTGCATAACCTTTTGAAAATCACAGACGTTGTTTACTTTTGACTAAAATGAGGTGAAATGAATAGTAACCAGTGAGGAAATAAAAAATAACAACTCAAAATCCACCATAAAATTATGAACCTGACAGATATACTCATAATTAATGTACAGCCGCACAGAACGTAGACCTGAGCTGACGTCACACAATGCACATGCAGATCAGGGTCTATGCTGTTTGTTCTACTTATTACTCATAACAAATTGCACAGACCCAGATCTTCCAGTGCATTATGCAATGACAGATCTGGGTCTGTGAAGTATGCATTTGGACTCATCTTAGAAGCAAGTATATATGGTACCATTACCAAGATCACATGATAAGGACTGAGACAAGGTAACAATTCATTGTTATTACATTATAATATTGAAATTACAATAGTATTTTATTTTTATTTAAAAAATTTAAATTGGCTGGATGCAGTGGTAGTTTAGTCTTTCAAAAGCACATACGCTTCAAAATTAATATCATGGAGTACATTTGAGAAAATAATGAGAGTTGGAGGTGTAATGACTGAAACACTATATTTTTAACCTCAATATTTATATCCTTTTTACAAAATGAACCAAGATACTATTTTGCCTTGTCTATCAATAAAATAACATTTTAGGTCAGTATTTCTACATAAGGGCAGACTACTCTTTGATATTTATTGAAAACAATTTTTATCTCAGGAACTGAAGAGATGAAAGATCTAATCATTGCCTAGCTATATAGAGAAAATTAATTATCTCTGCTTAAGCCAAAAAGAATACGTCTTGAAATATTTCACTGATAAGGTAAAAAAATATTATATAAACTGTGAATACCCTGAGGTTTTTATCCATCACCTCAAGTGAAAAATGGGTGTTTGATCAGGGTTTGATAAGAAATGCAACAACAATATACGGTTTTATTTCTGAACATGTGATTGTGGGATTCATGTGCATTTCTAAAACAAATGTGCAAAACACTGAACTGAATGCACAGTTATATGAATTTTTCAACTACTACATTTTTTCTTCATTAATTGCTGTTTTTTTCTTTCAAATAGATGGTGGAGTTTTTCCCCTAAATGTTCCATCCTAGAAATGACCCTGTATATGAATTTTGTAAAATCAAGGTGAAGATCTAGATATTAAATGTAATGCCATCAAAGACACAGCAAAAACGTTTTTTAAAAAAATGGTCCCCCCCCGCCCCGCAAAATAATAATTATTACACTTTTATTTATTGTTTTTTGACTGGTAGATTTATGTTAAAGTATATAATGGTAAAGTCTTCATAAGAAGTTAAAAATAAAGTAGTATGTCCTAAAATATAACATTGTTGGCTACATAATGATTTTTATTCCTTACCAAGGCAAATTTTTGGTTTCCTAATTTTACATATTTAAAATTGCAATATGCATCATATGGTTTATGGTAGATGGAAATGGAGAAAGAAATTAAAACAAACATACTCATAAATGGTCTCAATGTAACAGAATACAACACAGTCTGATAACTCCTGTACAACTGATAACATGAAAGGTTATAAGAAGATCTGAAGACTTTAAATATCTAATAATTGGGTCTGAATCGATGTACATGATTCACCAAGTCATTATTTTACTTGTTAACTGCCATGAGTATTTGGCTGTTAAAAGTAGCATAACAAAACTAAAAATTTCATTTTCATAATGCTTTCTGGCAATGTGACACAAATATTTTGGTATGTGACATAGACTGTTTAAAAATGTTAAATTTTGTATAAAGTTTTTAATTAAATAAAATGTTTGTTGTTAGACAGGGATCAATCATCTCCCCCTGCTTCTTCCTCTGCTTGTTCTTCTGTTTCAGCCTCAGGTTCTTGATCTCCTTTCTCACCATCATCTCCCTGAAAAAAAGAGTGTTTGTTAACATTGAAAATACAGTAAAATGTCATGTATACAGATGCCCCTTCTCTTAACCTTTCAAATATATTGACCAACAGAGTGTTCTCTTTATACATGGTTTTATTCCATATAAATGTATCAGTTACTGGGACCAAGATTTATCTAAATACACATGCAAATCACTTAGTTTAGTTTACTGCCTGTAAATGTTTTCATGATTGGTCACCATGTAAGCAAACATTCAAATGGACATCGTTGTTAGTGGATGTGTATCTCCAGGTAGTATATCGACATGTATTATAATTTTTTTCACTGGTAAATATATGCAGTAGTAAGTAAAACAATATAATGTCAAGCCTAATGATCTTTCACCTCAATTTGCAGAAACTGTAATTCAACAAATGTCCTAAGGTGTAAAAGATATCTAGCAAATGAAGAGAATGCAAGCAGTGTGATGTAATGTATACACACTGTCAATGAGTTACTTCTAAATATATGTAAACCTTTACATTGTCAACAGCCTACATCTGAATAGATAAAGTTTACATTGTCAATAGTTTACATCTGTAGAGCTATAAGTTTACACTCAACATCTGTAGAGCTGTAAGTTTACATTGTCAATAGTTTACATCTGTAGAGCTATAAGTTTACAATGTAAACATCTGTAGAGCTGTAAGTTTACATTGTCAATAGTTTACATCTGTAGAGCTGAAAGTTTACATTGTCAATAGTTTACATCTGTAAAACTGTAAGATTACACTGTCAACATATGTAGAGCTGTAAGTTTACACTGTCAATAGTTTACATCTGTAGAGCTGTAAGTTTACATTGTCAACATACGTAGAGCTGTAAGTTTACATTGTCAATAGTTTACATCTGTAGAGCTGTAAGTTTACATTGTCAATAGTTTACATCTGTAAAGCTATAAGATTACACTGTCAACATATGTAGAACTGTAAGTTTACATTGTCAATAGTTTACAGCTGTAGAGCTATAAGATTACATTGTCAAGATTTTACATATGAATAGCTGTAAGTTTACATCATCAATAGTTTACATCTGTAGAGCTATAAGTTTACGTTGTCAATAGTTTACATCAGAAGAGCTGAAAGTTTACATTGTAAATAGTTTACATCTGAACAGATGTAAGTTTACATTGTCAATAGTTTACATCTGAATAGATGTAAATTTACATTGGCAATAGTTTACATCTGTAGAGCTATAAGTTAAGACTGTCAATAGTTTACATCTGGAGAGCTGTAAGGTTACATTGTCAATAGTTTACACATGTAGAGCTGTAAGATTACACTGTCAATACCTACATCTGAACTATGTAAGTTTACATTGTCAATAGTTTACACATGAATAGCTTAAGATTACATTGTCAATAGTTTACATCTGTAGAGCTGTAAGTTTACATCATCAGTAGTTTACATCTGTAGAGCTATAAGTTTACGTTGTCAATAGTTTACATCTGGAGAGCTGAAAGTTTACATTGTCAATAGTTTACATCTGAATAGATGTAAATTTACACTGTCAATAGTTTACATCTGTAGAGCTATAAGTTTAGATTGTCAATAGTTTACATCTGAATAGCTGTAAGTTTACATTGTCCATAGTTTACATCTGGAGAGCTGTAAATTAACATTGTCCATAGTTTACATCTGGAGAGCTGTAGGTTTACATTGTCAACAGTTTACATCTGAATAGCTGTAAGTTTACATCGTCAATAGTTTACATCTGGAGAGCTGTAGGTTTACATTGTCAATAGTTTACATCTGTAGAGCTGTAAGTTTACATTGTCAATAGTTTACATCTGAATGGCTGTAAGTTCACATTGTCAATAATTTACATCTGGAGAGCTGTAAGTTTACATTCTCACTAGTTTACATCTGGAGAGCTGTAAGTTTACATTGTCAATAGTTTACATCTGAATAGCTGTAATTTTACACTGTCAATAGTTTACATCTGGAGACCTGTAAGTTTACACTGTCAATAGTTTACATCTGAATAGCTGTAAGTTTACATCGTCAATAGTTTACATCTGGAGAGCTGTAGGTTTACATTGTCAACAGTTTACATCTGAATAGCTGTAAGTTTAAATCGTCAATAGTTTACATCTGGAGAGCTGTAGGTTTACATTGTCAACAGTTTACATCTGAATAGCTGTAAGTTTACATGATCAATAGTTTACATCTGGTGAGCTGTAGGTTTACATTGTCAACAGTTTACATCTGAATAGCTGTAAGTTTACATCGTCAATAGTTTACATCTGGAGAGCTGTAAGTTTACATTGTCAATAGTTTACATCTGAATAGCTGTAAGTTTACATTGTCAATAGTTTACATCTGGAGAGCTGTAGGTTTACATTGTCAATAGTTTACATCTATAGAGCTGTAAGTTTACATTGTCAATAGTTTACATCTGAATAGCTGTAAGTTTACATTGTCAATAGTTTACATCTGGACAGCTGTAAGTTTACATTGTCAATAGTTTACATCTGAATAGCTGTAAGTTTACATTGTCAATAGTTTACATCTGGAGAGCTGTAAGTTTACATTGTCAATAGTTTACATCTGAATAGCTGTAAGTTTACATTGTCAATAGTTTACATCTGAATAGCTGTAAGTTTACATTGTCAATAGTTTACATCTGGAGAGCTGTAAGTTTACATTGTCAATAGTTTACATCTGAATAGCTGTAAGTTTACATTGTCAATAGTTTACATCTGAATAGCTGTAAGTTTACATTGTCAATAGTTTACATCTGGAGACCTGTAAGTTTACATTGTCAATAGTTTACATCTTTAAAGCTGTAAGAGTTATAATATTGGAGGAAGGAACAAGCTTCACAATGGGTTTTAATTAAAAGGCATTGTTTCATTTGATGTATTCCATAGAAACGTTGAGACATTTTACCAAACACAGCAGCCTTACTTTTGTCAGATTCTGATGCAATTTAAGGCCATAATAGCATGCACTGGGAATGTCTGATCAGAATTTTCAGAAAAAGTCCCACCTTACAAAGGACTAAATTAACAAGATAATTATTCACATCAATAACCATTGCTACTGTATGAATTATAGTTTCTTAGAGGTTTCATATTATATCAATAAATGGCCCATTTCTTATGTTTTATACTTCATCAATAAATGGCCCATTTCTTATGTTTTATACTTCATCAATAAATGGCCCATTTCTTATGTTTTATACTTCATCAATATATGGCCCATTTCTTATGTTTATACTTCATCAATACATGTCCTATTTCTTAAATGTTTTATACTTCATCAATAAATGGCCCATTTCTTATGTTTTATACTTCATCAATATATGTCATATTTCTTAAATATTTCATACTTCATCAATAAATTGTCCACTTCTCATGTTTCATACTGCATCAATAAATGTTCTATTTCTTAAATGTTTTATACTTCATCAATAAATGTTCTATTTCTTAAATGTTTCATACTGCATGAATAAATGTCATATTTCTTAAATTTCAAATTCATCAATAAATGGCCCATTTCTTATAAGCTCCATACTTCATCAATAAATGGCCCAAAATCCAAAACAGTAACATTAATAGATTCTGTCATTTTTTATGTTGCCTCTACAGACATTTTGAAGTCTTTTCAGTTATAAAACAGTTTGAGTGAAATCTTTTTGAAAAGATTTAATTTCTATTCAAATAATGACTTGATCCAACAGATTAATTTTTTCTCACTTTTCAAAGCCCTGAAAAGTTTCATCTATCTCATTTGTTCAATTAATCAAGTTTTTTTTTGGTCTAAAGTTGTATACTGTATATTGTGTGATTCTTTTGCTAATTATTTTCAATCTTTCTGGCCAAACAACACTGTCATCAAATGTACAACACTCACCATATCAACAGTACTGCCATGAGATTATCAACATTATCATGAAAACATCAAATCATTGAAACAACAGTCTGGATACCAACAACACTATAGCAATATGGTCATCATATCAATACAAATGTCGTATCAACAACAGTCATCTTATCAACACTGTCATGTCAACAACAGTCATCTTATCAACACTGTCATATCAACAACAGTCATCTTATCAACACTGTCATGTCAACAACAGTCATCTTATCAACACTGTCATATCAACAACAGTCATCTTATCAACACTGTCATATCAACAACAGTCATCTTATCAACACTGTCATATCAACAACAGTCATCTTATCAACACTGTCATGTCAACAACAGTCATCTTATCAACACTGTCATATCAACAACAGTCATCTTATCAACACTGTCATGTCAACAACAGTCATCTTATCAACACTGTCATATCAACAACAGTCATCTTATCAACACTGTCATATCAACAACAGTCATCTTATCAACACTGTCATGTCAACAACAGTCATCTTATCAACACTGTCATATCAACACTCATGTCAACAACAGTCATCTTATCAACACTGTCATATCAACAACAGTCATCTTATCAACACTGTCATATCAACAACAGTCATCTTATCAACATTGTCATGTCAACAACAGTCTCATCACATTACATTAGAAAATGATTTCAGCAGAATATTTTAATTATTTTTGAAAAATAAACATTTCTTTTATATTATCTGACATTATGAGGCGATCTTAAAAATATGGAGAGAACATTCTGCAATGTCAAATCACAATTAGTCCAGCACCAATTGCCTTGATACTAAATAACCTTTTAGTGTTGCTGTGCCATATAACACCAAACCAAACACCAAGGTTCTTATGAAATTTATGACAAATTTATTATGATGTTATCAACTCAAATGGTGTTATTAGGAAACTTGGATATCATTATGAGTGATAATAATATTTAAACATGTACTGTATATACTTGTTTATACATAAAGTCAAACCACAAAAAAAGCAGATCCTGATCTGCTGTAGCATAATGTGCCTGCAGATTAGGGTCTATGCTGTTTGTTCTACTGATTACATACAGTAATATGAAGTGATAATGTTACATGCATTAAAATTTTAAAGGAACCAAACACTGATGAAAATGCTAATTAGAATTTGTCTTTGTATTTTTTTCATATATCAAGCTAGACAGCAAAGAAAATAATTCCCCTTGAATTTAAAGCCTGTAAAATTTGTATATATGAAAGACCAGTTTTCTCTGTGATTGTCACCACTCTATGATGGATGGGATCAATGAGTCATATATAATTAAACCACCACCTGAAAATTATTAAGATGATTTGTCCATAATCATATGATCACCAATCAAACGTTAATTATCAAACTTGAGCCGTGATTCAAATTTTATTCATCAACTTGTAAACAAGCCCATCCGCTTACTCTGGCATATTAGCGCAAGAGTTGAGTAATTTCTATCCCTCTTCACTGTCAAACAGTCCCAATGAATGGGAGCATTTAACAGCTGTGGAATTTCCCAGGGCTGCTAAACATGATTAACATTCTTTGTATGACTAGACACACTCCACTGTCAAGATCACTTTGCTAAAGAAAGGAAGTTGTTCTTTCATACAGGTGAAGCCTGGGCTAGCTATTGAATAGTAATGATATTAATAACTAAGAAACTCTTCACTTTTAAGGGTCTCTAAATACACCATGGTCGTAACATATGCTGGAGCGGAAAATATCTTTTCATGACAGTTCCAAATTACTGATAATGTTGGGTTGCAGTACAAAACTTGATGGCTCTTAGTAATTATTTGGAATTAAGATTTTTTGGTAGGAAATGTGTATAAGGGGGTAATATTTTAATTTTTTTCCTTCTACAACCTTTATAATGAACAAAAGAAAAAATCAGATGAATTATCAATAACCCTTGAACTTAAAAACTCTATGTGCATAATAGTGGGGCCAGTTTTTCTGTATCATCAGTAAAAAAAATTTAAATGGTGACATTCATTTTTGCCTTTTCATTCTTTTGGTCTGTCTATAATGAAAAGATTCAAACAGACCTTTAGTTCAATTCATTACCTTAAAAAAAGTAAAAATTTCATTCCAAACTAACCAGCTTACTTAAGCAACATAGAAGAGGAAAATGTACATATGCACCCCACCCCCCATCCTACCTAATTATGTCTAAACAAGTTGTACACATTTATAACTATGTTCATTTTAATGTAAGTTTGGAAATAATGAGATGATCTGAACTGCAATTACTTCCAAAAGTTAGATCCAATCCTATAATGTAGTTAAACTAAAAGCTGCAATTAATCTATCATGACAATATCACACTGGTGATACTACATGCATAATACTTATATACTTGCTTATAAGTCAAGTCAAACTTAAAACAACACAGATCCACATCTGCTATGTCATAATTCACCTGCAGATATGGGTCCTTATTATTTGTTCTACTGATTAATCCTAAAAATATGAACAGATCCAGATCTGCTGGTGCATAATGTGATGGCAGATCTGGTTTTGTGCAGTTTCCAGTTGGACTCATCTTATAAGTGTGGTAAGATCTCCCTGGGGAAACGTTTTTTCCTTTTTTATATAACTATATATACTTGCTTATAATTTGGGTCCAACTGTGAACAACAGAAACCCTAATCTGCCACTACATAATGTGATGGCAGATCAAAATCTATGTTGCTTATTCTACTGATTTCTCATAACAACAGTACAGACCCAAATCTGATGGCGAATTATACACATGACAGATCTGGGTCTTACAGTTTGCAGTTAGACTCAACTTCTAAGTGGGTACATACAGTATATACAGGAAATTCTTTATTCACTTCAAGGAAATTTCCAAATCTTCTCATTTTTTGGGTCAAATTTTAGAGGCAAAATCAGGATGATTTCCTATGTATGCCTATTTCTAGTGCTAATGTTCATGAAAAGTTTCTCTAAGGTCAAATTTAAATCATACAATATCTATTTAGTAATCTCCATGGACAAGCAGGTGAATCACTGCCAATGCTGAGGACCATACACTGCTGTAGTCCCCTCTACTGAGAACTCCTCTCACATGAGCACAAACTATCCTCATCAATGTACTGAGTATGCCTGTGTAGAGAGGGTGCGCGATGGATAGTGCTTCTGACAGTGACTGATGTAATATTATACAGTAATCATTCATTATTACCCTGTTCTTCAGAACCAGAGAATATATGATAGCCTTATAATGAAGTATGTAATACATGTATTTGTATTACAACCCAATGAAATAGAATCCATGACCATGCACACACTTAATAAAATGAACCACATTATACTCATGTGCTTAACAGAGAGTACTGGATCTTTTAATTCTTTGCTGTACATTGAATGAGCCATGGGGATTTTCTCATGCCCCAAATGGGCAGTGCCCATCCCCCCAATATAATAAATTCCCATATCTTGATCAATATATGGGGACAGATATCATTAAATATCTCCTTGACAGTTCATCCAAGGTGCTATAGTGTACATGAAACTGGTAATTACAATATTGCATAGACATGTCTTAATAACATTAGGCTACTGAAATAACAACAATACTACTACTACTATTATTATTATTACTACTATTAATAACAATATTGCTAATAATAATAACAACAAATAAATATGAAAAAAAAGAATTAAATACAAAACAAAATTAATTTGAAAATGAACAAGAATCTGAATATTCATAAAGTGATAATTTAAAAAATCTCTCACCAAATTCTAACTTGGTTCAGGAGAAGTCTAATAAATCAAGAAACTCTTTAAGACTCAGAGAGAAAAAAATGCCTAAATTAATGACAATCATCACACTGATGTCAGGTTACAGTTATACATTTTCATGAAAAAGAAAATAGTTGTGATAAATTACAATAGTATAAATTTGAATACACTTAAATTTTATAATCATTAAAACCTCTGACTGACCACCACAAAAACGATACCAATCCCAAAGAACATAACAGGAATCAGGTCTGGTTATTCCCCTTTACTTCATAAAATACTAGATGCATTCTCAAATATCTGAGCACATCTGTATCAGTTAATTTTGGTGATCTTAACTGAGTTGTTTTTAAAGTCATTTTGAGGAAAAGTCTGAAGACTTGCTTACCCTTCACATATTTTTGAAATACAGTAAGACATTGATTATCCTGACAGAGATTTCATCTGGATTAATGGTCATCCAGATGATCACATTTTGATCAAACAGGAAAATGGAATGAATAAACATTATCTCTTTGTATCTCCCTCTCTCCTAATTATATTTATTTTTACTTTTAAAAGATAACTTAGCTATTTATAAAGAAAACATTGTTATTATAACTGTGTGAGATTATATTCAATTGTGTTTGTGTCTTACTTCTGTACTCTTTTTTTATGCTGAAATCATGATCGGCAATTTATATTCATTTAAAGATACATGTACATTGAAAGGAGTGATGAAATCTGGGATGCAGCAGTAGTCGATCAGAGCAAATAATCTTGATAATTGCAATCTGGTTAATCACGCTTTACTGTAGATATGCAACTGCAATTTGTGCATTCCATACTTATTTTTTTCATTTTCTTTTTATTCAGTGTGTAATAATATAAAACAAGGAATAAAAGCCAGAAGACAATAAACAGATAATATACTAATTCTGAATTTGCTGCACAAACTGTTCCCTCACCCCAAGGCAAATCAAATATGTAGTAGAGATAGTTTAAGTAAAACTGTCCTAAACCATATTCCTAAAAAGGAGAGTTAATACTAAAAATACAGACTATATGTAAAAATAAATTATCAACGTAAAAAGGTAAAGAACACTTAACTAAAACCGTATTTCTTTCATCAAAACCAGCCACCAAAATACTACTGATACCATTTGCCCAAAATTTAAACTATGTTTACATTTTCTTTTACCTTTTCTTTCCTTATTTTGACTCTATATCAGAATATTTGAAGAAGACACCACTCTAAAGAACAAAGTAACCATAAATTATTCTGAAGTTAGACAATAACACATTTGCTTTCTCCTTATTAACTTTGCTATTCCTTTGTATAGTCAATTTGCTGATTACTGATAATTAATGAATAATCACCTCAAAACAATCACAGACTGATCAAATAAATCTCTGATTCAGCAACTAATTTATAATCTGATGCAAAGTCATAGAAATGACACGGAATAAATGCTAAACAATTGCAGTTTATCTCCATATATGCTGCCTGCACCAATAAGAAAGCCTGGTTCAATTCATACCACATGGTGGCTCCACAATGAAAAACTTGGTTCAATATGCAAAGTTCAGAGTCAAAAAGGGACATAATTCTTTCAAGTTTTGTCAGAAAATATTGAAAATCCAGTCAAATCAAACCAAGGTACATGTATTTTTAATAGAAAGCATCATACAATTTTTTTTTAATTGAGAAATCCCTTCAAAAGGTTATTGAATGGAAACTATATTTACAGCTGATGTGGTGTGAGAGACAGAAAATGGGAAGACATTTTAACACCCCATGAACAAAATGGTAGAAGGGTATTAGAATGTGAACAAGGTCATGACTAGCTCACATGACTTACCAGACATATGACAATATATAATGGGGTAAAACAAAATGGCAAACAACCTTTGACTAAAAAGTTAAATGCAGATAACTAATTTAGGATCCAAATATAGATGATTTTACTATATATAGAAATAAACTACTGTGTTGTGTGTTATCTGTAAAAATTATCACACCCCAAAAGAGAAAGCTAGATTTTAAATCAACAATGCTGCTTCATCGATCACACAGCAAGATTGGGGGGTGGGGGTGGAGAATGAGGGCAAAGAAAGTAACTGCTAAAACAAGAGATCCTTGCAGGGACTGATGGCGTATTGTCTGGTAAGAATGTATAAGAAATCAAGAAGAAACCACTTTTTTTTTTTTAAACTGCTTAGTGTTGATAATGTTGAACCCATCTCTGATTTTTTTGGAGCTATAAGATTTTCAAATTAGACATTGTGCTAGCCATACTGGATGTAAGACTGGCACCATTTGCATTTATGACTAACTGGGCACAATTGGAAAGCTTTTGGTGAAAACTCCATGTTGACATAAACCATCAGGAAAATTAGTGACAAGATTTACAATATGTTCATTGTGACAGTCATATCTGAGGTCAGATCATCACCACTGTCAAGTGGAAATCTCAGGTTAAATATGTTTCCACTCTATTGTTATCACATAGTTTTCATTTAGAAACAACTAGACAACATAAGAAAGTCTTTTAGTTAAACCTCAATGTTGATATGACCATTCATTCAGAAAAAGTAGTGATAACAAGATTTTCAAGATTGCTGTTGTGGTGGTCATATGAGATGTCCAAGCAGAACCATTTTCATTTATGACCAACTTAACATCACAAGAAACAGTCTGGTGTCAATGTGAGTTCAGAAGTCGAATCAGTAATAAGATTTTCAATATGGTTGCCATGGTAGTCACACTAAATATATGACATGCATTATTTTCATTTAGGACCAACATGATATCATTTGAATTCTTTCAGTGAAAACCTCATGACCATCCATTTAAATGAGTTATGATAACAATACATAGTCTCAAGATTTCTGAGCAGTACCATTATCTTTAGGACCAACTAGATTGTGACCTGAATGTGTGTATAAAGTGTCATGGCAATCCTCCAAGTAGTTTAGGAGGGGTGGCAATAACTTCTGCTAACAGACAGATGGACAATGGATGTCGGACAACAGGCCATCCTATAAGCTCTCTTGGTCTATGACCAGTTAAACTAATTAGCCTGCTTCTAACAATTGTCTGCATAAGCAAAATGGCACAAACTGCACACATTAATTAGGAAATTTTGTCATGAACCGTCTGCACACTTTAGCTCAGAGTATATGGGGTTTAACATGGTCAAATTAGTATGTACAACTTGACAAACTACCATGTGACTAAAAATGTGCCCTCCATAAAAATGGCAGGAACATAAAAATATACACCAAAGATGGGATAAGAGTGATAAAGACAAGATTAATAAAACAAAAGGTCAGATTTTATGTGATGTTTGAACTGTGTAATAATGAATATCAAACCAAAGGATCAATTATAACAACTGCAAAACAAGCAACTTTACTGGAAATATTTCTCAGAATAAACAGTGCAGAAGCTTATCAATAATTTCACACGTGGATGAGTTGAGTTTATATACCTTGTATTAAACTAGGTTAATTGCCTGTCCTAGAATGTGAATAACAAAAGCGAAAATGGGATGCGAAAGTTTAATAGAAAGTTTGAAGATAAAAATAAAAATAAAAACTATATTAAAATTTGGATGCAACTGCAAGTTTTGAACTTGCAACCTCTTGTTTGGCAAGTGTTACACAGAAAAAAAAGACAAATGTGGGTGTTTATATATAAGGTAATTGATGAACTAAACTGTCAAAGAATGGATGGAATGATAAACAATTAACAGATGGACTTACCAAATCAATAGAAAGAAAAACAAAACAATACAAGTACAAACAGAGAATTCCTTATAAATGATATTAAATAAAACTGTTTTCTTGCACAGTGACCTTTTTTCATTGCTAAATCATGGATATCAGTTTTCAAGCTTGTATTTTCCATAAGTTTTTTTATGTTATTTCTTTTATGCTAATATTTTTCTTAAGTATCGAACCTGCACTATTTAGTCTTTAGCCTTGATTTTGTGAAAACATTATGGAAAATACATAATTTTGTATGCATTCCCTATAATCAATATTTATATATAATATTATCCAGCAGATTCTAAAAAATATATTCTTGAAATACAAAATATGTTAACACTAGAAACTCATCTTTATGACACTGATATTCTTAATAAAATGGTGCAATAAAAGATCCTATTTCGTATGCAAAGCAGTTTCAAGTTAAAAAAGGGCCATAACTCATTGAATTTATTATGGACAAAGGTGAAAATCAAACATAACTGAAACAGTACTTGTTGGTATTCTCCATAAAATCCTCATACCACACTTGTTGTCAATCCATGAAGTCCCTCAAAAGTTAACAAGCAATAATGAAATTTTGATGTATGTTCTGAAAGGAATGACACTGCTGGGTAACATTAAATGTCTCCTCCAAACAATACCACTGGGGTATATAAATATTCAAAAAAGAGAATTTTTACATTTTTGCAAGCAGAATTCAAAATATATATTGACATGTCTGGTGATTCCCTTTTGCTTCAAAGATAACTTGCATATTATTGTAAGTATAAATAAATCATCTTGAAACACAAGATGTCATTGCTTATTCTGTTCTCAGAACAAATTAGGATGCAAGCTGGATTTTCCCAAATCAAATATGATACTAACAGAGTAAACTAGTGCCATTGAAATAAAATAACAAAAAAGATGTTAACAGTTCTAAAATCAACATTATTCTCTCGAGTTTCTGGGAATAAAAGCCATCTGCACTTTAAACTTATGTTACTGTTGCTAATGATTCATTTAAATTGTTAATTAGGTCACAGACTGACGTAAATATATTGGAACAGAGAGGCCTCATATAAAATTGTATTCCACTGCCTCTACACAAAGGGAGACAACTCTGAAAGATTGCTTACCTCTGTTGTCGTTGCTGGAGCCCCTTGTTGTTCTATAGAAATTTGGGGCATTTCTTTCTTTTCAACAGTTGAAGTCTCTTTAGTTACTGAAGCTGCTGATGATGGATCTGGTGTCTTTGATACATCTAGTTTTTCAAAAAGTTCACGTCTATTTTTAGCCACTTCGCGAAGCAGCCCATCTAGTACTAATCTGCCAAGTTCTGACTTCTTCAACTGTTCTGTCACATTTTCCATTAGCCATGGCATGAAGCCCTGTTCAATATCTGAAAGAAACAAGACAGATATAGAAATTAATATTTACTATAAATTCATTATATTTTAGTGGGTTTCATTTTGTGTGGTTTTACAAACGTGGGTTTGGCAGAATACGGTTTCTCACCAGCAACCAATACATTTAAATCCCCACTGTGACCTACAATTAGTCTGGGATGGTGTTTTATGGCACAGCAACACAAGTAGGTTCTTTAGTGCCAAGGCATTGGGAGTCAAGTAGCTATTGCCCAAGGACGTACCACATCAGCTTACCTACGCTGATTTGATGGCAGGTTTCAAACCTGTGCCCTTTAGATCAGGAGTCCAGCATGCTAGCCACTGAGCAATCAGCTTCTCTGATTTACATAAGCTTGAACACAGTATGTAATGCTGATGATACAGCACTCAGAAAATGAAAGCAGGCTGGACAAAAATGACATTTTTCAGGGTACATAAATCTTTGGTTGAGGAAGTGATTCCTACAGTCTTCATAAAGTTCAAATTATTCCTTGGGTCATTCAATATTAAGGAACTATAACAACTCAAGACATACAACTAATGACCAAAGTAGGCAGGTTTCATATATCAGGTATGTCCTTGGGCAAGGAAATTCATTCTGATTGTCTTGACACAATTAAACTGTCAAAATGTGGCTGGGCCACAACACAGCAAAACCAAACCAGAACATTTGATTCATGGTTTGTAGCGAACCAGATATTGGTAGCCTTGATTAATAATGAATTCACAGCACTTTCTATAGCAAAAGCATTTCACCACAAATAAACATGTCTTGATATAATCATAATACCAAGACACATGAAGAAAATTAACAGTCAGTGACCTGACATTCAAATGACATAGGCTGTTTATAATGTTACTCAAGGAAATTAAAGCAGACAATATTAACAAATACTGAAGAATACTGGAAAATGTTTATCATCATTGAATTGAGAAGAATAATACATTTTGTCTTGCTCTACTTTATTTTGCAGAAATGAAATGCAAGTGTTTCCTTTCAATGTGACCTTCACTGGCACATTTTGATACAAGCCATACCTTTTGCATGCCATTTCAATGAATACAAACATTCTTCCAGTGTATCAATATTTGAACGGGCATTGTTTGTTTGTGCTAAAATGACTTTCTAGCAGTAAAGCTGATATGCAAACTTTCCTTGTTTTTATATAGTTTTTACAAAACACCAAAACATGCTAATGATTAATTTTCACTCAGTTCCGAAGCTTCTTGACACACTAAGTCTTTGAAATTTAGTTTACATGAAATACATGAAGACAACTGGCCAAAAGTCTGCTTGTCACATTCATAAGTGCCTTAACATACTACGTACTTTGAATTTTATCAATGAGGTTTAAAAAAACCAATGCAACATTTAGAATGTATTTATAGAAAATTAAGTACATAAGTCAAACTGACTTAGTTTTGGTGAACGGTTTTTGCTCTCATCTAAAGTCATAAAAATTTAACCAAGGATGGATCATTGAATAAATCAAGGTACGATGATACTTTGTTCCACACAATAGGTGCATACAGGACAAATATATTTTTACCTCTCTCTACAGGATCATAGAAGTATCCATTGTCAGAAAGTGTTCCAAATACAGTGGGCACCAAATCTGCAAGGTAACTTTGGGCGAAAGCCCTGGCAGCAATTTTTTCAGCAGTTTCCTTTTCTTTTCGTAAAACTTCCCTCTGCTGTTTCATTCGTCTTTCCTGTATAGAAAATACATAAATGTTACAATCACACTCTCAAGAATAAAACAGCCAAAAAAGTTCTTTTGAAAATAAAAACTGTTTCGCTTTAATGTTATCTGCTAAGAAAGCAGAATATTGTCAGGACTGTATGTTAATTCTTTGCAACTTTGTTGTAAATATTTATTGTTATTTACTTTCAAAATGATGCAGCAATGAAGCTTATGCACTATTAACACTGAAAGGACCATCTAAAAGCAGTTCTTATCTTATCTTCATATTAGAGCAAACAGTATGGATTATTAAAACATTGATATCTCACCTTTATACATAGGTGGTTGCTATAAGCAGCTGACTTTTGAAACAAGTAACTCTACTGATAATATAAACAGAGCATACCCAGTAAGACAAAAAAAGATTTGATCTTAATTTCATTAAGAAACTTTCTGATGATATGCTACCAGAGAAATTCTTTAAATTTCTAAAACAAATTTACTTTATGTAAAAACAAGTTTTTACCCCATATTTTAAGGATTTTAAATTTTTTTAACTGTTGTTGTGCATACCTTTTATAGAATTTAAATATTTTGTCTTATTATATTGATCTTGTAGGAGTATACGGTATATTTATTTGGAAGTATTCATTTTCCAAATGTTTAAAGCAAATTTTCACCAAAGTTACATTTTTGTCTTGTAATTTAAATTGCTCTGATATAAATGCATACATATATACATGCTACTATTTAAGATGATAAAAATTCTAGTCAAAAAGCCAAGAGATTCTATTTTTTAAATTAAATTTTCAGTGGAATATAAGAGTTATAAGACAGTGATTCTGTCCTAACAGGTACCGGTATCTGTCCTAATGCAAATACAGGTATATGTTCTAACTTACATACCTAATGCAAATACAGGTATATGTCCTAATTCACATACCAAATGCAAATACAGGTATCTGTCCCAACTCACATACAGGTATCTGTCCTAACTCACATAAAGGTATAAATTCTTTGAATATATTTGAACTAAAACTAGAATTTCACTTCCTAATCGCCATTATGTGTTATATGAATATGACTTTTGAAAATAACTGTTTAATTGTGTCTCAATGCAGACAATATGTATTCTAGTTACTAATCATGCAATAACAAAATTCACAACAGGGGTTCATAAACTGCTTAGGTCCAATAGAAGCAAGTATCCATATTAATTTGTTTATTTTCAATATCTTGTTCTCCCCAAGGTAAGTAACATGAAGCTTGTTTATACTGTGTACTTGTAGTGCATGATTTTAAAAAATGACTATGAATTATGGAAGACTGAAGGACACATACAGAAAACCAATATATTTGTTTCCTTAAAAATATCTTCAGTAAAGTAAAGTTAATTATCATATACCTGAAACAGGATCCTATTCAAATAAATACATAAGCGTATATACATAAGCATATATATGACATAAAACTTTTATCACTCACTGCCAATAACCATTTTAAAAAATTCCTTATAAAGGATATATCATTTATAGAGACTAACTGTCTTAATTAATTCAAAAACCACACTTGACATACAAAGAATTCATTTATTCTGTGTGGTTACAAAAAAAAATCTTTCTAAAAATAATTTTTCATAAGAGCTTAAGCTAGTCATCTGGCAAACGTGTCCAAATTTGTCTACAAATGAATCTATGTCTGCTGGGCTTTTAAATGTGTGGTTCATAGCAACCACAAAAATTCTCACCACATTAAAACAGTTCACAGTAGTATTTTTGCTCCAAATGCTTCAGACAAACCTTTTCTTCCCTATGCCTTCTCTCCTGTTCTTCCAAACGCTGCTGTTCTACAAGTTCAGCATTTCGTAGCTCCTCAAATGCCCTCTGTTGTGACCTGAGATTGGCCAATTCTTCTTCCTCCATAACTTCAAGCAAGGACTGTTCCACTGTCTTGCCAACTAACACTTCCAAAATGGGTTTAACTTCAACATCAAAATGAAACAACTGAAAAACAAAGTACAGTACTATTCACTAACTAATGTTATTTCAAGTAATGAACAAAATATCCAAAATTATGACATGATAAGAATGCAAAAAGGTTTAAAAAATGAATACAGACACTAATTGTTTTAGAAGTAATTAGACATATAATGTACAGTCCATTTCCAAAATGTCATCTTAAAAAGAACAGTAAAAAAGGTGAAGGTTCCTTTTTTGTACAGTTTTATGTCTGGTCCCTCGCATGTGAAGTAACTACTTTTAAAAAGAATCTAGGTAGCAGAGAAACTCAAACAGACGTTAATCTGGTCTTTTGTTTACATATTAAAAACTAGCTTTCCATTATTAGCTAGAGATCAGGTACAATTATTACATCAAAGAAGCCTTTGGGTTCTTTATCTTTTGGTTTCTGGCAAGCTATGAGTTGCTGTACTTGTTTTTAATAGAGATTTAGTCCTCTGTACCTATGATACTTCCCAATAATGCTAAATTTCAATTTACTCCTGAAAATATTATTCCCCATGAATTTATATCTTTTCTAAAATGATGGTCCATGACCCATTTCCATTTAAGCTAGAAAAGTCCCAAATAGTATATTTTAAAAAATCTGGTTATGTCTGCTTGTCCTACAAAATTGTCAACATGTCCTAGACTCCTCATGGAAATGCTGATTTTCCAGCCCTTTACCTCAATACTGAAAATAATTCTTGCACCCCACTCAAATGTTGGCAACTTATTGTCAGTTACCAGACACTTGCCAATCAGACAAAAAAACTTTTAAGTCAACTCTGAGTTCGAGTTTGAGAACATTTTATCATCCTGAGGCTTCATGGAGGATTTAATATTAATAGTTCTGAAAATGCATGACTTTTCATCATATTTTCTTAGGTTTACTCACATCTCCTTCCATAATTTGAGTAGTTTCATCTTTTCCAGTTTTGGCAGGTATAAACAATGGTGATGGGGGCCTATCCAAGAAAGCATCTGTCTGAATTTCAACATCAGCCTCTTCTACACGGTCACTCAATTCCTCCAGATAAAGTTCAGTTTGAACATCCATGTGTTTGCGTCCCTCAACAGGCTCTGGGGACCGTGGTCTCAGCTGTTCCTTGGCCCGCTTCCTGGCAATGGCTCTACGTCTATTTTCCTGCGTTCTTTGAATCTCAATAGGGTCTGGCTGAGCATGCTAAAAAGACAAAAAAAATGAGATAATCAGTGTTAAATATAGTGAAAAGAGCATCTACAAGTGGTTTTATGAGTAGGTGCTCTTTCTAAACTGGAAAAATTCACTGTCCCCAAAAGCTTGGGACAAGTTAAAACCCAGGATCTCCTCAAGATTAAATACAGAATAAGAAAGAAAGAAAATGGAATTTTTCTGCAATTTTATGGAAATCTGTATTGAGTAGTTTAAAAATTTGTCCAGCCCTCTCTTTATATACAGGCAATTATATAACAACTTACAAGTGATCAATTCAAATAAAACTTAGTTGCTTGCAGTCTAATTTAAAATGCTTAATTGTGAAAATCAATTTTCTGATAACTGAAGAAAAAAATAATCTCTTGACCATGAAAGTCCATTTTAATCATTGAATAAATGAGCCAAGTATAATACAGAAATCATCAATAAACAAAGCAGAGCGATTCTTATTATTTTTACACATAGCTGCCAAAAGGAGTATATTAATTTATCAATACCATGACATTATAAATTGTGAGTATACAACCATGTTAAAGACCTTAAGTGAGGATTGTCTATTATAAGCAGATGAGTCACACATCTGAAAGTCCAATCTAAAGTGTGATCATAGTAAGCATCAACTGCATGCAAATGGTCATTCTATGTTAACAGATTGTATTCAATTATCAGTTACTTGTACACTACTGACGATCGATAAAAAATTTCCACCAATATCGAACACTACTATCTGGTGTTATTTTGAAAGCAAAGCCACCACTTGCCCAGTGAGGCAAATAAGAAAAACAGCTTGCCTAAATGGTATTTTGATTTGTTTTTTGACTGTTAGGCAAAATGTAAATGATAACCCTGAAACTATTTGCCCAGCATTTACATATTTTAATACTGGTATAAGTTCAAACAACTTCAAGTCTAAAATGACATGACTAAATATTGCAATTATTTGCTGCATTTGCTTTATGTGAATTTTACTAGGGGTAAGTCTTCTTCAAAGTTGGAAACATTCTAATTAAAAAAATTAAAATACAGTTTCAAAACATCTATTAGTACTGGTATCATTATAAAATGTTTAAATCAAAATAAACTAAGAATACTTTGACTTACAGCTGGCAGTGTATGCTGTGCATATGTGTTTCCTCGCACAATTCGCCGATCATACATAATGTTGCCATACTGCGGAGCCTGTGGTCTGAAATTAACAATGAGACAATTAATGGGTTACAAAAGAAAAGGCATAAATATAGCAGTATTTAAGTCTCATTGCTGAAAATAACATACTATTGGAAATAACTAGAAAAAGCATCCACAAATAATTGATTTAGTATCCCATTCTACCTCTAAGGTGCATGTCGACATGGTCATTTACTCAAACATTTACTGTTGTTCTAAAATTTAATGCTAATATAATTTAAACAAAGTCTATTTAATCCTATTTAATGACTATTCTCTAACTTAGATATCATCCCATAAATTCCAGCTGACAATCATTGACCACACTGGACTTTTACAATGGTGGCCAGGTACTATAAAGGTCATATATGCGTTCAGTGCTGACTATTTCATTAATGGGTATCATCTCTAAGAATTTGATGATACATACCTTTAAATTGTGATTATGCACTTTATTTGGATCCTTCTTCATCCATTTTTCTTTAAAGGTTTACACACCATGATAAATACAAATGGCAAAACTTAATGTTCAAGTACATCAACTTTTTGGAATAAAGTCAGTCTAAAGGTCTGATCCAGTACAAATCAAATTCAATGTTGCGCGTTGTGATGTCACAATGAAATCTACACGGATTTAAAAGAAAATTTGCACTACCCTATACTGTGTCAATTAGATCCCAATGTGAATTTTTCTTCAACGAGTTTAGTACCTTACTTGCCACTGCAATTATCAATAGCGATACAAATATTTTGTCGTGAAGTTTCTTGATGACAGTTAAGGTGCAAAGCATTTAATAATCAGGATCAAATACACTTTTTAAAAAACTATATTAGTATTCAATTTTATGAAAAACATGAATATTTAATTTAAGATGAGTTAATGTGTCTACATGATCACATTGATATATATGATAAACTTGGTCAAGAAAAGAGGACATCGGGTTTATCATAACAAAAAACAAGATAGTACAAATTGTTTTTCAACATGTGCAGCTTTCATTGTGAGGTTACAGCACATTCCATCCAGTTTGTAGTGAATCCAACCTTTAGGATGACCTCATCTGAACTTGTCAACATACTTTAACATTGATTATTACTGTCATGTTTCTTGGGGAAGGTATTTAATCATCTTGCAAATAAATATGGATATGTGAGAACCTAAATAAAATGAATAATTGCCATTTAAAGGTATATGTAGTCAAATTTTTTAAAAAATGGCACCCATTACTGAAATAGTTGGTAATGAATGTCTACGTGACTTGTAAGACTTGTACAATATGGTGACTATGTTGCCCAAGGATAAGTGCTGAGTCTATGACTCTCTGGAACATGAACCATGATAGGCCGTAGACCGATGTTCTTCCAGATGTGATCCAACTAAAGAGTACACAGGTGATATGTCTGAAGGATCCGCCTTCCTTCCATTGGTATGGTTGTTTCCTCCTTGTACTCCAGTTTTCTTATGTCATGAAGTGACAACTGTCACTATGGTAGAAATTAAAACAAAGTACCTTTATGAAAGTGATATAAATTGTTGCTATCAACCCTTATATAACTCGCTTGATATTCAACATATAACCAAACCATACTCTCTATATCGTTTCAAAATGAATACACATGCCATATTTCCAATATGATAAGTAAATCCATGATACAGAGTACAAAAACACGATCATCCTTACTGTTGTTGTTGTTGTTGTTGTTGTGGCGCTAAAGGATCTCTGTATTTTTTTCTCTGTTGAACTGCCCTAGGCTGACTTGCAAATGTATAAGTCCCGGTAGACTTTGGTGGAAGTACAGCTGCCATGTTATTATGTTCTTACTGTTAAGTTGTTTTTAGTATGTTCTCATTTACTTCAAACATGGAGGTTCCTCCCGGCCAACGGAAGTGCAGTGATACACAGCGACAAAATATTTGTTGTAGCTTCTAATCTGTGAAATGTATAGATGCAAAACTATTTTGGTGCAATAGTTATTCCTTATGAATTATTACTAATATTATTTAGCAGTATTAGTCCTGTTTCTAACCAAACATTTGTTAAGAACTATATTGTTGCGCGGATATAAGTTGTTGTCAGAGAAGCAAAATATTTACGCACCGTAGTTGTCAAGGTAAAGTAGACTCGCATAACAATCAGAAATAGTACAATAAAATAGTCTCGATAATATGAGTAGATATTTAAATGCAATTCAATTATATAATTAGTTTTGAAAAAATAAATTGTGATTGTTTTGTAGAAAAATTATATATTTTATCTGAGTTTCTGAAATTGCTGAAGGATTTTACTTTTTAAAGTTTAAAACTTTCGTAAATTTAATACATTATATTATGTATACCAGTCTATTTTATTCACTGCATAACATTTTTCAATATCGCTTAGATGCTTGCTTGAGAGTTCATGCACAATATTATTTTCTATTTGAACGGAAAGAAGCAAATTATTTTTAAAGCCGCTTCTAGTTCCCACATAGCTGTACTTTGTCTTTTTAAAAATATAATTATTAATATTTTCAAATACTATTTTAATCAGTCTCAGTTTCAGCTGCATCATGTTTTTACTTTTCCACATCTCTCTCTCTCTCTCTCCTGTATATACTGAATTTTCAGCACTGCATAGCGTTTTGGGGGCATTTTTGCGACTATACGTACCGATATTTGTGACTATACCTAGATTTTGTGCGGAATTTGTTGCCAATATGCGCACAGATTATTACAGATAAAGATGTTATCATGGTCAAAACGAACAATAAATTTGAATGTAAATTTAAAATAGATTTTCGTAATTCTTATTTCTCTATTTAAAATGTGTCTGGTATATGAAAACATTGTGATCTGGAAGATGATGATAGAAATTATAAATATATTGATCTTTGATGTTCCTTTTATCGATTTTCTTTGGGGTTTTGTTAAATAAAAAAATGTGGTTACTATTCCTAAAATGCAGATAAATGCAACGATTCTTCGTGTTCGGTATATTTAAATTATATTGTACGTTTATCTTTTGTCCAAGGTTATAAGTTGCAATCTACATGCTTACATAGCAAGAGTTCAAGGTCAGTATTATATAGTTAGGCTAGATTTTTCTGTTGGAAATGTTCACATTCAATTACGTCATTGGCCAAGGGAACTGTATAAAAAGTAATTTGATGAACAAATAATTCATTTTTGTTTTAGATCAGTCTCTGGGAATCTAATTGTGTTGTCACTGAAGTCAGATATATCTGAGAGGAATTAATTTTTTCATACATTCATTGTAATTACTAAAGTGCTCGTTTACTTCTTCGATTTATACACACTACTTTGGATATCTGGGGACTCGTTCAAAGACATTCTGGACTGCATCATTGTATTACATCACGACTTTGAAGACTATTGGAATTCATTCGGAACATTCTATACTTTTAGACTTGTGATAGAACATTTAGGATTAGTTGGGATTTTATTCTCAAAACGGTGTCTTTTAAAGTTTGACTTTGTATTGTATGCATGTTTAATTTTATTTATATTTAATTTAATTTAATTGCTTGTAAGTTTTAAAATCTTTTTATTTTTAATTTCATTACATGTTAAAGTAATGTAATCTTGTTTACTTGATTTGGTATGTTTTCAGAAAATTCAGTTTGACCTGACTTTTTTCATAAACACCTAATAATAGAAACACTTTGTGCATTTTTGACATAGTTCCTGGTCTTGATTGAGAATCAAGTAAACAACTTCTTTTTAAAATTTATTTTTATTGTGGGATACATAAAGTGAAATTGAGAGTTTATTGGAATACGTAACCTTAGATATGTAAATAGCTTCTATCCTGTTATGGAATGTGATCACGTGACCCTCATCCGGGTATCTATTTTGCTTCTATTTTTACTGTAACCTTTGACTACAGAGAAATTAGGCAGTCGGGCTTTTACACTGAAAAGTGTTTGTTTGTGACCAGTGTGGAGTTACATTTTAATTTTCATTCAAATTATTGGGATTCTAAAAGATTAATTCTTTTTCCTGTAAATATTTCAGTGCTCAGACAGAATTCTTGGTCAAAGACATTTCTTACAATTTTATTCTGAATTCAAACACCGGAATATTATTTTCTGTGGTTCACAAAGAACTGTAAACACATCAGCACTATATTGACTACAGTATACGCCATTGCGTTCCATTTTGGATTTCTCGTCGGGACTCGAACTTGAATTCATTAGAACATATCATTACTAGGACTTCTAAAATTTAATTCGTGGATTATTCTTGGATTATTTCTGGATTTGATTTCTTAAAACCGTAAGTTCTTATTTTTTATTGTTTTTCCAGGAACATAAATAATTTTTTTAATTTTTCAAAGCTTGTTGTTTTCACGCTTTCTCTGTTACTGTTTATTAGAGCCTAAACACGTAACAATTGTTGAGAAATAAACTATTTGTTAATTTTACTTCATATTGTTGGTTTCACTTTCTTTCTTTTACAATTATTGTTATTATTATTATTATTATTATTAGTAGTAGTAGTAGTAGTAGTAGTAGTAGTAGTAGTCATTATTATTATTATTATTATTATTAGTAGTAGTAGTAGTATTTATTGTTGTTGTTGCTGTTTTTATTTGTCTTCTTCTTCTTCTTTTTCTTCTTCTTCTTCTTCTTCTTCTTCTTCTTCTTATTATTATTATTATTGAACCTTGTTTTATCCTTCTCCTGGAGTTAATCTTATTTGCAGTTAATAATATTGAAGTATCACCGCACTGGTTGGCAAGAGTTCAAGGAAATTATATTTACGATAACAAATAATACTAGGTAACTTTGTAATCGTATGAAACTTTTTTGTCTATGCCACGAATTTTCGTAAATGAAATCATTAAGCAATGATTACATGATAAAAACACTAGAGAATTAGAACAATGTATCAATTTTGTTTTCCAATTACAAGGATGAAAGAAGAGAAAGGTCTTTCAATTGAAGTGATTTCAGGAATGAATAACGAAGTAGCAGGCCTGTTTCATTACTGGGAAGCTGTAACAACTTTGTTTTTGTTTATTTGGAGTTATTTCATTACTAGGAAACAGTGATAACTCTGTTTCATATTGTATTTCGCTCGTGTTTGCGGCCGATAGTCTTCTAAAGTATAGGTGCTATTCTTGCAAAATAACGTTGTTAAATAATGAGTTTTATACAGTTCGGTTATTTATTTCAGTGGTTGCTAGCGTGTTATATAGTTCGTGTATTTATTGCATTGGTTGCTAGCGTGTTATGCAGTTCGGGTATTTAGCGCATTAGTTGCTAGCATGTTATATCATTCGGCTATATCTTGCATTGGTTGCTGTTAATATCTTGTAAGTCTTGAAAGCGCTAATGCTAAACCGAATGGGGTCTATGCAATAAGTAGGTTGAACGAACTAATTATGTCCAGTATTTTAATCAAAGTTCTGGTTTCATCATTGACACTAATATCTATTTTTTAATTTAAACATACATCTTTCATTTTATACGTTTTGCCAGAAGTTATTACCACTTAAAGGGTAAGCTGAGGGGCAAATGTCACTAAAGCGTGAGAAGCTTCTAACCGTAATATGTAGGGAACAAATTGCTGATGACCGTTTTTCATGCCACCACGTGTAGAATGTATTTCAGCTGAATTCAGTGAATTTGACATTCTTTTACAAATATCTAAGTGTTTTCTTGATTTTTTTTTATTACACTTTCTTTGTGACTAGACAATGTTTGAAAAATTACAAGATAACAACATTTAGGTACAAGCGGAGTCATATAGCAGTAGCGATAAAGAAATAGCAACGGTCAACACGATCACTTTCGCTATAATCCAGAATTTTCGAAACTTATATTCATAAATAATTATTAAGTCCCTTGTTGAATAAGACACTGTAAAGCTTGGGAAACTATATACGTTTCAACGTTTAAGTGATTCGTAAATGGTTCTAAATAGGAATTTGTGTCTAGGAATGATTCAACATTGCATCCAATCAATTGTTATTTGCAAAGAAACAAAAAGCCCATTTATGGGGATTTTTAATGCAAACATCACAATGTGATGATACTACGGTCAAGTTTTAATTCACTTTGATCGGACCACATATCAATGCTTACAGGAATAAACAGTGCACAGAATATACGAACTCGACGATTAATGTCGGCGGCTGGGATCTTATAATAGTATAGGTGTGGTAATGAGTATTTTCTCAATGAAGTTGTGTTTTTTTTTTACTGCGTTGCTTTTCATCTTACATGTTTCTATATCTTTATCTGTGTATTGCTCTAAATGTGTGTGTGTGTGTGAATGTGTGTGTGTGTTGCTTTGAGTAAGATATCACGTTAGTCACCCAAATTTTTAATATTACATTTTTTAATTTTTCCTTAGCATGAACATACTCTTTATCTGTTGTTATACATGACGTAGCTAAGGTTAGGTAAAACGCTACTTTCGGCAATAATTTTTCTTCATCCAAACATTTAAAACTGTTAACATATACAAAGTATCTGCTGATTCTAATTGTTATTCATACATTTCTCCTACGAGAAATCAAGTAGCTGTGGTATCTCACGGTTTCTCGAGATATGATGACCATCTCAAAATGTCTGCTATTTGAAGTATAAAAACGTACATATATCTTTCATATCAATACAAAAAGGAATACAATACATGTCCTTTAGCATTGGCCGGCTCCAATTCATTGAAACACACGTTGATTAGACAGGATTATAACCAGTATCCACTAGGTAGTTAGCCTTAAAATAAGACTTCTATGCACTCCCTCACATCTTGAAGAACAAACCCATAACGATATAAAACGTATTCATCATCATCATCAGTCTCATGACCTAGTGTGGTCGTTGAGGCACTGTGCTGCTGAACATCTGACCAGTTCCCTCCACTTGTCTCGATCATGTGCCAATGCCTGTGTCTCCGCAAAACCTTTCCTTGTCCATTCTGTGATGTTGTCAGTCCACTTTTTTCTCTGTCTACCTCCCCTTCTGCCACCCTGGGCGCTGCCCTGCAGGACTGCTGTGGATAGACTGTTGGCTCTAGTGACATGGCCATACCATTTCAGCTTTCTCTTTCTGACGGTGGTGAGGAGGTCCTCATGTTGGCCTACTTCGCGCTTGATGGTGTTACGCACTTCTTCATTTGTGATGTGGTCCATGTAAGAGATGCCAAGGATGGTTCTGTAGCATTTCATTTCAAGTGACTGGATTCTTCGTTGTAATTCTGCTGTCAGGGTCCATGCAAATGAGTACAAAAAGACTGAGATGACTAGAGCTCGCAATAGTCTGATTTCAGTTTTCAGACAGATATTCTTGTCTCTCCAGATGGGTCTTAGCTTTGACATAGATGCCATTGTTTGTGCTGCTCTTGACAAAATTTCTGCTCTTGATCCCTCTTCAGTGATTATGGAACCAAGATATTTGAACTGGCTCACTGTTTCCAGTTCATGTCCTCTGACTTTAATCTTGGCTGAGATTCGTTTGCCACTATTTGTCATCAGTTTTGTCTTCTCAGCGTTTATCTCCATGTCAAATCTGGAAGATGTTTCATCCAGGTTCTTCACTAAGGTGGCTAGCTCATTGTCACTGCCTGCCAGCCCATCAATGTCGTCTGCAAAGCGGAGGTTGGTGATGTTAAGCCCTCCAATGCTGACTGTCCCACAGTGGTTTTCCAGGGCTTCGCTCATGATGCGCTCTAAGTAGATGTTGAAAAGCGTGGGTGACAGGAGACAGCCTTGACGCACTCCCACTGTTGTCTGGAACCAGTCCCCCACATCACCTTGGGCAATTACTGCACTGGTAGCCTTGGCGTACAGCTGCTTGATGGTATTGGTTAACTTTTGACCCATGTTATGCTTCTTCATTGCGGCCCACAATGCCTCATGCCGTGTTAGATATATAAAAAAGACACGCCGGAAGGATTTAACAAAAATAAGCAATAAAATATCATTTTAAGATTATAAGATACCCAGTAACCGACGTTAATCTGGAGTTCGCGTATTCTAGCCATTGTTAATAGACGCGTATTTGTCCATGGCATTTGGTATAGAACTTGTATGAAAGCCGTTATTTTTCCCAGCACCAGATATTAAGAGATATCAATCCCCTTTTCTAGTTAACTGATCAAACTGGTTTGGCTTAGTATAAACTTTTGTTATTTTTAAATAAAATTTTGAAGCGTTGCAGCTAATGGTTCTAAGCTTCTGTTGAGGAATTAAACGGAATCAATACATTGAAGCTGATAAATTGATAGAAAATTTGATATTTAGTTTTTAAAATGTAGTAATATGATTATATGAAACAAAGAATTTCTAAAATCACTAAACTTTAACTTGTACACGTGATTTGTATACTTGGATACGCTTTTAGCTTTGCAGGCAGCAGGAAATAAAAGTGACAAAACAGCCTATATAAACATTTATTACCATTGTTTTGCACATGTATGCACCCTTTCATATACTATGCCTTTTGGTAGAGGATTTTAATTTCTTTCCCCAAAATTGCATTCATTTGTGAGATATATCAATAAATAACGAGGATATAGCCCACCTGTCAATTGCTCTACAAATTTGCAAATTCATTTAAATGAGGTTTTACTTCGTCAAAAGCTTGTATACTGTCCAAATAATTCGAATAAAAATTAAAATGTAACTCACAAACTGGTCACAAACACACACTTTCCAGTGTAAAGAAAAAGCCCTAAGCGAAAAATATCTATATAAACAAAGGTTATACAGTAACTTGAAACGCAAAACAGATTCCCGGAAGAGGGTCAACTCTCAGAATTTTCGAGAAGTATTTATGCCTAAAAGCACGTAGTCCCAGTATGACCTTGACAAAACCCAGTCATTTTACTCTAAGAATAAGAGAAAAATAAAGAGTTGTTTACTTCTCTCACTGATTTCTAAATCAAGGTAGGGAACTAGGTCAGCATTAGGTGTTTACAACTGAAGAGTCGAGGTCAAACTCTTTTCTGGAAAAAAAAATATCGAGTTCCTAGTAAACAAAACTACATTATTATGACATGTAATGAAATTAAAAATAAAAATATTTTAAAACTTACAAACAATTAAATTAAATCAAATTTATTTTAAATCAAATATACATAACAGTATCAATTTCTTCTTCAACTTGTATTTTGTCCACAAATTATGCATTTTTCATTAGTGTTTTACAGGAATTGTGAGTTTCATTCCCATAGTTGCAATTATTTGATTTTCTAGAAATGTTTCAATTTGTCATTTCATATTTGACAAAAACGCAATTAAGCCATTATATTTGCATTTCCTGCATACCGGGACCTCAAAAAGTCATTTAGAAAGTTTTCTCTTTTCTTCTCCAAATCAAATATTGGCTGACGAGCCAGTGTTCCTGGGTATTGAACTTTTTGTTTTAGGCGGTTTGATATCTGATATTCCTAGCGATGGAACAAGCAGTATTGGAGACGGCATATTTGTTCTTGGAGTCTGAATGGGCTTTTTTCTCTTTATTGTGATCGGATATAAGTTTGATCCCCACCCTAGGGTAAAGATGATATTGTTCTTGTTTGTAGAGAATCAATGAATTTATTTTTGCAGTTTTCTACAGTTGTTCATTATTTTGCATTGTGTATTTTATCATTAAGTCCATTTTATTATTGTTCAGATAATTGTATTACATATCATATATGTTAATAAAGAAGAATATAACCTTATTGATAACTTAATGCCGCAAATAAAAACAGTTTAGTTATAAATGTGAAGAAAGGTTATTATAAAATATTATTGACTAGCTCTTTTTATGTGTTTGCTGTTGGGGCGACGGACGATGATTTTAAATGTATTGTAACACATCTTTTGGGGGATCTTTAATTAAATTAATTTCTGATCATATAGTTCTAAAACAAGTAAACAATAATGGGTCAAATAATGGAAAACATAGTTGTTCGTGATTACTCTTTTATCGGTAGCAATTAGCTTTTGTGAAAGCAACTTGTATTGATGCCAGTCAAGTTTCTTAATTTTATTTCACCTTGTCATGTGCAGTGTAATCTTATGATCAGTGTTACGACTGTAAAAGAATACGTTATGTTGGTAAAAATATGTATAAGTCAGATAAATATCTAAGTTCCTCCCTTAAAAGTTCTAATTACGCTTCCTGATCGTATCTCACCATGCCTGTATTTATAGCTTCCATTAAATATTTTTCACTACATCGTTTTTATATATTCATTGATCGTGCAACTAACATGTATTTACATCAGTTTTAGTATATCTAGGCCTTCATCCATTATCATATCGTAACCATACAGTTATCTTCTGAAGGATGGTTAATAATTTTGGATAATGTTCGCTGGCAATGTGTGTACTACTTTTACAAAATGTTCTTACGAAATAGAAATAATTTGCTAATTCGTTTAACAACTTGAATCAACTGCAAATAAAAGCGCCATTAAATAAATGACGCGTCCAAGACATAACGTATCTCCGAAGACAACAGAAGAACAACATAAATATATAAACATTGAGGAGAATGCGCAATTTGAGTTTGTGAAAGATACTGAGTTTGTGGTAACCATGTATTTTTTCATTTTAAAGCTAGTTACACAGTCATGAAAATGTGTCGTATTGTTATATACAATAATTTACAGAAATCACGTGTCTAGTTTCGACGTGGATTGATCCCTATTTCTAATAAGGATGCAGAAAAGAAACGTATTGACAAAGCTGGTAAGCAACTAATAATAGCAGACAAAAAATTGTAGATGACAAAAACAGAAAGAAATTAAAAAAGAAGACATATTGGCATAGACTCTATAAAGAAGAGTGATTATGATCATGATAGTCTTACCATCAGGATGGTGGTACTTGTCCAGAGCACGCTTGTACCTCACGTATATGCCTTCGTAGTCCTACTGTCAGGATGGTGGTACTTGTCCAGAGTACGATTGTACCTCACGTATATGCCTTCGTAGTCCTACTATCAGGATGGTGGTACTTGTCCAGAGCATGATTGTACCTCACGTATATGCCTTCGTAGTCCTACTATCAGGACGGTGGTACTTGTCCGGAGCACGATTGTACCTCACGTATATGCCTTCGTAGTCCTACTGTCAGGATGATGGTACTTGTCCAGAGCACGATTGTACCTCACGTATATGCCTTCGTAGTCCTACTATCAGGATGGTGGTACCTCACGTATATGCCTTCGTAGTCCTACTATCAGGACGGTGGTACTTGTCCGGAGCACGATTGTACCTCACGTATATGCCTTCGTAGTCCTACTGTCAGGACGGTGGTACTTGTCCAGAGCACGATTGTATATGCCTTCATAGTCCTACTGTCAGGATGGTGGTACTTGTCCAGAGCACGATTGTACCTCACGTATATGCCTTCGTAGTCCTACTGTCAGGATGGTGGTACTTGTGCAGAGCACGATTGTACCTCACGTATATGCCTTCGTAGTCCTACTATCAGGATGGTGGTACTTGTCCAGAGCACGATTGTACCTCACGTATATACCTTCGTAGTCCTACTATCAGGACGGTGGTACTTGTCCAGAGCACGATTGTACCTCACATATATGCCTTCGTAGTCCTACTGTCAGGATCGTGGTGCTTGTCCAGAGCACGATTGTACCTCACGTATATGCTTTCGTAGTCCTACTGTCAGGATGGTGGTACTTGTGCAGGGCACGATTGTACCTCACGTATATGCCTTCGTAGTCCTACTGTCAGGATGGTGGTACTTGTGCAGAGCACGATTGTACCTCACGTATATGCCTTCGTAGTCCTACTGTCAGGATGGTGGTACTTGTGCAGAGCACGATTGTACCTCACGTATATGCCTTCGTAGCCCTACTATTAGGAAGGTGGTACTTGTGCACAGCACGATTGTACCTCACGTATATGCCTTCGTAGTCCTACTATCAGGAAGGTGGTACTTGTGTACAGCACGATATGTACCTCACGTATATGCCTTCGTAGTCCTACTATCAGGAAGGTGGTACTTGTGCAGAGCACGATTGTACCTCACGTATATGCCTTCGTAGTCCTACTACCAGGAAGGTGGTACTTGTGTACAGCACGATATGTACCTCACGTATATGCCTTCGTAGTCCTACTATCAGGATGGTGGTACTTGTCCAGAGCACGATTGTACCTCACGTATATGCCTTCGTAGTCCTACTATCAGGACGGTGGTACTTGTGCAGAGCACGATTGTACCTCACGTATATGCCTTCGTAGTCCTACTATCAGGAAGGTGGTACTTGTGCAGAGCACGATTGTACCTCACGTATATGCCTTCGTAGTCCTACTATCAGGATGGTGGTACTTGTGCAGAGCACGATTGAACCTCACGTATATGCCTTCGTAGTCGAATGCGGATACGAGATCTCAAGTCCCATTTGAGACTATCTACAGAATTGCATGATATTATGTAAGAGTTTACTTTTAAAATTTGTATTCATGATTTTTATAATTGCTTATACAATTATGTTGCCAGTAAAATATTTCAGTTGTAGAATCTTGTATAATATCAGCACTCGTTATTTTAAGAGGATGCATGCAGTTTATATGATCATGTGATTTGTGATTTCGTTTATACATTAATTAGAGGCTTACACAAAAGTGCGTTAGTTTAACGGTGTTACACGTTACCTCCGTTTGCAGGACTGCGTGTCCACGTGATCAGTACTGTATTTAACATGTCGTTAGCCAGATCAGTTTCCTTATGTGTGCTGCTTCCATTTGGGATTTAGCATGGCTAAGTAAGAACAATGTTAACAATTTAAAGACCTTGTGAGCAAAATGTCTCCTCCAAGCTTAGTTTTTCTGAATACCCACATTCGAAGCTGCACAGGTATTTCGACTAGATTAAAAAGTAAAATAAAATTAAAATAAATAACAGCCGAGTCAAAATCCATTATTTTTGTTTTTCTTGTATGTTCGCACCACGCACGAGGCTTTATTGGTAGATAGAACATAATCAAAACACACGATAATGCATGTTTTGAACAAGCTACGCAGCTGGAGAAATTTAAAGGAGAAACATTGTTTATCATAAAAAAATGCTGAAAGGTATGCTGTAATCTGTGTCCAGCACAAAGCGACACAAGATTTACCGCAAAAGTTCATATAAATATTAATATTTCGTTCCGTATGTTTAATTTGTTATTGAAGTATACATTTATTTTTCCATCATGATGCTGCAGAGGCTTGCTTGGTTAAACTTCATTGGAAAATGTCACGGGTGTCAACCTTACGGATTTTAATTCCAAGATTCGCGCTGAATTTTGCGCGATCTGAGTCAACGACGGTGCCGTTCACTTCCAAAAAGGTTGTTACATGTTGCGTTAATAGGAAATTTTCTTCAACCTCGCCGAAGCTGAAGAAAGAAACGTGAGTATAAACTTGCACCATTTATGGTATAAACAATCTGACCAAGTCTCCATTTCCCATTGACATTGACATTACCCAACAGAGAAGTGCTATACAGTCATATCATCTGAGTGTCGAAACACATTTTAGTGGGACGCAATTAATCCATAACGCATATTCTGGCTTTTATAGCTTTTAATTAGTAAAATATTTTTATTTTTTATTTTTAGTTTTACATGTATACTACGTTGTTACAGTACTGTGGCTTTCGAGCTTCTCGAGAACCGCTGTCATCATGTGTCACATCTAAATGATCTATATGCAAACATATGCTCAAGAAGTTCACATAGCTGTTAAATTTAACTGTTGAAAGAAATGCCCTGTTATTAGACTTTTAACAAAATCAACAACAAAATAAAAAACAAATATTGATTTTCCTTTCCAGAAGACTTGGGTTTCAGTTGAAGCACGATTGGTGTAATTTAGTACTTAATTATAATAACACTGTACTTGTGATTATAATTAAAGGTCTGTATTTGCATAATTGCTCAATTGCAAGCTGATTACAAAAGAAGAGATAAACATGTTTTTAAATCCAAACAAATTATAAAAATTGAGAAAATGTGTATATTTATCTTAACTGCCATGTGTTAGGCTAATAATAAAAGATTTAATATAGAATAAGCAATAAAGCTAAGTTTTAGATAAGAAGACTGTGTATATAAAATGATATTACCTAGTCTGCTGTGGGGTTCTGACTTGGGTTCAATTACAGTATAATTGGTGTAATTGAGTAATTAATTACAATTACACTGTATTTGTAATTGTAATTGACATCAGCATTATTTTTTTTACAAATCCTCTAGTTTGAGATCAGGCCTCTCCTGTATTTGAAATGAGGTGCCTCTCGTGCTTGAAGAAAGAAACTCATTCGCCAGAGAAAAGTTAAATGCACTGATGAAATGCAGAAATTTATTTTGAAACATTGATTAAAAATTTGCTATCCTTTGGAGTTAAAGTAAAAGGAAAACCCAACTGAAAATTATTTAGGCAAAACCACTTAAGAATTTTTTTATGGTCATGTTTAATTAATATTGCGTTGTTGATGTTTCAAGGTAAAGTTGAATGAAATATAATTCAACTGTCCCTTGCTCATGCTTACACTAGTGTAATGCAACACTTGTTTAACAGAAACTAAATAAATCAAGACACACTTCAGATGCTAATGAACATAAACACTGTTGATCTACCGATTAAGAAGGACATTGTTAGAGCAATTAAACAATGGCTGACCTCAGGACCTGCAGGAAAACATTGCTTTATTGAAATGTTTTGAGATCCAAATAAATACAAGTCATTTTAATGTTTTATTGTAACATTTTCATATTTGAAATGCTAATAGTAACTGCAATGTTGTGTGACAAATAATATTAAAAAGATGGCAATTTATGCAGATGAAACATGGAGTTGGGGCTTGTGGAATTTGAGCCTAGGCTTGTGATTATTTTTTAAGTGACCAGCTCTGGTCCTGTGTCAAATTTTTTTTCTTTGAACAGTACATTTGCAAGCACATCATAATTGTAACTGTAATCAGAGGTCTTGGAAGCACTTAATTACGCGTATTTGGATGCCAATATTTGATCTGGGACACAGAAGATCACTGAGGCGAGAGTCCTCCTTACACATGTAATAGATGTGCAGCAAAATTCAAAGACTTGCCAGTCCTGCTTCAGCCACCTGCTTTGTGGGAAAATGTGTTGATCAATTAGCTGTGCTGATATTTGCAAAGACAGAATTCACTGACTGAAAGACCCCTTGATGTACATACATGTTGCCATTATAAGAGTAGATCAAAAAGAACATGATGCAATAGCTGGGCGGCAAGTTCAAAGGCTTTGACTGGCGGCCGGTGGGAAAATGTACTGATAGTTACAGTGATTGAATTCAGTGGCAGAAAGACCCAGAGATGCATGTGGTCATTTATAAAAGTACATCAAATAAACAACTTTAACTTTCATTATTGTGTTCATTTCCAAATGTATCAGAATAAGTAGCACACATGACCTCAGAATCAGGACATGTTGAGACTTAGACAAAATGAGATTCATAAATTTGGATAAGTATTTTGGGGTTAAATGTCAAACTTACGAAGATTGTAACAAGATTCAGAAGAGTGCTAAAGCTGCTATAATTGATAGTTCGGATGGGACAGTAGCTAAGTATAAGAAAGTGTGTGATGCCTAGCTTAGTGTTTGGAATAAGTCCTTACTTGGATTGACAAAATTCAGTCTCACTCTGACGGACGAAACAAGAGCTACTTAAGAGGTACATTGACTGACCATACTTTTTTAAAATGCCCCTCACCTTAGCCCAGTTAGTTCTAGTGTTGTAGCGAAATGTATTCATCAAGACATCAGTAGCTAGGCTTAGTTTTGATATCAATTACATTGACAAACAAACTCTTGCCCATTCACAAGCATATGCTTTGATAGCTGATTGAACATTAACCCTTTTCCGAATAAGGTAGTAACTATCAATTTCCTGCATGCTATTCTTTGATGATAAAACATATAAACATGTGTTTTAAGATCAGAATCAGTGATCTGGATATATATTAACTGCCTCTTGTACACTATTTTGTCATAAAATTAGTGAACCAGTAGGCCTAATGGGAAATAATGGCGGACTTTGCTAATGTCTCACCTGATAGTTTCATATTTTGACCCCCCCTTAATTTTTAAGGTAGAAGGCATGAACCTAACTATCACAAGCCTAGCATTTATAAATTCACACATAAGCTAAATCTGTAATGTGGTTTATATTTACTTTGAGTTAGGCTTGGAAATGGTTTGGCTTGTTGTGACTGCCTGTCACAGTTAGACGAGCATTGGAGATCAAATGCGTTACTTGGGCTGCAAATGAGCAGCCGACTTGGCTTGAGTATCTGCTATAGAGGTAAATATCTAAAAATCTGGATGGTTGAGGGGTGATGAAAAGTTATGCTAATTTGTTATAGTACTAGTGAACATTATTCATGCATAAGGCACGTACTGATTCTTTTAGCTGCCTTGTCACAGGAAAATATTCAAAATAGCTATTTCCTGTCAAAAATGAATGTAAAATTTAAGGGTTGGTGGCAGTGTTGGTTCAGTATAAAAACCACCAGTTGCATCAGGAATTAACCTGATTGCTGCAGTCAAAATCTCACATGGATGCTTTCTACAAAAATCATTAGTTTGTTTTTATTTGTGTCTTTAATGTAAAAGTATTCTCAGTTTTCTGCAATAGGTCATTGTTTAATGAAAATTCACCAGATAAACTGTCCAGTGAGGCCTAAGTCTGGGATGTACAAGTTTATTAGATTGTCTGTTTTCGTAAATCATCGGTCAAATATATTCAGAAAAATATACAATTCATTGAAAGCAAAGCCTAGGCATTATTTTATTAAAGATTTAACTTTAAAATGCAAATTATGTAGGTAAGAAACATATGGGACAATGCTATGTTGTGGAATTTGCGATATACGCTTTAACACATTAACCCCTGGAGCTTGTCATTTTTGCCTGAAAATCGAGTAGGAAACACATTTTGGAAGCTATTTCTGAATAGACTTGAAAACACCAAATCCCTGATAATTTTTCAATAACATACTGCCTAATTGTGTTAGAAACATCTTTTTTCATTGGCTATTTGACTCGCGCATGGCGGCATGAGCAGAAGGGTAAAAGTTAGAGTTCTTTTTTTTTTTTTTTTTGTGGCTAAATGGAGCGATTATTTTTGTATGGAGACTACTCTTTATTCCAAATGCCCATCTCAGTTCATACCGGTTTGCCTTAATCTGAGACCAAAAAGTCTAAAATCTGGACACAAAATAAGATTCTGACAATGGGCGAATTTTGGGTTTAAAAAAGTCAGGTCCAAAAAATGAGGTTTTTCTATCTGTATTTTGCAGTGCAGCTAGATATTCCAGATTATTTGGTATCATTATAGAGCTACATCTGTCTACCTTTCTATAATACCACTCACTTTAGTGTATCATGCATGACCATGATGCTCCAGAGCTCAGCATTAGGCTATTACCTCCTGCCCTGTAAAGTTGGCGCTAGGGGTTAATGTGTTAAGGTCTAAGCTGTTTTCTGACTTAACATGTATTTGCGAAAATACAGGAGGGAAAACAGCAAATCAGATACTATTTAACCATTGCCTAAAACTACTACAAGTACGTAAACAAATAAACCATAAATTTGCAATCCTGTCAATGGACTGTTGTAATGAAGCTATATTAAAGTGAGTGATTACGTTATGAAAACCTCTCCCTCTAAAAATAGATGCACTCATGTCTGTGTTTATTCTGTAGGAAAGAACGGACTGCAACTTTTGATGGTGGGACTCCTATTTTTAGTTTTAAAGTCCTAGCGAGACCTCTGTATAATTGTAATTGATGAAAGTAATTGACCCCAAGTCTGCTTTCCATTGCACATAAGTGATCAGATCCCATTAATACCATATTTCAAATTAAACCCTTTATTTTTACTTTTTAATTCATAAAATAGTGCTGAGCAAGCAGAAGTTGTAAATTGACTTAAGCTCTTTGCGAAAATATTGTTATTTAATGTGTGTGTGTGTGTGTGTGTGTATTGCATTAAGGTGTATTGCCAAATTCACGACTTTGGTTTAATGGTGGGTTGATTTATCAGTAGTATAAAAGCAATGGAACCTAATATCATTTTAATTCTCAGATAGTGCATTTTAGACATGATGCACACAATTTAAGTTGTTGGAGGTTGGGTAGTTTTCTAATTATACAGTAAAGTGCAAGTGTTCCAAATATCGCAGATGAATTTAAAATAAGACGGATCATAAGTATGCTGAAAATTGCATATCAAAGTGAATTGTCAGAGCACACACATGTAATTTGGTGGTTCTTCCCTGGGTTTTCCAGGGTTCTTCCTCCACCAGTTATACTGGCTGCCATGTATAGCCTATCTTGTGTTGAAAAATGGCGTTAAACCCAAGAACAACAATAACACACATGTAATTAGTATCTTGATGAAAACAATAATTAGATACCGACTATTGATTAAACAGGTGTTATAATCCAGGTGTGGACAAGCTGTGGGCTGCATGTCGGATTGACCAGCGGCCTGATTTTATCTGCTTATTTACATCATAGGGTATGTCTTTAAAAATCACTTATCCAGCCCATGCCCGGGAGGAAGTTGCTCATGCCTGTTTTAATCACTTTATCTGTGCAGATGTGGTGTAAGTGGCTTTACCCAATGGTTTGAACTCTATTTTATATTCCACAAACTACATGATTGATACTAAAGCTGTACCAATGTCACTTTTTGCCGATTATGCAGATACAGTGTATAGCCAGTTATTAAAATTGCCGATACCGATTATGAGATCAATTATTTCAAGAAACCACCTGTTCTACAGTTAGTGTAAGCACTAACATTTGATTGACAAGTAAACCATGCCCTTTTTTTGTTATAACTAACAATGCCTAAAATGGGTGCGGATTTATGTTTACAGTTCAAATGTGGTCTCAAGCTACCATACATGTGATAACTATTTCCCACATTTTATATTCCACCTTATTTCTTATTGTTAACTTATTGGGGGTCTCTGAAGCTCAAATAAGGGTAAAGGGAAACACTGCTTATATATACGGTACAGTAATGCCAGGTCAAGTTGACTCATGTAGTTTTCATTGGTGGGAATGGGGATCATAATTTGCTTGTCGAGAAAAAATCTACAGCATTCAGTGATCATTCCTCGGATTTATGAAACAGTTCACTAACAAGCAAAGCATGTAAAGCGGGGCAAAAATAAATTGCTGAACTCTTGGTTGACGGAGATGTACTATGGAAAGCTAGCCATGGGGGGGGATTTAATTCCTGAATGCGTGAAATCGACGATCGACAGTCACATTATGTCACTTATATTATATTGCAAAGTATGATCGTAGGGTTTTAGTATTAAAATGTCATTATCTAAATAAAGTTTCCTACAAAACTATTATTGGAAAATAATATACATAATATAGAATTGCTTAATACCTGATGTTTCTATTTAAAAAAAGAGAGACTGTAGGAAAGTAGATATTTTACATTTGATAATGCATTGATTTCAGGTGATAACAGCTAGACCTATGCACTAATGGTGATGCACAATGCAAAGACCATGGAAGTAGTTCAAAACAGTCATGTAATTTATTTTGTAATATTTTGGTTGTATTGCTTGTTGTCAATAAAGTAATAACTATCCCATCTTTTTCAATTTTCATTGCCTATTACATTAATAGTCTTGGAAAAATATTCACTACATATTTGATTGGCTGTTAACTTAATGATATTATACTATTGATTTGATTGGCTGTTAACTTAATTATGTTATGCTATTGTTTTGATTGGCTGTTAACTTAATGATAATATACTATAGATTTTATTAGCTGTTAACATAATGATATTATACTATTGATTTGATTGGATGTTAACTTAATGATAATATGCTATTAATTTGATTGGCTGTTAATCCATTCTTTGTCTTGGCCATTAGTATCTTTGTACCAGATTGGGAAAATGCCACATGTGAACCCAATGGTTTTAAAACACAATGTACCGAGCATAATACATTAAGGTCCAATGTTGTAATTTTACATCATGAAGTAGTACCCTTGTTTTAGGGTCTCTGATACCATCACAATGCAAAACAGACCCAAATTGATAATTTTAGAGAAAAGAGGAAAGATTTAACTTTACAGTGATGCCAAGTAATGTACACATTTTACACTGGTAACTAAAAGACACAGCTGAAGAAGCAGAATTTTTAAGAGCATGCATTTTAAAGCCCAAAATAATTGGTTTTGAAATCAGATCTTGTATCAGGAATTTAGACTCTCTCTTATTATATTAGAATAGACTGGTCCAAATATCATAAAGACAAATGAACCTTTTAAGTCTGACTGAATTGGGAATAATGGAAACATTTATTCTTCTACATTAAAACTTTGACCTTGATGTGTTCAATCAGAAACATTTTTAATTTACAGCACAATCAGTCATTCAGATTACCTGCTTTTACAAGTCTTTTCCTTTGGTATGGTTAAATTTGAATAGTATACAGTTTCATTTTACAATCTTGATAGGAAATCAGACATTGGATTTACATTCACACATGGTCAAGGAATCCGATATGCAGTGCATCATAATATAATTCATTGCATATTATCCAGACGGCACAGTTAGGCCTCTGAATTGCAGCAGTGTCAAAAGTACTCATCTGTACTCATGATTACCTTATGAAAAGTACTTGTACTCTTCATTGGAAGATCCAAATGTTCCATATACAGATGATATCAAATGGGTAATGATTTAATATTGAATTTGTGAAATGAGTGGAATAATGGACATAATTTAATGAGTTTCATAAATTTAATATTAAATCATTGCCCATTTGAGTTTGTTTTATCATGTAGTTTTTATTTCAGTAGAAATTATTTAGATAGAAGAATGAACAATTTCATTTTTTGTGACAGACAATGTACCTTTCATTTGTTTTGCGTAAAATATAGTCCCAAACAAAATAATAATTGTAAAAGTAGACTATGCATTTTTGCGAACTATAAATCAGAGAACAAGCATCCATCCAAATAAACAGAACAGATTACAAATACAAAATCATCTGTCAACACAGTGTCCAAGTTTTTGATATGGTGCACAGTACCGGTTTGAGTTGGCATGCACAACACAGTGCCAGTATTTAACTTGAAATTCCACATCACAACTAAACATTATATTGTTGCAATATTTTTGTGAAAAAAAGATTACTGGACACAGGAAGAAACATAGTTACTGTAATGTATTTGTGACTGGATATTTGCAGTATTTGATTTGGAACATTACATAAGATGCAAACAAATCTCTTTTTTGAGTCAGACTTGCATCACATATTTAATGCATGAATATGCTGTGGTTGGGTAAGTTGTGTCAGTTGGGGAGACTGGTTTATGTCTACATTTTCCTGTGAACAAAGGTGAGTTTATTTACTTCAGTAAGCTCACATTTAAACCATGCTTATATATAGGGTGGATTCCATGTTACAGATATACTGCCCCCCACCCCCGCTATCAGCTGAGCAATACTGGTAGTTTTACTTGTTGTTATTGTTCTTGTCTTCGGGGTTTTAGCCATTTTTCATGCTGCGATATGTTATACCTGACATAACAAACTCCTGTGGAGGCCAATTGGCCATATTGAAACAGACAAGACCATTTTCCCCCAATTCCCTTTTGCGAGCCGAATAATAACAAGTTTTTCCCACGATCACAGCCAATCAGCAAACAGGATATGGCACAATAATTTCATGGCCTTATTTGGACCAGTCAGAATCACATAAAGTGATATTTTAACTTATGGTAATATGAAAAATATGAAACTGCACATGCAATACAAAATTGTACTGGCTATGTGATAAGTACTCTTAAATAATGTGCTTGAATATCATGGTCTGTATAGTTTTTTTATAGGAGAAATCAGTAGAACAATAGCACATTATGCAACAGCAGATCGGGGTTTATGTTGTTTGCAGTTTGACTTATAAGTGAGTATAGATGGCACATGTCCTCTTACTTAAAAAAAAAATGCCTGTACTAATACTTGAGTACATGGCATACTTTACAAAGGTCTCCTCCTCTTATCTGTTGTGGGGTGGATGGGACCACTGTGTGAACTTGTATATTTTTCTTGTAGTATGTGGCAGGTACTATGCATTTTGGGATTTGATCATTTTTTTCTATATTTTTTCAGAGTAACAGTTTATTTTGTTGATTCCCAAGGAAATAAACAAACAGCCAAGGCCAAGGTTGGAGACAGCCTTCTAGATGTGGTGATTGAAAATGAAATTGATATAGATGGCTTTGGTGAGCTTTCTGTCTGTCTGTGTTTCTCTGCCTGTCTGTGGGCTTTTTGGTCTCTTACTTTAAAGGGATTTCCTTGTCTTTCCCATTCTCCATGATGAGTATATTTTTTATAGTTTTAACCTGAACATTTCTAATTGAGATTCAAATAAGTTTAATAGCAAAATCTTCCCTTCCTCCATTTCTTTGTGAAGACTTAGAAAGTGCTAAATACGTGTACAAAAAAATGAAGATTCTGTTTTTATCATGGGTAAGGAATGGGAAATAAAAGATTGCGGTGCTGGGTTATATGCAGCATTGCTCAGTAACTTCTTTATGACAATTCAGCCTACTTTATGAAATTGCTTATCAATTGCTTTATGACATTGCTTATGAATTGCTTTATGACTTTGCTTATCAATTGCTTTATGGCATTGCTTATGAGTTGCTTTATGACATAGCTTATCTATTGCTTTATGACATTGCTTATGAATTGCTTTATGACATTTCTTATCAGTTGCTTTATGACATAGCTTATCTATTGCTTTATGACATTGCTTATCAATTGCTTTATGACATTGCTTATGAATTGCTTTATGACATAGCTTATGAATTGCTTTATGACATAGCTTATCAATTACTTTATGACATTGCTTATCAGTGCTTTATGACATTGCTTATCAATTGCTTTATGACATAGCTTATGAATTGCTTTATGACATAGATTATCAATTGCTTTATGACAGTGCTTTCCAGCTGTGTTGTGGCATAGCTTGCCAACTGCTTTATGACACTAAAATATGCCATGCCTATAATGTTAATACACATTCATGCATTAGTTCGGTTGGTCATAAATCAGAGGAACCTGTGGGATGGTCTATTTATTGTCTGTCTGTCTGTTCGCACACAAATTTTGTCACTGCTACTCCTACTAAACTACATGAACCTTTACACACACATTCACTCCAAGCTCTAGTTAGTCCTAAATGGAGGCCCTGAGTGGCCGCGTGGTCTAAAGCGCTCACCGTTCTGGATCACTGCCATCTCACCTCTGTCTGCATGGGATTGAGTCCAAGGCTCGGCTAGCATGGGTACGTGGGAAAGCCTGCCAGTAGCTTCTCGTGGGTTGGTGGTTCTTCCCTGGGTTTTCCAGGGTTCTTCCTCCACCAGTTATACTGGCCGCCATGTATAGCCTATCTTGTGCTGAAAAATGGCGTTAAACCCTAGAACAACAACAACATAGTCCTAAATGATAATGGTGCTGCTGAGGCATCCAATATGGCCAGCACAGCAGTCATTATGAAATTCCTGTCATCACTACTACTGAATGGATGCTCATGTCATCCTGGGGTTTTCCTACAAGACTTCTTATGATGACTAGCTGGTCCTGCTTAGACAACCAGTATAATCACCGCAATGGCCATTTTGGAAAATCTTTTCATCACTACTTCTAAATGAAAGAATGATCATATTAGCATGTGGTTTTCACCGACTTCTTATGTCTAATGGGTGATAAATAAAAATTGTGCCAATCTGACCTCCAATATTGCACCATAATGGCATTCTGAAAATTCTTATTGCTTTTTCTCCTAGATGGCTGGTCCCATTGTCATTGGTCTCATGTGCAAAAATATAGAAACCTTTAAAGTACTTATACTCGCATGACACTGAATAAAATTCAGCTAAAGTTGACAGTACATTTTGGAGATATCTTTAACAATAAAATTGATGAACATTTTTTTAATAACGGTCGTTATAAGCCAAGTGTTTGTGCCCAATAGTATAATGCCACAACAGGGGTGATGTGACTTCATTTATTTGCATGTGTGATTATTATTATTCTCCTTATACCTCTTGATTATATATTAAGGATCTGACAACAACTATTGATCAGAGTTCATGTATGAATTGGTTGGGTTGTTGTATTATCCCTCTCATTACTACCATATATATGCAGTTATAAGTTAAATCCAAATGCAAACTGCAGAGATCCAGATCTGCCATTGCACAATATGCCAGGTCTGTGTAAGGACTGTGCAGTTTGTTATGAGTAATCTAAACAGCATGGACCATGATCTGCTAGCACATTATGCTGTGGTAGGTAAGGATCTGTGATGGTTGCAGTTGGACTTGACTTATCAGTGAGCATATATGGTACATGTTGACAAATTTAACCTTCAGGCTTTTCTGATCTGTTGCATTTTGTGTGTATATTTTCAGCTCAGTTTGTACTGCCATATTGACTGTATAGTCTCCAAGTTTCCAGATCTCAAACTAATGATTGCTTATTTTAACATTGGCAGGTGCATGTGAAGGCACCCTGGCGTGCTCAACTTGCCATCTCATTTTAAAGAAAAAGGATTTTGACAGGTTGCCAGAGAAACCAACAGATGAAGAATTAGACATGTTAGATTTAGCTTATGGCCTGAAAGAGACGTAAGTCATCATTCTTAGATGCTTAACAACTGTAGTCAGAACTGTTCAGTACAAATAGGATAGTGATATATTTCTTCTGTATTCAACATAATGACTTCACATGCCTTAATATGTGCATAATCTGCTTTTTTGGCTTCATAAATCATTTCCCGAGTGCCTGGATCATTTGAGGGAAGTGGCTGCTACAGTGCAGTTAGATCATTACTATTTTATCAGAATTGAGCACTCTTGTCTTGCTGCCATTCAACTTTGTTGGTTAAATCAGTCTTAAATATAGATCCTACTGTACATGTGCTTTATTCAGTATGACTTGGGAGAGAGAATGTACCTTTATTGGGGATATCTTCAATCTAGGATGAAGGGAGTCTCAACTTCAGTTATTTATATACACTTGATGCTGACATTGTTTATAGCATTAACACTTTGCATTGATTATGAATGAACTTTAACCTTGCAGAATTTACAGAAATAATGTTTACATGCACATTGCAAATATTATTATTTAGTGTTGTACTCAGTCAGATTGACAGATGGAGTATGTATCCAATTTTATTATTTAGCGTTGTACTAGGTCATATCGACAGATGCAGTATGTATCCAATATTATTATTTAGTGTTGTACTCAGATTGACAGATGGAGTATCTATCCAAATTTATTATTTAGTGTTGTACTCAGTCAGATTGACAGATGGAGTATCTATCCAATATTATTATTTAGTGTTGTGCTCAGTCAGATTGACAGATGGAGTATCTATCCAATATTATTATTTAGTGTTGTGCTCAGTCAGATTGACAGATGGAGTATCTATCCAATTTTATTATTTAGTGTTGTACTCAGTAAGATTGACAGATGGAGTATCTATCCAATATTATTATTTAGTGTTGTGCTCAGTCAGATTGACAGATAATACACTGGGTACCTATCCAGTATCTGTTCATTTCCACTGGCTGTAGTGACTGTTGTTGTCAACATAGATCTTTTGAAATTTATGTACATTGGGCATAAAATATAGCACAATACTCATTTGAAACATCTTGGGCAGGCAAGACATTGATCTGAGGAAACCCTTGCTTTGTACAAGAGCTTAAAAATATCTTGTTTTTTTAAAAATAAATTTTCCAGGCCAAGATTCATTCACACACTACCCACATTTTTTAGATTCAGCATGCAAATTTTTTGACACATTCATATGTACTTTTATGCCATGTTTATCAGATGATAATCCATCCCCTTATTTTTACGTAGTTTTGGCAAATACATAAAAAGGACATCTTTGTCTGATGATAAGTCTATGACCTACCATTTTGAAAAATTTATTTATCTGGTCCCTGGTCATGTCATGAGAGAAACACAGTATGCATATTTTATCTGGTTTATATATATGTATTTGTTTATTGATTTTATTTTACATTTTCCAGTTTCAATTTTATTTACTCTTTTTCCACTTCTGCAGATTAGACATATGAAAGATGTTAAAATTTGTACAAATGCCATATACATGTAAATGCTAATTGGATATATTTGTTTATTTGTATATTGATTTTATTTTATTGCAGGTCACGATTAGGTTGTCAGATAATTGTAACAAAAGATATGGATGGTTTAGAGGTTGAGATCCCAGGAGGTGTAGCTGATGCCAGGGAACCTTCCTAACATCAACCTGATCCTTAGATATCACAAAAAAAAGATGAAGTGTACACTAGGGGCATATTCCTCTCTCCTTTAGCGGAGTTTTACTTTTGGATTCATCCCCGGGTTATTTTGCTGGCACATCTTGGATGGTGGGGGTGGGGGGCTTGCAAAGAAAACAAGACAGTGTCATGTAAACAATCCAGCAGAGAAATATAGTGAAGTAAAATTATTTTAAAAAAATAAAAATTAATAGATTTGTATTGCCACAGATTGAATGAAAGAAACAATCTATAAGAAGCCTTGGCCAAAATTGACCCTGATATCAAAGAAATTAATGGGGGGGGGGTCTGGTTTTAGGTTTAAAACTCAAAATTAGCATTTCTTCATCCCTGGTGTTACCAGATTATCTTTGCCTTATTCTTTCATTGATCAATATAGTAATATGACAAAAGCATTGATAAGTGTAATTTGTGTTTAACAGTACTTTTGTATGAAAAGAAGCAATTGTGGCTTAACTGTAGTGTTCTGAATCTTGTGAATGTGAACTGTATAGCAAACTGACAGTATAAATATAGTGGATTTATTTACATGATGTATTTTCATGCAGAATCATTTTTGTGGTTCAGCAAACACTGAAATATTCATCAGAGTTGAAATCAGGGAATTGGGAAAATGGGGTCCTCTTATCTTCATAGATGTATAACTCTTGATATTTGGACTATAATGTGTTGTCAAGCAAGCTGTGGCAGAACCTTGAAAGCAGTCACTTTGGTATCCATGGCAACATGTATCCATATGTCTGTCCAGACCCAGGAGTAATGTTAAAGTATTTTAGATTTAACTCATTGTCACAATTTTTACATTTTTAATTACTGTCAGTACCCACCTATAAGTCAGATCCTATTGCAAATTGCACAGAGTCAGGTCTGCCATCACATAATGCACTGGCACATCTGGGTCTTGTAGTTTGTTAGGAATAATCAGTAGAACAAATGTAGAGCTGGTGTGATGGCAGATCAGGGTCCTTTTTTGCAGTTAGATGAATTTATGAGTGAATATATATGGTAAATAGGTATTTTCAACAAAAGAGGTCTTTTTGTTTTTCTTTTTTATCAGCTACAGAATCCACAGAAATGGATACCCCAAGAATAAATATGAATTAATTGCAAATTGGTATTTAAGTATTTATTTTCTCAGTCGCTGATATACTTTAAATTTGACAGGTATGAGGGAGTAAATATGGTATATATTAATTTTCTGGCAGTATTATTATTATCTATGTTGTTATCATCACTGATAATATCTAGTGTTTTCATTTCCATTTTTGAACACACTGTATTGTGAAAATTATCAAAATTAGCAAATTAATTCATTTGAATGTTGACGTACTACTATTTAGTGTTTCCTAAGTAGGTCATATTGACTTTTTTCCATGCTTTAATTTGTTACGTTTATTGGCTGCTGCCATGTTCTGTGGAGAGAGCATTTTGTGTTGTCATTATCTTTACATCTGTCCAATCCTGCATTTCATGTGCTTCATTTCTGGCGATAAATATGGTAAGAATCCAGGGATAAAATCATTAAGGCTGATCAAATTTCTTTTTGTCTACTTGTCCAGGAATAGTGGTTGCAGAAAATTTATATATTTTTTAACTCCTTCACATTGATATTAAAATGTTCTTAGTAGAGTGTAAGCAACTCCAACTTAAGGGATTTTCTGCAGATACTGGCGAGTTTCATGCATATTCTGTGCTGCACATGCTGGTTAGTTTTATGCTTATACTATGCAGCACAGGCTTTATGAGGTCCATAACTGTAATGGGACTTGATTGGTTCAGTCTTTGCCAGTACCATTGATGCTTGAATGGTTCAGTCCTTGCTAATACCATTGAGGCTTGATTGGTTCAGGCTTTGCCAATACCACTGAGGCTTGATTGGTTCAGTCCTTGCCAATACCACTGAGGCTTGATTGGTTCAGTCCTTGCCAATACCACTGAGGCTTGATTGGTTCAGTCCTTGCCAATACCACTGAGGCTTGATTGGTTCAGTCCTTGCCAATACCATTGATAATTGATTGGTTCTGTCCTTGCCAATACCATTGACAAATACACACGGTTAAATTTCCAACTAGTGCCTGTTTGGGATATGTTTTGCAATGACTGCAAATATCTTTCCTTAGTGATTGAAACCATGGATAATTATCAGTCCAATTTGACTGAAAATTTCTCTGTCACATTCGTTTCAAATTTGATATGTTTTGCTGTCATAAAGTCTAGCTTATGTCCTTTTGGCAAAATAGTTAACTCCTACCCTGTGGCAGCCTTACGTTTTAACCCTCCACTTTAAATTGTAATGTAACATCTCTGAATTTTCCCTATAACTTTCTTTGCAACAAGTAATTAAGTAAACTTTATTTACTTAGTAAAGATGACCTTGCTTTAGCAACATTTGTTTGCAGTTTGATTAAAAACACAAGACGGCTTCTTAATTAGCATAATTGCTTCGCTTCAATCATCTTTTGCACATGGAAGCTAATTCTTTGTATACATAATTAAAAATGAAAGAATCTTTAATGTCAGTTCATAAAGGAAAATGACACCAGTATCAGTAAAGATTCAAATCAAAAGGTGATCCACTCATCTGGGTTGAGTAAATACAGTATAACAAAGCCATTTAAAATGCTAATTAATCACACTGGATTTGTTTTGTTTGAAGTGTGTTTTTATTGATAATTTGGTTGTTTAGCCCAATTAAGAAGTAACAGAACATGCACACATGTGACAGTTGACAGTGCCCGTTTACTGTAGCATCACAGGATATGAATTAAATGGAGAGAGGTAAATGCTTCAAATGGAGAGAGGTAGATTCAAGTATTCATTATGCTGGGGAGGCGGGGGGCATGAATGGCCAGATAAAACTAGATAGTGATTAGAGCATGAAAACTAATGCTTGCACAGATTGTTTTATAGGAAATAAGTAATTGTCCCAGACTAGTGTCTTGCAAAGTTTTACTTGTCCAACTTTGAAAATGAAATGTCAGCAGTGTTGAGCTACAGGATTTGATCAGCCTTGCCCAGCCCTGTTATGTGCAGGAGGTGAACAGTAGCCCATACCAATTCTTGTTTCCTTCAGCTGTCCCATACCTCATGAATATTTTTTTTAACAATTCGGAGACATTTTAAAGACTTAATGGAGGGAAATTGATTATGGCCCTGCATTGAGATGATGGAGCCCAGTAGTAATCACCTTTCTGTCTGCTTCAGTTTACACTTGTTGTAACCGGCACAGATTTGCAGACTGTACACGTAACTGAATGTCATTTTATAGGTGAATTGTCTGTTAGATGTAGTTGAGTCTTTTCATGGTTTTGTATTTTTAGGTCCAATTTTGATGGATTTTTACACATTTTTTAGTATCAGTTTTAATTTTCCACTACAGCAGATCCATGTAACCAGCATAGTTTTGGAACCCTTGAGCATATGGTTTGTACATTTTCCTTTAAGGTTTGCCTTATCGACTCCATTTTGGGGATAGAGTTATGCCTTAGTCAGTGAACTTGATATCTTTATAAGGAATGTTGCTTGTAATCAGCATTGTTCAAGAACCATTCAGTATATTCTGATGCAGTTTTGAGGTGAAAATTGTTTCGTGTTACCTTGATGTTGCCTGTATTTGTTTTGTCTTGTCATCTTTCTTTTGGACAAAGTTATGGCCCTTGTTCCAGCAAATTCTTTTTTTTATTTATGTGGAAGCTTGCAATCAGTCAAGGTCAAGCCGTATTCTTATGTAATTTGTGACAATCATTATCTCTTAGGCCATGGTATACATTTTTGGGTTGATTTGTCACCTGTAGAGTTAATGGCCCTTGACAGTTAACTTTATATCTTCACATGAAATGTTGCTTGTTAATTGAAATCTGTAAATATGTAATTTTTGTCGTATATATGGTCTAATCTCATTCAAACAGTTTAACATTTACGAGATCTCCTCCATTTGAGGGTGTAGTAAACTGATTCATTGATCGCTGATACTGTTAGAAAGCACTTTTGGTTACATTTGTTCCAAAACCCTACAGGGACGATTTCTTGCCATCTAACACTATTTAATCATTCATGTTAGATTCTTCTGTAAGCTTGAAAGGATGTAAATTTTTAATGATACACCAGAGTGTGTATCAGTTGGCCAATGAAACTGACAATGTTTACATTTAAAAATACATGATTATTCTCAGAGTAATTTATTGCAACACCTTATCTCATCAGCTAGTCAAATCACTTTCCCAAAGTTTGGGAAAGCCTTGTTAGGGATTACAAGGAAAACCGTTCCTTTATCAGACCCCAATTTGGCAAAGATCTCACAGAACACGCGAGAGGGCTAGTTGAATAAGACTGCATAAGACCATGTTATCCAGGTTAAATGTTTACAAATTCTAACATATTTACAAAGACTCTGTAATGTCCTGGCTAGTCATGTATCTTCCTACTATTCAAATGTATTTTGTCCTACAATGAATAGACCGAGTGCCTACATACATATGTCTACCTCATCTTCTCACATGATCAGGTAATTTCCAACTGCATTCATGTATTTTATTTTGTAACATTATCAGCACTCTGATCATTTTATTTGCTTGTCACACTTGACAGATTGTTACTGAACTTATTTTATTTGTAAGTAATTCATAAAGCTATAAAGAACTTCATAAGTTTATGGTCATATAGTTTTCTTTTTGATGAGCACTTAGACCCTTGGACTTTGCACTTACCTCAAACTATTCTTATGTTGTAGCTAACATTAGCAAATAGCAAACCATGTATAACCCCTTTAGTTGTATCTTTGGCCAGTATATACAATCTTGTGACCTAAAGGAAACATGCTTACTTAAAGACCTATGAAAACTAAGTATATTCAACTTATTATCCCCATACTTTTTTTAATGCAATTGAAGAATTACAGATGTGGAACAAAGTACTTTTTAAGAATTCTAGTATGACTACAATTACATTTTTTTAGAGAATTAGTACAAGTACTTTTAGAGTACAAGTAAAAGTAATTTTAGCTTATGAGTACAATTTTTTTTTAGCGTACAAATACTTTTAGAGCATGAGTAAAAGTAATGGCTTATCCAATTATGAGTACAGTTACTTTTGTTAAGCCCAATTATGAGTAAAAGTGCTTTTGTTAGAGAATGAGCACTGTACCTTAGAGGATGAGCATGAGTGCTCATGGATGATGATGAGTACAAGTACTTCTGGCTTTCCTAATTATGAGTATAATACATTTGGTAGTGGATAAGATGAGTGCTAGTACTTTTGTTAGAGGATGAGTACAAGTACTTTTGTTAGAATATGATTTCAAGATTTTCTGTCTTTGCTAAATTATTAGTACCAGTAATTTTCAGAAAGTAGTGTTTGGATAAAAGAGACAAAAATTGTATGTTGTTTCAGTGCATACCAAATTCCTTTATAACAATACTTCAAACAAACAATTTATTGTTTTTACTCCTGCTGCTTGCTGTGGGGTCATGTCATTTTGATCAGGTCCAGCTGTATGTACATCTGTCCATCCATACTAAAATATCACATTGGCACAAAAGCCAGACAAATAGATAAATTATTTAGATATCAGGCCACTACACATTTTTTTCTCATTATTTATGTTTTTTGTTTTCACTTTGACCAGTTTGTATATTTGGAAATATAACGTGTTAGCATGATTAAGCAAGAACTACCCAAAGTAGATAAATGAAATATAATAGCCGTAATTCTCATCTGCCAGCCCTCATGATTTTGCGTGAATTTCATGACTCTTGATAGCGAATCACACCGCAAGCCAAAAGATCATGAATTCCTGAACTCTCAATCATTATAAATCATGAATAAAATACATTTTATCCCATTAAAAGTGCAAGTGAACATAGCAGCGGTGGTCACTCATACCCGTAATGGTCCTATATTGCTAGTTGCAGTGTTAGTAAAACTAGATTTAATTGTTACAGTTTGCCCTGTAGCAAGCGTTGTAAGGTATATAATCTATATTTAGAAGAGAAGTTTTACAAATACTCGAGAAGAAAACCAGAGCCCAACTGATTTTTTTCTTCAGTGACACATTTATGTACTCATAGCAACAATTTTTTAAAGCAAACACCCAATGAAGAGAGTGTAGGAATTTGTTAGATATTGATAGATTAGCGTGTATCATAAATTTGCTCGAGTTCATATTTTTCCGCATATGTACTGACACCACTAATTGTTAATCATTCAGTGTTTCAACTGACAGATTAATTCCACTTCGTAATTAAGTTACACAACAATGTTAAAATGTTTTCACCCCCATGGAAAAAGGATATGTATTCCACAAGAAGTGATATATAGATTTGTGTACACGAAAAATTATCCTTGCATTCAGCCATCAAACATCAATGTACAATATGCTTTTCGTACAATAGTATGCCACAAATGTTAGAATTGGGAGTGTGCACAGAGGCTCATATCGTTGCTTACAATTTACCTGTCTTACATGTACTATATAATAATATTATTATATAGTACATGTATGATAAATATAGTATTCTTCATCTTTTGCAGTAGATCCTGGAAATATGGTTGTTTCTAGGTTCACAAAAAAAACGTCAATCACAAAGACATGAGAATCTTGTTTGAAAATTATGCAATGCTTACATTTTCTGTTTTCTATAATATTGATGTAGTACATTTACACATTTTAAATTTTAAAATAAATGGGGGGGGGGCTTACAACTTTTAATGCTAAATTTTACTTGTACTACAAAATAGAGTCAGTATTGCAGTAATCTTTCCTTTTACCACATGGTAGCATGGTCTTTAGGTTAGAATGAAAACTTCTAACTTGTTGAAAACAGCTTTTAATTGAGTCCAGGTTAAGCTGTTATGGCTTCTTATCTGTATGCACGTCAGTCTGTGTAAGCTGTTACGGCTTCTTGTCTGTATGCAAGGCAGTCTGGGTAAGCTGTTATGGCTTCTTGTCTGTATGCAAGGCAGTCTGGGTAAGCTGTTATAGCTTCTTGTCTGTATGCACAGCAGTCTGGGTAAGCTGTTATAGCTTCTTGTCTGTATGCACGGCAGTCTGGGTAAGCTGTTATGGCTTCTTGTCTGTATGCACAGCAGTCTGTGTAAGTAAGCTGTTACAGCTTCTTGTCTGTATGCATGGCAGTCTGGGTAAGCTGTTATGGCTTCTTGTCTGTATGCATGGCAGTCTGTGTAACCTGTTACGGCTTCTTGTCTGTATGCAAGGCAGTCTGTGTAAGCTGTTACGGCTTCTTGTCTTTATGCAAGGCAGTCTGGGTAAGCTGTTATGGCTTCTTGTCTGTATGCATGGCAGTCTGGGTAAGCTGTTATGGCTTCTTGTCTGTATGCATGGCAGTCTGTGTAAGCTGTTACGGCTTCTTGTCTGTATGCACAGCAGTCTGGGTAAGCTGTTATGGCTTCTTGTCTGTATGCACGTCTGTCTGTAAGCTGTTGCAGCTTCTTGTCTGTATGCACGGCAGTCTGTGTAAACTGTTACTGCTTCTTGTCTGTATGCAAGGCAGTCTAGGTAAGCTGTTATGGCTTCTTGTCTGTATGCACGGCAGTCTGTGTAAGCTGTTACAGCTTCTTGTCTGTATTCAGGCAGTCTAAGCTGTTACAGCTTCTTGTCTGTATGCAAGGCAGATAACTCCATCTTTTTGTTATCAGTTCTCCATACTGGTCTGTATATTGTCAGCTTCTTAAAATGTGTTTCATTTGGCAAGGGTATTCATGTTTACAAATGAACACCTTGTTTAAGCATTTAAACATGCCTTCTTCATTAGTGTTTATTTGCAGAGTGTTGTTCTAATAATTTCTTATAAGCTTATGATAGAATTTTGGGTTGAATTATTGAAGAATGTATGTTCAGATATATTTTTAGGCAGCAAACAAATTACTTTTTTGTTTTACTTCCACAAAGTTTGATTGAAGCACCTTTCATCAGTTATAGCAAACATTGAAGCATTTTACCAGACTTGTATGACTGATATTTCATGGAACCATATGATTATCTGGATGTAGTGTTATATTCTATTTCCATGAATTCCAGCCTTGCTTTTCTCACCTGCTTCAGCAGAAAGCTTTTGCGTCATGGTGGACAATGTTAAAGTTTAGCATGAAAGCTTTTACTGCCAGATATATTCTTCATCATTGACTATATTCTGCAGAAATTTTGGCATAATATTTTACTATATTTCTAAAGATTATGTGCTAGGAATTCTGTCAGCCCAGCTTAAGCAGAATGTGTTTTATCATATTTACTGTTACAGTTTTGTCTCATCATTTTTGAAAGCCATAATTTGGTATATTCATTTGTAACGGGGGGATTTTTACATTGGTCATTATTACTATTGGCCAAATGTTTCAACTTCTTGCTGTAAAATTTATACATTGATTTTCAAGGAATCGATGACTAGTCTCTCTCACCTACTGAAGCAGAACAAAACTTGTTGCAAAAAGGCCAGCAGTGTTAGTTTTGTGCAAAAGTTTACGAAAGTCTGATAGATACATGGATTTTGACAGGTATATATGTATACCTATTAGACATCTGGTTTTACATAACACTTGTTTTTAATATTTACACTATTTATATGTACATTAACTGTTGCTTAAAAGTGATTGGTATACATTGTGAAATATTTTCTGATAGTATTTCAAATGCAATAGTACTAGTGTTCTGATAGTATTTCAAATGAAATAGTACTAGTGTTCTGATAGTATTTCAAATGCAATAGTACTAGTGTTCTGATAGTATTTCAAATGAAATAGTACTAGTGTTCTGATAGTATTTCAAATGAAATAGTACTAGTGTTCTGATAGTATTTCAAATGCAATAGTACTAGTGTTCTGATAGTATTTCAAATGAAATAGTACTAGTGTTCTGATAGTATTTCAAATGAAATAGAACAAGTGTATGGATCATTAAACAGCAATGCTAAATTACATTTGGTTCATTACACTGAGTGCTGGAAAGGAATAATTAATATATTTGTACAGTGTGCATTTGTCAAATTCATTTGTGATTGTCAAAAAATAAAAGTATATCTCTCTGTACAGAATTGTTTGTCTTGACCAAGCACATGAAAACTGTTCCCTCTTTTGTTACCTATGCATTTTGTTTTAAGGACAAATTTGGAGACCAAAAATACTAGTTTTTGATGCAGTTCACGTTAGTATTTAATGTGTGCATCTCCACATTGCCACAGGTGTTGCAGTGCTGTACATATTAACATATAAACTCACTTAAAAATCAAGACCAACTGTAAATAACATAGACCCTGATCCAGATTGGTGCAGTTTGCAATTGGACTCGATTTATAAGTAAGTATATATAAGTATATATGGTACACAGTAGATAAATACATTACCATGTACACATTTCTACATGTTCAATACATTTTATGCTAGACAGCCATGAAAAGTTTTGCCATCTTGACCAAATTTGACACGTTTTCATGTTGTATTTTATGTACTATTATAATGTGGTAGAGATATTTTATATCAATACATAAATTGTGAATATTCTCGATACTTTCGCTGTACTGTGACATCTTTAGTAGAGCCATATAACTATGGCTGATTTTATCAATTTATCTCTTGGAAATTGCTTTTCATTATTTGGCTGTTGTTAATTATTTCCAAGACAGACCCTGATGCATGTAAATAAAATGCAGAGAAGTATAAAATTTTTCGATGCTTTTGATGGCATCTGTTTTCAAGAGTTTGTGTTCATTTATGTAACAAATTATGACGTGTATTAATAATAGCATTACTACTTGCTTAGGCTTAACATTCATCTTCAAATCATGTAAATTGTATTTAAAGTCGAGTACATAAACAGATAACGCAAGATCAACAAAGTCTTTCTACCGACTTATTAAGATCAGCTCTTACGTGTTTAGGCTCGAATAAACGGTAACACAGAAAGAGTGAAAACAAGTAGCTTTTTAAAATTTAATAAATAATTTATTTTCCTAGAAAATTCTGTAAAATGAAGAGAAAAAAAGGCGAAGAACTTAGGTTTCAAGAATCAAATCCAAAAATAATCTAAGAATAATCCACGAATTAAATTGCAAAAGACCTAGTAATAAATGTTCTTATAATTTCAAGTTCGAATCCTGATGGAAAATCCAAGATGGATGACGATGACGGATGCTGTAGACAGTACTGTGCTTATCTACAGTTCATTGTAGAAATACAAATAATGGCACTCCGGTATTGGAAATCCAAATTAAACTTGTAAACAATGTCTTTAAAAAATTTGTGTAAGCACTCTTCGAATATTTCCAAAGAATAAAGAATTAATCCTTTTGAAATCCAAATCATCTGAAGATAATTAACTCAAAATCTGGCTACAACAAATTAACTTGACATCAGTATGAAAAGCCCCAAAACTGAGAAATCTCTCTATACACATCTCTATTAAAACTAGCAAATGCGTAGTTATGGAAAAAAAACAGAATTGCGAAATCAAGGGGGGTCACGTGATCATGTTTATGTCTCGTACACCAAAAATGACCCTGACGAAAACCAATCATTTTTACACCAAGAATATAATCCCATTATGACCTTGGAAACAACCAATCATTTTAAAATAAAATAGAACTTCGTTGACTAATTTTGAATCAAAGTCAGAATTTAGATCAACACCTGGTGTTAATAAACTAACAGTCAAGGTCAAACAATTTTCTGAAAAAGTATTATCTCTACTGAATAAATTTACATTATAATAGAATAAAAAATTTAAAACTGACAAACAATTAAATTAAAAATAAACATGAATGAAATCAGATATACGTAACACAGCATAGCATGCAGTCATAGGACCGTAGTTTACATCATGTTTTACATGTACTTTATTAGATCTAGATAAACAGCTAAGACAATACCTCTGATGTAAAAATAAATACCTTTGACCAATTATGATTATTCAATTAGCAGAAATAAAACAGACATATAAAGGTTATACATGCAAATAAAACAAAAGCACATACACATTTACCCTAAATTTATCATTATAAAGTTATCTATTAAAAGGCTGTTATATTTCATAAAATATTTAAATGAGTATATTCATAGTTAATGAAGAAAGAAACACTTAAAAAGTGTTAAATAGAAGTTGTGATAACCTTTTTCCGTACAGATTGTACGAGAAATTTCCAAATAAAGAAAATTTTGTAAAATGTGAGGAAAATTAGCATTAATATTTTTCTGCAATATCCTAATCTGACCAGTGGATCAACAGGACAAAAACAAATACAGGCAAGGATAACATAACGGAATTCAGTTATGCAAACGTACACGTAGAAGGCAAAAACCGCAGACTATAATGCTGGGGGCAAGTTTGGGTTGCTTTACAGTTGTAAATATAACAAATATTAATCCTAGAAATATTAAAAACTGTATGGCCTATTTAACAAGATGTCACAGGTATTCCTATAGCTTAAAACATTGTTACATATTTTACAATCAGTCCACTCAGTTTTCTTCAGCTTCGTCTTTCTTGTACTGTGCTTGATTGTGAACAAGGTTTGTAGTTGCCAAGGTTGACGGAATGCGGAGGATGGTTGCTTGCAACCTGTCATTATTCTGGACAGTTTTGCTTCTCTGTGCAAAATTATCTGTGTGACTGCATGCATGTGCGTGTTCTGAGTATGTTATTTATTTCTCAAGGAAACACCTTGCCAAACGCACCACTATTTAGAGCCAAATCTCCTGAACTGATGTTTTATTTTTTTAATTTTCCGTAGTACTTTCTGTTTTGAAACCTTAAACCTAAAAACTATAATTTCATCACGGACTGCAACCAGTAATCACCTTTGCTGATAATCATAGGTACATTATCTCACTAACTGAAAGCGATGCCAAGGGTGTATGCATGTATAATGGCAGATTTGGACTGGTTGATTCAAATGAAATTATGCACTGATTCGGACCAACTTATTGGCTGGTTCGGACCAAATGCCAAACTGACTTGGACAATGTGAAATATAAGAAAAACAATGAAGCACATATACATGATTTGCTTTATTGGTTATTACCGTTTTCACAAACATTAAGATGATGTAAATGGTTGATTTAGTAGATATGAGCTGTCGTCTTACATTTTTAGCCAAAATAACTTTTCAGTGTCTTCAATAAGGGAAACCTAAATTTATTCTTTAGTTAATGTCTTTGAAAGCATGTCAAACGTTTCATACATTGGTAAAATGTGGTCGATTTTCAGCACTATCAAGCAGTAATGTATACAAATTGATCCATAACTTTTATTGGTTTATCATACAATAAGTGCCAAATAAACATCGTGTAAATAGTTATTGACGAGTAACACAACGTTGAACGTATTTTGCTGCTATCAAAATTTTGATCTTGCAAGTACAATCTCAAACCAGTAAACCAACTTGTTCCATTTTCATTCTAACCTTTCAGAATATAACAGATAGTATTAAAAGTAAATATTTCATTTCAAGCACATTTTCAGTTCATTAAATCTTGATTTCTGAATAGATTATTAACACACATAATAATAATTCATCCATGTAAGCAAAGATAGTTATTTAAAATCATTTTAATGTGTTCTACAATTGTATTAAATTCAGAAAATTGGAAAATGACAACAAAGTGCTTTAAATATAGCAGCATTGATGAAACAAGCCTTGCAGATTGATGGTCAGGTGATCTTACTGTTATTATTTGCAATTAAATTAATTAAGCAAGTACTGATCAAATAAAGTATTAAATAGACAGTGCTGTTTTATTATAGTGGCACAATCAATTCAGTGTTAGTAATTTACATCAAATTAAATGATACATTGTGAATTCATGTGGAAAATATACTATATAGTTATTTAAACAAGGATTAGTCGAAACTGTTTCATCTTTCAACCATTTTCGCCGTGTTATCAATTTCTTTAATTAATACTAGGTCCACATTATGATGTTTTGAATTAAATCATAATTCTGACAGAAACCCAGCTTCATATTTATTTTATGTGTTATTTAGCACCGTTAGTGTCTAGTACAATACCCAGGATAAAGATGCATTCTGTGTATATCTAAAATCACACGGCACAGTTTTCCTATAATATGTGCAGTTTCACAATTTTTATATCACAACATATTACATATCACTTTATGTGATTCTGATTGGTCCAAATAAACCCATGAAATTATTGTGCAGCATTCTCTTTACTGTTTTTTCTGCGGTCGTGGGAAAACCGTTTTAACCCGCCTTCTGGAATTTTTGGCTTTCAATTAATATTTTGGCGGCTATTTTTCGACTCGAGTCACGAAAGGGAATTGGTCTGTCTGAATACGGACAATTTACCCCCACAGCGGCTTGTTATGTTACGTACAACATATCTCATGTAAATGTATTACATCTCAATAAAATTAGAATATTTCAATTTTGCACAAAGGTGAATAAGCTAAGGTCAAGGCATGACAGTCTTACAGTATGTCATTTCATCTGTAGACTGGTTTTATTTACCAAGCGTAGGATCGTCTAAGAGAATGGAGGAAAAAAATGTATTCGGATACGCGCTGAACATATTCAATCTTCAAAAATGTATTCAACGATCTAACTGACAATCTGAACCCTCTACAAAAATGACTGTGGCTACGTAATAGTACGTTTGATAAAATTATTACATTTATTTGAACATCAATGAATTTAAATAAGTTGCGCACGGCACTTAGATTTTGTCAAAATGGGTTAAGAACAAAATGTTTATATCCGAGTTTAAAACAATGACGACTCGTGCTTTTTGTATTTTTAAACAAGTGTTCTGTTGTTTTAGTAGATGTTCGATGAAAAGAAGGATCTCAATAAATTTGACAACGATTTTGATATCACTGCATATATCTATGAACTTACCGAAATTTACCAGATGACCAAAAAGGAATATACACTTTGTCATGATGACATTTGCACCATTACATTGGAAAGACAAAAATAATAAAATAGAATTAGAATACAGGTGCAGCAGATAATCTAGATTTATTCAACAATGCACTGACACTTAGTCTTTCGGTTTTGAACATATCTCACAAGTGAAATGTTCTTTCTTTGTTTTTTTTTGTTGTTTTTTTGTCTGACTTTGTTTCAGTTTCCCTTCCGAAACCATCTGCAGTTGCATAGGTATGTAGTTTGCTTCCTTGTACAGGAGATTCAATACCAGATAATAAGATACTCATTCGTGGATTCAAATAATGCGGTAACCACCATGTGGCGACATCTTTGTTGCTAACAGTATTGTTCTAAGGTACACATTTCTATCTTTTCAATAATTTATTTATTTCAAAGATAACTATTTGATAGGTTTTCTGGATGACAAGTTTTGGGGGTGCCGTCTCAAAACTTTTGGAGCGACTTCTCCCAGGGCGAGTTCTCTATATACCGTTGATAATGCAGTCAAGCGTTCAATGAGTTGGCTGTGCTTGAATGTTTAAATTATGGCGACTGTGAGTGATGATAGTGATGTGGATGACATTCCCGAAGTAGAATATTCCATTAACATCCAACATTATATGTATGAACCGGAGACAGATTCGTGTGACAAAGATGAACGTGACTCGTCAGATTCTGACAATGGCGATGATCTCGGGTCTTTTGAGAAACACCCAGGCTCAAAATGTCTCTGGCACAACCTGGTGTGTTGAGTTGGCATAAAGCCTTCTCTCTTTAAATTGATCGCCCATACAGATCTCCTTTTTTTGGTCCTATGGAAATGTGAAAAAACTAATCTTCTGTCCGGAACTGCTATTATTCGCACAATTTAGAGCTTCGCATTGAACCATCTTGTTTCTACTTGACACTTCGCTGCACAGACTGAATACGACTATTATACGTTAATCGTCTCAAATGACGTCACATCCTGTTTGTAATGAAGGGAGCTAACAAATTCGGGGCAGGTTCTTTCGTTTGATCTCGGAATACAGGACAGATGCAAAGAAAAAAATAGTCGGGATAGATTATATACACAAACTACTAAATATCCTTCTATTTACAATAAAATTGTGCAGGTCGGGTTTTTTGTCCTCTTTAAATACAGCTTTGAACTCACAACGTACCTAGCAAATGATGACAAATATCATATTTGAAGCAAAATAATTAATATCACATTTACGGTTAAGATGAAATTTAATATTTTACACGGTTATAATCAGCCCGTAATATGTTCCGAATCAGTCTGGCTTTTGATCCAAGTAAGCCTGGTTCGAATCGGCTACGGTCCAAATTACCCTCCACCCCGATGTTTACTTATGACAGCCGTGGACTATTATAGTCAATCATCTGTGTGTGTGTGTGTGTGTGTGTGTGTGTTTGTGTGTGTGATTTGGATTTTTAACGTAGCTTTAACAATTTTCAAGTCATTATTGCTCTATGGTGATGTCTAGTACTGGGTCATCATGCCGCAGGCATTGAGCATCATGTCGCACCCAGTCACATTATCCTGACACCAGGCGGACGAGTCCTAACACCAACATCTTAATGCAGATCGCCAAGCGAGGCAGTCGCTAGTACCAATTTTGGAAGTCTTTGGTATGACCCAATGATCTTAGCTATATTATTGTATATTAATTGTTCTAGTTCGAGAGAATGCCTTGAAAATCGGATGGAAAAAAAAATTATTTTAAACATAGTCTGAAGATGAATAATAGCTAGGTATTTTAGTTTTGATCTCATTTCCGAGGTCAACAACTTGAGTTAACGTGAAATGCAGCATCAAAGCAAATTTGTATGCCAGTTGGTATTTACAGAATTAAGTCCCCAGTAATTACTTTTCTACGTTGAAATTACATTAGATAATCACCGTAAAGTATTTCCCATATTTAATTTTAAATAGCCGTTTAAATTAGTAGTAGTGATGGCATGAAAAAAAAAAGTGAAACAAAATTTAATGGTGTTTGCTGCGATAAGCAGTTATTTAAAGAAGATTATATATCAACTAGTGCGAAATAAAGAAGGGAAGAGGAAATAAAATTGAAGGAAAAGTGAGGAATATAGAGCGACCATCGTCTTTGTGACCTGCAATATCGACCCGGGTGTGGAAGCACGCTCCCCTTTGATTGGCCGTTTGTACAATATAACTTTATTCACATTAATGAACGAAGTTAAATATATAGCTTATGGCCACACTAATGTCAGGCAGTGGCTTTACAACCGTAACGTCATTCGAAGGTTTCGATGGATTTTCTATCCGGAAAAGGGCGACCACGAATGCCTTTTAGTCGATATGGAAAGTCGTTTTGTCGTAGCACCACGCGCGCACCTGACAGGAGCACATGAAAGCAAGCCTTAAGCAGCCATTTAGGTCGTCTAATATGCCATAAACTCAAATTATTTAATCTAATACAATACCGAAGCAATATAGAAATCGATTGTATATTCAACAACTGTCCAATATATTAATTGTATGAGATCAATAATGTCTCTTTTAATTAGACACATCTTCATTGTAGCATATCCTTTTATTAAAATTTCTTTGGATTGTCTGGGACAATTAATCAGCCTCTCTGACTGTATATATAGGCATGACTGTCTAATAAAATTCTCTCTCTCTCTCTCTCTCTCTCTCTCTCTACTATTTTAAATTTCTATATATCTCGGCTAACGGTTCAATCTCATCAAGTATCAAGTTCTTTGTCAGGGGAAAAGACATCATGCATCATCAGCAAAATCAAAACTCAACACAGAAGCCAAGATTATATCTGAACTCTTCTGTTTAAATGAAACATGTAGGGGTGGTGGTGGTTTAATGCCATTGCTCAGCGCAAGATAAGCTATAACTTACGGGCAGTATAGCTAGCGTAATTGGTGGCGGAACAACATAGGAAAACCCCGGTAAGAATACATCTAAAAACAGATGATACAGATGACTGATCTCGGTAAAGATATACTCTGTGTAGGTTGTAAAGGAAATGTGCGAATGAAATGAGGAATAATAACAATAATAAATAATAATAATAATTCATGAAAAAAGTTAACATTCACATAGATAATACCGTCGCAAAGATTTGCGTACGGGTCACAAACTGATGTCTGACTGAAATATTGATAAGCTTGACCTGGGAAGGTAGGCTATATTCTCTCTCTCTCTCTCTCTCTCTCTCTCTCTCTCTATATATATATATATATACAGAGAAAGAGAGAGAGAGAGAGACATACAGAGAGACTGATAGTTAGCTACTTAGTTAGAGAGTTAGTACATGGACGCGTGCTTGATAGAATTAAACACCCAGTGCCATTTCATTCAGAGAGTAGTATCATTATAAATCCGTTATCGGCTAACACAATTAGCTCGTATTATCCAAAATCAGAACCAAAGATGTTTCCATAAATGGTTCAGTTTCATTACTCGCAAAACTTCGCCAATCATTAATTTTCTCCACAAATGCGCCTTAAATCATTACCTTTAGCCTTCTTGTACACTGAGTACTTTACCGTTAATACAGTTCAGGGTACTCTTGCATTACGAATGGTTTAAAATCATGTCAGGGTACCAAGATTGGGGGGGGGGGGCACAAAAAAAAGTACTTTGTCAGGTTACTTATTTATTATCATTAAATATGTGCACTAAATAATGAAAACAATAAATTGTCAAGACGAACGCGGATTAACACTAATGAACAGCTTATGATAGGCGATGACCCTAGGTGGAAGGCCCCCCTTGGACACTTAAATACTCTTGGACCTGCCCTGAATCTTCTATTTAATTCTTAGGTTACTACGTATTTGTATTATTTTTAAATAGATGTTTTATGTGCACTTAGCCGATTGCCCGTTAACACGTGTGTTGCCTAGATGTATAATGTCATATTTGACACGCACTCTCTCAATATATACATCTGTTACAAAATAGTGTATGGTGGCACATTTGATGTACTGAATACAATCATACCTAGCACGTGTACATACATTCAATCAGTACTTACCTGCATGTGTATAATATGATACCATGAGACAGAATAAGTAAACAGGGCAAAGTAACAGAGAATGTAAGAAAAATAATGGTAAATTATAAATATAAATAAAATCATGTAATTGTTAATAGCCATTATCATATTTTCATGCATTTAGAATTATTTAGTGAATTTAAATAATTTTATGAATTTGAAGCTACTATGACCTTTGTAATAATAAGAACTGATACACTTTATTCTCAGCGTCAAATATCATAGGTAGTCTAATAAAGTGACATTTATCAACTACAGGTCTTGATCTAGCGCGATTTATTATGGTGACTTCCATAGTAGTGAATAGGGACACTCTAGGGACTAGGGGACTTCCATGTTAAAAAGGGTATATCCACTCTGGGTGCTATGTAAAATTTAACATAGGAGAAAAAAATATCCACTCTGGGGACTATGTAATTTAACATGGGAGAAAACAATATCCATTCTAGGAACAAAGGGAATTGAACATGGGAATAGAGTTTGGGCCTGTCTAGGGACAAGGGGAATGAAACATGGGAATACTGTGTGGGCCTATCTAGGGACAAGGGGAAATGGAACAGGGTCGGGACCCTATTTTAATACGGTCCCGACCTGATGGGTCTATGGAAAGGGAACAGGTAAAAAATTGAAACAGGGAGGGGGTCTCTATTTTTTTTTTAAATAAAAAAAATAAAAATATGGGCTAGGCAATTGAAAGTCAAGATCTTTTCGAGACCTATGAGTGGCCCTGAAAAGGGCCTTTGCTTTTATGTTAATATATCCTTAATATTATATCGTGGATAAACACCCATGTATCTATTTATAGCTATAATCAGCTTAAATTCCTATGAAATCTCACTATCTATTTATACTACAACTTGTGGGTTATTCCTTTGGAAAATCCCACTATCTTTTTATAGCCTCAGCTTGAGTGACGTTCCTGTTTATGAACTCTAATACATATGTATAGCTACAACCTGTGGAAATCCCCAAGTCCATATTTATAGTCTCAAAATTTCTAGCGTCAGTGACGTCACTGTACTGAACACTAGGGGATAAATGTCAACAGGGTTGCAAGTGGCTGACCTGAATACGCGCTACTGTAGGCAGGTAGGTAGAGTGTATTTGATAGGGATAAAGTGGGTTTTATAGGAACAAACAGAGACCAATACACACACGCACACACACACACACACACACACACACACACACACACACACACAGGGAAGAGGAATTAAAAACAAATCCAAACATACTATCCATACAAACGTACCCAAACGCATACAATCCCCAAATATACTATCCACACAACGTCGCTAACGGGTACAAACCCAAAATATACTATCCACACGGAAGGGATGGAAAACAAAACCAAACATACTATCCATACAAACGTACCCGAACGCATACAATCCCCAAATATACTATCCACACAACGTCGCTAACGGGTAAAACCCCAAATATACTATCCACACAACGTCACTAACGCGTACAAACCCCAAATATACTATCCACACAACGTTGCTAACGCATAAAAACCCCAAATATGCTATCCACACAACGTCGCTAACGCGGACAAACCCCAAATATACTACCCACACTCGGGAGGAAGAAGAAAAAAACAACTAAATATACGATCTACACAACGTACGCGAATACACACATACACACACACACACACACAGGGAAGAGGAAAAAAACAAAACGAAATATACTATCCATACAAACGTACCCGAACGCATACAATCCCCAAATATACTGTCCACACAACGTCGCTAATGGGTAAAACCCCAAATATACTATCCACACAACGTCACTAACGCGTACAAACCCAAAATATGCTATCCACACAACGTCGCTAACGCATAAAAACCCCAAATATGCTATCCACACAACGTCGCTAACGCGGACAAACCCCAAATATACTATTCACACTCGGAAGGAAGGAGAAAAAAACAACCAAATCTACACAACGTACGCGAATACACACACACAGACACACACACACACAGACACACAAACACACACACACACGGAAGAGGAAAAAAACAAACCCCAAATATGCTATCCACACAGAAGGGAGATAATACAAACCCCAAATATACTATCTACACATGGAAGAGGAAGAATACAAATCCCATACCTACTATCCACACGGAGGTGAGATGTAAAAAAATAAACCCCATATCTACAATCTACGCAGAGGGGAGAAGAAATAAATAACTCAATATACATTATCCTCAAAGAGGGAAGAGGAAAAAGCCATAATATACTAACCACACAGAAGGAAGAAGAAAACCATTATGCACTATCCACACGGAGTGAAGAAATAACCCTTTATATATACTATCAACATAGAATGAAGAAAATAACCCATTATATTCCATCAACACAGAGTGAAGAAGAAAAAGATTTTTGAGAGCACCTAAGCCCTCACCTGCAATGACCAACTCTGCCAAACACCTACACCCCACCCCCAATCCTACAAAACCCATTTAACCCGTTATTTTATGGCATCAGTGTGTGATTTAGGAAACATCAAGACACAAAACGATGGATGAATAGGCTGACTATTGTTTACCGACTTGCATGCCTAAAGAGCGTGCGTGAAGGAAAACATCCTTTCATTTCAATTCTAACTAAAACATGTTCCAGAGGGATAGAGATAGGTGAAAGAGCACAATTTCATAAAGTGTGAGTAAAAACAAAACACTCCGTCCTTATTATAGAATGTCAAGACTAAGAGACACGTTTTCTTTCTGGTCTAGTTTCTTTTAGAAGGTAGTATGAAATTTCACATCAGGGCCAACGGATCGGCTCACATTGTCAATTATTCCATTTCCATGTCTTTACTGGCACAAGTTCTTCATCATCTTCAATTTCTTCTTCTTCTGAATCCCTCTTCTCTGTTTCGTTTTGTTTCTGTTTCTTCTCTTTTCTCTTAGGGCACTCTGAATCCCAGTGTCCTTTCTCCCGACAGCGATATTAGGTATCTTGACTTTTGTTTCTCTTTCTTAGACGGAGCAGGTATTCTGGAGACAAATACCCATTTACCTTTGCAGATATAGCAAACTTCATCAGCACTTACACACTTTCGTATGACTCTCATCAAATCAACGACCAAAAGAGTAAGTTTTGTTGCCACTTTCGCCTGTGAATTATGCTTTCGTATGACTTTTAGCAAATATTTGACCAGCAGGTCGATCTGTGCTGACTCTTCCATCTTCTTGATTGTTTGAGAGTGGAATGAATACTCTGACGCTAAGACACTTTCCCTATGTACAGGGACCTGCTTCGTATGAAACCTAGTCAAATGTAATTTTGCAATAAGATGAAACGATTTCATTGAGAAAGTAAAGGCAATGACGTGCCGTGTCGCCTCACACAAGAGCTGAAGTGTTAGCTCAAATCCGTGTCAGCGATTTCGAAGACGACATAACTGAGCTTTAATCAATGTTCTCCATTTATGCCACAAAACCACGAGTCCTACTTCAAGCCAAAAGAAATTTCGTTCGGTCCATAAAATATAGTATCACATCTGAGAAACGCAAAAACGAACTTCCAGAAAACTGAGAACGAGGACTTACACCTACATCGTAAATTTATGAGTTTAAGTAGTGCGTAAAACTTAGTCAAATTAAATTTTTATAGTCAAGACGAAACGATCTATTTTCGAAGAAGAAAGCAGACACCAAGCGACAATGGCGATCCGTGTCACACAACACTTTTCAAAATGTATTATTATAGGTTTGTTCTAGCGATCTGCACGGTTAAATTAAATGTTGATGTATTTTGCAATAAGACGGACACAATTTCCATGGGATCGCCCATGGTACGATTGTTCGTGCATTAGTTTAATTTTAAAAATTTTTTTTATATAAATCGCCTATAGGATAGACTCAGTAAAGCATGGCCATTCTCGTCACTGTGTGAACAGCTACTCAAGTCAATTCGAAGTGAACGCGGTAAGAAAATAAGTATAGCCAATGAAATGGATTACAACGGGTGATGAATTATTTTGTTCTAAGACTGTGTGGCATAATAATCCCAACGCTCTTGCGTTGCTACCATTACAGTGCAGACAGACTGGAATGTGAACTTACAAGCCCTTTTTGTGTATTGTACCATTTCTTCTTACCACATCAAAATACTGAGCGTCACAGTACTGGTTCGCGTTTTCAAGCTGATCATTTTTTTATATCTCATTTAAACATTTTAACATAAACACTCACACTCACACTCACATCGGTAGAGTCAGAACAGACGTGTTACAGTATTGAGGGGCATGCTGTCTTCTTTTTCTTTTTTTCTTCAAACTAATAAATTTGGGGTTTGTATGAAGTAAAGAACCGAAAGTACAGTGAACCTCAAGGATGATGACCCAATCTGTCTGTCTATTGATGCGTGTATTTACTTAAGAAGAAATATGACCTCTAAAACACAAGGAGATACGGCAGGCATGATTAGAATGAACACAACGATGTTTTCCTTCACGCCCGTGTAATTTAGAGTTTCAATCGTCTTTGAAGACAAACTTGGTCTCCTTTTGTAGGGTTTGAAATAAAAACAATCTGAAAAATCTTAAGCACTTTGCTATAGATAATTTCATCAACAGACTAAACAACATAAATATCGTTACAACAATAGAAAGCCTTAAATCGTCTATCAAAAAGAAATGCATAAAAAATTAAAGATTAACGATAACTAACCAATGAAACCGAATTTAACAAAGGCAATGAGATGTGAAGAAATGCCTTTCACTTTGGAAAGGTAGGCGAATGTAATCTGTCATGCACCATCAACTTGAAAAAATTATAAACAGAGAGAAACCTGAATTCAAAATTCAGTTTTGTTTTTTTTTTCAAAATTGTTTCGTTTCTTTTTTCTTTTCTGGAACAAATCTAAGCACTAATATAGAGTGGAAAAGGGAAAATGCGCATAAAAGCTTTGATATTTCTCAAAAAATGAGGGGATATTCCTAACGTTCATAAGCACCTATATATGCTTGGACTTGTCTGTGACTTATACACAAAACAAGATGTACATATTTCTGGTCAAGCTGCAAGTGTGTGCTTATTTTTGAAAATGGTAAAAATTGGATATACAATTTTCTCGTGACACTTATAAAGTGAAGAGTCTGTGCAAGTGTCAAAAGCCAAAGTCATATAAGTTTTGTATTTTGTACGGCGTGTAAAGATTTCCACTTTAGAAAATGTGAAGTATCACAAGTTATTATCACAAACAGAAGTGGAACATAGGGGCTTGCAAGAAAGAAAATAACCCAGACAGTTGGTGTCATCAAGAGTGCTACAGACGGTACCCGAACTTGCTTGCTTGTTTACTTGAATTAAAGTGATTTTCGCTCTAATGGAGCATGTATCACTGGTTTAATGACGTACCGCGTGATTATTAATTACTCATGGGGAAGGAAAGAGAGCCTCATCCCCCAGGTTTTTATGTACTCACAGACTACTTTTAAATTTAGCCACTCATGTGTAGGACTAACTAGTTCTTAACAACCTGACTGAAAGGCTTTAAACATGAGTGGGAATAGTCTCACCACACACTCATTTTTCTGTCCGAGCGTGGTAAAGGAGGAAAAAGGTGCTCAGCAAGACAGCCATGGGTGTTAAGTACTCAACAAAACGCTATCCCGTACTTATTTCAAATCAAGTCCCGTTTTTGCTAATGGACAATAAAAAGTACCAATAATGTGTTAACCACCTGTGCAATTAGTTCAAATCTAACGAGTCTGTTAAATTTCCTACTTCCTAACATATCTATCTAATATTAGTACTTAGTGTACATAAAAAATAGCCATACTGATCTTATTTAAATTATTATGTCTAAGCGACATATACCAGTTTGGTCACTGTTAGGTTTAAAAAGTTAAGTTTGTTGCGGTGTTCCAATGGGTCAAGTTTGTTTCGAGAATAGTTTAGTCAAGGAGGGATACCAAGCCAAATATGTTTCCCTATTTGGGAACCATATTTGGCTTTTGGAGCCCTAAAAAAGGCTGTTTTTTCTGTTAGAAGGTAACACGTCTCTCTTTTGCTTTCACGTTCTTTCCCGCACTCCTAGTCTCATGATTCCTGATATCAGGAAATGCGTAGCCATGATGGGCGGCAATGTAAGCAGCGGCTTCTACCAGTTGACTGAGGGGGTATCCAGTGTAGGTTTGTCTGTAGAATTGGGGGAGAACTCTGACCCCTAATCCCCATTGAGAAGGTCTTGGTTTAAAGGTGTCTAGAGATTTGTAGGCAACGTATTGTATGGCTCTAATAAACTGCCCTGCTTTGTTGACGTCATACAATGCTTGATTTAGCCCCATTTCGGTGTACTTCTCAACGAGGGTCAGCGTCCCCCTCCTCCTCCGCCTCAATTTCCTCTTCTGGTTCTGATACTAATTCTTCAGTTGAGGTAGATAGTTTCAAATCCGCTGCTATGGTGTCTGTCGCTGTTATTGTTGTTGTGGTTGTTCTTTCAGCTGAGATTGCCTGTAGTATCGGAGTGAGGAAATAACGTAGTGCCTCCGATAATTACATATGAGTTTGCCATACCGTTTGTCTAACATAATTGGCCCTTTGTTCTGCCACCACTCTTTCCGGGGCGGGTTGTTTGTTAGGTATAGTCAGCTGTTGACTAGATGTTATTTGTGTTCTCGAGGTGGGTAGAGTGCTAACTGGCTAGGTCTGCATTTCTTGCTCCCGCTGCTGTTGCGTATATTTCTTCCCTCCACACCGAGTTCCTGGCCTAATTCTTTTAATTTCGTTGTACCCGAACTTACATTATCCATATTATCACCAACAAAAAAGACACAAAACGCACAGACTTAAAAGAACTCACTCACTTTTTACAGAACATTACTATTTTAAAAATTTTGATAAGCGACGGAAACGAAGGACCTAGAGTCACACTTTGTAACCAAGATAAAGAAATCATGTGCTTATAGACTCACTTCTGTAATTTTTCTTCTAACTGACTAACATATCATGGGCAATGGAATGTTATTTCTTTTCGAGAGTATAGGGTAGCCCTGAAATTTTTTTTTTTTTTTTTTTTTTTGGGGGGGGGGGGAACTTGAAGCTATGGCGATCTCTTAGGTTATAAGATGTCGGCCTCCTCTGACGACAGGCTTTCTCACAGGATAAGGTCTGCTTCTTCGGAAAGAGAAGAAGAACTCTTTGGTGTCGATACAACTGTTGACAAAGCCTCTGTCAGGTTCATGCTGTTGCTGCTCTCTCTGCTGTTTATGAAGTCTGTACTTCTCCGTTCCTTCTTCTTTTTCCTTCTTGAATTCCTCCTTGAAGAGCTCTTCTTTCAGGTCTTCAGTTACTTCAACATTATGATATTATCTATCTCTTCAGGTCTCGTTATCAGACTTGTCATGACCCTATGCAAATTCACATAGGCTTCGTTCAACTTGGCTAATCTTGAGCACATCTTCGAAGGAAGATGAGTCGACAATGGATGGGCAGACTGGAAACTAACCCGTTTTTATGGTTAAAGCGCGGACGTGAAGGAAATCATTACTACACGGTTTTCGAGTCGAACAGTTCAAATAGTGTTATGGGAGGGATAGAGAGAAGTCAAAGAGCATGAATCAGGATACCTATAGTTAAACAAACCACAAAGACATTTTTTCTTCAAAACACAACATTTTTATTCAAAATTACTTAACACTAACAAACAACTCTAACATTTTTAACAATAATCCAACAATATAACATCAAACATTTTTTTCAAATACCAAACATTTTTTCAACTAACACATTATTTTGGACAGGGCTGACAACGTTGTGAATGAAATTGTGATTTCCACTGTTGTAAGTCATTAGGCCATTGATGGACACTACGTTTCCTAGCTAGAGACAAAAGATTAGCATACTGGTCACAAAACCATCGATGTACTTTCACATCGTTTCTAGAAGAATGACGAGGATCAAAATAAGTCACTAAATGTTCTAAAGAATAGCCCAGACTACGATGATGCAGAAAATACACACAATATTGTCCACACACCAAGGAATATGTGCCATGTTATTTCACATTATTGAATCGTGTGGTCTGAGCATTTCTTCTCATAAAGTCAATGATATCGTCTTCCAAAGGGGGCAATCCATACGAATCGAAATATTCCACACATCCTTCTTGAGGAAAGTAGACGGCTACCCAGTGGGTTCCTGGGAGATGACTGTCGTCTGTGTTGATCACATAAGCTTGATGGTTTTGAGGTGTGCGATGAGGGAGTTCATCTTTAGCACAGACGACAGGATTCCAAGAAGCAGTGTACGAACTGTGGTTCAAAAGGTAATAAAGTTCCCAGGTATCCCTGTTTTGTGTGGGTTTTTTCTTCACAGGTAATGATAAGTGATCAATTCGATCCTGACGTTTTGCTTGAAAATGTCTGACAAGTAACTGTTTCTTCGCCTTGTCTCCCAACTCTGATCCAGGAAAGCATCGATGCGATGGATCTCTTGAGTTGTTAATGGAGGACAATAATGTTCACGCAAGCCTTTATACCACTGTTGTAAGACGTCGTCTTCCGAGATGAGACTCCATGCTTCGTCCAGATACTCGTCCAATTTTTCTTCTTGACTCAGCATCAGGCATTTATCGTGTTGAATTTGACTGGGATGATCGTTTTGACATCCATAACACTCTTCCTTGATTAATTCCTTCATTTTTTTCTGTCAAGACTATAGCTTAACAGGAAACTAAATGTGATTCTTGTTCTGGCCGTCTAGACTTCATCATGATGACTTCTTCGTCTTTGTCTTGGGGTTCCCCTTCCTCAGGATCTTCACATTCCATGTCCAAAGAATCCCTACTATATAAACATTGATAAAAGTCTTCCATGACTTCTAATAGTCTAGAATGACTTCTCTCAAACTGTTGGTTTATATCGTGTTGTCAAATTCAGCATACAGGATGACGTTCACCGTATTATCTGCGCGTAGATTTTCTGTAAACTGAAATTCCACACGCATCTGGCCGGATTTTATAGGGTGAAAATGTCCCTCGTCGCTGTCTTGACTTACAATTCGTTAGAGAACCGTTTTCGAAAATGGAGTTTCACTGTAACTTTCCCTTTGGAGAATGGAATATTTTGTCCCAGATCTCCTTTTATAGCAATGTTGACAGTGTCTAAATACGACTTACTGACGGGCAAATAGTGAGGATGTACAAATTCACGGTGTACGTGATACGTGTTTGCACCTTCCTGGTCATTGTTCGTGGTACTATCCACTTTGAAAGGAATGACACGCAGTAACGGCACAGAGGTGTGTCCCACCACGTTGTACTCTACCACATCGGATTACATAAAGATCAAATTAAGTCCTTGGTTCAGTTCTACCGGGTTTCCAAAAGCTCTGTAAAAATCCATATTACTGTTGATCTTGGGGCTCAAATTGTTTGCGACCATTTCTGCATGTCTACCCAAAATTTCAAACAAACTACCATTGAACCTGAGGGACAATGTGTCCGTATCTTGAAATTTGATCATGAGACGATGAGCCAGTTTATGGTACTCAATCTTCACACTCTTTTTTGGCTCTGTTCAGTGCTTTGCCAAAGGCTAAGTTGAACCTGTCCGCAATAGTGTCCACCAAATGTTCACCACTAAAATAATAACCTGAAGGAATTTTCAAGGTGTAGATAATGAAGGCTGGATTGCTGGCTGGTCTTGTGTCACCTAAAAACCCGATTTTATTGATTTCTTCCTCGAATTGGGCATTCAGGATTTCCACCTGGAAAGTGTTTTGCTTTTCGGTGATGTTTTTGATTTGTGTTGGGTGAATGATTTCCACTGAAGCCACTTCCCAATGGGCTTCGTGATCTAACTGGATGGTCTGAGGTAATTTGACCGTGTAACAGCACAACGTGTTCTTGGGAAACACCTCCATGGAACTGTCACTGGGTAAGGTTAAGTAAAATTGGTTGTTATTGCTCATAATTCCAGAGTTTTGTGGCTGTCCGAGGTGTTACTGGAAGTCAGAGGAGTGTCTCCGCCCGAAATGGGGTTGTTGTTGGAGTGGTGACTGACACTGGACGCAAGATTTCCGGTCTTCCCGTTCGAGGAGAATTTCAGGGAGGGATTGGGAAGCAGGTAAAAGTGGCAACTGCTCAATAAAATGGTCCACAATTGTTTGTCTCCTTGTTGCAAACTCAAATTGGCAATGGCTGCACCGATGACACAATGCACAATGCAGAAAAAGACGATTTGCGTTTTAGGCACACGTTCTCTATACCACACCCACAAGGGTTGTTTTTGTAAATCTTGCAGAGAAGTACTGGGTGAACGAGTGATCGCAGCAGCTGAATCTGTGTGAAAGGGCATGCTAGTCACTTCTTTTTATAGTCGATGACGTGCGAAGCGTCGATCCAAGAATAAAATCTGGGCGGATATCCTTTCCAGCGTACTTTGACTTCTTTGACACGTCGTTTGCCCACTTCACGGTTTCTGCGTTTGACAATGCCTTCGATGTCATACACGTCTTCTTTGTTGGTGACACGACTTGATTTGAAATAAGTACGGGATAGCGTTTTGTTGAGTACTTAACACCCATGGCTGTCTTGCTGAGCACCTTTTTCCTCCTTTACCACGCTCGGACACAAAAATGAGTGTGTGGTGAGACTATTCCCACTCATGTTTAAAGCCTTTCAGTCAGGTCGTTAAGAACTAGTTAGTCCTACACATGAGTGGCTAAATTTAAAAGTAGTCTGTGAGTACATAAAAACCTGGGGGATGAGGCTCTCTTTCCTTCCCCATGAGTAATTAATAATCACGCGGTACGTCATTAAACCAGTGATACATGCTCCATTAGAGCGAAAATCACTTTAATTCAAGTAAACAAGCAAGCAAGTTCGGGTACCGTCTGTAGCACTCTTGATGACACCAACTGTCTGGGTTATTTTCTTTCTTGCAAGCCCCTATGTTCCACTTCTGTTTGTGATAATAACTTGTGATACTTCACATTTTCTAAAGTGGAAATCTTTACACGCCGTACAAAATACAAAACTTATATGACTTTGGCTTTTGACACTTGCACAGACTCTTCACTTTATAAGTGTCACGAGAAAATTGTATATCCAATTTTTACCATTTTCAAAAATACGCACACACTTGCAGCTTGACCAGAAATATGTACATCTTGTTTTGTGTATAAGTCACAGACAAGTCCAAGCATATATAGGTGCTTATGAACGTTAGGAATATCCCCTCATTTTTTGAGAAATATCAAAGCTTTTATGCGCATTTTCCCTTTTCCACTCTATATTAGTGCTTAGATTTGTTCCAGAAAAGAAAAAAGAAACGAAACAATTTTGAAAAAAAAAAAAACAAAACTGAATTTTGAATTCAGGTTTCTCTCTGTTTATAATTTTTTCAAGTTGATGGTGCATGACAGATTACATTCGCCTACCTTTCCAAAGTGAAAGGCATTTCTTCACATCTCATTGCCTTTGTTAAATTCGGTTTCATTGGTTAGTTATCGTTAATCTTTAATTTTTTATGCATTTCTTTTTGATAGACGATTTAAGGCTTTCTATTGTTGTAACGATATTTATGTTGTTTAGTCTGTTGATGAAATTATCTATAGCAAAGTGCTTAAGATTTTTCAGATTGTTTTTATTTCAAACCCTACAAAAGGAGACCAAGTTTGTCTTCAAAGACGATTGAAACTCTAAATTACACGGGCGTGAAGGAAAACATCGTTGTGTTCATTCTAATCATGCCTGCCGTATCTCCTTGTGTTTTAGAGGTCATATTTCTTCTTAAGTAAATACACGCATCAATAGACAGACAGATTGGGTCATCATCCTTGAGGTTCACTGTACTTTCGGTTCTTTACTTCATACAAACCCCAAATTTATTAGTTTGAAGAAAAAAAGAAAAAGAAGACAGCATGCCCCTCAATACTGTAACACGTCTGTTCTGACTCTACCGATGTGAGTGTGAGTGTGAGTGTTTATGTTAAGATGTTTAAATGAGATATAAAAAATGATCAGCTTGAAAACGCGAACCAGTACTGTGACGCTCAGTATTTTGATGTGGTAAGAAGAAATGGTACAATACACAAAAAGGGCTTGTAAGTTCACATTCCAGTCTGTCTGCACTGTAATGGTAGCAACGCAAGAGCGTAGGGATTATTATGCCACACAGTCTTAGAACAAAATAATTCATCACCCGTTGTAATCCATTTCATTGGCTATACTTATTTTCTTACCGCGGTCACTTCGAATTGACTTGAGTAGCTATTCACACAGTGACGAGAATGGCCATGCTTTACTGAGTCTATCGTATAGGCGATTTATATAAAAAAAAAATTTAAAAATTAAACTAATGCACGAACAATCGTACCATGGGCGATCCCATGGAAATTGTGTCCGTCTTATTGCAAAATACATCAACATTTAATTTAACCGTGCAGATCGCTAGAACAAACCTATAATAATACATTATGAAAAGTGTTGTGTGACACGGATCGCCATTGTCGCTTGGTGTCTGCTTTCTTCTTCGAAAAAAAATCGTTTCGTCTTGACTATAAAAATTTAATTTGACTAAGTTTTACGCACTACTTAAACTCATAAATTTACGATGTAGGTGTAAGTCCTCGTTCTCAGTTTTCTGGAAGTTCGTTTTTGCGTTTCTCAGATGTGATACTATATTTTATGGACCGAACGAAATTTCTTTTGGCTTGAAGTAGGACTCGTGGTTTTGTGGCATAAATGGAGAACATTGATTAAAGCTCAGTTATGTCGTCTTCGAAATCGCTGACACGGATTTGAGCTAACACTTCAGCTCTTGTGTGAGGCGACACGGCACGTCATTGCCTTTTACTTTCTCAATGAAATCGTTTCATCTTATTGCAAAATTACATTTGACTAGGTTTCATACGAAGCAGGTCCCTGTACATAGGGAAAGTGTCTTAGCGTCAGAGTATTCATTCCACTCTCAAACAATCAAGAAGATGGAAGAGTCAGCACAGATCGACCTGCTGGTCAAATATTTGCTAAAAGTCATACGAAAGCATAATTCACAGACGAAAGTGGCAACAAAACTTACTCTTTTGGTCGTTGATTTGATGAGAGTCATACGAAAGTGTGTAAGTGCTGATGAAGTTTGCTATATCTGCAAAGGTAAATGGGTATTTGTCTCCAGAATACCTGCTCCGTCTAAGAAAGAGAAACAAAAGTCAAGATACCTAATATCGCTGTCGGGAGAAAGGACACTGGGATTCAGAGTGCTCTAAGAGAAAAGAGAAGAAACAGAAACAAAACGAAACAGAGAAGAGGGATTCAGAAGAAGAAGAAATTGAAGATGATGAATAACTTGTGCCAGTAAAGACATGGAAATGGAATAATTGACAATGTGAGCCGATCCGTTGGCCCTGATGTGAAATTTCATACTACCTTCTAAAAGAAACTAGACCAGAAAGAAAACGTGTCTCTTAGTCTTGACATTCTATAATAAGGACGGAGTGTTTTGTTTTTACTCACACTTTATGAAATTGTGCTCTTTCACCTATCTCTATCCCTCTGGAACATGTTTTAGTTAGAATTGAAATGAAAGGATGTTTTCCTTCACGCACGCTCTTTAGGCATGCAAGTCGGTAAACAATAGTCAGTCTATTCATCCATCATTTTGTGTCTTGATGTTTCCTAAATCACACACTGATGCCATAAAATAACGGGTTAAATGGGTTTTGTAGTATTGGGGGTGGGGTGTAGGTGTTTGGCAGAGTTGGTCATTGCAGGTGAGGGCTTAGGTGCTCTCAAAAATCTTTTTCTTCTTCACTCTGTGTTGATGGAATATAATGGGTTATTTTCTTCATTCTATGTTGATAGTATATATAAAGGGTTATTTCTTCACTCCGTGTGGATAGTGTATAATGGTTTTCTTCTTCCTTCTGTGTGGTTAGTATATTATGGCTTTTTCCTCTTCCCTCTTTGAGGATAGTGTATATTGGGTTATTTATTTCTTCTTCCCTCTGCGTAGATTGTAGATATGGGGTTTATTTTTTTACATCTCACCTCCGTGTGGATAGTAGGTATGGGATTTGTATTCTTCCTCTTCCATGTGTAGATAGTATATTTGGGGTTTGTATTATCTCCCTTCTGTGTGGATAGTATATTTGGGGTTTGTTTTTTTCCTCTTCCCTGTGTGTGTGTGTGTGTGTGTGTGTGTGTGAGTGTGTCTGTGTGTGTGTGTATTCGCGTACGTTGTGTAGATCGTATATTTGGTTGTTTTTTTCCTCTTCCTCCCGAGTGTGAATAGTATATTTGGGGTTTGTCCGCGTTAGCGACGTTGTGTGGATAGCATTGTTGGGGTTTTTATGCGTTAGCGACGTTGTGTGGATAGCATATTTGGGGTTTTTATGCGTTAGTGACGTTGTGTGGATAGGATATTTTGGGTTTGTACGCGCTAGTGACGTTGTGTGGATAGTATATTTGGGGTTTTACCCGTTAGCGACGTTGTGTGGATAGTATATTTGGGGATTGTATGCGTTCGGGTACGTTTGTATGGATAGTATATTTGGTTTTGATTTTTTCCTCTTCCCTGTGTGTGTGTGTGTGTGTGTGTGTGTGTGTGTGTCTGTCTGTGTCTGTGTGTGTGTATATTCGCGTACGTTGTGTAGATCGTATATTTGGTTGTTTTTTTTCTTCTTCCTCCCGAGTGTGGATAGTATATTTGGGGTTTGTCCGCGTTAGCGACGTTGTGTTGATAGCAGATTTGGGGTTTTTATGCGTTAGTGACGTTGTGTGGATAGTATATTTGGGGTTTTACCCGTTAGCGACGTTGTGTGGATAGTATATTTGGGGATTGTATTCGTTCGGGTACGTTTGTATGGATAGTATATTTGGTTTTGTTTTTTTCCTCTTCCCTGTGTGTGTGTGTGTGTGTGTGTGTGTATTCGCGTACGTTGTGTAGATCGTATATTTGGTTGTTTTTTTTCTTCTTCCTCCCGAGTGTGGATAGTATATTTGGGGTTTGTCCGCGTTAGCGACGTTGTGTGGATAGCATATTTGGGGTTTTTATGCGTTAGCGACGTTGTTTGGATAGTATATTTGGGGTTTGTACGCGTTAGTGACGTTGTGTGGATAGTATATTTGGGGTTTGTACCCGTTAGCGACGTTGTGTGGATAGTATATTTGGGGATTGTATGCGTTCGGGTACGTTTGTTTGGATAGTATATTTGGTTTTGTTTTCCATCCCTTCCGTGTGGATAGTATATTTTGGGTTTGTATGCGTTAGCAACGTTGTGTGGATAGTATATTTGGGGATTGTATGCGTTTGGGTACGTTTGTATGGATAGTATGTTTGGATTTGTTTTTTCCTCTTCCGTGTGTGTGTGTGTGTGTATTGGTCTCTGTTTGTTCCTATAAAACTCACTTTATCCCTATCAAATACACTCTACCTACCTACCTACAGTAGCGCGTAGTCAGGTCAGCCACTTGCAACCCTGTTGACATTTATCCCCTAGTGTTCAGTACAGTGACTTCACTGACGCTGGAAATTTTGAGACTATAAATATGGACTTGGGGATTTCCACAGGTTGTAGCTATACGTATGTATTAGAGTTCAGAAACAGGAACGTCACTCAAGCTGAGGCTATAAAAAGATAGTGGGATTTTCCAAAGGAATAACCCACAAGTTGTAGTATAAATAGATAGTGAGATTTCATAGGAATTTAAGCTGATTATAGCTATAAATAGATACATGGGTGTTTATCCACGATAGAATATTAAGGAAACATTAACAAAAAATTAGAGACCCCCCTCCCTGTTTCAATTTTTTGCATGTTACCTTTCCATAGACCCATCAGGTCGGGACCGTATTAAAATAGGGTCCCGACCCTCTTCCATTTCCCCATGTCCCTAGATAGGCCCACACAGTATTCCCATGTTCCATTCCCTTTGTCCCTAGACAGGCCCAAACTCTATTCCCATGTTCAAATCCCCTTGTCCCTAGAATGGATATTTTTTTCTCCCATGTTAAATTACATAGTCCCCAGAGTGGATATTATATTTTTTTCTCCTATGTTAAATTTTACATAGTCCCCAGAGTGGATATATCCTTTTCAACATGGAAGTCCCCTAGTCCCTAGAGTGTCCCTATTCACTACTTTCCATCTTTCCCGATGCAATGTGTAAATGATGTGAAGCCAACTTTTGTTTTGACTGGACTTTTCTAAGTTTTGTACCCTTTACTATATATAAATTAATCTTATATTCAACATTATGGACACATTTCTATGTATTCTAGCCCTTGAAGATTCCCTGATTTAAATACACTCGTCAGGCAAAAGTTGTTTTGACCAAAGAAGAGCAAACGTCAGCGTTCCCAGCATCTTAATTTATCATAGCTTCATCCCAATGAAGTCTATTTAACAAATCCCGAACTTTCGATTCCCATTCTGTTACAGTATGGCTATCTGCGTCAATAAGCATTAGGTTATATATGACAAATATGTTTTCAGCTAGCAGGGGGATATAAACTTTTCCCAATATCTCTGAATACGGAATATATGACACATATTTTCAATTAGCAGAGGATATCAACTTTGTTCAATATTTCTGAATACGGTAGTATCACTTGATCTTTTTGGGTGTCCTACCATAATTCTCGTCATAGAAAATAATTTTAACCATTTTTTAAAATCCTATTCATACTTTTGTAAATGTTTAATTACAATCTTTTGACAGCATTTACTTTGATCAATACCCATTCTTTTTATACATAATTAAGAATACAAGAGTTTCTGACAGTCTTGCTCGTTTCTTGTTTACTATGTCACAATCCCTGTCCTGATTTCACAGGTTAGATGTGGGACATGCATACATTCATCTACAGCAAGTATAAACGCATTATACAGTGTGTGTTGATGACATTGTTTGAATAATAATAATAATAATAATAATAATTATTATTATTATTATTACGCTTCATGAAAAATGTCATGAGTCGTCAAAATTAAGTTCGAACCATGATTGTAGAAACACGTGTAGACTAGAGGATAAGGGCATCTAAGATAAATGTTTATTGCTTTGAGTGTAAACTAATGATAAAAAATAATGACAGTAACAACAATCATTGTTCACAAATATATCAAGAAAATTATATTGCATGAGTTTGAAGTCATATTGTAAAGGACATATATGTACATAGGTCACTATCATTACAGTGGGAAAATATTGCTAACAGACGTATTGTTAGCGTAGATCGTTATCTTGTATCAAAATTTTGGTATCTTCTTATAGCCATAGTCTCATTCAGTGCCATGCCATATAATCAGATAAATGTCGAGCTGTCTTGGATTCTGTTGGCCTCTGCATCATCTGAGGGACTCGGAATTATGGATATTTGCTCACATTAAAACTGACGTTTCCTAGTTTAAAGGTGTTCCATCGAAGTTTTATTTATTTTTCTGAAAATCAGCATTAATCAAGATATCTTTGGACATCATTGTGCATGAAGGGTCAAAGGTACTCAGACGGTTTAGTTGATAAACTCTCACCCTACCTGTCCACCCTGTCTTATCTCCTGTTCTGATTCCAGAGCTAGTTATAAAAGCCACTAATATTATCTTTCTTGGCATGTAATAAATTACTGATATTCTAGCATGGCAGACAGCAGAATTTACACGTTGAAAGAGACAGTGCACACTACAAATCCAAGGCGATATGGGAAGAGCAGTGATGAAAATGAAGACGGAAATGTCGATCGCAAAAACATGAACCTTTCAGAGAATGGTTCACCACAAGACGATGCTACAGGTAAATCAGAGTCTCAGAATAACAGCACAACATTCTCTAAATATAGCGCCGATAATGAACAGCAGGCCGGATCCGGAAGTAGACTAATATTACTTGCCGGTGAAGTTGAGATGACGCAGGATTCAGATTCAGACAGCGACATGCTGACTGATACAGAAGTGACAAAGAGCCAGATGAAATACGGGAAAACACTTCATGGAAGATCTTATAAGGAAATTTACAGTGAACGAGATATGGTCAATGACGAAAACAAAAACACTAAAAGAAAAACAGAGACCGATATCCGACTTTTAACATCCTATTTACTGTCTCTGAATGAAACAAGAAATCCGGAAAATATATCACCAAACGAACTCGACCACTATCTAAGTATGTATTTTACTGTGATCAAGAAGCATGATGGGAACGACTATGAACCAACCAGTCTACGGGGAATGCTTTGCAGTCTTGAGAGGTATCTAAGGTCCCGTGGTTATCCCTCTTCTGTGACAAGGGATAATGCTTTTTCTCGCACTAGGAACGCCTTGAGAGGTAAGCAGATCAGATTAAGGGCATGTGGCAAAGGTGCGAAGAAAACTAACGATCAGCTAAGTAATGACACAAGAGACAGACTGAATCAGCTATATACTGCCAAGGAATTGGGTCCGTATAATCCTATGTCCGTGTTGAATTCACTGTGCTTTGCTTTCGTCATACACTTTAGAATGAGAAAAGCTGTAGACCACAAACAACTGTTGTGGGGAGACATTCAACTGAAAACACAAGGTTCTAAAGAATATCTCTCTTATTGCCCCCGAACTGGAAACATCGGAGGAGACACCAGAGATACATTAAAGATCTGGTCCTATGCCGAGTGTCTTGAACGAGACCCGGTTGCCATTTATAAACTATACGCCACAAAACGTCCAAGTCCAATGATGAGCAGCGAGGCACCGTTTTACCTTGGCATAACCACGCTTCATCCACTCCCGAACCAAGCTTGGTTTCGAGCCACGACCATGGGTGTAAATAAACTGAACGATTTAGTCCGCATGGTTCGAGATATTACCGGGCTTCCAAGAGTTCTACTGACGTCAACTTGTTCAGACGCGCAATTTTCAGAACGCAGTATCACAAAAGGTGATGCCAATATTTCTGAATTCTCTGTTCAAAATCACGCCAGTCTTCTAACTTCGACAAGCGCGACGCCACAACTTCATTTCAGTTCATGGTCTGGTGCCTCAAAAGAGTCTACTAGAGATGACGTAGTCTCATCAGACGACAATGAATCCGAGGGACTTCATTTTTTGCCGAACTTGTCAGTTAGGGAAGGGTCACTGCGCCGCGATTTAACCACCGACGAACTTCGTTTCTCGCCAAATTTGTCAAATAAGGATGGGCCGCAGCGCCATGATGTAAACAATGATGGGCATCAACTTTCGCCGAACTTGACGGGAAAACAAACGTCGCTGCGCCGCAGTTTAAGCACTGACAACAGCGTTGACCAGCCTACCTCAAGCAAGGGTGAAGGTAATAAGATAAGGTCATTAATATGTCAGCATAACCACCCGGCAGTTGTTCATGCTGAAAGTTTTTCCTTGTCCTGTAAAGTCAACTTCCGTAACGTAATTACACTATGACCACAGTACAATGAAGCTAAATCCGCAAATTCAGCAGATTTTAAATTAAGTGCAAGTGATTTGAAAAGAACAATAACAACAACAACAACAAACACATATCAATTTAATTGTTTCCATTTTGTCCTATGTCAGCATTGTTGGATATATGATTTTTCTGTCGCTAGTCACTTTTCAGAGTTGCCGCCCTCTCCCGGCCAAAAAAAAGCCTAAAAACCAGAGCCTTTAAAGACTTTTACGCCTTTAAATAATAAATACATTTTGTTTGTAATACAATTCGATTTCATACTTTAAAATCTGTGGCCCCCTGAATTTGTGTTACCTTTTTAATTGGAAATCCTCCACCGGATGTCTATCTCTTGCATGTCTCTCTACCCCCCCCCCCCCCCGTCTCATGCAGCCAGGACACCAGATGCAGATATAACCGATTTCCGGTGAGTGTGTTAGTAGGCGGATGTCGAGTAAACTACATTGGACTTTGGTGGTTGCTTCAGGTAACTTACGACATTTTGCGATGCGTGTACATACATATATAAGGAAATGAAATAACATTAAGGATAAATTAAGAATATACTGGATGGAAATAAAAACCTCAGCACAAAGTTGCAATAAAAAGATATGAAGAAGACGAGGATTGTGTGTGTATGTGTGTGTGTGTGTGTGTTTGTGTGTGTGTTGAATGTGTGTGTGTGTTGAATGCATATGTAATGGATAGAAAATAAATATGAATCTTCGAACAGAGAAAGTAAATGTGTTAAGATGTTTTGCAAACACAAGGTAACATAGACAGAAAGCGAAAGAAAATTAAAAATGTTTAATCACCGGGACACACTTAGACAGACATTTAAGGTTCGATGATTTATTGTTAAAAGTTACCTTCAGAATATAGCATATATCAAAAAAGTACTAGCTTTTAGAAGATGGAAAGCTGAACGAAAAATACCCATTGTAAGGAATTAATTTTGGTATGTAAGTGTGCATGAATAGAAGACAAAATTATTTGGGATCCATTTTTAATACTGGTCTGAGAAATCCACGTAATCTGCATTTTCAGCAAAAGTACACAGAAATTCAGTGTAACCTCATTATGAAATGCCCCAGTATAGCGCGGTCTCTTATATACCACCATGAGGTCGTTGACCCACTTTGCATGATGAATGCAGTGTTACATAAGGCGACATATTCATATACATCCCTGACAAGTGTTATTGTTGAGGGACAGCTGCATGTACAATAAATCCCACACTTTTTTAACGGTAAAATATGCAAGTTTGAACAGCCTCTAATTAAAGTTTGCTTCTGGATGCAAGGAGTTTATTTGTTTATACAGCCAGCTGCAAATCTGATAAAGTTTAAAAGCATTACTGCATATGCTGCTCGTCCAGCTAAACGCGAATGCAAAGAGGCAACAATTATTTTAAGTTTTATTTTCAGCAATGGATTTGCAAATAAAAATGGGTTGTTCAGTTTTACATACGGTAAAACTCCACCAGTAAAAACATATCTACAGAGACATCATTTTCCACTGTCTCATTTAAGAAGACGAATTAGCCAATTGTGAAAATAATGTTTTTCATGCATAGTAAAATCGCGATACCGATAACATCGATAGCTCGAATACCCACTATTACTGGCTTTAAAGGTTTTCGTTGTTGTTGATATTGTTGTTGTCGATGTTGCACGCGATCTTAAAACTCGAACAATTGGAAATTCTAACTCAAGATTATTTGGTACCCTCAACACTTCTACTTCTAGAAGTCCTTCAGTTGATCTAATCTTGCCTGATGCGTATACAAATAATAAATGTTTGAACTCAGAACTATCGGATTTTAAATTACTGCAGTTACTTCAGATATGGCGTAGTATTCTTTTTAGTTGCATTCTCATAAGCATAATTGTGGAAGTCGATTATAAAATCCTCTACGAATGATTCTATTTTCTGGTTAAAATATTAAAAAACCGCAGAGTAATGATAGTTCTTTATCAAAGAATAAAAGAGAATAGACCAGAGGAAACCGGCAATTAGCAAATACGTTCTGATTTGTGTGTTTGTGTGTGTGTGTGTGTGTGTGTGTGTGTGTGGAATGACTTACGACACATTTGCTTATAACTGCGACTAATAACCCCAAAAATATCGGTAACCTTTTCAACGGCAATGTTACCGTAAAAATTTGAATCTGATTAAATGATATGACTGGAATTACATTTTTTTCTCTCTATCTGTCTGTCTGTCTGTCTGTCTGTCTGTATGTATGTATGTATGCATGCATGCATGCATGTGTGTAGGTAGGTAAGTAGGTAGGTAGGTAATTAGGTATATATGAAAGATCAGCGACATATCATGTAAATTTAATTTTCAGAATATAGGTAATTGCAGAAAATATATTTTTTGATTTGTTGAAAATATGTAGGCATTATTATTTATCAATTTGGAGAATTTATAAAGAAAACATAATAATGGTGCCTAATAAGGAATAATTTGTACAAAAATATTAATAGGATTCTTTCAGGGTCTTAGTACATGAAAAAAAGCAACTTTGATGACTTGCAATTGTGTTTTTGATCACACCCACCTTCCCACCATACCCCGCCTCTCGGCATCGCTGGACAGTGACCTAGGGCTTAAATATACAGTCCACTATGCATATTGTATATTACTGAAATTATAAAGAGTGTTTTAAAAGGTATTTTAAAATGTGACTGTAATTAAAGATTCTTTACAGCTCACCATTTACCCATACCAGGGACTCTAATGGAAGGAGCAAAAATTGACCCCGTTATTGGGAATCCAAAAGGAGGGAGCCAAACTAATATCCTCATATAAACTTCATTTATTACCAAGTTTAGGGAATCTCCATCTGGCATTTAAAATGAGATAGTTTGTCTGGACCAATGGTTGCACGGAACCTGCTACCAACATTGATGTCTGTTCTAAATTCTATGCATAATTTTGTTACTTGCAGGCACAAACTGTATTTTGCATTAGCTGTTAATGCTTTTCATATGCTACATAAAATATACTGTACATAATAGTGAGGTAATTGGTTGTGCGGTACAACTATTTCGTACACTATAGATATAGTACCAAGAGGACATACAGATATTACTATAGTCTCTCTCTCACACACACACACACGCGCGCGCGCACGTGTTTTTGCGTTTGCTTTCTACCTCTATATATCAGTTTACAAGTGAGCACTGACGTGGATGACCTTTGTCCTGGATTCAGCTATGGTTACCGAAATTTTGTATCATTGCCGTGACTTATCGTCGTTATCATGGGAATAATGAAAGCTGTGTGATACGGGGTTGCCTGAACTGCGACACTTCCAGTTCGCGATAAAGACTGTCGAGATACTATCACAAGTAGCTTATATTGTCTCCAATGATAACGGCATAACCTTGATTGCGATTTATCAGTCTAACATTGGAAGAAACCTTTTTTTAATACGTTTATTCCTCAGGCTTCGACATATGGGCAGACTAGATGTATGTACATTATCTACATAAATGCTTGAGTATTTAAAAATAAAAAATAAAAATAATAGCCTTCTTTTAACCGATATTAAACTGTTCAAATTGGTAAAGGACAGAGATATACCGCACTACATATTTAGCAAGTGAAGTGCAAAAGTCAAACTGATTTCCAGTGTGAATGAAACTGGCCGATGTTAAGCTGTTGAAATTTGTGTTTTTGTTGTTGTTTTTGTTGTTGTGTGTGCATGTGTATGTGGTAACCAAAGTACTATTATAAATATGTGCCTTACTGTGATATGACCAATTCGATCCCATTTAGAAAATTTTTTATTCACAAATATATTGAATGGTTCCGAATTTTAAAAAACAAAATAAAATTCATTTTTCAGAGTCCTTGATAAAAATCTGCAGCAACATTTCTCATGTAAATCACAAATTAATGTGTACCGAAATAAATGATTCTGTTAAGACACATTTAAGATATTTGCTTAATTTATCCCGGTCACCTTTAATATAGTCACCTTTAGTATATAGTCACCTTTAATATATAAACGAAGAACCGGCTCGTATCCGAATGCGCAGAGACAGCTTTCTGCATCAAAATGACAGGTTAATTGACCTTACGCCAGAAGGTAGATCACTTCGCCTACCGAACACGTGACTTGACGTCTTAACCTCCGACAAACATTCTGTGAAAATGGCGGGCGTGATAATATTAAAATATATACCAGATGATATTGGTGAGCAATATTTGCCATATGAAATAACATTGAGACAGAGACAGAAAGCGAGAGCATTTATCCATCGCTTGCACTTCTCTAAGTTACGTCGGTATGCGGAGAACTCGCCCCCACGTATCTGGAGAAGTCGCCTCAGAGTGGTTGGAGAAGTCGCCCCAATTGGTTGGAGAAGTCATCCCAAAACTTGACACCCAAATAACCTTTTTATAACAGAATTAAGTCATCTTTTACCTGATTCGTATTTATATTTTTATATATACGCGATCACAAAAGAGATATTAACTAAATTAAAGAATATCATAGTAATATTTATAAGGACGAAATTAAGTCTGTATATAATCTAATGAATGACGACAGTATAGTGATTAAAAAGGATGATAAGTCAAACACTATTATTATTGTGAATCAAGATGATTATGTTAAAGTTGAACGTCAATTAGAAATTAAATAAAAAAATTCAACATGCATTAATGAGATCGCTAAAAATAATAATTCCGTATGTGAGGAATTTGATAATTTCCCTCTTAACATACGTACACCTCATTTCTACGTATTACCCAAAACTCATACAAATCCTGACCATAATTTACCTTTAAATTTTCCAGGACGACCCATTATATCAGGTTGTAGTTCGAATTTAATGATAGTGTTTTACAACCTTTAATGAAATCACTTCCTTCATACATTAAAGATACAACTACTTTCATTAAAAAGTCGAAGTCTATTCCACATCTATCCGATAATTTCAATCCTGGTATCATTAGATGTAACATCACTATATACCAACACTCCGCATGCAGATGGTATTGAAGCGTGCAAATATTTTGTTGATAACAATCCTAATAATAGCACACCATCTAGCGAAGATATTTGTAAAATAATAAAATCTTATATCGGAAAATAATTATTTTAAATTTAATAATACGAATTACATACAGATAATGGGTATTAATATGGCTCATATATACTCTTCCCTTTCATGGGTGAATTAGAAAAGGATTTTATTCAAAACGAAAAGTTTAATCCGTCTCTTTGGTTCAGATTTTTAGATGACATATTTATGATCTGGAAGCATTCAACTGAAGAACTGAAAAAAATTATTGATCTCCTGAATCATTTTGACCCGACGATTAAATTTACTTATACTGCATCTAGTACGCATGTTTCATTTTTAGATGTAAATGTTATAAAAATATTGATAACACTATCTCTACAAATATTATTAAATTGCATCTAATGATTTGAAGAGCAGAGCAAAAGGGACAGATAACACTTCTTTTTCGTTAAGTACAGAAGCAGAGTTGATCAAATGGAAAAGTTGAAAAATTGAAGAAAAACAACAATAAATAAAGCCTTAACCATGTGGTTATATCTCAGAATTACTATATATGATCCTTGGGGCGTCTTCTCCGAGCGAAGTGGGGCGACTTCTCCGAACCGTTGCGAAATTTGTAAATATATACAATAGCCGAGTCGATATCGACAGAAGCAGCTTGTCGGAGGAAAATGGCGGACGTAAACAGTGTCTGGAGGTGTGTATAATAGCGCTCGCTGATTGGCCAATCGAGCAGAATTCTGTGTAAATTATTTTATATCAACAACTTACGTATTAAAAATACTTTTCTCTCTTATTAATGATGCAAAACCTGCCGTAAACTGGTACACAGTTTATGGTACACATACCTCTACATAAGCCTTTTTTTGTCTATCAATCACAATGCGTTTTTTCTAAGAAGCGTTTCATTTGAAAAGTGTGCAAAATCATTCGTTAATACAAAATTACTGTTTTAATGATTTGCAGGCGTAATTTGAGTTAGAATGTCTCACTGTACTTGCAGTGATGGTTGTCGGTGGTTTTTATTTTACGGTGGAGTGACATTGTAACTTTTTGCTTTATGTTTTCTTTTTTCTTTCTGTGGTTGTAGCGTAACTTGTTCCTGGAGACCTTATTTCCGTCCACTATCAGTTACACATGGAGAGTTTTTCAGATGTCACTACATTACAAATCTTCAAAAAATCATTATATCCACCTACGTTTTTCAAAGGTTTTAATCGACTCTCTCACAAAAAATTAAATCTAACTGGAATATGGACTATATAGAAATGCAGAAATTGATATTAAATTTATTTTATGGATTTATGCATGCATTTCGCACTTTTAAATCCTCGATTTCGTATGTACCATTTAATAAAAAGAGCCGATAGAAACGTTGGTATAATTTAGTTGCAAAATATAAAATTAAAAGCAAAATGAAACCTTCTTATTTTGGAACTTACGTGCTCACATATCTGCTGATGGATGTACCATGTATGCATGTATGTATGTATGTATGTATGTATGTATGTATGTATGTATCAAAAGGTGACTGTCTCTTCCTTGAATTCTTTCAGGACAGTCTACAAATGATGAGAAAACAGGATCGCCTTTGGCAAATGCCAAAGCCCTGGTCAAGAGCATTATCCGTGAAATGGATCCGGAATATCTGCTTGAGTTTGGCCAGTGGTTGAGGAAAATGCGTATTACATTCAATCACAGTGAAGGTATTGCCCGCTCAAGATTATATATAAATGTCATTTAGAGTGCGCAATATAAATATAAAAGCAAATCCTTCGTAGTAATGCAGTTTTAACCAAACATCTTTACTAACTCATGATGCTGAGTCAAGAAAAAGGTGGAGAAACTTGATTTTTTCTTCTCTGTCTGTCACTCTTTCTGTTCTATATGTAATTTATTTTTCTCTGTGAAAATAGTTTTTTGACCTCTACTCTTCTCTTTCCTTTTCATGTTCTGCATAAAAAATACTATATTTCGTAATATAGACATTTCACATTTCAACTGACCCCAAGCACTGAATCTAGTCTAATAGTCCATTTCATTTCGCAGTCATTAGTAGTTCTTGGCCTTAAAATTACGATGTTAGAGAACTTTCATACCTTAAAATATTACAGAGGAACAGTAGGTAGGCGTGTGGTCAGCCGTTGCTCGGTTAAAATCAGGACATCCGATCAAAGACAGTCATGCCCTTTATTTTCCAACTGTAAAGTGAAACACTTCAGCCTGTGGTACCGTCAGTTTAACTACATTTCTTGCTGACATTTATCTGTTCTAGCCTAGCACGTAGCTAGGTAGACTTTTTGAAGTGAAAGCCCGGTTTTCCGAAAATGTTAAGTGGTGCAAGGTTTCCCTGTCCACCGAAGTAGTGTTGAATGTTTTGGTGTTAATATAAAATAGTAATGAAAATATAAAATAAGTGTAGTTTCAACAGGGTTGCTCTCTGTTTTGTTCATCAAATGATAATTGCAGCGATTTGTATTATCCCCCCAAAAAGTTTTGATAATTGTACTTTCTGTCCTATGCCCGGGTTGGCATTGGGCCTGATTTCCAAACTATCATCACTTTGAACTTAGGATAGTACTATCTCCCATCAAGACTATTAAGTCTAAGGGAGGGGTTCATTTCCTTTTATTCCCTGTATTTAATTTCATTGTAGTGACTCTGCCAGAGTCATTTGTCCTTGTGTTGTGCATTGATGAGTGTAGTGTTGTATTTGTATCCATATAAATGAAAAACAGCTCAAACTAGATCAAATTCTGTATAGTTGTTTGTTCTTATCTAAAACTTAGTGTAATTGATTGATTAGTTGGATTATAGTGGTGTGCGCACATTGTGCATGTACCACTGTTAATGGCCGCACAGCGACCTGATAATTGATCCTGGGGGAAGGAAAAATAGCCTCATCCTACAGGCGTTTGTGTGTACAAGGTACACTGGTAATTATAGCCTTCAGCCGCGGGTCCTTTTGGTTCCCATTGCGGTCTGATTGGAGGGCTGTTTCATGAGTGGGAATAGACCCACGCACTCATGATACTAAAACTTAGTGTAATAATATAATTTTGAAAAGGTATTTCTAATCGAAAGTAAAGTATTTAGTTTTAAAAATAATATGGTGACTAAGTGCTTTTGTGTTTTTTTTAGTGCGTGCATGTGTTGCGTATTGTTATTGGTGTTTCAGTTTTTCTATATACCATGGCATATTGTGGTCTAATTGTGTTCAGCTTTCTTGTTGCACCTTGGTGCAAAAAGAGGATTGAAATCTTCCATCAAGTGGACGTGATGGAAATCACTCTCTTTGTATTATCAAAATTTGAGTACTTGGTTATATACTTCAACAAGCTGGATTCAGCTCCAGTGTTTTAAATAATCGAAATTCATCCTTTGGCAATCCAGATTAGAAAATCATCTGTCATTAGCCAAACTGGTATTACTTTCCTTGGTTGGTTTTGTTATTTATCCGATGATTATTAAGAGATAGTTATTCTTTCTGCAATTTGACTAGTAATCTTGCTGTTACAAAGTCTTTTTTCTTTGGTTGGTTTTGTTGTCTATCCATTTGTAATCAAGTTCCAGTGCTTTTGTTATAAATATTTCATATTTCGGCAATGTTGACTAGTAAATCTTGTCGTTATAAAGTCCATTCAAGCAAATTATATTTCATGTTGAATATTAGAAAGTCTATATATTTTTTCCGAACCAGAATATTCCTTAATTTGAATCTGTATCATAGCCCTTTTTCATTTCCTTGTATTTTCATTTCTTATTAAGTTCGTGGTTTATACCTGGTTAGAGTACTGCATACATGTTGAAATCCGAAATCTACTTTGCAAACCCGCCCATATGAATCATCCGAAATTCTAGTTCAGAGTCCATTTTCGTTTCTATGGTAATTCCATCATCAAAGTTTCTTTCCTGAATTAGAATAATCCATATTGTAATCCTTGTAGTTTCATTGTTTTCTGGTTTATACCTGGTTAAAGATACTGGGAACACGTTAAAATCCAAATTCTACCCTGCTGACTCTCCTTTCAGAAATGTCTTAACTACATTTCGATCAAAAGATTTCTGAAAAAAGCATTTTATTTTACCTAGCTTCCCCCAACGGCCCAACATACAGAAGGCTCTTTATAATTGTAAGTTTTGTTCTTTCAGGAACTGTTTAAAAAGATGTTAATCTGCGTTCTCAGTAGGTATCTAAATTAAATAAGTAAATAAAATTACCATGACATTTATTCTACCCAGCCTTTGCTGTTCGGTTTTATGCTAAAGTAATATACCATTTTATTTTCATTTCAGTTTTTGTTCTAAAAATGTTGTTTTCGAAAATAGTTTCAATATTTACCATCTGCTTGCACTGTCAGACTGAAAATTAGTTTTTAACTGATGACGATTGCAATACATTTTATGTCATTTTCATTTTTATTCAACCAATGTAAACAGTTTGCATAGAACAGCATTCAGTCAATATCATTAGGCAGTCTTATATATGATTTTATGGTCTTGTGACAGATAAAGTTACATTTACTGAAGATGCAGGAGATGCAACACAGTTAGATGAATCCATGTATACAATCACCTTGGCCCTAACACCACAATCCCTAGTGTCCGGTGAGCCAATCAAAGTAACTGCAGCGAAACACACACCAAAGCCACATTCAGCGATATGCGAAGACTCAGTCAAAGACATCCCCAAGGTAAATTACACAGTAAGTTCCTGCAAAGTCGCAATACACGACTACACGTGTATGTAGTTAGTAAACAATGCAATGTCTTTAAATCGGTAAATCGTTTGAGGTCTTTGGATTTCCTCTTTTTATCTTTCCCCGTATTACTGAAAAAAAAATTGTTTTCAAAAGAACACCCCAAAAAAGATCACAGTCAGGACTCGTGAGAAGTGGTCGTATTTATGGTGTGGTGTTAAAATTGGGGTTCCGCTTGAAGCACCTAGCTTCTATGATAAGTATAGATATAATATTGTTTGATATGTAAACAGACAACCAAAGAGATAGAAATATTTATATAAAAAAATAGCCTTTGTGTTACTTAGCTTTGACTAATTACAACAGAAATGCGTAGATTTCATATGATTCGTTTATTTACAATGTTGCACTGAGAATATATATCCGGATTCATTAGAAAATGCTTTCGAGAAATATTTTATTGAATACAAATATGAAATAAAATGTTATTAATTAAAGAATGCCACTGTGATCGCCTTTACGAGCTTTTGGTGAAGTGGAACTCATGGTATTGTTCAGATAAGATGTCCATCCTAAATTCTGAGTGGCTTTGATGATTGGATTTGAGGGGTAGAAATCCATGCAAGTCATCAGACGGGTCTCCAGTTTCTGGTCATACTCTGTACTAGCGGACTTATTTTCCGTTTTGTAAAAGATACGAATACCGAATCCGATAGCTGTAGCCGAAGGTCTCTGTACCTGGGTGATCCCTGGGTGGTGATTAACTGCACCTTTCAATTATCTTGTTTTAATGAAAGGCCACGAGCATGGTTTGATTAAGGTGAAAATAGTTTCAAGCTTCACTGGATTAAATGTAAGATAATTTAACAGCATTGCCCATGATATTCATTGAGATACACAATAAAATCATGTTTTTACCATGGCTAGCCTAAAGTGTTGTTAGTATTCATTTTAGAAATAAAATATTTGGAAACCTTGTAAGTAAGAACTGTTTGCGGGCGTCCTACTATTTCTCGTCAATAATGCAAATTTATTTCGCTTTTCAAAATCAGTTTTCAATATATTTTAAACGTTAAAATTTGTTTGATTCTTTATGTAAAAAAAACCCCACAACAACAACCGCCTCAATCATTCTTTCGCGAATAGCGTGCCTTACAAGCAGTTTCCTACTACATCCTGACTCGATCAGGGTCCTTACCTTTCTGAATCATTTTCTCGTCAGCCACCTTAATGATGCAATAATAGATCTGTTTGAGTGATTTCGTGCAGTTCAGTAAGTGTTTGTACCTAATCTGTTCGTAGTGACATTCTTTAACATATTAATATGCACGTAGTGATGTTCGTTTCAAGATGAAGGGTTATTGTAGAAATGACATCGCAACTTTAATCAGAATGACTGTCATACATATTCTCCGAACATCTGGATTTCAGAATAATGTTAATTCTACGATGATCATGACGTAAATGTAATTGATAGGCATAAGTTATTGCTCATTCAGTTCTTAGATACCGATATTTATTTATTCGTCCACGATGCGAAGATATAATTAAATAGTGGTCCGTTGTATTTCCCCTTACTGGTCTGCTATTGTGCACGTGCAAACTCAGCGCGTGCTCCCTCATGCTAAGTATTGTATAAAAGATGGATTCATTACGATTTAGACAGGCTAAGAAAAATAAACGAATCTGCACGTTGATCCTGACTGTCGTTCTTCAAGCTTACATTGCCAGAGATACAGACAAAAGTTTATAGTAACAGAGGTCACATGTCCATAATGCAAATTACAACATCGCAAATTGAATAACTTTGGTAACTTTGGAGCGCAGTTAACAGATTGCAAAACTATGAACATGAAGAAAAAAATATGAAAAATCTGTTTAGGCCTAGAAGAAAACAATTAGATAACATAATAATTTAAGTTGCTATTGCAATCTCTCTCTCTCTCTCTCTCTCTCTCCCTCTCTCTCTCTCTCTCGTGAGGGAGGGAGGCACATTGTGCATATTTGGAGATTGATACTAGGTTTTTGGACATCAAAGTATAAAAGTTCCATCGCTTTGATTTTTCTAAGAGAAAGTCTCTGTCTTAAAGGTATCAAAAGTGAAGGACGTTGTAAAACAAAATGAAATTCATCATCTATTTTCGCTTTGTGGTGGTTTGTGAGCTTAACGCATTTTTCAGCAAATGGCGGAAGAAACCGGGAAAACCCCGGGAGGAACCAAAAAACCCATGGGAAGCTAATGGCAAGCTTTTTCACGTACACACATTGGCGGAACCGAGACTTAAACCCACATGGACAGAGGTGAGATGGCGGTTGTCGGTAAAGGCGATCGCCTTAGACCAGGAAGGGGCCCTTGCGCATTGTCACATCAGTAGATTGACGTCAGTTGAGCATGATGATATGTCTTCGTTTTCTGTATCAAGACTGTGCACATTACACTATATATAGTCAAAGTTTGTTGGAGATGATTTGATATATCAATGAATAGTGTTGAAAACAACATTTTTAATAAAATCTATTGTAATTATATGCTTTGTGTGAGCTACCGTGAATGGAATGACATTCCTTCATCAAATTGTCTCGACGCTGTTGCTTAAAATGAAATAAAACATATCTTATTTGAATCAACCATACCCATAGGTGAACTATAAGTCTTTTTCCCATTGTAAATCATATGATTTTTCCGAACTTATCCACATTTTTCAACATGATGTAGTTATGTCTTGCATATATTTGTTTGTTTGTTGGTTGGTTGTAACGGCACTTTAACACATTATTGGTATATAAGCGTGAAAATGGGAGCAAATACCTTTCCCAAGGACACTCTGTAGCAGTCGACCAGGCCTGCCAACACGTTACCTTTGGATTTTGAGTCTCACTCTCTACCACCTGAGTTACCGTGACTTCTAATGTCTAGAATAATAATTGTTTCTTTTTTTTAAAAAAAAATCACATTTTTAAAGACTATAATCAGAGTTTTATTCGAAACAGCACACATTCCACTATTCAAACAAAGAATGTCAGATATACATTGTGTGTTAACAAATGCCATTGCCACATTTCTTTTGAAGGTCTAAAACGTTATCGTTCATGAAAAAGTTGAAGAAATGGGACTCTGTACACAGTATTATCTGGTGCATAATTCTGCTAGAAGAAGCGGCATATTGCTGTTTTTTCCTCGCACACGAGTTTACCTTTTATACTCTTATAATACTAGACCTTTGAACAGCTTTCCAATCACTTCTTTGTCAGCAAGATCAGTACGAAAATTCATACAATTAGTAGAGTTAAAAGCCTTGCAGAAGTCTACTGGCAGACAGCAGAAGCGACTTCCTCTCTTATTAAGTGCTTGAAGCCTTTAACTGAGGAGAAAATATTGTATCTGTTGTAAAATATCTTTTGCAGTACCCTGTCTAAGTCTGTTAAGTTTTTGACTGCCATCGTGTCAATCTATAAAACGTCTATTTCAAATACTGTTAAACATATTTCTTGAAATATCTATGGAAGATCAAATTTCCAAATTTATGCCGCTTGAGAACCATATTGATAACTAGTTACTGACGAGAATTGGTAGGACGCCATTACAGCTTTATTTGCCTTCAGTTACCCATTTCTAAGGAGAGAAAAGGAGGGACATCGTTGATAAATAAAAATGGTTGAGTCGCTTATGACTATAGGATAGTAGTTGAGAAGTCCATTACTCTCAGAAATTTACAAGACATACAATGTAACTGTCAATAATTTACGACATTACGATTCAAATATGAATAATGAATACAATACTATGGAGATTTTGTTTGAGGAGACACGTCATGCAGGGTGTGTGTGTGTGTGTGCGGTGTGATTATATATATATATATATATATATATATATATATATATATATATATATATATATATATATATATATATATATAAGGTTTGCCGAGTTTCCATTCATTGAAAAATGTGTACAACGAGCGGTATATCATTGATACAGCGTAAATACTATACATATATTTATTTATATCATATACGAATACACATATTGCACTTTGAATGGAGTTACGATTATAGAAAAGTGAAAGAACACAAACTTCTGAAAATATTGTTTTTGAAAACAACGACCGGAAATTTGTAAATGTTGAAGTAGCTTGAAATCAAACCAGATTCACTAAGCAGAGGGCACATGTCAGTGCGGTAGTTACGCGATACAAACGAAGACATCGCTGATACGTTCTCGGTACTTGATGAAAATGGTTTTCTCCACCATGCTGCGATACCGGCAGTTTTCTGGTCGTTGTTCTCAGAATATATATGTTGCGAATTAAGTGTGCATTATATCTATTTACAAACATTAAGTGACTTCTATATAATATTTCCAAATATTTTGTACAACAACTTTGGAAATTTGTTTATTGCTGATATCAGGTGACTACATGACTTTTGATGTCATTTACATGTAGGTTGCGAGATCTGTATAGTCATGTGACTCGGAATGCAAATGGCGAGATTCAGGTCAAATTTCAGCAACGATGTACTTAAGTCTTGTCTGTCAGCGGATTAAAAGATCCAACAAATGCCATGCTCGCAATTTCTGAGAAAATAAATCATATTTCTGTCGATTTCGTGCCGGTATATCTCGATGAAAGGTCGTTCAAATAAGCTAGGCCGGTTACTAAGCACCTACCCTATGCTGACACCAAATGGTGTCGGCGAATTCCAACTTTTCGATTAGCAGTGGACTCTGACCCTACTCTCCAATATCAATGTCTAAATATCAAAAATGGGGTGGCAAGGGTCAAAGGAAACTCGGACTAAGTTACGATATGCTACGTTTGTGTATTGATCGAGTGAATGAACTCCTCACATCCTTGCGAGTGTATGTGTCCGCTACAAAATGTAGTTCTACGATTTTTCTTGTTGTTCACAAACACATATGCAAATTGCTAAGTTGATTGTTTTCTTTTTGAGTTTCATTTTTATTCAGATTTATTAAACTAATATAAGACACATTCATGATTTAAACATGAAACATGGTTTTTATGAAGAAAGTAGTGCACTGCAAACACAGTTAGCCTCTTGAACACTGAACCTGATCTGTCAGGCATTCACGTATTGGCGTATGGAAATTAGCGTAAAATAGAAACTAAGCACAATATCTAACCGACAAGAGGTAATTAAAATATTTTAATATATTGACAGTTCATCCAAGTCATTATTCTGCTTTTATTAACATTTCTAAAGATTATAAATCTCTCTCTCTCTCTCTCGCGTCACAAAGACAACAAAGTATTAAATACTCTACAGTATGTGTGCCTCGTAACCGACAAATTTAACACATAGGCCTAGCGTCGACTCGCGACTGCAACTATGTATCATTGGTATTATGAACACCATTGACAGATACCAAAAAAAAGTGTAAACATACCGTTACAACGAACCAGATTACTTGCTACAAGTTCAGTTTTAATGTTTTCGTCCAGCGCCATGTTTATTTCTCTGTCCAGAATTTTGCTTTTTTTTCTTCCCTTGCGCGCGAAAAGGGAGAGGGGAAAGGAAAAAAGAAAGCATTCCGATGAAACTGTACCATTTTAATTTCATTTAGAAAACTGGCAATCTATATTAACTATTTTTAACGTTATTTTCATATGTCATTTATGATTAATGAATGAGTAGAAATTTATCATTGATCTATAAGCCTGCAGTTGAAAGAATGTTTATATATTCGTATTATTGCGCCATGGACGGATCACAATTTGATATACCAGTAATATTGATATATCAATTTGCTTTATACCAACACTCTAAATGCCATGTGATTTTTAATGTATGTGATATATATATATATATATATATATATATATATATATATATATATATATATATATATATATATATATATATATATATATATATATATATATATATAGAGAGAGAGAGAGAGAGAGAGAGAGAGAGAGAGAGAGAGAGATTAATTTATTTAGATTTGCTTTATTTAAATTCTTTAAGAAAAAAATTAACTTATTTTTAATCATTTCATTATCTTTAATACCAACAGAAAAAATGATGTGTATTTTAGTCATATGGTTTACATATACAAGCCCCTCGCCATCATTAGGTTTATAAATAAAGGATTTCTCCTAATTTTTCAAACAAAGATTAATTTCGAACAACAAAAATAATTAGCTTCTCAATTATAAAGTGAAACTTGTAAATGTGTTCATTTTCGAAAAAAGCATTTTCATGTCGATTTAAAAAAAATAAAGTTTTGATCTTCTTCGCGTTATAAGACAAAATTCAACCGTTTTCAGATGGATTCAGTTGTGTTTTTACGCTAGACGAAGAATAAATAATACAATTTTAATATACAATGAGATTCTTTCACAAATATAACCAGTTGTTCTACTGAACTGAACTCAGGAATCGAAGTAGCATAAATTGTTAGAAATGCTTCTCTCTCGATTAATCTTACGCAGCTACACAAGTTCAATAGAAAAATATATACATGTATCATATCCTTCCTTTCTGAAGCTGAAGTAAATTGACGAATTACAAGTATTTGCTGTAATTTACAACACATAGTACACAAGTGATTGATTAGTAATATACTTTTCGTATAAATCACGAGACCTAATCCCACCATCCTTGGTACTAATATATGTCTGTGGTATGGAGTTATGAAAAAAATTTAAAACATCTATTTTCAATAACTTTCAGACCGCACGCAATGCCATCATATCAAAAAGAGACCAAACGGCGATAAATAAGATTTTCGAAAGAAACAACTACCTATTTCCGCCTATAAATATAAATCAGAAGGTAGAAGAAATGTCTAAAGCACCCGATGTTACCAGAGAACTGAGACACAAAAGAAAGTTCGGCGAATCACGTGCAATTGGGTGCGGACTTAATTTCGATACAGACAGAACTATAGAAAACGCCGCTGATTTATGTCCTGTTCAACCACAACGTAACTTCGAGCAATGTTTACCGACAAAAAGGTCATTTGCCGAAACTTTGATCGAGGATTCGAAAGGAAAGCGGTTTAAAGCATCAAGAGAGGTAGCAAATAACGACATCAGCACAATGGTTACACCTACATTAGAAAACACCTTAGTATCCGCTCCAAAGGCTTCGAGTAACAAAGTAAACAATATGCCAGTTGAAAAAGAATTCGATTCACGACCATCGTTGACATACGTCCACACATCATCAAATGGAGATGCACAGGTTTCTACAACTCCGTCGCGAGCAGCTGACTGTAGTCCCTTACAGTCTATGATGTCACATGGAGTCATACCGCCACCTATGCTCAACGTATCCGGAGTTGCGTCCCTTACTGACCCTAGACTGTCCACCATAACAAGACATCCATATATAGGAGGTTTACAGATCCAAGCCATGATGCAGAACTCATCTGCTCACTGTATATTTGCGAACCCAAACATGATGACTTTTCTCGACCGGTTTCCGCAAGCAGGACATCAGCGGATGAATACAAATTTGTCTACGACTACTCCTAACTATGCATTTCCGTCGTCATTACTCCAACCATTATATCCCAAAACGTCATCTATTGATCACAATTCTTTGAGAAGTCAGAATTTAAGTGGTCGATGTAACATCGATACAGTGGTGACTGAGACAAATGAACGCACAGAGTCTCGTAAGACCGACACATAAGCAAATGTATATATATAAAGGCTAAGTTTAGGTTTTGGGAATTGTTACCCAAAATGAGATGCATTCATTTATGTCCCTTTTAATGGCGTCGCCCCCACCTAGCTCGCACTCCCCCCCCCCCCTTCAGTGGGGATGGAGGTGGGTGGTGCAGACAAATTAAATTAAACAATTTGTTTAATTAGGAGGGGTCCGAAATAATTTTTAAAAAAATTGGGGGGGGGGGATGCGGTGATCAGTAATGTCTTACTACGCCACTGATCCCCTTAGTTATCACATAATTTGTATAAATTGATTAGTGCCTTTTTAAAAACGTTTTATTACTAGAATGATATTCTTTCTATTAATAAAGTAAATGTATACAATATTTTCATTTCAACAAGTGTAAATTGGCATTATTGTTTAAATGTTCAGATAGTTTGTTTGCGTCACAGGGCAATGAGAGAGAGAGAGAGGAAGCTTTAACTTTGTGTTTGTGTGTGTGCGCGCGCGCAACTGACATACAGATAGAACTTGGTTAAATCAAAGGCGGTATAAAATGTTTATTGGAGAGAGAGAGAGAGAGAGAGAGAGAGAGAGAGAGAGAGAGAGAGAGAGAGAGAATGTCAGTAAAGGCCTGATAGATAGATAGCTATATAGTTAAATGAACGTTTTATGGTGAATACAGAAATGAAACAGACATCTTCACACACACAAAGACTGTCATCAAAGAAAAGTGATATTATTGTTCGCTCTGGCTTCATCAGATCTACAGTGGATTAACAGTCCCATTTCATGAAATGTGTTTATTTAGCATGATATCAGGCAGATGAGACAATTAGCTTTGAAAATGGAGATATTACTGATGAGCATTCAAGCTGATTGAAATCATATCTACACTGACCGTAGGGATCTGATTTTAATCCGATTGGATGATCCTTGCATTATACTGGCCTTAAGCTGTGCTTGTGCGTGTGCTGGGCTTTGGTTTATTTCAAGCATAGCCTTAGGCTATGTCTGGGCCTTTGGCTGACCTCATAATGGGATCTTGTAGCAACCTGACCATGTTTTGAGTAAGTTTGGGATGTATGGGTTCATTTCAGTGTAGAAACAAAATACAGGACCTAAAATCAATTTGGATTAAATTTCCTGATGGGTTTTCGTTTTGCGAATAATATGTAGCGAAATTAAAGAATAACAAGAATTCAGGGACGACAATTATATTTCGGTTTCAAGAGTATTTCGTTTTAGTGCCATGTCGGTCTTAAGATGTATCAAAACAACTAATGGATAGTAGGTGGGTAGGTGTGGGTCTATTTTGGCAGGTACTCTGTGCTGTCTAAAGACCGATCCTGGGCTGAATAAGTTGAGACCCAAAGATAGTGCTCAGATGCGTTTAAATGGGGTATCTTCCACATAAATTAGACCACAACATTTTTGCAAGTGGATTAACGGAGAACATACTAAGTCTTTTCCGTCGAGTAAGAAACATCGGCTGTAATTAACCGCCTTTGAGAATTCTATTCGGAAGTACCGTTAAGCATGGCACAATGAGGCGGAAGTTACAAAGTCACAATCGGAACATAGCCGCCCTTTTCTTTTGCAACATATATACTGTATTCTCTCACGGGCGAATCACCAACCCCATCCAATGTATTAGTATTTTATTTCAAACGCTCATCGATGGGAATGTACAATGGTATGCATGCTATTTGATTGTGGACGCAGATAGACAGTGTATCTTAAGCGTATCTTTAGGTTACACACGTATCTTTGCCTTTGTATGTGGTTTTAATAAACAATAAAGCACATTGGAAAGGTTTGAATAAAATCTGAATTCAGTCAATTTCTAATTATACATTTCATGCAGAAAAATGGATTATATCATGGCGGAACAAATAATTGACTATAGCGAGCATATCGGATAGAGATTTCTCAAGAGTTTGTGTGTGTGTCTGTGCGTGTGTGTGTCTGTGCGTGTGTGTGTGTGTGTGTGTGTGTGATTAGGATTTTTAACGTAGCGTTAACAATTTTTTAGTCATATCGCTACGATGTCTGCAGTATGGCAAATGAAAGTGATGTCTAGCACTGGGGCATCATGCCGCAGACATGTAGCATGATGTCCCACCCAGTCACATTATCCTGACACCAGGCTGACCAGTCCTAACACTAACCTCTTAATGCTGAGCGCCTAGCGAGGGGTTCGAACTCACAACCTTCCGCTTCCGAGGCGGACGCTCTAACCGCTAAGTCACTGGAGACGTAACAAGCAATGCATATTTCTTTCTATGAGAACATCCCTGTTTGGTTGGAGAAATCAGGGGCAGGTCTGGCAACAATCATATTTACAGTACAACTATACATGATGTGTCTACATTTATGAATAAACACAATTTGCAATGGCCATGTTGTTTCTTCTTCATGATTGATTTACTTAGTTCAGAGATGTACAGTTTGTGACAATTATCAATGATGCTTTGTTTATAAAGGATTAACTGTAAATTACTTATTTGTGCCCCTTCTCCCCACTTTAACATAAGTGACTATATGTTAAAGGCCGGTCATCACTGACGTATAACAAACGGTGTTGCGATTGAATTTACTCAGAAGTCTTTTGTACGGCTACTGCACTTTTGTTTCATTCGTGCCAGTGTGTTGAAAAAAAATAAATTAAAAAAATGGCTATCTTCATATAATGTGCATTGTTATACTCTCCTTAAGACGGCCTCAAGGGAGAATAGTCCTTGACTAATGAGTCACCCTCTATAAATAAAGCATTATTATTATTATTATTATTATTATTATTATTATTAATTCCACTCAGTTTGGTTCTCTTTTTCTAAATGAAACGTGCTCCAGGTAGGCCTTCACAAGTATGGTCTAGCAGAGGCATCCCAAAAGTCGCACTTTTAGATGGGGTTTTGGATCTTACACCAGCCATGCACTGGGCAAAGATCATGCCCATTTCGTGAAAATTGTAGTTATTTTTGTAATTAAGATGCTGGAAGAAGATTCTGGACGAACCCTTTATGATATAGCGAAAATGATACTTTTTGTTATCCAAATGTTTGATATACCTGTTATTAGCGTACCTGACTCAGGACTGTAATTGTGCGGGCTCCAATTCTGCCTCAAGACCAGGTCGGCGGCAATAGTGTGTCTTTAGACAAGATAGTTCATTTCATTTGTCTAGACAAGATGTACTTTTTCACATATTAAATACCAATCAGTCAATGAATCCATCAGTGACAATTTTTAAAATAATTTCTAGCAGGTCATACTTGATTATACTTAATGAACTGGACACCATCTAATTCTACAGGGAAGCAAATGGAATTATACCAAACATTCAGCAAAGAACGAGGTGCAAGAGTAACCTCCCATGGATGATTATGATAACGATAATAAACGTGAACTTATGGGGGGTGGTTCACCAGTTATTATGTACTTTTGAGAGAGTGACGTATGTAAGGTGAAGTTGTTTGCATTTAAAACAAGCACCATGGAGAGAATGTTGGCATACCTCTATGCTACATTAATGTAATGTGATGATATTTCTTTGGATATTGTACTTTTGGAAATTGTATATGATCTAAGCACACTGCTAACTAAAATTGTATATGATCTAAGCACACTGCTAACTAAAATAACTGCTCCCTTGTGCTAAAAAATCAGCCTGAATTAGGGTAAAGTACACTATCTCTAGCAGCTATTAAAATAGGGAAAATGAATTTTGCCAGACTAGACAATACCAGCTTCTGAAAGTGCAATGAATGAATTACCAAATATATAAAATGTAAAAAAGCTATCGGCTCTTTTTAAAAAAATACAATTTACCTCTAAGTTCAGGAAGTGAAAATGACCAAGTGGAGCTAGCACACAAGGGATACCACCCTCATGTTTTCCTGACTCTCGATATGTTGGCCTATTCTACGCACAGCTTTGAAAAGATGTAATGGTCTTGCATCAGGCAAAAAATTAAATACATTACTTTGGACTGTTTCTGTCACCAGTTCAGTTGAGTAATTAAGTCAGGTTTATAGCTAGTTTTACAAAATTCAATGTAAAAATGGCAATAAATGAAAAGAGATATTAAACCGATCTTGTAAAAGATTTAGTAAAGTTCAACATTTTATAAAAAGAAATAAGTTATTATGTGGAAGAGTAACAACAATGAATATGATATGATATGTCTACAACGTCTTTTTGATGGGGAAAATTACTAAAGAATTTAGAAACAGTCTATACGCCGGGGAATTTATTGAGAATTTATGTTCTAGCGGCAAGTTGACACGTTGGGTAGCAGACGATTTTGTACATGTGGGACAACTTCTTGCAAAATTGGAAACTTGAATTGAAATGCAGTATTGTTTTAAGGTATACATTTCCATCTTTTATATAATGTATTTATATGTATGATTCTAAAAGACACATATTAAATTGGATTTTCTGGGTTACCGGTTCAAGAAGGCCATGGAGTTGGTCTTTATGTTGACATGTAGAAATCACATTTTCAGATGCATATCGAGTCGAAATGCGGGATATTTTTGTACACTTTATGAATATCACTTTCCTTAATTAAAGTGCGATCGTTCTTTCTTGATACAAAATGTACTTTTGAACAAAAATAACACGTGATTTAATGTTTACAGAAATGATATATCGTTGTACAGAATTACCCGACATGCATAATTAGCCGACATGGTGGCATAGCTATAACCTGTCGAAAATCCTAATAAATCCCACTATCTATTTATAGCTACAACTTGTAGGAAACTTCTTTGGAAAAGCTGACTATCTATTTACAGCCTCAACTTGTGTGATGTTCCTGTTTAAAAATCCTAGTATTTATTTATAGCTACAACCTGTGGAAAAACCCAAGTCTATATTTATAGTCTAAAAATTTCCACCTTCAATAACGTCAATGTACTAGACACTAGGGGAATAATGGCAACAGTGTTGCTAGTGGCTGACCTGAATACGCGCTACTGTAGGTAGGTGAAATGTATCTGATAGGTATAAATGGAGTTTTATAAGACAAACAAAGACCAACACATGCACACAAACACACAAACCAAACGTACGCGTGCACACAAACATATATACGAGTAAGCGCACATACACACACGCCACACAAAGGGAAGAAGTAAAATAAACCCCAAATATACTATCCACACACGGGAAGGAGCAAAAAATAAACCTAAAATCTACTATCCACACACCGAAAAAAGAAACAAACAAACAACAATCATATTATCTACTATCCACACAGGGGAAGAGGTTAAAAAAAACCCAACCTCAAATATGCTATCTATACACAGGAAGAAGATAAAAACAAACCCATTATCTACTATCCAGACACGAGAAGGAGCAAAAAACAAACCCCAAATATACTATCTATACACAAGAAGAGGATAAAAACAGACCCATTATCTACTATCCATACACGGGAAGGAGCAAAAAACAAACCCCAAATACACTATCCATGCAAACGTACGCGCACGCATACAAACACACACTCTACTATCCACACAGAAGGGAAGGGAAAACAAACCCCAAACTCTACTATCCACACAAACGTATGCGAACACACACACACACACACACACACACACACACACACACACACCAAAGACGGAAGAAGAAAAAACAAACCCGGAATATACTATCCACACAGAGGGAAGAGGAAAAAACAAACCCGTAATATGCTATCCCACAAACGTACTCGAACGCATACAAACCTCGAATATACTATCCACACAGCACAATATCTACCATCCACACAAGCATACCCTGGCTGTGTCAAAGACTTAAGGCAGTTAAAGCTGATTACTTCCCGTTCATGATTTTTTAAATAAAAACATTCATCAAACGGGCCTTTCAGGGCCACCCACCTCTCTCGAAAAGATATAACATTCATTTTGCCAGAATCAATTAAAACTTTAAATCCTTTTTATTGGCCATGATGTACGCACGCGCGCGTGTATATATATATATATATATATATATATATATATATATATATATATATATATATATATATATATATATATATATATATATATATATATATATATATATATATATATATGTATGTATGTATGTATGTATGTATGCGTATATATATATATATATATATATATATATATATATATATATATATATATATATATATATATATGTGTGTGTGTGTGTGTGTGTGTGTGTAGGTTCTTATTAATATTATTAAAATCAAAACCAAGAGACACTTACATTTTCTGTCTGGTCTATTCAGTTACAACTTTTATAATCCAATTCACAACACAACACTTTAAAAGGTTCATAGACTTCTGTGTATTTTTCATTCTCTCTGTTTTTGGAATTTCTTCAATTTCACATGTTTTTTCTCCTCTTCTTCTTCACTTTCTCCTCGTTTTCATTTCTTCTCATTTTTCTCTTTCTAGACGTGTCTGGGTTCTTCGTTTTAGGATGGTACCTCTTCTTCTGCTTGTTCGAAACACCTCTCTTTTTTTGCTCCTGTTCTTTCTTAGGGCAGACTTAAGACCAGTGTCCTTTCTCTTGACAATGATAACAAGTATCTTGAATGTTGTCTCTTCTGACAGCATTCTTGCTTTTTTGACGGTCTGGACATTCTGTAGCCCAATGTCCTTTCTTCTTACAGATATAGAAAGTATCTTGGCTTTTATCTCGAAAAGAGAGGGAGTAATCCGTCGGCTTGTCTGAAGAAAACTTTCGTATGACACATCGCACAGCTCTGATCAGAATTTCGATCTGTGTGGGCTCTTCTATCGTTCTGGTCGGTTTGAGAGTGAAATGAATACTGGAAGGGAAAACACTAACCCTTTATATAGGGAAGACACTGGTCTGACATGGATATAAGGACCCATAGCGTTTAAAATGTAGTCATTTTACTTTTGCAGTCAAGACGAAACGATTGGATCATTTCGTGGAGAAAGGAGAAGGAGAAAAAGTAAGAGGCAGATACGTGATTTATCGCCTCGTACAGTAACTGAAGTCTTGGGTCGAATTCATGCCAGCGATTTTGAAGATGAACATTCGAGAGACGGAAGAGCGCTCCTCTAACAAATCTAGAACTACGGCTTACACGTACATGGTGAAGTTTAAAGATTTCAAGTCTGACGTACCGCTGCAAAAAGCGGAGGAGTTCATCAACGATGTGTGAGATTCTTTAATAACCACACTGAAACGACAACGTGAAGCCAAAAAAATAAAAATAAAAATAAAAATATTCGCTTGAGACTTTCCATTCATCACGACAGTTTAAAGTCCTCCGTTTGGATCGAGTTTAACAGCCCAGCAGGATTGACACCTTCCAAAATCATCGACACGTGCAACAACCCAACTACAAGTTTCACTTCACCGATGGAAAAGCGACACTGTTCAGGACCCAAGTGTCTCTTCCCCAAGGGACCGGTCGCAAAAACGTGTTATTGGTTTACGACCTTAGCAGCACCAAAAATAGCCTTGTTCAAGTTAACAATCCTCAAGAACAGATTTGTTTAGTTAGTGCCATCGTGGTGGGACGAATGTGTTCCGACAAGAACGACACGGCAGAATTGAAAATAGCTTGGAAAACTATTCGACAATCGGACCGAGGCAAACAACGAAGAAAAACAGAACTCCTGTTACAGCAAACGGGGCTATCCAAAGACACCATGTGGCATTCCTGAAATGCAAAAATTGCAAGACTTCTGCTCCACGTTACACCTTGAAAGTGCATTATCAATAAGTGCGTGGACCTCTGTTGTTTCGAGGCACATATTTCAAAGACGGAAAATACATTCACGTGTCTATCATCACCATGAACATTTCTATGCCATTACCAATATGGCCGGATTCCTGGGATATAGGTATTACTTTGAGAAATGTGACTATGCAATAACAATCGAGTGCAACACAAGAATTGTGGATCGAAATGTGAGGGACGTTTGGCCTCTCAACCCTGTCCTGACGAAAGACAAGAACGAGTGCACTGACTTGCTTGTCAGCGAACGTTTTTCAGCCTTGCCTGTTACCAACAACACCTGAAGACGCAAGGTGCACGGAAGAAAAGTGCTTGCTAACTCCTAAGATTGTGCCCTACTTGTGCACAGGGCATACGTACCAATACTGCCAATGGTCACGTATGTTCAGGAAAGAAACGATGTCACATTGTCACCAAATCGTGGACTTGGAACACGAACGCTACATTTTAAAAACCCATTCCAAACATCAAGAGGAAGACGACGACCACAAGAAGAAAGGGAATTTAATCGTTTTCGATTTCGAATACATGCAAGAGACTGTGGACATCGAACGTTAAGGAGACTGTCATCCCCATGCCACAGTAATGACTCACAATTTCTAGGGATACGATGGACAGTTTCTTTTGAAATACTATACGGAACAAAGTATCGAACGTCCGAAAATGACATTGAACGGAGCCAAAATCTTTTCCATGCAAGTGGGACAAGTGCAGTTTAAAGATTCGATGAGTTACTTGGCCATGCCTTTGAGTGGAATGCCTAACACGTTTGGAATGACGGCAATGGCAAAAGTGTTTCCCCGCACTTTTTCAATACAGAAGCCAATCAACATGCCGTTCTACCCCATTTGCCTGAGGCTCACTACTACGACCCCGACAACATGCGCACGGAACAACGATAAACTTTCTACATTTGGTACCAGGCTCACGCCTCGGACCCCTTCGACTTTCATGAAGAAATGTTAAAGTATTGTCGTTCCGACGTGGACATTTTACGGCGTTGCTGTGGAAAATTTCGAGAACTATTCATGGAGCAAGGAAGGGTCGATCTTTTGAAAGAAGCATTCACCATTACTAAAGCGTGTTCCTTAGTATATCGCCAACAATTCATGCCCCAAAACACCCTGGCTGTCCTAAGCTCTCAAACGACAAATTTTTTCAAACGTCGATACACGGTCAAAGTCCTACTCTGGCTACATTACTTTTGCAACAAGGAAGACAAATGGATCCAGCATTCCCGAAACGGAAGAGACGAAAAAATCATCGGACCGTATTCGGTAGATGGCTGGGACTTAGAAAACCCCAAGAAAGTGTACGAGTTTATCGGGTGCTTATTTCAAGGATATCCCCTCTGCTACCCTCAACGTGACACTAAAAATCAATTTTTACAACGGACCATGGAAGAATAGTACGAGGCCGCTTGAAGTTAGAACGACAAGGATACCAAGTGGCGGAAATGTGGGAACACGAGTACGATCACCGTTTCAAAACCGATCCCGAGTTAAAACGCATCGTGAAAAGTTACAAGCTGGTGGACCCTCTGAACCCGAGTGACACTTTGTACGTAGGACGGATGAATGCCACCTGTGCAAAGCTGACGAGGAGAAAGGAGAAGAAATCAAATACTTGGACGTGTGTTCGCTGTGTCCTTATTGTCACTTTTGTACATCTTGTCCATGTCATTCTCGTGGTTGTACCAATGTTCTTTGCTATTACTATTAAAGGAGGACATAAAGATGGAATGCAAACCTAAAATAGATTTAGTTTTGCGTTTCTGCATTTCAAGTGGGAGCATAAATAGCTACTTGCAGTTAATCTCTATGTTGTCGAACCTCTCCCATGCAAAGTTTTGCCATGGTACGCAATGCCAGAAGACTCCGAAGATAGAAGAGCATGCTTATTGAAAACTGGTGTTTCCATGAGTATCAGCACGTCAAGAAAATGAACATCTATTTACGTAAGAAAAGGAAATTTGTAACGAGAAACAACAAATTCATCTTTCCTAATATCTTTACTTGACAATGATAAAGCAACGTATTAGAGGGAATATATCTTGCCGAAAAAGAGCAACGCTAACACTTTTGTTGTGCACCTTTGCAGTTCATGCTTCGATTTCTGGTTCAGAAAGGGTAGATGGTGGCCTATCCACGGTCAATAATCTCCTGCGATTTTAGTGTTTCTTTAAGGACCTCGTTTTACGAGTAGAGAGCGCATAACACAGATTGATTGAACTCGTTCACCAATGGATATAGATTAAGAAAGAATTAACACATCTAACCTCAAAATTGCATCCGTGCCCCTTTCCAATGACACGATACCTGAATTCGACTGAAAGCATTAATTCATCTCAAGTCCGAGACTGTTGAACCTTTTCAGGGTGCACCACCAGAAACGTCCTTAACTGCCGATAGTACTGGCCAGCCGCGACAACTTCACCGCAGGTGTTTTAGACGTGAATGCAGATATAACTAAAGCTGAAAGAGTTGCATGTCTAGAGCTTCTATGTCCTCATTCACTACTCGGTATTGGAACCGTCAATACAACTGTCAAGGTCGTGAGAGACAGTAAAACTCCAAATTGTAATGTCAGGTAGGATAATAGTACCACTTCTTACCTTAATCTGTCGTTTAAAAATGATTGCATCTGATTATTCTATAGCTTGCCATAAATTGAGACGTAGTGCAGGCATCGATTGCTGTGAATTCTTATAAAACAATGAATTAAGGCACAATATTTGCATTCAACGTCGTGAAAAAAAACCCATGCTAGCTCAGTGGCTAGCGTGCTGGACTGACAATGACTGGTTTGCTAGTTGGAACCCTGACCGGGCCAGCTTATCGGCTGCAATGGTGAATCGTCTTGATAAGACACTTTGCTCTCAGTTCCTCAGCACTAAATAGTCTATCATGCGATGATGTGCCATTTAATACTAGCTGGAATTTTACGATTAACTTATGTACCATGCTTATTTGTGAAGAAAGTTATCTATAGAAAAGCAAGTCTTGCTCATAAGTAAACAATAAGTGGTATTTTTGAATATATCTTGTTTTTCAAAGAAAACTTTGATGTGATACAACTTGGAACAGAACGAAAGTATTCAAGCTATTAAATAAAGATCATAAAACCTCTCTGAACATTAGAATATATACTATTTAAAAATGTATTGGTGCCCATTTTAGGCAAGACTTATTTACTTGTTTTTACATTTCAATAGACATACACGAATAGACAAAGGGGGACCCGAGTGGCCGAGTGATCTAAAGCGCTCTCCGTTACGGATCACTGCCATCTCACCTCTGTGTGCGTGGGTTCGAGTCTCGGATTCGGCCAATGTTGGTATGTGAGAAAGCTTGCCACTAGCTTCTCGAGGGTCGGTGGTTCTTTCATGAGTTTTCCCGGGTTCTTCCTCCACCATTAATACTGGCTGCCATGAATAGCCTATTGTGTGCTGTAAAATGGCGTTAAACCCTACAACAACAACTACAACAAATAGACAAAGACCTTATATGTGCTGTTAATTGCCATGTTACTGTACAATAATTTGAAATAAAGCCTACATGTATAAACGTATGAATTCTTTCTAAATTCTTTTACGGGATCAGAAACATCTTTAAGACCTAGAATGATCAAAGTATTGCAATGTATACTCCTACATTTAGATTCTACAAATAATAAAATACATATTTTGGGACAGAAATATAATAACTTTTAGCATATTTACTGTAGGAGCATAACTGAAAATGAAGCCATTGCTGTTATAGGAGTCCGTCACTGTACGGACGTCATTTGGGGGTACATTTTCCTACAGTTGGTAGACATTTTTTGGACATGGTTCATTAAAGGTTTCAATCTCAAGATCATACATCACGGTTAGGTTATTTGAGATCAATTCCAATTTTTCTTGGTGAGCGTTGAATAATTTGTCGAAGTGTTTGAAAGAAATAGAGTCGGTCAGAAAAGAAGATCTACTGAGAAAACAAGCTGCTGTTGTATTGTTTCTTTCGTACGCAAGATCGTTTACACCAACTGTTATAGTTATCACATTAATATATGCAAAAATGTATGTTTTGTTTCAAGATGGAGGCTTCGGATTTAAAGCAATCCTTAGGCAGTAATTTTATTATAACAATGTCTTCCCAAAACGATGAAAGCGCATTTATGTAGTGGCCATTTATGTCGGCTGTTTGGGTTGTTTTTTTTTGTTGTTAGATTTTTGTCCGGTTATACCGATTGATGTAGGATGGTGGGATTTGTGATTTGTTTCCAAATCAGGGGATGAATAAGATATAAATCACAGGTTTTAGATAACAACAACATTAGTAGATTTTTCTTATTTGCCCTTGAGCGATTGTTTTGTTTTTCGTTCGTCGCATTAATTGTTGTATCCGATATGGATTTTCAAAACATTATTTTTTCGTCCGGTAAAAGGGATCATATACTTTCATTGTTCAGTTCGATGACATTGTTGAATGCAGTATATTTCTGTGGGAATTCTTATATCACCAGAAACATATCTGTTATGCACTTTAACTATCACCGTAGCAACGCATAACATCGCTGCGGTGGATTTAACATACATATTCAGAGTTCAAAATGACAGTTCCTCACACATGAAATAAAATCACAGAAGGATATCCGTAGCTCCTTTCAGGTTGAAAAGCAGCGCTACAATAAATTTCTGCATCGAATCAGACGATAGCTACGGTCCACTCTGCGGTATATACATCATCACGGGTAGGAGGGACATAGAATATGCATTCAGAGAGTCCTGTTTCGGCGAGAGCTAGCTAAGCAGATAAAACGCAGATTCATCCTTTCCAGGACCTAGCTGTCATCTACTCTCGTACCTAATATAATTAAAAATTTTGCTTTTCAAACCAGTGAACGATCGAACAAAATGAAGAAAAAGACCAGAAAAACTGAAAGTTATCTAAACGTACGTCTTTATGTATTCTACTTGCTGGATTTGGAAAAAATCAGCCTTCAGGAATTAAAACTATTTAGTTCAAACTTCTTTCATATCTGACACAAAAAAGAAAGATTGCAACACCAAGAATTGTTCCATAGACTGTAATATCTTAAGACATTTTACAAAGAAGACGCATACTTATACAATCCGCGATTATTGTAAGAATTTCAAATATGGAATATGGCCTGTCGGAGATGAGACTGGTGAAATTATTTCAAATATTGAAAAATATGCTTTTTTGTGTAGCAGTTCCCCACTAAAGACTATTCTTATTAACATTTATAATCCACACTAACTATTGTTTTTGTTTATCCATACATAAGTTACAAAAGGTTGGGGAATGAAAGTGTTGTAAAATCATCTAATGACAACAATGCACCGTGAAAATGTAGCGATTAACTTTATAATGAAAATCTGTATACCAATATAATTTAAAAGAAAAACCTAGGATTCCATCTTCAGTTTTCGCTCAAGTTTTGGCAGGCTCGACAATGTCTTGTGTGTTGTAGATTACATCTAGAAACTGAATTTTGTCAGTCCAGTTATATAGGAATATTGAAACTCGGATAATGGTTTCAAAGGGACCAATATGTAGAGCAAACCTTGCACAATAACTCAAGGCGGAGAATCATCTCTTTTATCTTTAAATATCTCGAGCATGCACGAAACGATATTAACACATTTCAGTGATGCAGACAATTTTGACATTTAACCACAAAAAATGTCTACGACAATCGATTTTAAACGGTAGTAGGTCGAATATTAAAACCCGTGTAATTCAGCTTGAACATGCTGATGTCATAATTGGCAATTATGCCATGCTTGTTCCTCAGGTTATAGTTGATGCATAGTAGGATTTCATAAAAGTATTGCAGTTGTCTATCACGTTTAATATTCACATAACAGGGGATATCATTAAAATGAAACACTGAGATAGGGCCGTGCAGAGGCCGAGATACCCGAGCAATTTGCTCGGGGCCCCGCACCCCAGGAGGGCACTCACACGATGTCAAACACGGCAAATTCTGCTGGCCGAAAGCTTGATTTTTTTTGTTGTTGTTGTAAAAAGATAACCAGTTATAACATGCACTACAGCACGAAGTAACTAATGATAATGTGAGACAGGGGAAAAAAAGGAAGTGGGATGACGGATTGGATCATCCTGCTATATAGTTTTTACCGGTAATGCGACTCACTTGACTGACGTCAGTTTTATATGACTTCGTCAGTTCGTCACTTTCTCTTGGTCTGAAACGTCAGTCGTCAGGCATATGTTTTGCATAAAAAGGATATCTGAGCGGTGATCTGCCGATGTCTTCCAAATTGAAAATAATTCACGTGTACCGTATTTAAAAACGGAAATATGGAAATACTGCTGAGAAATGACTGCTTTGGTTGAAGATTCAGCAGTATTACAGTAGTACTCTGCAAGTACTGCATTTCAGTACGTTACTTTTCTAGTTGGAAGATATACCCCTGAAGTCGTCAAAGCATTGTGGAAAGAATTGAAATGAAACGCACATATCCATCAGGTGCGTCAAAGCTAAAACTCAGCAAAGCCAAAAAAGCAGCTCTGCAAAAAGGTAGGAAAACCTTATTTGATGTTGGAATTACGACAACTCCCAAGACCTCAGATGCACCTCCCAGTAGTTCATCAACTCAGAAAGAAGATGACCCTGACATTCAATCTTTTGTTCCAGCAGCTATAGAGAGTTTAGAAGCTGGTACCACTGGTCATGAATGAGGAAGTTCAGCAAAAATCAAAAGTGCAGGTGCATCTGTTACTGGTAGCAGTGCTGACAGTGACAGTACAAGTGCACCAGCCATTTTTGAGGACAGTCAAGTCACTGAAACTGGTGAGAGTGATAATACTTCTGCAAGGCCAACTGGATCAGTTTTGATGCAGCCATTTGACATTGGGGAATTTGAAACTGAAACATTCTTACCCACTCAGCTGGAAAATTTTGTCAAGGCTGATCACATTTCCTTTCCACTGGAGCTGCCAAAAGATATTGGAAATCACATATTTCCAATGTCTGTTTTGAAAGGTAAAATGCCAAATGGGGAACCATTTTCGCGAGATTGGCTTGTATTTAGCCGAGCAAAGTTGGCGCTATTTTGTTTGCCAAGTCGATTATTTTCACCTGAAAGTTAGGTTCAACGCTTGACTTCATCACTTGCAACGACCGAAGGATGGGGACCTGGAAAGAAATGGAAGAATCTTATCAATCGTATTCCTGAGCATTATCATTCAAAAGCCAATAAACAGTGCTACATTCATTGGCGTGAATTAGAAGTTCGAGTGAAGAATGATCGGTCAATTGAATATTTTTTGGATCGCCAAATCCTCACCGAAGCAGCTACACGGAGAAAAATTATAGAACGAATCTTGGATGTGGTTCTGTTTCTTGGTGAACGTGGATTGGCTTTTCGCGGAAAGTCGGACATTATTGGAGATCCTCATAATAGAAATTTCTTAGGATTGCTAGAACTGATTTCGCATTATGATCCAATTCTGAGGAACATGTGATGAAAGTTAAACGGTCACAGGAAAAGGGTCAAAGGCTTCAAGCGCATTATCTCTCAAATCGTTCTCAAAATGAATTCATTGGACTTTGTGCTGCTGAAGTTCAGAGACGAATCGTAGAAGAGTGTGAATCTGCAAAGTATTTTTCAATTATGGTTGATGCCACCCCTGATGTGAGTCTTACTGAACAAACTACTTTTGTCATACGATACGTACATCGAAGAGCGGTTTTGGATATTTGCAGATTGTGCAAAAAAGACTGGATCTGATATTGCAAGAGTAGTCCTGGAGACTTTGGAAACTTTGAAAAATCGCTTTGAGGACCGCCGTGGCCAAGGCTATGACAATGGGGCCAACATGTCAGGAAAGTACAAAGGTGTTCAAGCAATTTTCCTAAAGAAGAACTCACTTTCTACATTCTCACCATGTGGCTGTCATTCGTTGAATTGTGTGGACTGAATGCTGCCTTCTGCTGCACAGATGCTGAGACCTTCTTTGGGATTGTTCAATCTGTATATACCATCTTCTCTGCCTGTCCACAACGCTGGGAAATATTACAAAAGAAGCTGCATGGTGTGTCTCTGCATGGGCAATCTGGGACGCGATGGACTGAGAGACTTGATAGCATTCGCCCCTTCTCTAATCACTTGTGTGGAATCATTGCCTCTTTGGAAGAAGTTCAGAGCTTGAATCTGACTGCATAAACACGAACAGACGTGAAAGGTGCCATAAAATATATAAACTCCTTCAAATGTGTTCTCATGGCAGGCATTGGATGAAAGTCCTCTCATTGATTGATCGCTGCAACCAGGTCATTCAGACAAGAAAGGCAACTATTGAAGTTGAGGTGAAAAATATCGAGGTATTGACCAGTCACCTCAAATCTGTTCGGTAATACTGGCCAACAATTTTGAAAGAAGCCAAAACAGTGACAGTATCTGCAAAAATCAGTTCTGAATTTCCAATCCATCGGAAAGTGAAGCGTAATCATTTTGTGGAGAACAAGTTGAAGGCGGTGAACATATCACATATTCAACGGAAATTTAATCAGAAGAAGAAGCAACTTTTCGGAGAATTTTTTTTTTTTTAAATCACATTATTGATTCAGTTATTGGTGGACTTATAGTTCGTTTCACAGCCATTAAAAAAATCTTGGCTACATTCTCTTTCTTGTGGGAGTATCAAAAACAGTCTGAAGATGAAATTAAGAGTGCCTGTTCTGATATTTCGAAGATATATTCATGTGACGTTAATGAAACTGAACTGTCTGAAGAATTGCTTCATATGAAATAAATTCATGCAGCAAATTTTGGTGAGAAATCTCTGGGTCCATTTGACTTGTTGAACATGATTTCAGAATTGATGCTTTGTGAACCCTTCAGAAATGTAGTGATAGCGCTGCGTATTTTCTCTTCAATACCAGTAACAGTTGCCTCGAGTGAGCGTTCTTTCAGTAAATTGAAACTCATCAAGAATTACTTCCGCTCAACTATGGGACAAGAACGAACTAGTGATCTTACCATCCTGAGTACTGAGTGTGAACTAGCAGGAAAACTTGATTTCCATATCATTGAGGAATTTGCAAAAACAAGTGCAAGAAAAATGACATTGCAACAAAAGCAAGCTGGACTTCTTATAATCGGCTATATATATTCTTTTTTTGTTTTTGTGGGGGGGGGGGGGGCGGGGGGCAAAATCTGAATTATGCTCGGGGCCCCCAAATCCTCTGCACGGCCCTGCACTGAAATGCATAAATAATTATCTTTTTGGTTACATTAAACAGTAATAGTATCTTTGCGTGTTCTTTTATTTGCAAATGCGAAATCTTTATTTACCTCGATATTGACATTATTTAACCGTAATTTCATGCTCATCATCTGAACGAGAATGACACTTATTCACGTCAACATTTGAAACAGCACACAAAAAACTAAAATAAATTTGTGTATATGTTTGCTTATAAAATTTAACTCTTTTGCCAATAGTTTGGTGTTGTGATCAGTCTGTGTGAAGATTTTGTGACTTGTGACATGGATTTTTAAGGTAGCTTTAACAATTTGTCAGTCATATCGCTAAGATGTCTGCAGTGTGGCAGTTTATAGTGATGTTTAGCATTGGGGCATCATGCCGCAGACATGTAGCATGATGTCTCACCCATTCATATTACCCTGACACCAGGCCGACTAGTCCTAACACTAGCCTCTTAATGCTGAGCGCCAAGCGAGGAAGCTGTTAGTACCATTTGTGTAAGTCTTTGGTATGACTAGGCCGGGGATCGAACCCACAACCTCCCGCATCCGAGGCGGATATTCTAACCACTAGGCCACCTGAGCGGTTGTGATGGTTTGGTATATTAAATTGATCCAATGAAAATGTGGATATGTCATCACCTAAAATTTATTGAAGATGCAATTTTACGTTAGCATTCAGAAGTGTAGTGTTTGACGGCTGGGTTTACATAGGTTAAAATACAGCGATTGTGAAATCACATTTAAATAACAACGTTATATTTCCACAGGAAGAAAGAAGTACATTAACTTTGTTTTGTTGTCACTTGTATTTTAGGATTGAAAAGGAATATATACTTTATCGCATTAAAATTCCAATATTTAACGTTGTTAGAGCTTTGCAATGCAAACATTCATAAATTTGTTTGATGCTGATAATGAAAATAATTATTGGGAAGACGTTTTCTAGACTCATCCTTGGGGTAAATGTACGAACAAGTAATCAGTGCAAAACGAACAATATGACGTGCTACGAATAACACAGTTATTTGAAATCACTAACACATGCGAGATATTAAATAATTGCAGGGTTCACGACAGAGGCCGGCACGACTCGGATGAAGAATCATCGATCTTACATGATAAAGAAACTGTCCAAACAATGTATAACGTTTGAGTGGTTTATGTATGTTCCTGAAGAAGAAAAAAATCCGGCATATTTGGGGTGATTGAATGTCTTTATTTACTGATAACAAATAAAGCCCATTTATGTTTGGTCCAATACAATATATAGATGAATATATAAAGACCAACACAATGTTTGTCTTTCCAAAAATGTAGCAAAACTTAATGAATATGAAATAGCTGTCCTTGTTGTCATTCAAAAGATATATAAAGTGTTTAATCTGAATATATGACAATACTTTAAAAAACAGAAAATAGTGGAGACCATTTTAAATGAAGCAGTCCTGCCATACGAATATATCTTGCGTAGAATTAATATGTATCAAATACACTTAAAAACGTAACATATGCAGTAAACTTAGCTTATGGACGTAAATGTTACTCTTCACAATTACACTTAGACTTTATGGACTACATGGTTTGAACAGCAATAAATGCTCCTTTTACCTAAACCCAGTGACCAATATCTTATATATATTTAGTTCTGTGGTTGATTCAAGACTGACTTAATACACTTATGGATTGTAGCTTCATCCTTGAAATCTCCAGACGAATATCTAATTACTTCACAATAGTGTTCTTATATATCTATTTCCATTTTCCTTATTTTCCATTAAAATCTCCCATGTTACTTTATGACTTTTACTGTTAAATAACGTTGGCATTATGGAAAAATTAATCTGAATAACATTGATGTAGACAGCATTTCTATCTATCTATCTATCTATCTATCTATCTATCTATCTATCTATCTATCTATCTATGTATCTATCTATCCATCTAATGGACGCTAACATAGATCAAATAATCCTCCCTGTCCGTATACACGTACAAATCCCCAAACTGTGCAATGACATGCTTAATCGGCTCACTCTTTTTGTACCATATGTAGCGTCAATTTCTTGCCTATACAAACAATCCCCGGGAAGAAACCAAGATCCATGGAGATTCTTTAGTACGTAAACGATCAATTAATGTGACGCATGAATTCCGTGAAAGGTGGATAAATACATACAGTATTTCATACGCCTCAATTTGAAATGTAAAAAAAAAATGTTCATAAAGAGTTCCTTGAGCTCCCGAAGAGCCGGATTCTTGATGCAAAGGTTCAGATATATTCATGTAAAAAAATGTATCACTTTTTAATTTTTATGAACCCGTCAGTAAAAGTAATATATAATTTGATTAGCTGCATATAAATTCTTTCACTACACATAGACCTTAAGTATGCCATTATTTGGCGGGAGACAACTCCATTGGCCATATGCAGCATTCTACACAATTCAATAGGGCAAATCGGTTGGAGTTATCTTCCTTGAAAATGATCACTGAAGCTCTCATGGTCTTTCAATATGTCACTTTCGCCCTATGAGTGAAACTGACTCAAGTGTTATCCTTATGTATTTTATAAACAATTAAGAGACAATGAGTATCATCTGCACTATCAGATGCTGCCTTTATTAATATTATTTATACAACAACAGCCATTAGGCCTTACTTCAGTGACATCACACCAATGAGTAGACAGCAGGTCAAACCATACCGTTTTAAGTCCAAATCATTTAATTTAGGCAATTCTGACTGCATTTTTTGTTAAAATGCGGTCGGACACCTATTCACAGTTTATATAAGTAAATGTCATTAGTAAAAACAGTTTGAGGACCGTTGTCAATTCACCATTCTATCTGGAGAAGATTGCATTTTTGCAAGGCAATATAAACTAAATCAAACTAATTCCAACTACTCCATATATACATGTAGATAAAATATACAGGCATGTCCTCTTCCTTTCTCAGTTTGTTTAGTTGCATGTACTCGAGTTATGTCATCGTCGGAATTGGTCAAGCCCTTGCTGTTGCATCTGCAGACGCCACGGGCGATAAGCCACTAGAACCTTTATGACCTGTGGTAGCAAGATTTCCTCTCTTTCATCACTACGCATAAACAAAAAATGCGTCATCAATAACACAGTGCAACAACGTCTACATATCATTGAAAGTACTCATTTTATTGGTCGATAACTGACTGTCTAGGAAGAGAAACTTTGATTAACTCATTCAAACAGCGTGCAATGTCAGGTGGCTCACAGTGGCGAGAAACAGTTACACGCGCTCGCGGGGACAGGTTAACCAGTTGCATACATGTTTATGAGAAACGTGCAGATCTCCACATAGCTACGATGTCGTAGCCTCAACTTGATTTGTTGTGGTTGAGGCTACGAACTGATCCCATATCATGTAATGGAGCAAAAAAAAAATCATCACTAAAGTGAGAAAAACAAACAGTGTAGAAATCAACTACATAATTATAATCATGTTGTGAAAGAAGTTTGGCTTATTTTGAATTTATTAAGCCCGTACACGATAAAATAAATTGGCATGGTTACACTAACCTCATTCTGTCCGCCATGACAGATAACGCGAGACTCTCACAGTTACCTCTTTTCTACGTAAAGCTTGCCAGATCATATTTGGATATTCTACGCTATATTATTATGAATCAAGTGCGAATAATCGCTTCTTGGTGGAATTTCAAAGTTGCCGATAAACCGTATTTACTTTTAATGCGCAGAATTTCTGACCCAAACGGCGCCAAATTTTTACTACGATTTGTTTACATTTCCAAATAAGGCGTCAATGTCCTTATATGGCACACAAACAAACGAGGCTGAGAACGGAAGTAATCATTATTTGAAATAATATGGCAGACATCTAAACGAAAATATCGGCTAAAAAAGGTAAACGAGATTTTACAACTATTTCTACAATGATTTTCGATACTTCCGGTATTAAATAAGAGGACTACTCAATTTATTGGATTATATGCGAGGAATATGTTTAAAGTGTTATTATTAGGCTAAAAGAGCGCCGGGTGTGAATCACACCCGGCTTGCTCCATTAACACGTATATGCTCATGTTAGGACCCTGTCCACGAGGAACGAGTAAGGGTACTAATATTAGTACTAATCTCCACACAATGGCCTCGGGTGATAATGGAGCGTGGCCCGTGGCTTGCGATGATGTTCGTACTGTAGCGTATCGTACTTCTGCAGTCATACGGATATCTTTAGCCCGTGATCAGATTCTGAACAAGAACTCGAACTATGGCATATATCGAGGAGACGCCTACTTCTCCACTACTTGTATACGCTTGTCGCGGTCCTATCCAGACTGTAAAGGGAAAGGATTGTATATGTCAAAAGAAATTGGAGGGAGGTGACATCACAAGATGGATGAACACAAAAACTTGACAAAAATCGATAAATCTCATCAAAACGATCCGATATAATCCAGAAATAAAATCTTTAAAAATTTTACATTTTCTGCATGCTGCAGCATCTGTTTTTTCAAAGAACACATTCCTCTTGTAGCACCCCATACAAGATTATAACAAAATTGCTAGTTCCGCAGCAAATCCAAACTTGGCGAAATATTGTCAGTTTGTGGGAGAATCCAATGATGTGGTCACCTAATACTTGATAATAAGGCATACAGCTTACTCCATATTGATGGTCCTCTCCATGTTAGAGCTTGTTGCCTATTTTGTATCATGATATAATATTAGATAAACATTACATTTAATGACCGTTCCTATGACACTATCGGTACACTTTACATACCTTGTTTGCAGTTTAATATTTTTCATGTGAACACGTTAACATATCACTTTGTGTGAATATGATTGATCCAAATACGTCCATGAAATTCTTGCGCAGTACTCTCATTATCGATTATGAGACCATGGGAATTTTTCCTTGTCTGCCTTCTGGGCATATATTTTTTAAAACTATTACCATGAGTAATACTGCGGCCATCTTTCTAATTGAAAGCTCAAATGACGTTGGGAAAGACAGTCGACAAACACGAAAACGCACAGCATTTGCTACGTATGTCGGAATATAAAACCAATTTACCCTACATGGAATTCTCTGAATGTAAAACTGTATTATAAGTACATTTCACCCATGACAAGCGTGATTTAAATGTCAGTCTAAATAGCGATCAATATACTGACCTATCTTATGAAAATAATGTCGACGAATGCTAGTCTCCCCAAAACATGAAATCTTGAATCACTGTTATATGCAGCAACACCTATCTTGAATCACTGTTATACGCAGCAACACCTAAATGGTTTAGATTTGGTAAACTTTCTGCATCCAGTAATCAGCCCTTCGCAAGAATATCTAACAAGTTGAATACGACTTTTATGTCTACGGTATCCAATACTACATCTGTGGTGAATATCCACAGTAGAATATACACATTTTTTTGTGGAACCTTGTAAACAGTCCCATCGAAATCCATTTACATATGATGCGTCATCTATTGTGGCTTGCCTGACCGAGAAATCTATATGAAATCACACAGAAATTGACACTTGAGATCCAGTGTTAAAAAACGACGTTGTTCTTGCCAATGTTATATTGATTTTGAAAGGTGTAACGTCGTAATCAGAAGTTAACAAACTGCCAAAATTCATCTGTTCTTTCTATTCAAACTCTTTAAACTAAATTAAAAACTATGTGATGAACAGAATCTCAAATGGGTAATGATTTAATATTAAATTTAGAAAATTCGTTTAGTAAATATATAAACGTTACTTATTTTATATTCTCTATTTGTCCGATATACAACAGTGCAATTTAGAATTTCTACTTCCAGCTTTATTGTTGTTTTTTATACAATTGTATTACTCGCTTAAAATTGTGCATTCAAACTTGCATCACCTAAAAGGCAAAGTAGTTAATTTTAAAAAGGTCTTTTTTCTATGTGCTATTTCGTCCATATTTTAAAAGAAAGAAATTATAATATATTGACAAATATGAAGAATGACAAAGGTTTGAATCTCAATGCCATAAGGTACATATAACGTATTTGATATGGCGTAGGGGTACATGGAGCCAGATACGCTTGCTGTTTGATATTTCTACTCCCAAAATCAGAATCGGTCAAGTGAATAACATTGCGACGTTGACAATATATAAAATGATTCTGCTATCTTAAAAAAACTATATGACCTGAAATCGCATTAAAAACACCGACTTGCTCATGCCAAAGTCAGAAGACGTATTCGCTTTCATGAATAGCTATTCTCATCCGATCAGAGCATCCATTTAGAAATACTCTCTGCCATTCCTTTAACCGGCATATGTTAGACAAACAACTGAGCAATGGTATTGTTGAAAATTATTGCATCAAATAAAACATACAAAGGAAACTATGGGGAATTTAAAAGAATTGAAAAGAAGAGGAAGGAAAGAAACACCATATTAAAACGTACTTAATTTATGAGAACATGAGATTTTATTCTGGCTTTGTTTAGATGAACAAGAACATGTATTGCAATACCATCGGTATTCAGAGACCAGTCAGGACTCTCTTAAGACAAGTGTTATAACATCCAAATAAATATAAGTACAAATCATGTAAAAAGAAGGAAAACAAGCCACTCTTATGTGAAGCATTCTCTTTATGAAAAAAATTGAGAGGGTAAGGAAGAATATACGGCGACAATATTTTAATTCAGTGATTCCCAACCTTAACTTTCAAACATTTCACCGACCACCACATGGTAACTCCGTTAAATGAGAAAATGCCTACCACCTGGAATTACCCCGCGGCCCCCATGGGTCCGAAACCCACAGGGTTGCATATCACTGGTTTAGTTACATTGATTTTATTTTCTTTAGAAAAGCTCACACTTCAATTCCGTTTTAGTCGCAGTGAGATCTGAAGAAGCATAAGTAGCACAAAATTGTGGCACTATTTATTTTTTATGACAGCATTCGGGACATAGCGAAAACCGGTGTTAAAATATCGGTACACTTTGAGACGATAATTTAGATTTCACACCCTTATGAGTATATAGATTCCAGATAGTACCGTTTATTTAAATCATCTTCTACTCAACATAAAATGTTATGATCCCGTTTATTCTCTTTAATAAGCATCTGAAAATTCTTTTCAAGACCAAGGTTTCCATAAATACAGATTTTGTACCCAGCCATTATTCGAACAAAAATCGTTGTTTAGCTTTCATTTTGTGCTGGTTCAGTTACTAATTTAGTCTCTAAGTGAAGAAAGTAGATTAATGGTAAAAATGTAGGCTTATTATAACAAAGTCTTAAATTACAAGATTTGTATGTGGATATCCCTCCAAAGGGAGATTAGTCTCTTTGACCCTTGTCATATTCACGACCATTTTTTGTTGTTTGTTATTGTTGTTCTTTTGTTTAAAAAGTCGTATAATCTATCCTGGTTGGCAAATAAATCTGATATAATCATCATCTCGAGCTTTCTGAATAATAAAGAGGATGTAGTTGTACTCTTCAGTGTGTTCGATGAGGGCTCTTCACGAAATGTAACAAAATCAGAAACAGTATAAGGCTGAACCATTGAACAGGAGTAGGCCTCAAAAGAAACCAAAGACCACACAGCCAATAAAACGGCATTATATGTGGGTTGTAACGCGGCTGGGCTTACAAACATCTTGTTTCCCAGCTGGGAGTCTAGCTTTATTAACTCATGTGCGAGCGGAGAAGGTTAAAGAAAGAAGCGACAGCTATCGTAATGACGAGGTTTTTGGCCAGCCAGCCAGCCAGTGGTATTACCAGCGGTCCTATGTAAAAAGGACATGATTGACCTCATAATTCCGGGCAGAACTGCCTCCTCTTTTTGCTAGCAATTTCAGAGTCGGGTCATCTGTTTCAGGTGTTGTTTTGTTCATTGCTTTGCGCCGCCAGGGCTTAGGTTTAGGCGACGTAGTCGGAGGACGGCTGCGGGCACAAAATTGTACTTATCATAAAACCGAAAGTGATGAGAATTCAAGCGATTGTGATGCCCTAGTCGCGACGGAATGATCACAATTTTTCGCCAAAGGTTATATCCTCGCGAATAACTTATCTTATAACCTCTAACCTCTCCTTTAGCGATTTACGTTGTTGGAGACCATTCCCCGTAACGTGTTAGCCTTCTAGAAAAGGTCATTCAGTTACCACTCTTTAGCTCGTCTATGTCATTTTTGATATTCCAGGTTTAGACTGCATTATTTGCACAAATGTGATCTGACAGTGCCTTGCTGAGACCCAAGATCTTCAGCATCGTGCGACTTTTAGAGCTAAGGCACCACTCTTCATTGACTGTCGTGTTCTCTGCTCAAAGAACTTTGTAAAGCTCGACGTACGTGTACCTTCACGTATAAAAACTATATAAGATCAAAGACAGAAGTTTTTAATGACATAGATATTGAGGTGCTGATACATAGGCTAATTACGTGAAAGCACAACTACGAGCACTAGAGAAACTCTAGCACATCATCGTGACCGCCGATATGAGCTAGTGCGTTTAGGTGAGGAAAAGAAAGCAAAGGTCGGCCTTTTACCTTTGTTGACCTCAGAACGATTAGCGAGGAAAGGCTGCAAAACTTATGAAGTATAAGATTCTAAACTGGAGACTATGACGACTGCTTCGTTCAGGCAGTCTTTGTGTAGCCAGTACAGGGTTGTCGTAAGCCACTTTATGCGAATTGCTTGAGAGGATTTGAAAAAATGATCTGCTCATCCGGGCGTCTATAAAACCAACCATTTCTACTTAAGGTAAGTCCCTGTACTACTAACAATTGCATCTGATATGATAACTTACATACATCTTGAGAAAAGCATGGTAAAAAATAACAATAGACGAGTGCGACAGCGGAACGGAATATGAAGCAGAATTAGTGATTTGCCGCAATAGCAAGGTCAGAACCGTCAGTGCTACATTATTAGGAAGTAATGTAGGTGACTAAGGGTAACATCCACATGGAGTTGCTTCTGGCAAAAGACATGCTGCGATGTCGAAACAACATGAGGAAAAAGCCGACACATAGGCCTCTCCATTTCTGGTAGCGGTGGCTGCATTAGTGCAAAACAGCGCTATGCTATCTTATGTTCCCTGGATCGGCCTAGCTTTGGCTGATAGCCTAGCGTACACCTTATTTTGCGGATCACCGCAACCAGAGCGTCGGCCAAACGACAAATGCTGCAATTTACAGCAACCAATATTATACATGAAACCGACCCTTTTGCCAAAAGCTTTTTAGAAACGAAACTGCCGACCTTGGACATCTAGTCTAGAAATACGCAGCAAAGGCTGTAACCTTCACAGAACTGGATCTTTTTGAAGCAGAGTATGCTAATCAAACAAGGCAGCATTCCTGCTAACATCATCATAGCCTTCTGACGGCCGCCGCCATTGGTTGGCAGGGCAGCTGTTAACGCCATTTCATTTAATGGGACAACTATGACTCCTCTTCTCTACACAAAATGAGCCGACGAAGCACGAGTACACCACTACCAGGAAATTGAGTAAATGGAAGCTGCGCAGGTTGCGTTCCAAAGTAATTGTAATAGGTGTCTCAATAATCTCAAAGAAAATAAGACGAACAACAGGCTAAAGAGACTTCACAGAGAGTGGTGGAAACTACACGAGAACTCTGCCCGCTGACAGGTGGAAGAAACGTTGACTATCAACAGATGGGTGGCGAGCCCAACCATTCTGACTTATCCCGAGCAGCAGCAATATGAATCGATGTTTATCGGTTGATTTTAGCGGCGGCAGTAGGTGGGATCTCGCCGCTATCGGCGTTGTGGTCAATAAATATATTTGGCGCTAAAATGCAACAGTACCTGCTCCTTTGGATAAGTATAAGTGGCAAATGGGAGGGGCCGAGGTCGCAGTCAACTGTACGCAGGGCATTGTGGAAAGATTCGACCGTACACTGGCTCAATGGCTGTTTTCCTGCACCAATATACCCACGAGATGCTGTTTTAAGACCGCGAATATGCAACACGTAGTACTGAGTGGGTTAGACGGTTATTTGCTGTTGTTGTGACTTTAAACGTTCATGTAACACGGATTACAATTAAAGAGCCTACTTTTGTCATTAGTTATCATGTAAGTGCGGTCAGAGACGTATACAGCGCCTGTAGTGCGTTCGGTTGATCAGAAAGAGCAACATCTGCCCTGAAACTCCCATGCCAGCTCTCTTTGTACGATCAATTTGGGATTAATTCCCCACGTAGAAGATTCCTCCGCGAAAAATACAGATTGTTCCTGAAGAAATTCTTGGCTCAGGCCAAAATCCCGCTGAGGCACTCCTTCTTTCTTAGAATGGGCGAGAAAGGACGACGGCAGGGGGTTGTTAATTAGAGAAAATAGATCGCTCAACCTCATCCTTGGTACCTTATAACTATTTATAACAAAAGCTTTCTGTATGTTTTTTTTTGTTGACAGACCTGATATACCAGCTATCTACCGATGAAACATTTAAGTAGTAAACGCGTTACATGATGTTGCCTTTGCCGCCCTACTTATGAGGCGAAATAGCCGTTTCGAAAGCTTTACAATTTTGCTAACATATACCTCGAAGAGAGACAGCAAAACTCCGAACAAATCTAGAAATTGGGCTACGGCGTTCCTGGCTGATGCCATATAACAAGATATATGCTACCGCAGCACAGGCGAGAAAACAATTGCTTTTACAGCCAAGGCCGAAGAGGTCGTTGAGTTGATTTAGCGCCGAGCTGCTCTTATGCTGTGTGGTTGTAACCGTATGCTGACGTGTGGACAACGTCCAGTGCAATCTATATTTTCATGTCCAGTGGAGAAAGGATGGTATTGCTTATTTACTAAACCTTCATTTTGTAGTGGTCGCTACGCATGGCCACAATGTACTGATGGAACTCGACGAGAGCCCTTAGGTATAGATCGTTCCGCAAGTCATTTTAACGACTGCCTTGTAGACTCCTTTAGCTTACGGATTTTCAGCCCATCTGCACTCAGGATGTTATTCATCTTCATGCGCAACTTACAAACGCCATACTTGTGACCCTGCGTACTCATCCTTACACTTACTGACATTTTTGTAATTAGTGTTACTAAATACTGTGTGATCTTTCGGGTAGATAATCATACCTTGTAAATGGGCTTCTCCAGTTATGTCCTAGTATAGGTCTTCAATTTCGACAGACAGCAACAGAATACCAGTGTCTGTTTACAAGAGAGCTGCCATGCTCCAGTAGAGAGATTTTATCTAGTCATGATAAATGTCATAAATTAGGTGACTGATAAATTCAAATTTCGATATCGTGATATAGATCCGGCGGATGAACTTTAAGGTTGAATAAACAGCAACAATGTTACCACTGAAGTTATTATGGATCTATAACACCGGTTCGGCAACCAGGTGATGAGGCTCATCTCCTTCGCCTTTATGCCTAGCCAGGTTCAGTTTATTCCGCTTCTAGAACTGCCCACTAAAATTTGGAGTCGCGGATCCCAAGCTTGAGGTTCTGATAAAGGACTACAATGTGCTCCTTTTATCTCATGATGTGGACTATCTTAGTATTTTAGATGAATAGACCCCCACCGTCACCCCCAGTTCCTTCTCCAGAGAGTGCGGATAGTCACATAGCCAGTGTATCTGGGTCAGGCGGTATACGTAAAGAAGCTACTCTGAGTACTCTGGGTCTACTTTTTGAATGTATTCCTTCGGGGAATTGCATTGACCAGGAATAAATTCCGCGTGCTTGCTCACATCAACCCACTTATCAGCAGTCTCTGTATCATTATCAAGCCTTGAAGATTATTGGCGTACTGATAGATTATCTCGGTCCCCAGTATATTGACATCTTAGCACATCAAATTGTTGGCTTTCTCATAGCGCCGACTGACCGTGGATGCCTTTTCAATGAATAGGTGCATGTCAGTATCCGTTATTGGCTCAAGCTTGGCCTCTGTCTTTTTAAACAGGGCGTTTCAATTCAATCATGGAGTGCTATAGCAATGGACTAGACGTTGGCTTTAGTTTTTACAGCTGTGTCTCGAAAAGCATCAGACACATCGGCCAGCACAATGACATCCATCGTCAGGTAAAGTTCGTAATAGTTTTCTATGTTTGGTCAGCCGAATGTCTTCCACACTCTCTATACGTGCTCATATTCCTTTCCTGTTATGTTGGCATGGCGAGGCTGGCTGTAGAAAGCCTTATCAGTGGGAATTGGGCTTTTTCAAACCCATTCTAAGTGCTGATATATTCGTGCGGCTAGACTCTCCTGCAAAGCAAAATTTTAATGTCTTACACAGTAAACTGTGTCGTCGCGCCAAACACTTCCTTGGGTACGCTGCATGACAGCTTATATGGGCTGCTGTTTATAAACTGGAGGTTGTTAATGAACTGCAACTGTACCTGTGAAAATGGCATGTATCTTTTCATATTGTCTGGGATGGTTGCTCATTTTATCTGACGAAGCTGTTCAGATGGCATCCAATCAGGTAGACCGTCGTAGCTGCGAAAGTTTTCATCACAAGTGGCACCTTTATTTTTTGGGGGGTTGATGCACAGCTTGAGATTATCTTCTTTGTAGTCCACTCTACGGTACGTACGGGTAATGCATCACCATAGATGTAAAATTCATCCACTACCTGCAAGGCCTTACGTTAACCTCTCTCCAGAAATGCACATCAGACTTACCAGCGAGTTTCACGTGTTACGTTTATTGGGTATAGCGGATGAACCTTCCACTGGTACGTTTAAAGCATCGAAATCCTCATAGATGATACATGCGTCTGGCGGCGGTGGTTCTGGAACGGCAGAATATTTTTCTTTAGCTCCAGTAAGGTCACGAGCTAAGGCTTCTCGTCTATTTACGACAATCTTTCGTGTGGGCTTTTAGCAGGTTGACTCGGCTGAAGGTGTCGAGGCAGCGGTAGCAGATGTGTTTCTTTTATTCTTACATTTAGGAATAAATATAATGTGGCTTAGGTTTCTTACCAACACATAGTAACTCGGTCAGCACCAATAGGTACGCAGTGTGTGGTGTTAATTCGTCTCTGATTCGTAGTGGGCAGAGACCATTTTCAATGTCAAAGACGCTATCTGCACTTTCCAGGTTGCGACTTTTGAATATTCCAGTGTAGTTAACCTTAACTGGAAAGTCAAGGCCAGCAAAGTTTAGTTCGTCCAGGTACTGACGATACTTGCCTGGCTGGTCAATGTGTCTATTGTCTGCTGAATATTGATCAGACCGAAAGGCACACTCGAAACAGCGATCGACGGTGTTTCTTACATCTATAATAATAGATCGAACCGGAATGAATTTATGTGTCGGAATATAGCTCCGACCTCAGAGCATGTGGTATTGCAACTCACATTGATAGAATATCTCGCACCTCACGAAATACCATACAGATTCGTCGCCCACATACTCTTCGTTGCGCCGTTGAATTGTGGCGTTGACTTGGAGGACTAACTTGCCAGTTCGCGTGACTGCGGTAGCGCTGGTCTGGATAAAGGTCGTCCCTTTTGATGTTTCTTTCTGATTTTTTTTAATCGTAGACGTTCTACTGGCCTGGTGCAGATGTCTCCTATAGGTGGCTAAACGTCAAGTCGTCAAGTTCTCTTAGCTGCCTGCATATGATATTCTGCGGACCAGGCACCATGGCATAAGAAATGCCAATTCGTCTACTTCGAGCCTATGATTTTCTAGCACAGTTATAGTGTGACCCTTCGCAATCTCGGCGGATCTTCCCTGCTGTCACGGAATTAAACTCTTTTATTTATTGAATATATGTACTCGGGTTTCGTTTATCGTGTACAACGATATCAGAGGGTGATTTATATGTATATTGTGTCATATTTCAAAATAGTGAGTTCGGTTCAACCCATGCAGCACGTGCGAAGTGCTCTCGATGCGACGAACCGATTGCCTACAATGCACAGACTGTCTGTGCATAAATACCTCACCGTATGTACATTTATTTACAGTGGGCTCTCTGCTTCAGTGACTTGCACATCTTCAGCTGTAGGGGAATGTAAGTTTATTAATTTCTCGTCTATAAGTTCTAACTTTTGTATTACCACGTTTATATTTTGTATGTTTGCTATGTATCTTTGGTGTATGCAGTATAATACACATATTTCTATTCTTGTTTTCGACTTAGCAAGGGATTTTTATTAGTAATGTAAAGCTACATTTTTTAAGAACTTTTTAATATAGTAGGATTCTTTTCGAGCAGGATTTGGTTTAGTTTTGAACCTGTCATTTTGTAATTATTGTGCTGATAATGTAATCTATATAACTTACCGTGTATAACGTCATTACGTTATTAGGCCCGTGCAATGTATAGTACACGGTATTGCATATATTTTCAGCTGTCTAGTGTCTGTGACCGGAGTGTCTCTGTCTGTGACCAGAGTGTCTGTGTCTGAAGTGACCAGAGTGTGTAATGCCTGGAATGTCCGGAGTGTCTAATGTCCAGAGGGTCTAATATTTCGGAGTGTTCCGAAGTGTTCCGAGTGTTCGGAGTCTGTAGCAGCTGAATTGTAGCAGCCGTGGAGCTGAAACAGTGTACTGATGACGGAGTGTATCTCCGTATATTGTAATTTGTTAGCCGTGGGCTAATTTTGGAGTTCGTAAAACCCAGTGTATCTTTCGGGACTGTAAAGATAAGTTGTATACCCGGTTATCTTGTTAGACCTGCCGCTTTACAAAACCTAGTATGACTGAAGGATCAAACCTGCGCCTTGGAATATGAACTAGCCGCTAGAGCGGATCAGGAGGTACAACCATGTGCCTAGCTGACGGGACTGGCTATTGGGCTTTAACTGGTTTTGGGACTATCTGAATAGACTCACCGCCAGTGCATCCAGCGTGTCATCATATTCACTTTGGGATATCTGTCCTCTGTGTAAGAGCCCATTCAAGCGAGCGAGAGTAAACATTGCTTAAATCTTATAATCAATCTATATTAGATGTCTTGATATGGTTGACTATAATATAAAATCTGTTTATGTACACCCAATAAATACGCGTGACAGATATAGTTGGCGGTGTGCCTGCTCATTTAGCCCATATAGGATGAGAATCTCACAGTATTCTAATATCGGACAGTATTCTTGCATGTGTTTTTCCAGGCGCGGCGTTTGCCCTTTCAGGCCCTTCATTACTAGCTTGAATACCTTTTTAGCTCTTTTTATGTCTCGTTACTTATCATTTCCCTTCTTGCTTTGCTTCCGTGTTGCTAACTAAGCTCAGTTCCTGACTGTGTTCCAATTTAACAGCCATTGCATAGCACTTTCAGAATCTGCCCCGTCTCATCATTCGTCAGTGAAATATGTAGTATTCGTTCACACATGAAGCCACGCACTCTTAATTCCTTCCACCCAGATGCCACATGCAGCTATAAATACTCTCTATTTTTGTGTCTAAAGCAACGATCGTATATATTCCACACAGTTATGTTTCGTGTTTTTGTATGCCAGTTTAACCCCATCATGTTATATCATTTGCCGACAACCCAACTGCGCCCCTCGTGAGTTGCAGGACTGCATTTTGTACTTCAAACTCTCAGTCTCGACCGACAAAGGGGCATAACAGTCGTCTGAGCATGCATTGTATTAGATCAGTGTATCAGGTGGAGGACTGAAAGGTTTGCACCAGTCCCCAACGGGGGTGGGGGTAGTTGGGCGTGACAAAAAAAAAAACAGCAATTTGAGGTCCCCTGAAAATTTAGGATCCTTCTTCTTTCACACTACTTGTGTTTCTTGCGCCAAGTCAACTAGTAACCTTAGCCGAAGGTTAAAGTTCGGAAAAAGCTATGTATGGTGCTCAGTCAATACCTTTCAGTAAATAATGTTTATAGCCAACAAGGACCAATGTGTCCATCTTATTTATTGTTCGTTTGCATTTATTTTCAGAACTGACTCACATGGCACACTTCGAATCTCGAGTAAAGCATTATGTAATGACCGAGTGTGCAAGCAATATCTGCTTACTGCTTTCTTTAATTAAAATATACCTGGCAGATAAGTTGATGTTTTTCCGGGGATTAGTCCTGCGAAAATATTTTCGAAGTTGTTTCACGCATGCATAAGTATCCAGTAAACCGTGCGTGCTGAATTTTGAGATGATTATTGCGGATACCAGTGCCTTCATTACATGTACCGATGACGTTTTGGTCCGTGAATTGATTTAAGACTGCGCACGAAAGTATTATGTAGAAATGCACATAAATAGGAATGTGCAAAATAAGTACACATGCATTGTTTCATATATGGTATGAAACCTGTATCAAAAACATATATTTTAAAAAAAGATAAATTCCTTTCTGATGGATTACATGGCTTTATTTTGTAGCAGCTTGAGAAAATAGTTGTACAAATCCCAATGCATATTCAATTATGTCACAGCAACATATTATAATATCATTCAGATGAATAAATAATTATAGGTTACTGCATTTGTATGGGAAAATATGAACGTGTTTTGGGATGGAATAATGCACGACCTTTTCCCATACAAATGCAGTAACCTTTTATTATATGCTCATTTGTTAAAATTCTACATAAGGTTTAATTATATAAACAAAATACACTACAAGAAACGACGTAAATGAATGAATGCCGTATTCCAAACTAAATACACAAGCGCAGATTTGTCATTACACAATGCCATCATTATTAATGCCAACAGAACTCCGCCCAAATAAATTTGAACCTAGTCGCGCGCTCGACATAACTTTCGAAAGAAAATGGCGTGTCCAGTTAAAATTGAAAATTGCAGTCATATTGTGAATGAATGCGCATTGCAACAACTTTTCCATTTGATCTGGAATGAATATATTTTGGTATTTTGTTTCGATTCGACTAAAGTTTGTGATTTTGGACTGGATTCATCTGTGCAAATTATACGTGAAATACATCGGATTGAAGTGGCGCGGGAGAAGCCTGTTTACATCTGCAAATGTTTCTGTTTCTGTCATTCAATGTTTGAAATCATAATGTGGGAAAAATATGAAGTCTTTCAAATGCAATTATCAAAAAGACGCTATGGAATTGAATGATTATTTCATTTTGAATGCAGTAAGGAGGATGCAATTGCACTTATAATCGAAATTACAGCAGAATTTCGAAATGTGTAATCCAGATTGAAAACCTATGACATGGCTCATGTAATTCGGATTTACAGAATTAAGAAAATACATTTTGAGGAAATTCAGGATGTAAAACTGTAAGTATATTTTATTTTGCCATTCTTATCACCAGCTAAAGAAGAGAGTATATGACTTGTCACTTGTATGTTATTTGTAAGGACATTTTCTTGCGTATCTTATACAATGTAGCTAGCCTAAATCCGTAACATTGTATCAACGCGGAATAATCCCAAAACATCTGGCATGTGGCAGTCCACGAAACATCTGTTTTAGTTCATTCAGAAACAAATTTAAACAGCCACAACGTAAAGAGCCTCTTACGCGAGTGTACATAATTTGTGTACAAATTAAAAGTGCTGGCGTTCGCGTCCATTGTTTGTTTACAATAGAAAGTAGTTCCTTTATGCACGTGAATGCTCTACGTGTAATGTCGCGCGAGTTCAGTATTGGGTAATATTGAACCATTCTGACAATGTAAAGTTAACGGGGAAAACAATGAGCATATAATAATAACTAAAACTATTTCTTTCCAACAGTATATTAAAATTATGCATGTAAAATAGCTTTCCTTTACGTCAAAAAATAAAAATGTTGCAACTGTTCAGTATGAACCAATATAAACTATTCGTATTGAGTAAAAGAAAGGTAAAATGTGCAGACCAAAAAGTATCTAACCTCTGGATTTTCCATCTATCTTTGAAACTGTAACAGTTATGCGTCAAAAGTATGTATCGTGTGCAATCAGTATATGTAAAAAGCATCAAAAATAGAGAATGTGACGTAAAATGAATACACGGATGCAACTGTTACTCTACACATATAATTTTATATATAACACTTACACTGTATAGATTGTTCGGTTTTAACATGAACTGACCGGTGTTATGTGTGCATAAACAAAGCATGCATGTTGAATTCTACACATTCTAAAGTAGGATTCATTATTAACTCGCTTAAAGGTCGAATCCAACTGCAAACAAAATAGTCTCTGATCTGCCCTGCATAATGCGCATAGTGCAGATCAGGGTCAATGTTGTTTGTTCTGCTGATTACTCCTAATAAACTGCATAGATACAAACCTGCCTGCGCATTAAGCAGCGGCAGATCTGGCTCTGTCCATTTTGTGCTAGGACTTAACTTAATAAACGTGTAAGAAGCATATATTACTACATATAATACAACAATAACGACAAATATGATAAATTCATCAGAAGATTTTGACCATTATCATCGCACGATGCTTTGTAAGATGTAATTAAACTTTTCTTGAAAAACCAAAGCGTGCAAAGAAGCGGGAATGCGCATATAATAAGAATTCAGCGATCAGTAACCTCAACCAAGGTTGATCAATTTTAATTGTCATTTGTTTAAACTGCTTAAAGACTCAGCAAAATTAGAATTAACACCTGAACTGTAAATGTATGTATGTATGTATGTATGTATGTATGTATGTATGTATGTATGTATGTATATATATGTATGTATGTATGTATGCATACATGCATATCAGGTATTCTGTTATTCAAAACAGTCACGAAAATAATATCTGGCGAGAACATATCGAAAGAAGATAAAAGGGCGCAGCTAATATGGAACAAGTTGCCATGTTCCTTTGATCCAACTATGATCCTTAATGTGTAATCTTTACGTATTACTCTCGTTCGTCCAGACGATACAATTTTATTTTCTTAGTATTGATAAAACTATCTGGCGGTCTCCATGCTGTGAACACCTTGCAAATACAAACGTAAAAGTAAAATCTTTCGTCACTTTCAAAACGTCATTGTTTGACTCTCAAGATCTATTGTATATATCAGTAGACATTAATAACATTAAAAGGCTTTTACATATCTTTCATGACACTAACCTTGCCTTTGTTTTACCTATTACACATTGCAGTTTGCGCATTTTTTCCATGACCTAAATTTGTTCCATTGCAAGCACGATTTATTTAACTTGGTGAGGAATCAACTACGTTCTCTACTTTAAACGCATCTCTCTCTCTCTCTCTGTATGTTTGTGTGTGTGTGTATATATATATATATATATATATATATATATATATATATATATATATATATATATATATATATATATATATATATGGTTGTAATGTGTATTATGTTTAGCTTTTGTGATATAGAATTGCATAAAAACAAAAGGAAATGACATTCCACATCATACCGAAATAATTGTAAAGTTACATGTAGGTGTTTAGAGTCATTGGATTCAAGCTTAAAATCCAGCTAATTAAATATCTTATTGTACATATTTCATGAACATCAGTGATAAAGTATCATACAGCTAACATACGTGATCCAGATTAGCTAATAATGCTAACAGTTTTACTAAAACACTTGATAATATCAGTGTGGCCTGAGTCAAATTGTTTATGTAACTTTGTTATGTGGGATATATTTTGAAATCATTCTCAACCGTTTGAAAATTATACATTGCCGTGTAGTTCGGCTTTTTAAATGACACACGACATACATGGCATGCTCGCAATTATGACTAGCTAGGTTAGAGTAAATGAAAAATACCAGGACCATTGCCTAGTAATCGGAATAATTAATAGGATGACGTGTGACAAAAAATGCGACAGGGTTCATCATGTACGCTGGCCAACCTCACAAAAATTACGTAAAGCAACATTCTAAATAATTCTGCTTTACACAAATAATGGAAACATCACAATTTCAAATTTCTTGTTTGCTTACCTAATAAAATTAATATTGCACATACAATTAACATGTTCTATCTACTATGAATACTCGTTATTTAATTTCTTCTTAATCTATTGCTTTGTTGATTCTCCTTATATTTTTTCCCACTGATATCTTTACCACCATTTTCCTGTTTCATGCTAGGATAATATATATTTGGATCATTTCCTTGACATATACTGATATCACAATATTGCCACTCGTAGTTGAATTTCGCGGTAAAACACCATGGTTGGCTACGACGCATTCCTGTTGGATTTCGGCAAAAATTGTGATCTCCAAGTCCGTCCGGGTCAGGGATTCCTGTATTCTTGTACGGGTAGGGTAGTAGTTTGTGAGAATGAGGATACTGGGAGGACCATTTCTGACACGTGATGCCGTCAATCGTATGGTTCATATTCCCGCGGTACACTCGCCCATCTCGATACTTCCCGGGAATACATTTTCCTGCAATATTTAATGGAAATTTAACAATTAGTCTACCACTTAATAAAACAGACCACTTAATAAAATAGAACTTTACATTAATATATACTTTTTCCTTTTCTCATAGATTTTCAGTGTTTTTCCAGTCCTAATAGTCCCGTGTGTGTGTGTGTGTGTATGTGTTTGTGTGTGTGTGTGTGTTTAACCATGGTTGTTGATAACTTGATATACTACGATCGCTTTATGGGATCCTTTAGTAGAAAAACCTTTGAAATAGAATAAGAAACCATACAAACTGCTGTATAAAATGAGGAAAGGTCAAGTTTTATGAGTTACGGTCACGTTTAATAAGTGAACGCCACATTTTTATCGTTATTTTTCACTAATGTATACAACGTCAATTTTTTACTTGAAGATAATCCAACTTTGCACCTTTTATTGTTGGCTTCTCACAAAGAAACTAATGGATTATGGAATCTTTTAGGCGGACACCCCTCTTTCATTCTATAGATCAATATGGAGTAGCACAAATGGCTAAATATTGTTTCAACTGGTCCTGATATTCAACCCTACGGTTTTATCTGTGTTGATATAATAATTTATCTGTGATCTTTATCAGTGCATGATATACTATTTTTTATGCGATTGCTTACTGCTTGCTCTTCTTTCACATATAAACGGATACGTGTAGTTCGGAAGCTGGCTTGTGGAGCCAACCCATGCCCCTTCCCATCCATATTCCTTACTGGTATGGTTAACAACCAGGATCAAGGAGGAGAAAGATGAAGGGTGCCCTTTGTTCCAGTTGGTGTATTTCATCTCTTGCAACTTTTTACCATCTGCGAGGAACCAGCCGAAAGTACCATTCTCGATTTTTCCGCCTGTCCGCCATGATCTTTCTTTGGTGTACTTTTTCAGAAGTTGGTCTCGAAAAAATTCATCTTCTTGTGCGGTATTAATGAAGACCAGTCTGGCTTTGTATTGTTCACAGTACTTGTGCGCAGCTGCAAACTGATACCGCTTCCTGTCTATAAATTTGTAACAGCTCCTTTCATGTTTTTGCCATCCTTTGGGACATTCTGCAATGGTAAATAAAAGTGGAAACAATTCTAAAACAAGGAAAATCTCCAGTGCTATACACTTAAAATTTCACGTGTCTCCACTGGTGTTCATAACGAAAATTAAAGATCCAAATTTTTACAACATAAGACAAATGAATAATGCGAAAGGTTGGTAAATGAAGGAATTTCCTTTTGAACATGCATATAAAAACAAACCCAAATATTATGTACAATAATGTTGTAGAAGGCAATCTCTCTCTCTCTCTCTCTCTCTCTCTCTCTCTATATATATATATATATATATATATATATATATATATATATATATATATATATATATATATATATATATATAAATACATACATACATTCATGATGCGAACGGTAGATAATTTAATTAATTTCCATTTGAAAATACATCTGGTAAAAGGGAAATAATTTCTGTCTGTCTGTCTCTATCTCTCTCTCTCTTTCTCTCACTCCCTCTCTCTCTATCTCTATCTCTCTCTCTTTATATATATATATATATATATATATATATATATATATATATATGAAGGAGACTTACGCATCTCTCTAAAATCCTCCCTGTCTGTACACCCGTACATATCCCTAAGCTGTGCAATGTCATGTGTACTCAGTCCCCTCCTCTGTCCTATTTCAAGCTTCAATTTCTTGCCTATTCCAATAACCTGAGGGAGATAAAGAAGATTAAAGGTGATTCATTATAACTTTAAGCGATCTTGGATGTGACACTTGAATTCCCTGCACACTGACCACATACTTACAGTACTTCGAACGAATTAAATAAATATATTAGCAAAATATACTCACTTATACTTTGGGTTCGGCTGCAAACAATATAAACCCTGATGTGCCGTCGCATAGTGCGCCGACAGATAGGAGATTCAACTGTTTGTTCCGCTGATTACTTCCTCCAAACAAAGACACGTATCTGCCGGCGCACTATGCAACGACATATCTCTGTCTATGCAGTTTGCAGTTGAACTGGACTATCAATCGAGCACATCCGGTAATTGGTACACGTACATTTCTTACCTAACTTAAATGTATGCTTAACATAAGTTCGGGGACCCGAGACTGCGTGGGTTCGAGTCTAGTGAGAAATCTTCTCAGTACCTTCCCGTGGGTCAGCGGTTCTTTCCGGGTTTCTCCCGGGTCCTTCCTCCACCAGTTATACTGACCGCCATGTATTGCCTATCTTGAACCTGAGAAATAGCGTTAGATCCCATGACATCAACATTAGCAGCACTTGTTTTCTGAGCACATGCGTCAAAACTTTAAGCATTCATGTAAAAAAAAAACAAAAAAAAAAAACCCACACGCTGTTATTAACCTTGTAGCAAATACTATGCCAGGAGCATATACACTCTTACATAAGGACATTGTCTTAATGAGGTCATTATTTATAAGGAAACAACTCCACTGGTCATACGCATCAACCAGCCAGTTTTAATCGACCGAACCTATTAAGGTTATCTGCCTTGCGATTGGTTAGCAATGCTTGTATAATAGGTTTTGACGGTCTTTAAAAACTGTCACTTTCGTGTTAAATATTTCATTTACAATTTGTGATGGAAAATGTCATATACCATATAAAGTTATGCGACGTTGCTTGTTATTATTTCCATTATTAAGATCAAGACTTAGAAAAGATCGTAAAGAAGTATGTCTCCATGTAAATTATCAGTAATTTATAACTCTCGTGAATCGAAACGATTCGTTAACAGTGTGCCTTCTTTAGACTCTTATCTTTAGAAAATCCTTAGTTTTTCAAAATTTGGCTAAGATTTTGAATTCTTACTAATCCAAATATAATAAACACTGGCATGTTAATTGGGGTGGGGGCTGGTAATTTCCTAAACATCTCCCCGGATGACGTTTGTAAACAACGGCACGAACGACTAAGAAGAAGATGAACGGCTACTGTCTGCAGAGACTATTCTACCTTTGAGTTAGATTCGTTTATCACGGACAAAATGCTGATAAGGTAGGAATTGTAATGCTATATCTTCTAGTTGTAACCGTAAATTTTCCATATTTCCCACT